>CM076576.1:634656532-635256532 GCA_034641835.2 Pinus albicaulis | reverse complement strand
ATGTGCAAGATAACCTATCTCTTACTTTTTGTCGCTTTTGGATTTTTATGAAATTCTAAAAAGACAAGTATGGTTATGGATATTCAAGGCAATGATGTCCTTTATAATGATTTATCAAACTTGAACCGAAATAAAATTTGAAATTTACAATGACAAGACTTGAAAGAAAATGAAAATGTACTGCTGAAATGAAAAGGTGCTGCTAATCTAATAAATCAAAACAGTGAACTAGTGAGCATGAAAAACCAAACTATTCTTGCTGCTGACTAAACACAAAAGAAAACTATGCTTAAGGAAATTCAAAAATTGCAACAAAATAAATCTAAATCAGGTTACATCAATTTATCTTCTGATCCTTCATCATTAGTCCAGCTATGATTTTCGGAAGTAATCATAAACAACTTGAGTAACTGATATCTAACTTGCATAAAGTAAACTAATATCAAACCATACATTCATGATTCAATCCCTCACCATCACCACCAGGCTGGAGGTAATCAAGATTTCCCATGCACACTCTAACATTTCTAACTCGCGTAAAGGAAACTAATATCAAAACTACACATCCATAATTCAATCCTCACTATCAAATTCAAATACATGCTTTCTGAGACAACCGAAGATGTTATGAGAAATTTAATATATCTAACTCGTGCAATAATCTGTGCATATCAACCACATTTCATAATACAATTCCTCACCATCACCAATTGGCTTTGAGGCAATCAAGATGTTATGATGCTTTAATATATCTAAATTTGTGCAGTTGAAACTAATATCAAACTACACACTCATACTTCAATCCCTCACCATCAGTCCAGCTGTGGCTTTCAGAGGTAACTGAAAATGACATGAGCAATTTAATATATCTAAATCTAACTATAGAAACAAATGTGCAAGACTGAAATAAACAAAGAAGTACTGAAATTAAACAAAACTAAGAAAAATAAATTAGTAGCAGAACAATATTGATTCCATGTCATTAGTCAAAATATATGCAAATGCCCAGGCTGCCATGAAAAATTATGCTAAAAGCTATGATTTCAAAAAGCAATCTAAGTGAGGAAATATGACAAAACAGAATTGAAAGCAACTTATCTAGGAAACATGTAAAAGCCTCATTGGATAGCAGGGGCCCTCTGCTACCAATTTGGTGTAGTCCTTAGCTCCTTGAAATTGTAATCAAAACACCATCAAGAAACTTCTTTATTGAAAAACTTCACAAATTTACATCCCATTCCATCTTGAGCTTTGTTACAAATCTACTTCCTTATTACTTTCTCATTACCTTCTCATTACCTATGATAGGAGAAAGCTTCTCCTATTTATACAAAATATGAGGACACATCTCATTAATGGGAGTCCATGAATCTCTCCCTCCATCTCTAGAGTTACAATCAAAATAGGAAATGATAAGACACATGTCTTTCTAGAGTTTTAATACAAAACTTGAGTGAATGAATAGCAGAAGAGACCCTTATCCTCTCCAGAGTTTCAATACAACAAGGAAGAGACACATATCCCCCTCTTAGAGTTTCACACATGAACAAGAAGTGAGACACATATCCTCGATCCCATAATCTTCTCCAACCAAATTGAATTTGGCCTTAGAGTGCCACATAAGGGTTCTAGAAGTCTCCTTTTGACCTACACATGTCACAAAACTCATAACACATATATAGATATATGAAACTATGTTAATTTTCTAGTTTCTAATCATAAATTCACTTAAAATACAAAAAATAAATAACTTTGGAAAACAAGGATCCTAACCCATATATTTATGAAAATGGTTACTTGATGTAGGGTTTTAGGTCAAATGGCTATGAAATAAGAGCTAAATGGTTATGACATAATAGAAATATGTATGAATATGGAGAACACTTTTGAGACTCAACACCCACACAAAAGCAGAGCATAGAATATTGAGGAATCCCTGCAAAACCAAGGAGTCAGAGACAGAGGGCCTGAGCGCCGCGCTGAAGGCCTGTGCGCCGCGCAGGATCAATCCGCCGCGCCCGGACAAAAGAAACACTAGGAGGCCGACTCAACGCGTCGCGCCAACCCAATGCGCCTTGAACCCCGTCTAAGCGCCGTGCAAATCAGTACCGAAGATGAAGGGACCAAACAACCCCTCCCAAGCAGCCCGAGGGCCGAGACCGCCGCCACAAGCGCAGAGGAGTTGCAGAGCGCCGGCTAGGTCAAGCCAGCATCTATCACTAACCAATAATCGTTATCAATCATATGTTCAAATGTGTTGCTTATTAGTATATTACTAAACTTGTGTGTATGGGTTTAGATCGAAAGTCATGTTATTTTTCACTTCTAGGGAAATTTTATAGATAAACCAAACAATGGTAATTAGTAAAAGTGGTTTGAGGTACAGTTGAGATGAAATGGAATGATTGCCAATATAACCCAAAAGTATATCCAATATGTTGATATTATATATTAATAACTTTTGATTTAGTAAGAATGGTCAAGACGTTTGGACATACACTTGCGAGGTGGTCCTACTCCTTGGAGGCTTCTACCTTTCAAGTGTTATAAAGATAGGAAAAATGTCTTATCAGGAATTTGAACCTAGGTAGAAAAATTAAAAAAATAAACAAATATTATAACATTAATAATAAACAAATTAAACCAACCAACCTATTAATATTTTTCCCTTAATGATCCTTTTTACCCTAATTTATTACCCCTCTTATCAAAATTTCTCCACAAAATTCTTTGAAAAACCCCTTATCATGGAATTTTTTCTACTATAATTTTTACCTTTCCTTATATATCTAAATTGATGGTCTCTCTTTACACATATAAAGTTTAATTTTCCACATCACTCAAAATTAAAATACGCATTCAAATTTTATTCCAGAAAACAATAAATGATAAACATTTTTGAAAATAGGACAAATAAAGACCGTCAACATTATTTTTCTATGCCACTAGAGAATTTAATAGCTTTCAAAATTGGAGCCTCAATTCCCGCCTTAAGCAGAAATCACACCATAGCTTTCAAAATTGAAGCCTCAATTCCCGCCTTAAGCAGCAATCACAGCATCACACAGTGAGTTTAACAGATTTCAGAACTGGCACCCTAATTTGTGCCTTATGAAGCCGTAATCGCACCATCACACAGAGAGTCTAGTAGCTTTCAAAACTGGCGCCCTAATTCGTGCCTTATGAAGCTGCAATCACATTTAAAAATTTGAGGAAGGTTCAACCCACTATCTCTATGGAGAGTGGCCGGAAGAAAGAGGGCAATGGCATGTCGACGATGCACAATTCAGGAGACGATGCAATGGTATTTGAGAAGACTATTTTGCTTCTGCGAAAGAACATATGAACGCGTGCCCTACTTCGTGCCTTATGAAGCCGCAATCACATTCAAAAGTTTGAAGAAGGTTCAACCCACTACCTCTATGGAGAGTGGCGGGAAGAATGAGGGCAATGGCATGCCTACGATGCACAGTTCAGGAGACAACACAGTGGTATTTGAGAAGACTATTTTTATTTTGCTAAAGAAATGATGAGACTAAATGGTACAATGAAATCACCCATTGAAAATCATTCCGACGAGTCCATAGTAAGAGGAATGACCATTAGGGCTTTCAGGGTTGAGGATCAGTTATTGAAGAAGAACATAGACATTATTGACAAAAATTCGAGCCCCTTTTTCTACAGTTTCTGAGCCATTGAATGGTTGATTCAGCGTCTAGAGGTGTTAAATGCAACTCTTCTTTCCTCCTCTGCTCTTGTTATGGTTCTACTCCCACTGGGCAGCTTCAATCTTGGTATGAACAATGAAATTAAATGTCAACTGTTGGTGATTTTTTCTATTGTTGAATGTTTTTATGTATAAGATTATCATTTCTAAAAATTTGAACTGGTGCAAGTTTCATTGGGATGGCCTTCTCTTATGGTATATCATTGAATAGATCATTTGTTGAAAGTATACATAACAAATTTACACTTGCAAACTACATTGTTTCTTTATAACACATCAAACCGTACATGCGCATTCCTAGTGAGGCCCCAGCTGTTATAGAAGATCACAGAGCACCGGATAATGGATAAATTAGTGGCAAGATGGAGTACCTAGCACACACCGCCCCTTACTTTTCCTTGTTTTGGACCATGAGCACAAAGATTGAAGAAAAAAATAGGATGCTTAGCACTAAGAAACTTTTCCTTGTTTTGGACCATGATTACACACTTCTAAATTCAACTAAGGTGTCATAAAAATATAAACCATCTTGTTATAATTTTGGTAATTCCTAGGCAAAGAGGGATATGAAGTAAATAAACTGATTCATGATAATGTGAGTATATAAATGTTTCTAATTCTTGATTATTTTTTTCCAACAATTTATTGAAATAGATCATGTGCACAAGGAAATGCTAAGGAAGCAGGAGCAAGACCAAGAGAAACCTCAACATCAGATTTTTCGCTTTCCTTATATAGAAATGTGGACTAAATTGTGGCCTAGCATCTGAAATTATTTGGACAAGATTAGTATAATTTGGGTTGAACTATTTTTTTTTTTTACAGTAACGGTTATGGAGTATTATATTAAACTTGTCCTGAATGCCGAAAATCTGGTTACATTGAGGATGTCTAAATCTTGTTGCACCTCATCGCTAAGGTTGAGAATGCAGCTAAAGCTTGGAGACTTCCTCCTTGATGAGGTAACTATAGATTCAATTTCAGATATTTTCCCCAACTTGAAGATACATACAAATTGATTTAAGAGTAAGCATTAATACATGACAACAAGTCAGCTTATGGAATGGATTCCCATGATTCTTCTTCGTATTTCATCTTGACCCCAGCAGAGAGGAGGGTAGCTTTGTTGGCTTCCAAGTCCGCCTCTTTATTATGAGTTCTCAGCACATGATAGTAATTTAGCTTATGAAAAGCGTTTTCCAAGCACTTAATTCTGGCTATCAGCCTTGCAAGTTTAAGGTCCAAAGCTGGAGAGTTGGAGACCATTGCATTTATGATGATATGGGAATCGCCAATAACATTTTCTTTACTTATGTTTAAATCTTTGAGAAGCTTGAGACCTTGAAAGAGAGCCAAAGCCTCAGCTTGAATGCTGGTTGAATGACCTAGCCCCCAAGCAAAAGAATGAATTTTTTCCCCAACTGGGTTTACAACAACGCCTCCTACACCAGCTTTGCCCAAATTTCCCTTTGCTGCCCCATCAAAAAAGAGGGAGTGTCTTGAATGTGATGTAATCTAGTCTTGAAAGTCTGTTTCAAATTTTCTTATTTGCCAGTCTTTGGGAGGAGGAACGTTCCTAACTGCTGTTTGAAATTGCAAATCAAGAAAAGAACCCCAAGCAATGTCCTGTTGGCTGATATTAGAATCATCTTTTATATCAATCAAGCACTCTTTTAGGTGACATTTAATCTTGATTTCTAATTCCTTGTGATTCTGTTTAGTATTTCTGAAGATTCTTCTATTTCTTTCAAGCCAGATCTGCCAGCAAATTACCTTTGGGAGGACAGACCATGCAGCTTTGATTATCTGGTTTTTAGGTGGAGGACCAGGATACCTATTCGCCCATTTAGAAAATAGATCAACAGTGGAGCAAGGGAGCGAAATGCTGGGATCTAGATTGTGAATGAAGGTGGACCAAATCTGCATAGAGAATCTGCATTCAAGCATTAAGTGGACAACACTCTCTGCATTTTCATTACACAGCAAACATTTGGAGGGGCCGTGGAACCCTTTCTTCTGCACGATGTCATACATGAGGATTTTTCCATGACATAGAAGCCAAGCAAAGAAGTCTACTTTGGGCCATGAAGGAAAACGCCAGACACCATGCCAAGATGCTGGGTCAAGGGGAACGAAAGGTCTCTCTCTCAGCTTAGCATATCCCATGGAGACAGCGTACCCTCTAGTATTCGGCCCCCAGCCTCTCGAATCTCTTTTCCTTATGTGCGAAGGCGCCAAACCATGAAGGATATCAAGCAGCGTGGTCCATTCATTATGCAGGTGAGCCGGCACGGCAATACATTTCCAGCCTGCCCAATCAGAATCGCTCCACAACGAGATATCCCACAATGAGCGCAGCCCCTCTCCTTCCATCCAGCAGCGCAGCGCTCTAATGGGGGCTCTGTCTTCAATGGGATCCATATTCATAATTTTATCTATTCATATGTTTATCTTTTTACCATTTCTTGGAATCCAGAAGGAGTGCGCATTGACTAGAGGAGTAGCTTTAGCATACAGTTTGAGGAAAGACGAGTTAGGCAGATGGATCAAGTTGTCCAAACAGCTAGAACGAGGACCTCTGAAATATTTTTTCCAGAGAGACAATTGAGCCCAGCCTGGCTTGGGCGCAATGATCTTCCAAATTATCTTCGCTCCCATAGCTATATTCTACTAACAGAGGTTTTGGAAATTCAAACCACCCTCCCACAATGGCTTGGAGATGATTTCCCAACTGACAAGGGGAAGTTTGTTTTCATTCTGTTTTCCTCCCTTCCAAAAGAACCTCCGAATGTACTCCTCCATTTTTTTTAAGATGCTTGCCAAAGCGAGAAGCACAGCAAATTGAAATAGAGGGAGACTGGTGAGCACAGATTTTATTAAGACAGATTTACCAGCCATGTTGAGCTAGGAGTATCCCCAGGCTTGGATCCTAGTCTTGAATTTTTCAAGTTGTGGAAGCCAGTCCTTACTTACAGATATTTTATGATAAACAGGGAGGCCCAAGTATTTGAAATAGGTCCAAGAAGAGGAGGCTGCAAAGCCCAAACATCTAGAAATAGTAGAGAGAAATCTGGGCGATGTGTTCCAACTGTAGATGTGACATTTGTTCTTGTTTAAGACGCTGCCTGAGGCCTCACAGAATTCATCCAGAACTGCTTTAAATTTGATGGCTGAGGAAAGAGTAGAAGCTCCCAATAACAGGGTGTCATCCGCAAATAGGGCGTGATTTATGTTTTTGACCCCTCTTGCTATACACAGTCCATTAATATCTTGATCTTGCATCTTATTGTTTAAAAGAAAACTGAGGACAGAGGCTTGGATGACAAAGAGCAGAGGGGAGAGTGGGCACCCCTGCTTAAGCCCTCTTGAAGCTTTAAAAAATTCAGTGGCTCTGCCATTTACTAGAGGTGCAATCCATGGCTCCGAGATGCATGCCCGGGTCCATTTAATGAAGTTTACTCCAAAACCAAACTTGCTCATGACTTTTAACAGAAAGCTATGATTTACTCGATCAAAAGCATTTGCTAAGTCGAGTTTGATAACCATACTTTTTTCATTTCGAATCATTTCCATTTGAAGCATTTCATGGCCTGGGCTTGTTTATGGAAGAAAGAAAAATTCCCGTCCCCTGCTTTGAGCCAAAGATTTCGAGATTTTAATCTCCAGTATTCTTCTTCGGCTAAACAGGCCTTATGAAGACTCTGTTGCAGCTGAGCCTCTTGATCTAGTAGCTCCTCTGTGACTATAGCGTTCTCCATTTGAAGTTGATGAGAGGCTAGAGAAGCTTTGATGGTTTTCCTTTCTGAAGCAGGATTGGACAGGGTTTTGACCCATCGTTTTAGAGCTCCTTTCACCCTTCTAATATTTTCCTCCCAGACAAAGAAAGGAGATCCTTTGACTGGCTGTCTCCAACAGTCCTTGACTAATTGCATGAAATCTGGCTCCTTGACCCAGAGGGGACTAAATCTGAAAGGAATAGGGACCAGATCTTGATGGGATAGGAGTTCTAGCTTTATGGGCTTATGGTCCGAGATGCTGTTTGTGAGAATATGCATTCTAGGTTCTAATCCTAGTAACAGAAAGGAGCTCTGGATGAAAAATCTATCTAATATGGCAGCAATGTGACCTGGACCAGCTCTTTTGTTAGACCAAGAGTACTTACCAGAGGAAGGTTTGATATCTAGCAACTCCCATTCCTGCATAAGACCCTCCGCCCATTCCCTTGCCGGATCTCGGACTACGGTGCCTCCTCTTTTTTCAGACGAGTGAAGAGTGAGGTTGAGATCTCCAGCAATAATTATATTTTCCAAGTTCGCCAAGTCTGCTTGCTGCCTTATAGAATCCCAACAGTCCTTTTTTTCCCCAACATTGACTGGAGAGTAAACATTGAAAAGGCAAAAAATTTCTTTGGTGTCCAGATTCTGCATTTTAAGCAGCAACCAATGAGTGTTGCTAGCCTCATAGATGACTGCAAATTTGCTGGCAATCCGTAGAGTGCCAAGCCCTCCCGAGGCTCCTCGGGCAGAGATTGCTCTTGCTTCGCTTTTGATCCAAATTTTCTTACTTGCATGTAGGAAGACTGCGTCTTCCAGCTTGGTCTCCTGGACGAGAAGTATGTCTGGAGATTCTGTTCTTATTAAGCTTCTAATGGCTTCTTCCTTAACTTTTCTCCCCATACCTCTACAGTTCCAGGAGATGACCTTCATTATTTATGTTTCTGATGGGCTCCCTTGGAGCCTTGAGGCTGATTTTTCGTCATCCTAGGCTTTGAGGCTAGTAGTTTTTCCAGAGTTGGCTGGCTGCCCTATAGCTTGTCTTTGTAAGTCTCTTGCTCTCTTTTTTCCCTATCATTTTTGCGACCTCTTGTGGATCTCCTTATCGAGGTTTGAGACTCCTATTTCTCCTTCCTCCTCTGACTTGTCTGTTTCCTATTCTTCTTCCTCATCTTCTATAGTCATGCCTTTGGGATCTTCAGCACTTGTTCCTTTAGGGGAGGTTGAGGGAGTGCCTTTGCTTGGAGAGACTAGTTTTTGGGTCTCAATCTCCTGAATTGCTTCTGTTTGCTGGCTTAGAGGATTGAACTTATTTTCTTGTGCCTTTTTGGGAGGGGGGCGCTGAGCATTGGCCTGAAGAGGGCCTTTTCCATTGGGTCCTCCCGGTTTTTGACCTTTGTGATTGATCTTTTTACGCTTGACTTGATTCCAACCCTCTTCATTTCCTTTCTCTGGCTCTGCGTTGGATGGACAGTTTCTAGCAAAGTGTCCATGAACATGGCATTTCCTACATTTGAATGGCAGCTGCTCATAATTCAAGATCTACAGATGAGACCAGCTGCCGACATTGATTTTGATTGCCTCTAGGAGGCCCACCTCTAGATCTACCTCTACGCAGATTCTAGCGCAGTCATACTGGTCCTTGTTGCTTGCCCGATCTATGAATTTCCCAAGATCGTTGCCGATGTGTTTTAAGGAGTCCTAGTTCCAGCAATGAACTGGGAGATTCGGGAGCCGAACCCACACCGGGACAACCTTGGGAACATCAACTGCTGGATCAAAATCCGGGGTCCATTTGTTCAGATAGAGGCCCTGAGGGCCCATGAAATATGGCCCATTTTGGAAGATCAAATCTTTGTCTTCTTTGGAAGAGAATTCGAAGAGGAAGAACCCTCGCCTGAGAAAGTAAGATGTAACACTTTGCTTGATCAGAGGAGCCCGGTTTCTGTTGACCCATTGCTCAGTAGTTTTAGGAGAAGGCCAAAGCCCCGTGAATTGGCCAATGAGACCACGATCAGCCAAAGACAAAGCTACTTGGATGGGGGTCTCTGGAGGCAAAGAGATCTCTGGGATATCTTCGAGCTTCTTAATGAATTTAGTTGCTTCACTTTTTTTCTTCAAGGGCAAACCAGCCAGAAGCTGATTAAATGCATCAATAGTAGGGGAAGAAGGCGGCAATGGGGGCTCCTTGGGAGAGCCCTGCCTCTCCATGGGATCGGGCCTTAGGCAGGCCGCCGCAGGGGGCAGCCACGTTGCTCAGTAACTTGACCTAGCAGCGCAGCTCAGAAACGCGCAGCTCAGAAACGCGCAGCAAAAAACAATGTAGTCCTCTTTTCTTAATATTTTGGTTGAACTATTAATATCCTTGCAAACTGTAGTTCTTATAGGAAACATTCGATTTACAATGTGGTATTGACAACTTGTGTATGCAAATAGATGATTCTATTATTTCATTCTTTGATATTTTATGTTGTAGGAAAGAAAGTTGTATGAACTACATGTTTATACAATATGCAACAAAGTTTATGCCACAAAGATGGCCAAAGTACTTGATCCCACATGAAATTTATTTGCATAATGTGTTATTTTGAATGGTGATGAGGCTGATCTAGATGGAGATAATAGGCCACCTAAAAGTAAATATCTAGATGGTGTTTTTGGAATGGAATCTGTAGTAGTAATTATTGATGATTCTGCAAGGGTTTGACCTGATCATAGATATAATTTAATTGTGGTCGAAAGGTAAGTTCATTTCAATTCTTTTTTAGTGTCCAATCAAGACCTTACAATTGTTAATTTTTGTCTTTCAAAAGTGGTGGTTAAATATATATGTTATTGTTCCTAAAACTGAAATACTACCATGTATAAATACATGTGTTCTCCCTATAGTAGGTGCCAATTTGGATTTCTAAGGTTGTCACTGTTAGAAGTAGATGTTGATGAGAAGCTAGAGGATGGAACACTGGCATCTTCTTTAGCAGTGAGATGCTAAAAAATAATCTCTAACACACAGTGTGTTTGTGACACCTCAAAATTTAGAGAAATTTCTTGAGTTTTCACTGTATGGTTGCTTTTATAATACATATACCCTTTAATTCAAACATAGGTGATTGAGAAAATTAACCATAATTTTTTCTCAAACAAACAGTTGCATGAAGTGGATGTCTGGGATTTCTTGCAGTTGAACAACAAAAAGTTTTCAAAAATTGTAAAGTGGTTTTCAATAGGGTTTGTCCAGTTCGAGAAGTGTAGCTGCATCTTCACCCTTTGTGGCATATGGCTGAACAATTTGGTGTAGTATGCACAACAAAAAATGATGGTAAAGTGAATCATGTTGTAACCCTTTCCCCTAGGACTGACAAGCTATGCATTTTACCTTCTTTCTAGTATGCAAGTCTTGGCATGCATTTTTTCCCCAAGAAAAATCGTAATTTTATTAATGAAAACAAAATTACATGTTGTAGATGCTTGCAAAGCATTCCATCAAGCCAGTCAAGACTGGTGATCATAGAGCCAATAAATAAACTACTTTAATATGAAGAGAAATAGGCTACCCTTTTCTCCATTTCTTCTTTTCTACTTTCTACCATTCTCCTTGAGAGGGGGTGGTTGATACAAGTGCCAGCTGGTTCTCTACATATTTTCTTTGATTTTCCTTAAATGAGTCTGAGCTTTTAGATGCATGGTGACGTTTGATACCCCCTAGCTCCTTTTCTTTTGGAATCCTCTTCGGCTGCACTGTTGGGTGTGGGTATTATGCCGCTTCATGATTTGATTCCTCCTTTTCTACACTTTCTTGTGGATTCTTCACTTCTTCATTGGTAAAGGGGTCTGTTTCTTCTTCTGCCTCTTCATCCTCAGGAAAATGCAGTGGAAATTTCTATCCTTTGGGTTTTTTTCTGGGTTTCTTCTTCCTTCGTGGCTCTTTCTTGGCATCAAGAAATGTATTTTGAAGATGACCCATCTGTTGACATATTCAACATTTGAAGGTGGTGTTCTCAAAATCAAGGAACTATGTCCGACATTGCTTGTTGTGTGTTAAAAGGATGTGATCTGGCAGTCCTTTGCTAAGGTCCACCTCCACACAAATTCTAGCAAAAGTGTAGATCCTCTCTTTAAGTCTTTGTGTATCTATCTTTATGTATCACCCTAAGAGGTTCCCAATGCCTTCCAGTACTTATGATGCCAGAAGTGTAGGGGAATATTATGCAACTTGACCTACACCGGCATTCTTGAGACTACCATTGTGTTTGCATCAAAATCTGGAAACCATGGGGTAACGAAAAGTCTTGTAGATCCCCAAAACCATGGGCCTTCTCGCAAAATATATTCTCGTTCCTTTGATGATGAAAAATTTACTATGAAGAATCCTTTGGAGCAGAGGTGGATCTCACAATTTATCGTCCAATTTGTGAAGATCCAATGAAAGAGATCCATCGGTTTTGGCCAAAAACTATTGAATTTGTTGATTTTCCACGACCTTGGGTATAGGATAGAGTCTTAAAAATATTTGATGCTACCAAACCAAGAGTCTAAACATAACTACTTTGCACAGCAGAATATAAACAATAGTAGATAACATATGCACAAAATATATACAAATTTTTACAAATTTTCAACCCAACTTCATTATATTAAACAACATATAATACAACAATCTATGGCTCCCGTACCTAGGATAATGACCCTCATAAATCCACTAGTATAAGATACAAAATAAGATACTCTGACCATCTGGTTGTAGATGCTCTCACGGCTCCTCTCGGTCGTACCTTATACCTGCCTGGTCCTTCGGCTCCCGATCTGCAACTCTTGCCTCTATCAATGCTCCAATTCCATCTGGCTACTGAAGGTCATCTGTCAATCTACTCACTAGTTTTTCCTTATTCCATCAAGGGCATAACACATCGAGACTCCTGTTGAGTTGTTCACAACTCCAGTTGTGAACAACTCTCAATTTTCCCATGGTTTCTCCTCAACTACTCAGGGACTTCAACCCACTATGGTCTTCCTGCATTGTCCAATGAAGACCAACATAGGGCACAAAGAGCTTCCACCCATTGCTGCAAGATGTCCATCTCCCACAATGAACACGGCCTAGGAAAACTGCCGATCATCTGTTGTAGAAGTACTTCTCCACACACAAGTCTCGGGCTCCACAAACTGCTCTTGGCTGATTAGAACCTTGAGCTTCAACAACTGCCTCTCTAGCAACTACCTTTGTCCATCAAGGTGTTGCACACTGGGTTCCAACATGGACACTATCACGCTGTCCTCCAACAGACCCTAAATGCCCAATCCACGTTCACACTTGGTCCACTCTCATGTTGCCCTCCAATATTCCATGAGTGACCAAGTCCACGTTGTAGCATCTGCACCTAGTTAGGGCATCCTTACACCTAGGATACCCTTACACATGGCTTCCAATAGACTTCACCAATCTGCCCTTTGCTCTGCAATAGACGAGCTATTGCACAAATGTAGGAGCCAATCTTCACTGTGGAAACTGCCCACTAGTTAGGGCTTCTAACATGCCATGTCAACCCTACCTCCTCAGCTTCCACAGGTTGCAACAAATTTGTCCACACTAGGACACCTACATCACTCCATAGCGGGATCTTCTCCTAGTTGGAGTTCCTTCATGCCCAAGGAAACTCTAAAAAATGGCTCCCAACAATCAACAATGTAGACTGATCCAAACTGATCCTTCAAAACACCACAAAACCTACCTTTCTTCACTTCTGGACTGATGTGCCTATTGTCACCTTAGATGCCTGGTTAGGGCTTCCTAACAGTCCTTGTTAGGCTCCTCCAAACAGCTCCTAAGGCCTCCTATAGCTTCTCATCAACTGATCCAACAATGGTCACTACAATGACCCAACATAAATGATAAGACAATAAAATTAATAGCTAAGATTACCATATCAAACATATTTACAACCTTGAACATGATTGATGGATCTGCACATGATATTTCAATGCCTTGCTTAATGGAATTGTCTAGTATGGTGTTTGAATACTTTAAGTGAAAGCCTTTTATCTTCTTAGAGGGAATAATTTTGAAAATATTGTAATGCTAGCTCATGCACAAACTATGATGGATCAGCTCTGTAGAAGGGAAAAGACTCATGCATCTTGTAAGCTTTTGGGTATTATGAAACATGCCTTTATCTCGTAAATTTTTGGTTTCTCTAATAAGATTTCTACACCAGTCTTGTAATATTTGGTGTTTATGAGTGCAAATATTTTTTTGTGTACATCCTTTGTGAAGGTCTTAAGCATGCTAGTGTAGATGCTTAAATTTCTCTCTCAGCATAGATGATGCACACTTTCCCCATTCTACTGTCATGTTTGTTAACACTTGATTTTTCAGGAAAGAGATGCTGTAAGAAGAGTGTATGAAAATAAGTGTCTTCAACTAAGCACCAGGAATCCAAGTGAGAATATTTTGAAGTGATGGATAAGACAAGGGA
This sequence comes from Pinus albicaulis, assembly GCA_034641835.2. Classification (NCBI taxonomy): domain Eukaryota; kingdom Viridiplantae; phylum Streptophyta; class Pinopsida; order Pinales; family Pinaceae; genus Pinus; species Pinus albicaulis. Next base: position 635,242,559 of record CM076576.1, on the reverse strand, counting down.
TACAATAAAATATCTTCACTCAAGACTCAAGAGTCATGATTTCCATTGAGACAGTTGACTTAGTTTCAAGGAGAATCCAAAGATTGAGGGATGAGGAATTACAACCATAATTTATGGAGTTAATAAAAAGGTAATTGTGGTTGTTTTTACTTATTAAATTGCCTCTTATGTTTTGTATGGTTTTGTTCTTGGTATATAAATGATAGCACAGTAGATAAAGGAATGGTTAGTGGTGTAAGTTTCCATGAGAACGTGATTGTACAATTGGTACGTATCACTTGCAAGGAGTGTTCATGATTGTGTATTTAGAAAACGTTTTTTTTTTAAAGACCTTGTTCTGCTCATGTCATCATATAATGTACTCTATTAGGTTACCATGCCACCATTCTTCCAATTAGGGTTTTCCTACCAGGGTCTACAGATAATTTAGAAACCATTAGAGGCTTTAGTATTGGTTTAAGGAACATATTTAGGTTATCCTGGAACAATCCATGGCCATTGGTTCCAAGCAGTAGACTGGGAAAATATTGGCAAATCAATTTGGTCATTTCATCTCAACAATCTGTACTTAGATTGAGACTTGTGGAAATACCATGCTGCACATGATATCCTTTTCAAAAACAATAAGCTTAGGTGTAAAGGTTGCATCATTTCAAAATTCATATAGATATCTGAAGGTTGATCTCTTGCTTGGTTCCCACATGTATTTCTTCTACTATACATATGTTCTTATGTTATACTTATGTTGTTTTCTTGCTATGTATTATTTTTGACACTTTCTAGGAGTTGCACTAGCACTCCCACATTGTATTCATGTTGGTTGTACTCTTCATTCCCATTGCCCTATTTTTGTGGTCATTTGTTGGACATTAGTAACATTATATTATCTTATATAAGAATTGCAAAAGTTCATGATTACCTTGTATGTAGATTCCAATTTACCCCTTTTGGAATAGAGTCTACTATTTACCTCCTTTAATTATAGTCAGCCATTTATTATGCATTTTTAAGTCCCATGGTGTTTGCTTTAGATGTAACTCTTAGTGCCATTAACCTACTTTGTGGTCATTTGTTAGACACTGTTAAAATTATCCTATCCGGTGCCTAGCTTCTGCTTTCTCCAATAGCATGGACTTCTTTCATCCATATTTCTCTGTTCATTTTTAGCTCTGCACTTATGATTAGGGTGTCATCGTTTTGGAATTTGCTCAAACTATAGTGGGAAAAAAGATCACAGGCTACCCATCAGCAAGTATTCACTTGAAAGTCAAGTTTGCTCCAAATAAAACACATTTAAAGGTTACATAATCCACTATTGGTGCTACGTACTTCACAGCTGCAGTCATCCATAGGAAGCTGATTCTGACATGTTATATTTCTACATCGTTTGTAGCCAAAGATCTCAAGGAGGACTGCTTGAGTGACACTGATATCTGTATGCAAAAATTATTGAATACTTCTAACTAATTCTGTGTGCCCTGGAGTCAGGTGTAATATCCCTACTTCCTTGTACAAACTTTGCAAGAGGGCAAATTCTTCCTCACATTTAAGACTTGTTGTGCCTTCAATGATTGTTGTCCTCTTTGAAATTTGAATCTGACTACTGTCTTCTGTGATCTCATACTTAAAGGATTCAAAATAAACAATCCTTGTTATTTGTTACTGATTTTCTCTATTGTTGATGAATAGAGCTACCTTGTTAACTCCATGGGATCAGCCAACTATGAAAATACATGAAGTAGAACCCTTATTTCCTTCATTTTCATATTCTGGAATTTTTGTGCAAACCCCAATATAAACTAGTGGATAGCACACCTCACCCATGGGATTCAAAATTGGAACCTAATGGCATGAAACTAGCAAAATGCCTAGTAAAATTGGAAATGACTAGTTATGCCAACTCTTTAAGCTTGAAAATGCAAGAGGCATATTCAATCTGTGACAATAGGCCTAGAAGAGGTTGTGTCATCTATTCAAAAGCTATAAAAATTTTATATCCTATATTCTCCAATGAGGAAAGCAAGGGAAACTCTTAAGGCTAGTATAAATATGCATGTGGCCCCGGGCCATTCATGCTGGAGCCTTCCCAGATGTCCATGAGAGCCACTTTTCCTAACCCAACTCAGCAACCCCAACTGATTAAATGAGATTATCCTCCCAGAAATGGCATTATGAAATGACATTCTGACAAAATAAGAAATACGGTAAGTGTCTAAGTCCTTAGGAGCCATGTCTGTCTAAGTTTCAACTTTGTTATCATGAGTCCTTCCCTTATTTCCACAGGACATAGCTAAAGATCACGCCCGCGTTGATGATTATTGAAACTTGGGCGCTACGGTGGTGAGCTTGATTAAGTGAAAATGATTCAATCCATACTAGTTATAACACACATAGAGCTCGAGTAATGAGTTCCCATGCATGACGAAGAGGATAAACCCCTCACAATATTGTGTGAGTACCGATACGAGTTGACACTAAGGCAAACTTCCTACGATCGATTAAAACTTCATTGCATCTACAAATCGAGTTTTATTATAATTTTTAGATAGCTAAAATTAAACTTACTCATATGGCATCTGAATCCTGAACACAGTCATCATCGGTTATTTGGATTGCTTCCGGATAAAGGCCCCCACCATAGACGTGCTGTGCTTTGTGGGGAGAATACTTTTTGTAATTCCTAATTTGTTTTAATGTGCCCCATTGGAAAATTCGGTGACAATAGCATAGGATTTGAAACATTGAAGTGTATCGGATGCTCTTCTTGCCCCACAATTTATAGTTGTTTGAGTACAGCAGGTGAGTGATATGTGTATGCAAAAATTATTGAATACTTCTAACTAATTATGTGTGCTGAGTCGGTGTAATATCCCTCTGCCTTGTACAAAATTTTGCAAAAGTGGAATTCTTCGCACATTTAAGACTTGTTGTGCCTTGATGATTTTTGTCCTCTTTAAAATTTGAATGCGGCCCTATTTGTATTACGCGGTCTCATTCTTAAAAGATTCAAAATAAACAGTATTTGTCACTGATTTTCTCTATTTTTGATGAATTGAGATTCCTTGTTAACTCACGGGATCAGCTAGCGCGAAAATACCACCGAACCCTTATTTCCTTCATTTTCATATTGTGGAATTTTGTGCAAACCCCAATATAAACTAGTGGATAGCACGCCTCACCCATGGGATTCAAAAATTGGAACCTAATGCCATGAAACTAGAAAAATGCCTAGTAAAATTGAAATGACCAGTTGTGCCAACTCTTTGAGATTGAAAATGCAAAGAGCATATTCAATCTTGTAAAATAGGCCTAGAAGAGTTGTGTCATCTATTGAAAAGCTATAAAAATTTTATATCCTATCTTCTCTAATGAGAAAGCAAAGAAACGGCAAGAGGCTAGTATAAATATGCATGTGCCGGAACGTCATCACGGAGCCTTCCGGATGTCCATAGCTGACCACTTTTCCTATACGACCGGTAACTAGCGGTTGATATTATCCTCCCGAAGGTAGCATTACGACAAAATAAAAGCCAATAAGTGTATAAGTCCTTGGTCATGTACGTAAGTTTCAACTATGTTGCCATGGTTCCATCCTTCTTTCCTGAGACACTTCGGCAAAAAGTCTTGGTAGTGCAATGATTATTCAAACTTGGGTAACTCACTTTGTAAAAATTTGAGCTTGATTAAGTGGAAATAGTGAATCCATACTGAATTTTAACACACATAGATCTCGGCGTAATGAGTTCCCATGCATGTGGTCTCCCCTCACAATATTTTATGAAGTACGGTATAAAGTCGACAATGTGAAAGACACTACTGTTTGATCGATTCAAACCTTCATTGCATCTACAAATCAGGTTTTAGTATAAGTTAGATAGCTAAAAGTACCCTTACTCATATGCCATCTAGATCCTGAACCTATGGGCTCATCATCAGTTATTTGTCTTGCTGCCAGATCACAGCCCCACCATGGACATTACTCATGGCCTGTGGGAGAATACTTTCTGTAATTTCTAATTTGTTTTTATAATGTTCCCCATGGGAAAATTTAGTGACAATAGCATATGATTTGAAACATTGTGTCAGATGCTCTTCTTGCCCACAATTTATAGTTGTTTGGACTACTTGAGTGACACTGATATATGTATGAAAAAATTATTGAATACTTCTAACTAATTCTGTGTGCCCTGGAGTCAGGTGTAATATCCCTCCTTCCTTGTACAAACTTTTGCAAAAGGACAAATTCTTCCACACATTTAAGACTTATTGTGCCTTCAATGATTGTTGTCCTCTTTGAAATTGGAATCTGACTACTGTCTTCTGTGATCTCATACTTAAAAGGATTCAAAATAAACAATCCATGTTATTTGTCACTAATTTTCTCTATTTTTGATGAATAGAGCTACCTTGTTAACTCCATGGGATCAACCATCTGTGAAAATACATGAAACCTTATTTCCTTCATTTTCATATTCTAGAATTTTTGTGCAAAACCCAATATAAACTAGTGGATAGCACGCCTCACCCATGGGATTCAAAATTGGAACCTAATGGCATGAAACTAGAAAAATGCCTAGTAAAATTGGAAATGACCATTTATGCCAAGTCTTTGAGCTTGAAAATGCAAGAGGCATATTCAATCTTGGACAATAGGCCTAGAAAAGGTTGTGTCATCTATTCAAAAGCTATAAAAATTTTATATCCTATCTTATCCAATGAGGAAAGCAAGGTAAATGCTTAAGGCTAGTATAAATATGCATGTGTCCTCGGGCCATCCATGCTGGAGCCTTCCCAGATGTCCATGAGAGACACTTTTCCTAAACCAACCCAACAATCCCAATTGATTCAATGAGATTATCCTCCCATAAATGGTATTATGAAATGGGATTATGACAAAATAAGAAAGCCATTAAGTGTCTAATTCCTTAGGAGCCATGTCTGTCTAAGTTTCAACTGTGTTTCCATGAGTCCTTCCCTTCTTTCCCCTGGGACACTTGGCCAAAGAGCCCTGGCAGTGCAATGATTATTGAAACTTGGGTAACTCACTGTAAGCTGAGCTTGATTAAGTGAAATTATTGAATCCATACTAGTTATAACACACACAGAGCTCAAAGTAATGAGTTCCCATGCATGACAGAAGAGGATATACCCCTCACAATACTGTATTGTACAGTACAGAGTCAACACTGAGGCACACTCCCTGCTGATCGATTCAAACTTCATTGCATCTACAAATCAGGCTTTATTATAAGTTAGATAGCTAAAAGTACCCTTACTCGTATGCCATCTAGATCCTGAACCTAGGGGGTCATCATCAATTATTTTGCTTCCTGTCAGATCACAGCCCCACCATGGACATTACTCATGGCCTGTGGGAGAATAATTTTTGTAATTCCTATTTTTTTTTTATAATGTACCCCATTGGAAAATTTATTGACAATAGCACAGGATTTGAAACATTGAAGTGTGTCAGATGCTCTTCTTGCCCACCATCTATAGTTGTTTGGACTGCTTGAGTGACACTGATATATGTATGCAAAAATTATTGAATACTTCTAACTAATTCTATGTGCCCTGGAGTCAGCTGTAATATCCCTCCTGCCTTGTACAAAATTTTGCAAAAGGACAAATTCTTTCGCACATTTAAGACTTGTTGTGCCTTCAATGATTTTTGTCCTCTTTGAAATTTGAATCTGACTATTGTCTTCTGTGATCTCATACTTAAAAGATTCAAAATAAACAATCACTGTTATTTGTCACTGATTTTCTCTAATTTTGATGAATAGAGCTACCTTGTTAACTCCATGGGATCAACCAACTGTGAAAATACATGAACGCTTATTTCCTTCATTTTCATATTCTGGAATTTTTCTGCAAACCCCAATATAAACTAGTGGATAGCACACCTCACCCATGGGATTCAAAATTGGAACCTAATGGCATGAAACTAGAAAAATGCCTAGTAAAATTGGAAATAACCAGTAATGCCAACTCTTTGATTTTGAAAATGCAAGAGGCATATTCAATCTTGGACAATAATCCTAGAAGAGGTTGTGTCATCTATTCAAAAGCTATAAAAATTTTATATCATATCTTCTCCAATGAGGAAAGCAAGGGAAACGCTTAAGGCTAGTATAAATATGCATGTGTCCTCGGGCCATCCATGCTAGAGCCTTTCCATATGTCCATGAGAGCCACTTTTCCTAACCCAACTCAGCAACCCCAATTGATTCAATGAGATTATCCTCCCAGAAATGGCATTATGAAATGGCATTCTGACAAAATGAGAAAGCCAGTAAGTGTCTAAGTCCTTAGGAGCCATGTCTGTCTAAGTTTCAACTGTGTTGCCATGAGTCCTTCCCTTCTTTCCCCTGGGACACTTGGCCAAAGAGCCCTGGTAGTGCAATGATTATTGAAACTTGGGTAACTCACTGTAAGTTGAGCTTGATTAAGTGAAATGACTGAATCCATACTAGTTATAACACACATAGAGCTCAGAGTAATGAGTTCCCATGCATGACAGAAGAGGATATTATACCCCTCACAATACTGTATGGTACAATAGAGAGTCGACAATGTGAGGAACACTGCCTGTTGATCGATTCAAACTTCATTGCATCTACAAATCAGGTTTTATTATAAGTTAGATAGCTAAAAGTACCCTTACTCGTATGCCATCTAGATCCTGAACCTGGGGGGTCATCATCAGCGATTTGTTTTGCTGCTAGATCACAGCCCCACCATGGATTTTACTCATGGAATGTGGGAGAATACTTTTTGTAATTCCTAATTTGTTTTTATAATGTGCCCTGTTGGAAAATTTAGTGACAATAGCATAGGATTTGAAACATTGAAGTGTGTTAGATTCTCTTCTTGCCCACCATTTATAGTTGTTTGGATTGCTTGAGTGACACTGATATATGTATGCAAAAATTATTTAATACTTCTAACTAATTCTGTGTGCCCTGGAGTCAAGTGTAATATCCCTCCTGCCTTGTACAAACTTTTGCAAAAGGACAAATTCCTCCGCACATTTAATACTTTTTGTGCCTTCAATGATTGTTGTCCGCTTTGAAATTGTCTTCTGACTATTGTCTTCTGTGATCTCATACTTAAAGGATTCAAAATAAACAATCCCTATTATTTTTCACTGATTTTCTCTATTTTTGATGAATAGAGATACCTTGTTAACTCCATGGGATCAACCAACTATGAAAATACATGAACCCTTATTTCCTTCATTTTCATATTCTGGAATTTTTGTGCAAATTAAAGCTTTTAAGAATTGGCTTAAACTAAGTTACTTTTTATTCAAACTTACACTCTTTTGCTGGCCTTGTTACAGCTATTTTGAGAATATATATAGACACTTTAAAGATGTATATTTGCACCATTGGTTGTTTCTTCAGGTAAGAGAGCTGGTATTATCTGGAAATCTTACACTCATTGTTGAGCCTGGGAGATCTCTTGTTGCAAACTCTGGTGTTCTTGTGAGTCGAGTTGTTGGAGTCAAGGCAAATTGTAACAAGAACTTCATTGTAATTGATGGCAGCATGGCAGAGCTTATTAGGCCTAGCCTTTATGGAGCTTACCAAGTTAGTACATAAATTTGACTTGGGGAAAACCCAACATTTTTTGATGATGCATGATTGAAGGGATGATCATTTCCAAATGAATATAGAAGGGATAATTTGTCCTACTTTTGTAGTCTCCTTGTTGATAGGAAATATTACTGGTATTGAGATTCCCAGATACTAAAAATACCATTCTTTCTCATGACAGGCACACAGTCTGAAAGTTGTGATATGAATCATAAAATGATTTTGAGATTTTGAGACGTTTCTAACTACTATTCTTCTTGATACACAGCACATTGAGCTAATTTCTCCACCTGCCCCAAAGGCAAAAAATTCAAAATTTTGATGTTGTTGGGCCTGTTTGCGAGTCTGCGGACTTTTTAGGAAAGGACAGGGAACTTCCAACTCCAGAAAAGGTGGTTAGTTACAGGACAATAATTATCACACCTAATATACATGCATGATGAGAAGGAATTGATTTTCCAATATGATATTTAATTGTTTCTAGAATTATTTTGTGATGCTTCTTTGAAGGCATACACTTGTGGCTTAACTTTGAGTGGTCATCCTCTTTCAGTGGGCAGGAATGGTGGTCCATGACGCGGGAGCTTACTGCATGAGTATGGCATCAACTTACAACTTAAGAATGAGGCCAGCAGAATATTGGGTAAGTTGAGTTGTGAAAGCATATTTTTGTTTCTAGATTGGAGTGAATGCTATATTTTTAATTCTTGACAATGCTGATTTTGACGATTGAGAGAATTCTAGACAGATTCAAGATGATGGATCAGTTAAAAAGATAAGACATGCTGAAAAAATTGTAGGTGCTTGCTATAATTCATGACATTGTTAACCATATTGTCTTATAGCATACAAGAACAGTCAGGGTCTTCTTGTCAAGTTTGTTAGGCTGTTGGGCAGTTGGTGCTGAACTTAGGATCTTGAAAATTACGAAATTTTGGTTTGACATTAACAGATTTTGATATGAATATTTTTTAGAGTAAAATGTAACTGCCGATAAACTTTTCATTTTCCTCTTCTGGGCTATTGGTGTGTTCTCTATATGGATTACTTCATAGAGTGTATTTGTATAGCAGTTTATTGAAGGTGTTTGTATGACATCTTTTAAAGTTGTTAGAAGGCAATTTTGGACCAGCTTTAAAACAGTCTTGTAGCAGCAATTGAATTTTTTTTTTTTAAAAACCTTTAAATACCCCTTTCTAGCACATTGAAAACCTTTTGATGATGGATTTAGAGCAGGTTTTAATATTTAGTTTCGACAGTTATTTGAATCATTTGAAGAGCTAGAGCAATCCCCTTGGAGCGACTATTGAAGGATCTTCGATACCATCATTACTATGCCATTATTCTGGGACAATTATATTAGTGTTCCTTTATGTTAGTGTAACTTTCTTTTAAATTTTAACCTCCTATTACATTCTTTGAAAGATATATAGGAACTAAAATTTCCATATATTTCACTTAATTATTGTTTTCCCCACTCCTCGGCGTTACTTTGCACCTCTCGGTGAAAATGCTAGTTACATAGTCATTATAAGGAAGACCTACTTAGTTACACTCTTCAACATTATAACTATATATAATTTTGATGGTTCTAGGTTGGAGATTGTATTATTTTCATTGGAGGATGCTACTATTGATGCGCACAAGGCTCTTGAGTTACTTGGTAGGATTCTCGCAAAATTGGTTGTTGAAGGGATATTCTTTATTCAAGATATAACAAGGGAAATCAAGGATGGAGGTACATAGCCATGAAGCTTATTAGAAATGAGGGGATTTTGAGGTATTTCTCAAGAAGAAAATTTCAAGGTAGTCTGCTCACAATTTTAATGCTTGATCAATTTTGTGGTTTATTTGTGATCTCTCATGTTGACTAGTGAATGGTTGGTTAGTTTTTAGCTCGTGCTCACATTTGTTGGTTCCTGAAGCTCGAGCACTTTATAACTAAAATAGGCAAAGTCAAACAACACAAATGGTCCACTAGCTCTCTTTTCATTTGCTAATATTATAATGAAGTTTTATTAGAGGCACTGTTTGTTTATTTATTTTGGTTAGAAAAGGGTTTGCTCTTGGTTTTATGTGATTTTCAATTTATCGTATGTAGCATGTTGAGAAATGGGAAAGAATAACGTGACATTTATTTTGCAGAAATTGATGCTGAAAGAAAATTGCTTTGACATTGTTGATGTTAAGGTATATGTTGTATAAACTATTTATAGTTTAATTTATGTTATATTCTAGTGTTCATTGTCTTTCATTTCTTACAGTGCATTGTATTTTCTTTTGTTTTCAGAAAATGAAATCAGTATTGATGGTAAGAAGCATGAATTGAAAAAAGAGAAGAGCAATAACATTGGAGTGACAAATGCAAAAAGAGAGAGGAGAACTGGCCTGGCGATACCCTTAGAACCAATATCTCACATAAGACACACATATAAAGACTGATGATCAAGTCTTCATAGTTGGTGAATTCACCTGTAATGCCTTGACAACACAATGATAATGTTTTGAAGTGATGAAACATCATTTCATGTGTAAATTGTAGTCCAACTAATATAAAGTTGGAAACTCATATTGTAATATTTTAAGTTTTCATATAATATATTTTATGTGGTTGAAATTATTTATAGTTGCACTTGATGTTGTTTAGTATTGTAATTAAAATATGCGACTTTGTGTTTTCATATTAGATGAACATGCACATTGTATGACATTTTTTAAATCATACAAATTAATTTATGTTGATTAATAATGAACACAAATAAAATGAATATGCGACTAAATTAGTCATTTATAATGATTATTAATGAAATGAATATAAACTACTAAATTAGTCGTTTATATAATGAATAAATGGCTACTACAAATGATAAATTTGTGACTACAAATGATGACTAAATTTTGCATATATATGACTATTAGTAGTTAATTTACAGTATCTTATAACACAACTAAAATTTAATCACATTTCTTCGGTCATTAATTGGTTTCAAATAATGACTAAAATTTGCATATATATGACTATTAGTAGCTAATTTACAGTATTTTATAACACGACCAACATGTTGGTCATAGTTCTTTGGTTATTAATTGGTTTTCTTGGGTGATCATCTAGTAATATATTTTGTTGTATATTTGGTCATTAATTGTGACATTTAATGACCAAATCAAAGACCAAATAAATGACTAAATGAATGACTAAATCAATGACCAAATGAATGACTAAATGAATGACTAAATCAGTGACAAAATGAAAGACCAAATGAATGATTAAATTAGTGACCAAATCAGTGACTAAATCAATGACCAAATCAATGACTAAATATACAACTAGATAACAAAATTGAGATAACCAATTAATGACTAAGCTAAAAACAACCAAAAATTGGTCGCGTTATAAGATACTGTAAATTAGCTACTATTGGTCACCGACCAAAAAATAGTCGTTTATATGAAAATTTTAGTCGTTTTTTTAGTAACAAATTAGCCATTTTGTACTAGTGTTAGGTTTTGCCTGGAAATATCTCAATTGTAGAGCTGCCAAATTTATCCATGGAATAGAGAGACATCTGTCTTGATGATAAAAAATCAATGTTGGATTCTTCTTGAAATTGTTCATGTTTGTATTCCGAAGAGGATTAAAAGTTTTCTAAGGTATTTAGAATCTGGCTATCTTCACTAATTTCTGAAATTGTGAAGAGAGGTTGTAAGTCTTCTTCATCTTCTATCCATTGAGTATCATCTAATTCTATAATTGTTCTTACTGGAGGATACAAGGTAAATTTCTTGGTTGAACTACCATCAGAGATGTACATATCATTGGATCTACAACTAATGAAAGCATCAGCTGTAGCTAACCAAGGTCTTCCTAATATAATAGGATGTCCTCCTAGATTATTCTTAGGAGTTAGGATCATAAAATCCATAGGATACTCCCAGGAATCTAGGGACACTGGAATGTCTTCTATTACCCCATCAGGTTTGATCACAGATCTGTCTGCTAATTGTAATAATGTGGGTGTAAAAAGAAGATTAGGAATTTTTAGTCTATCCATGATTTGTCTACTCATGATATTGATTGCTGCTCCTAAATCAATAAGTGTGTTTTGGATCTCAATTCCATTGATGTGTATTTTAACAACTGGATTTCCTGGGTCTAGATACTTTGGAATAGCAATCTTACCCATCATGATATCTTCTATTTTTCCTGCCAGTTGAATTTTCTTTATCTCTCTTATTCTTTTTCCTGTTTTCTTCATGCTCAACTCCTTTATTGTCTTTTCTAAGATTGGAATTTCCTTGATAGCTTGCAATAATGGGATCTTAATACAAACATTTCTCAGCTCATCTAGGAAATCATAATTAGGCACCATAATTTGTTTTTCTACACCCCTATCAATTTGTAATCTTTCTGGAAAGGGAGGTGTAGAAGTGGATGTTGATGGCTGCTCTAATATAGGAGTTGAAATTATTGGTTCTTTTTGTTTTGATTTTTAAATTTTTGGGTCTTGGAAAGTTGTGTTCTCTTCAAGACTTTTATTTACCCGTAGAGAATCTTCCTCAGAATTGTCTTGCTCTTGTATGATTACAGAAGGTTTCCTTTTTTCAAGTATTCTTCCAGACCTAAGTTGAACATCACTAAGGTCTAAAGGAGTGATCAAATAAGTTGGAAACTGTTGGCCTTCTATCATGTATGTGTTCTAAGGATTTTTATTGTTGGGGTTTGGTATAGGTTGGGTAGGCAATTGATTTGTTTTCTGATGAAATGGTAATGGAAGTGGTTGATTGTGATGTTGTGGATTTTGAGGATTTTGTTGAAAGTTTTGTTGAGGGGAGAAATGTGAATATGGTGGATAGGGTGGTGGATACTGATAGTACTGAGAGTATCTTCCATAGGGATTTTGTGCTCCTTGTGCCCAAGTTTGTGATTGATTTTGAAATTGGGGCCAAGGTTGCTGCCAAGAATTCCAATTTGGTAAGGGTTTATTATACAACTGATCATGAAATCCTTGTGTTTGAGGTCCTTGCCAAGGCCTCCTGGAGACAAAATTGAGAGATTCTGTGGAACTTGTAGGAGTTTCTTCTTGAAATACAGCTTTAAGACCAGGAAGTGAAGGACAACTCTTGGTCTCATGTTTTTCTGAACAAATTACACAAGTATCCACAACTTTTGCATCTAAAGGGCACTCTCTCAAGGCATGTTTCTTTCTACATTTGGGACAAAAGATTGCTAAGGCATCAGATTCAGTTTTCTGTTTGTTTTGTAACTTAAGGGTGTCTATTTGTTCACTAAGACTCCCCAAGATATCAGATTTGAATTCATCAAGCATATGTCCTATTTCTGCCCTACTTATTGTCCCAAAAGTAGACTTACTTTCCCTTGCAAGAGCAGGGTCTCTTGGTCCTTTTACAGTTTTAGATTTCCCTCTTGAAAGGTTGATACATAATTCAGCTATTTCAAGTAATGTGAGCTGAGATATATCCCCTTTTCCAATCATGTTAAGGATATCTAACCATTCATCCCTAATTGTCTTCAACAAGAGAGCTTTCAAGGTGTCTTGGTCTAAGTTTTCCATTTTTTCCCTCTTGATGTTATAGTTAAACCTCTCCAACAAATCTTTCAAATTTTCATCCTCTTTTTGTAACATTTTAAACACTTCCTCCTTATGGTTGACTAGCATACAACAATCCAAATACCTCTCTAGAAATGCTTGTTTCATGTCTTCCCATGTCCTTATAGAACTATTGATCAAACTCATAAACCATTTTAATGCTGCTCCTTTCAATGTTGAAGGGAACAGTTTAAGATTTTGGGCATCTTGTAAGTAGTCATAGGTTCTACATAGGACTTCAAATTCAAATAGGAAGGTTTCAGGATCTTCAGTTTTAAGTCCATAAAAGTTTGGAAGGACAGAGGGTGAAATTTTTTTCATAGTTGCATTGGTTTCTTCATCTACTATAGGAAACCAAAAAGAGCTTCCCATTTCTCTTCTACCTCTTCCTCTGCCTCCTTCTCCTTCTGCACCTCTACCTCCTTCTCCTCTACCTCTACCTCTACCCCCTCCAAATAGTGTGTGTTCTCCATTAAAAACTCCTCCTCCCCCTTCTTCTACCATAGTTGATTCTTCTGTGGAAGTTGAAAGGTTTAAGTCCCTAGCAGGGGTTCCTGAATCTTCTTCTAAGACAGGTTCAGTGGGTAAAGTGGAAGGTCTTTCTGATGGAATATCTGATCTTAAGTCCTATGGAAGTCTAGGATCAGTAAAGGATGGAATGTGGGTTTGAGTTGGAGGTGTGCTGGCTCTTGGTCTTGGTGAAACAAGTGGTGTTCTAGGAATCAAGCTTATGCTTCTTATGAATCTACCCCTTGAGTCTCTTTCTCTACGCATATCATTGTTTTTGGGAGGTAAGAAACAAGGCTACCTAGTTACACTTCCCCGGCAACGGCGCCAAAATGTCTGCTCAACTTAGTGTTCCTAAGTTGATGTCATAAATTGTCAACCGGGGCTAGTAAACTGTTGAAGTGAAGTTCACTATATGTTCCTAGGTATTTGTTTCTCACTACGTTGTGTTTAGTGTTTTTCCAATGTTTTTGGTTTTGTGTTTTTATTCTAAGAGGAAAAGAACTAATTTTTGGCAAAGAGAAGTTGTTGGTCACACTAAAACAGAGCAAAACCTATTCTAAATTATGTATGGCACTTGAGAACAGAAAATGCAATACTTTAACAAGAAAAATAACTCATAGCAAGAACTCAATAACTCACAACATGAACTCAATAACTCATAACATGAACTCAATCCCATTCATTCATTAGAAATATGTTGGAATAGTTTGAGAAAAGGATAAGTTAGTGCCATGAGGTTCTTCTAAGTAAACAATCCACCTACAAGATCACAGAGAAAATCTTATCCATGGCTAGAAATTTGTTGGAACATATTTGGAAAAAGATAGTCTGCAACACAGTGAGGAACTCTACTCTAAATTAACCTATGACACTAAAATTAATCCATTCTGCAACTTAAATTGTCACTACTAAGCCTTATTCGGAAATTAGACGTCTTTTGGAATAGTTTTGGGAAAAAGGCTATTTGCACAATTATAAGAGATTGCAGAACAGTCAAGGCCTTGAACTGATGTCACTACTTCCTGTCCATATGATGATGTATTGGAAGAGATTAATAACAAGAGTAGTTTGTAAATAATGAAGGCCGTGAAGTCTAATTCAACTAGCTAATCAAACTTGAAATACAGTGACTATAACTGAACTAGAATGCAATTAAACTAACTTGAAACACGGTGAATAGAAACTGAACTAGGGTGTTATTAACCTCCGGAGTATTACAACTAAACTAAAAATGCAACTAATCACTGAAATGTTTCAGCTCTGTCTCATTTGGGGTTAGTGGTATTTTGGAATAATTCATAGAATAGGACTGGCTGTAACATGTGATGTAAATGAGCATAAAAACATAAATTTCAACAAAACGCAGTAAGCTATGAAACACCACAGCTATGTCTCATCCAGTGTTAGTGATATTTTGGAAAGAGATTAATAAGAACAAGACTAGCTGTAACAACTGATGTAATTGAGCACAAAAACATAAAGTTCAAAGAAATGCAACTAACTCCTAAAATACTACATTTATATCTCATTCAATATTAGTGATATTTTGGAATAATTCGTAAGAACAAGACTATACTGTAGCATCCAATGCAAGTGAATATAAAACACAAAGTTCAAAAAATTGCTTAAACTAGGAATGCAACAAGGCTAAAGTTACTTATCTAAACAATGTGCACAAAGCTTCTCGGGCAGTAGGGCCCCTCTACCACCGGATTAGCATACAAATCTCCTCAAGATTGCCTCAGATCTTGCAATAAATCAGTGCTTCTTTCATTAAAGGAAAATTATTTTAAAAAAAACAGAGTATTACAGTCTTCTGAGATCTAGCAACAAAACATAAATCTAGCTAGTTGTTTCTCGGTCTCCCGAGTCATTCTTATAAGAAAATTACATAACTGCCCTTGAGATAAAATAGGAATAACTGTCTTTCCCAACTAAAATCAAATTAGAACTCTGGTGGTGGTCTCGTACTATGATTAAAGACATCTGTACAGTCCTTGTCCTATTAGAAGTCTATCTCCTAGTTTTGGTTTCCCACGTTGTTATAGCATCATTTTTCACCCTCATGTGATTCATGATTGTCTCTATGGCCTTGGGCACCCATTCCCACAGAATTGAATAAAATTCATAAAAAACAGTGTTAAAAATCCCATACAGAGGTATGCCTAGACTTTTTCGCGTGTATACGCGAGTCCACATGTAATTTTCCGCGTATGCCATTAAAATCATTAAAAATATATATAAAAATTCCCTATTTTCGGGCTGGGTTGATGGTTACGCCAGTAGTTCAACCACCCCAGCACGTGGCCAACTGTTTCCAACTGATTGAAACTACTTTGAGGGAGTATAAAAGCCCCTCATGTCCATGGCCTAAGGGAGAGATAAATCTTATAGATATTATACTCTGTTGGAATCCCAATTCAAGTCTGAATTCCCGTGCCTCCTGCACTTCCCCAGATTTTTACAGAAAACCCTTGTTTCCTGGAGATGCTCATCAGTTTATATTCCATCTCGAGTGCACAAGTCTTGAAAGTATCTTAGCGAGGCAAGGGCGGGACGGATCTGGACGACGGTTTGTTCGAAGATCGTGGAAGGATTCAGGTGATCTCTCCACTTTTTATTACTGTACATGATGTTCATAATGAAGAAGAACCATCTTGTTCCTGAAATCACGTGGTAATATCTGCTTGTATATTTGGAAATATTATTATTTAAGCATTTATTATTGTTTATATAATGTTTCACATGGTTTTCACTGACATTTAGGGTAATTATATGTTGTACAACTATATTTCTGTGCACGTTTCTTCTTGGTTTTCAGGTTAAGGAGGAGGAAGGGTTGCTGGGGGTTTGGACCCCGCGGGATCTACATCAAATGTAGGATTACGGGTGAGTTCTACTATTGATGTCATCTAGTTTTTAGCATACAAGTGTGGTTGTGTGAGTCCTTCTTGAATAGCATGCCCTGATCTATGGAGGTTTTGACCCAACAAACCTCTAGGGTGTTTTATCCCGAAACAAAACTGGCGACTCCGCTGGGGATCGCATTTTTGTGATTCCCCTGTTGGGTGGTTTCAGCTGTTTTAAAGGTTTCAAACAGTTTGAATCATTATTACCAGTCCAGTTAACTCTTTCTCAGTCAGACTGAAGACCTGGTTCTTTATCCAGGCTTGATCTTTTTTATTTTTCATTATTTACCTTTTCATACGCGAGTTTGTCTATACACAAACGTGTATACAAGCAGTTTGCTTCACAGGAAGTCGCGTATACGAGGGTTTCCTTTGACACAGTCGCGTATGCACGCTTGTTTCAAAACTGTCAAGTAGTGTATGCCTGGGAAAATTTTGAAATTTTTGATTTCTTGACCTTTTAGTCTTGTCTGCCTGTGGAGACCTGTTCCTACAGTGTCTTTATATCCTCTGGATTGTGTTGAAAGTGGTCATTGGTCTTTTTTCTCTCTTGTTTGGTTGAAGACTAGCTTATCTGGAAAATCTTGTTTTTAGTGCTTGCATTTCTGGTTCGAGTACCAAGATCTCTTCCTGGGGATTATTGGTTGTTCTGCTTCATCAGGATAGAGAGCTTTTGCTCATATACTCTTTCCTCATTTTATGTTTTGCTTTGCGCTTGGATTTTTTCCTGCTTTTGGTTAGTTTTCTTGACTTCATTTGACTAGGTCTTGTTGCAATTTTTTGAAGCGTCTTTCTTGGTTCTTTGAAGTTTTTGTTTGCAGCAAGGTTGTACTATTCTTCTGGGCTGAGTTACTGAGTTTCTTGTCGTCTTTTGCTCATATAAATCTTGCTACTAATTAGCCCTATAAGATTTGGAGCGTTTTTGAAGTTTTTCTTGAAATTCAGAGTTGTTTGGCTTGGGATTTGATAGTTTTCTTGGTCTCTTCGAGCTCTTCTTTTTTATAAAAATTCAAAAGCTCAAAAAACATTTTGTTTTGTCATTTTCTTTTGTTTTGCATTTTTTTTTTCGTTTTGTTACATCTTTTGAAGCTTTGTTGAGATTTCTTGCCTTTGGTTTTTGACTTGATTTTGGAAAGGAATTGTCATTGGTTTCTTCCTCTTGTTTTCAAGCATATTTTGATGTCTTCATATTGAGAGTTTCTACTTTTGGGAACTAGCTTTGTGGACAATAAAAAAGTGATAGAACCGAAGGATTGTTGGGAAATTTCTCTTTGTTTTGTTAGGATTTGCATCTTAGAATTTGCATGCTCTTAGTTATTTGCATTAGGTGCACTTAAGCATTTGTAGTCATTTTCATAGATTTTGCGAGTGTGAGTTTGATATTTGAAAAGAAAAAAATATATAATCTCGTAGAACCCATGTAGAAATTTCTTTTCATCGAAAGGAAATTACTGCACTTGCATGTAGTTTGGTTTTCATTAATTTCTTTTCTGCGTCACAAAACACCACGAGTTTCATTTCCATATCCCTTTGACTTAATATAACAGCCGATTAAAATAAGCGCTATAATTTAAAAACAACTAGCAAGTTTTTTATTAAGTGTCATACACCAACTAGCTAGGTTTTAGGGCCTTGGATTAGGTGAGTGGAGAGTTAACTCTCCAAGGCCGCTCAAACAAAAACATAGAAGTTTATTAATTGAGCGAAATCCAACTCTGTTAGGTGGACCGGGAAAGCTCTCCTCCAGAGAGTCAAGCGCGAGGGGAAGTGAAGGCCGAGAAGAGAGATACCCCCTCTCTGATTTGCTGGATCTGACCTCAAGACCGTTCCGCCCAACTTCTGACACGGATTGGTGCCCATAGTTGCCATTCCTAGGTTCCACATAGGTGACTGCGAGGGGGAATACCCGTGGTACCTGAGGCAGACGTCGTATCACTTCCAGCAGTACTTCTGGGGGGTGCCCTTGCGAAGCTTGGGTACTTGTGCCGGAAAAGGCTGTTGTTAGGAGGTCGGCGTAACTGTTTCTGTTACCTTCGCTAGTAGGCCTGGGCCGTAATTATCCCAGACTACTTTCGGGAGGTCCTATTCTTCGCTTTCTTGTATTTTGGTGTCCGGTCCTAATCACCCGGAGCGGAAATACCTGAAGGCTGTTTTCTTGATTGTATCTCAGGGATTTTTTGTAGTGAGTGCTCTTTGCTCCTAGCTTTCCTAGCTTTACACTTTTTTTGAGTCTAATTAAAATTTGTTAAAGTGGTTGATCAAGCGCCTCGTCGATCGAGGAGAATCCTAGGGTTATCTCCCGAGAGTCCAGAGCCTTCTTCAAGAAGGGGTAGGAGTAATTTAGTAGGTGAATAACACCCTGTGGCATCTGACGCAGTGGAGAGAGATCCTCCATAAGGGATTAAAGGTTTTGTGTTTGGCTCCGGTGTTGGTTCCGAGAGGAGCGTTCTGCTCATCTCGAGAGTCTTATTTTCGCAGGAAGAAGAAGTACAAGTAGAGGAAGTACCTCAACCCTCTGAGTCACTTCCATCTCCTCTTCCTCCCGATTATCCATTCGTTGTTCAGTACATCAAACCTGAGTATGCAAGACCAGAAGATCCTCCATATTATTCATACCTTTTGATGGCCACGACTGGGAACGTGGCTTCAGCTGTGAGTGCTGCAGGCATTCAGACTCCTGCTTCTGTATAAGGAGGAGTCACTATTGCTATATCTTCGATTGCTTCTAGTACTGCTGTGTTTGGCTCTAGTTTCACCCAAGCACATGCTTCTCAATCTGGTCCCTTTTGTTTTGGAATGCCCACTAGTGGGATTCCTTCATTTTCCTTTTCCACTGCTGCAGCTGGATCTACACCCATGTCTTCCATGGCTAGTGGATCAGCTTCTTTTCAAGGGTTCCCCTTCGGAACTGGGCATATTCCTAGTTCGAATCCTTCTTTAGGGTCCTTTCCATTTACTTCTCAGACTCAGAGTTTCAACCCTTGGTTTGGAGGTCAGAATTCGACTACTTTTACAGGTTGGAACCCTGTATTCACTACAATGGGGGCAGGGAATCGGTTTTACGCTGGTCCCCAAGGGAATGCTTCTTTCCCTTCATCGAGTGCTTATCAGAATTTTTCCCCTCTTTCTAATGCCTGGAACCCCTATCAGGGGCTTTCCTCTTCATTCAATACTTCAGGAGGGGGAACTGGTCCGGTCTTTGGTAACTCTGCGTTGGGAGGAGGTTCTTCTCCTTTTTCTACGAGTTCTTTCTGGCAACCTGGTGCCTCATCAAATCCAGGGTATTCTTTTCAGAATGTAGGGAATTCATCCCATCAAGGATGGAATCCTCAGGCTCCGCCTCGTTTACCTTTTTTGGCAACGTTAAACTTTCCAGATCTGTCGAAATTGACGAATGATCCGATCCAGTACAGTCCGGGGTGGCCTCCGGTTCCGACCAAACTACCTTCAGACATTCCAAAGTTTGAAGGCAAGAATGGAGAGGACCCGACCGACCATATCACCACCTTCCATTTATGGTGCTCTTCTAACTCCCTGATCGATGATTCGATTAGGTTGAGATTGTTTCAACGCACCTTAACTGGAAACGCTGCCAAGTGGTATATTGAGTTAACTGGGGGCAGTTTTGCTACATTTGGAGATCTGGCTGTTACATTTCTAAATCATTTCCAGTTGCCCGTCCATTATGACCTCTGGACTGAACTCCTAGCTAATTTTAAGCAGGACGACGCAACCCACATTTCTAACCATATTCAGGAATGGCAGAGAAGGAAGAGGCTTATTAAAGCTCATATTCCAGGAGAATTCCTTTTGGAATGGTTTTTGAAATCTCTGCAGTCAGATATTTCTAAAGATGTATCCCTGTCTGGGTTATTTTCTGAGGAACAGGGTATTTTTAGGGCCCAGCAGCTGGAACTGATATATTCTCAGTCTGGAGTCCTTCATTAATATTTGCCCAATGCTCCTCGCTCCAAATTAGATTTATCCAAGACTAAGTCTGGTCCTCATAGTGATGGACTTATTGGGTCGATCAATAATGGTGCAGCTAACCTGCTTACTCAATTGCAGCAGTTGTCTATACAATCTGCTCCTTCTGGTCAGGCTATGCCTGCTGAGTCATCGCCTTCCCAATCTTTGTCGGTAAATGACGTCAAAACTTCCGATCCCAAAGGAAATCAACAATCCGAAGGGAAGAAGAAGGGACGTAATAATAAAAATGGAAAGAATGGGAAGGGTAATGCAAATAAAACCAACGAGCATGTTGGTGAGGGTCCAAAGGATAAAAAGAAAGTGAAGTTTCCATGCAAGTTGTGTGCTGGAGACCATCTTACACACCTTTGCCCTAAAATTCAGGATGCGCAGCGCTTCTTAGCTCAGCAGGGTTCTTCCAGTTCCCAGGCTGTGTTGACAAACCCTTTTCCCCAAGGGAAACAGCTAGTTGTTGGCGCGAATCAAAATACTGAGGCTTCCTCTAGGGGCACCCAGGAAGGGGAAATTCCATCAAACATATACATGATGAGTGCTCACGTGGATGTCGCCACGAGATCCCGTGATTATGGCAAAGATGAGTCTTCGAAATCTAAGGGTGCGCCCGATGCTACTGAGCCGCTTCATATTACGAGGCCTACAGTTGAGCCTATACCTCGAATACCAAAAGCATCTACTAAGCGTACGATGATTAATCCAAATGCTAAGGCTGCCCAGAACTACTCTATTGTGGAAGATCTGGTGCAGAGTCCTTGTGCCATGTCGGCTCTTGAGGTGCTCCAGTCTTGTCCTTCTCAGCGCAGCGCTCTACTCACTACCATTGGGGCTGTTGATCCAAAGAACTCTCTTATGATTACATTTGATATGTCTAATTTTAAAAAAAGACTCCCCCATCATATGGCTTTTCATATTAAATCATCGTACCGGAAATGCAATATTTTTCGAACGGTCGTTGATGAGGGGGCTTCCACATGTGTGATGTCTCTCACATGCTGGAAGGGAATTGGATCTCCCACAGCTGTTCCATCTGCTACTCTTCTGACTGTGTTTGATGGTCATTCTCACAGACCACGTGGTATTGTCCCAGCTTTTCCCATCTGTGTTGGGGGAAAAACTGTAAATATAGAGGTTGAGATAGTTGATGCAAGCTTGGATTACAACCTTATGTTGGGGCAAAACTGGATTTATGAGATGGATGCTATTGCATCCTCATTGTTTCATATTATTTGTTTCCATCACGAAGGGAGGATTGTTACAGTGGATGAACTGGACTGTCCTCCTGTAGACCCGAATGCATCTACTAACTCAACTATTCCAAAGTTGGATAATACCAAGGCGCCTGTTGAGAATTTAGGGGTTGGAATGTATTCTTCCTTGATGGGTACTTTTGATATTCCTCCTCCTACTGTTCATATAAATGCAATTTCATCCTCCAGGGCTCCTCTTCGAAGAGAGTTTTTCAGAACTCATTATTTTTCGGACCCTTGGACCTTACCTTCCCCTACCGCCACATTAGCGGAAGGTCAAGTGGGTGGAATGGCATTTCCAATGTCTGCAGCTGAGATTGCTTATCATTCTATTGTTGACTCTGCAGAGTCCATCCCAGCGCCTCTTTCACCGGAAGAGTTGGATGGATATGTGGCTCCGGCTTGGACACTTAGTTCTTCTTCTGCCCATGATTGCCTTGATACCACTCTTCCATCTGAAGAGGCCATCCTGGAAGCTATGATTGGTATAGATAGACCGTGGGATGATTTGCATCATCGGTCCTACTTTTTACCTGATTTGAGCGAAGTTGAAACGAGTTTTCCAAGTCCTCCGTCTCATGGTCCTGTTCGCCCAGTCCTGAACCCTTTAGCACCAACATAGGTATATGCTGAAGGGAACATGGCTGTGATTTCTCCAACTATCCTGGTGAACATTTCCAAGGATCCCAATGTTATAGAGAATGTATTCATCGGAGCTGAATGTTCCCCTGAAGAGATTCAGATTTACACCGATCTCTTTAAAGAGTATAGGGATGTGTTCGCTTGGTCTTATGAGGAAATGCCTGGTATAGATCCATCTATTGTCCAGCATGAGATCAAGACTTACGAAAATGCTAAGCCGGTGAGGAAAAAACTTTGTCCGGTCAATCCTAGGAAGGCAGCAGCTATCAAAGCCGAGCTGGAGAAGCTGCTCAAGGCGGGATTCATTTTCCCTGTTTCTTTGACTGAATGGGTTTCAAACCCTGTTCCCGTAGATAAAAAAAAAGGAACAATTCGAGTTTGCATTGATTTCAGAGACCTTAATAAAGCATGTCCTAAAGATAATTACCCCACACCATTTATAGATCAGATCATCGATGAGTGTGTCGGTAACGAAATTTTCTCCTTCATGGATGGTTTCTCCAGATATAATCAGATTACTATCCTTCCTGAAGATCAGCATAAGACTGCCTTTATTTTTCCCTGGGGTACTTTTGCTTACAAGAAGATGCCTTTTGGTCTTAAAAATGTTGGGGCTACGTTTCAGCGGGCCATGTCATATGCCTTCCACGACATCAAACAGATTATCGAGGCATATTTGGATGATTTAGCTGCTCATTCTCGAAAGAGAATGGATCATCCTACTCACCTCCGCCAAATATTTGAACGATGTCGTTTCTACAAGATTAGGTTGAATCCAAACAAGTGCGTTTTCGCGGTTACATCCGGTCGGTTATTGGGATTCATTGTGTATAGGGAAGGGATTAGGGTAGATCCCTTTAAGGTTGAGGCAATACTTCGGTTGCCTCCTCCGTCCTCTATTCGTCAACTTCAAAGTCTACAAGGAAAGGCTAATTTTCTTCGGAGATTTATCGTAAATTATGCTGAAGTTACCAAGGGATTTATGAGATTGTTGAAGAAGGGAGTTCCATTTTTTTGGGATGACTTCACTCAACGCTCATTCGATGCTTTGAAAAAAGCATTGACCTCTGCTCCTTTATTGAGTCCACCTGATTATAGCAGGGATTTCCTTTTGTATCTTGCAGCAGCAGAATCTACATTGGTATGGTTCTGGTTCAGGACGATGATGCTCTTGCAGAGCATGTTATATACTATCTTAGTCGAGGATTGGTAGGTCCTGAGCTCCGGTATACTCCGATAGAAAAGTTAGCTTTAGCAGCTGTTCATGCTGTGCAGCGACTCCGACATTATATTCTTCTACGAAAAACTTATGTTTTGGCAGCAGCCAATCCATTTCAGTTTGTCCTCAGTAGGCGAGTGATTGGGGGCAAATACAATAGATGGATTGTGATTTTGCAGGAATTTGATCTTGATTTTATGTCTGCCAAGTCCAAGAAATCATTGGTTTTCGCGGAATTGATCTCCGAGTTGCCCTGTGGGGAAGAAATGATCTATGATGAATCCTTCCCGGATGAACATTTGTTTCTTATCTCTCCACAGGATCCTTGGTATGGAGATATAATTGTGTATCTTCAGACTACGAAGTTTCCCTCTACTTTTTCGAAAGATGAGCGCCGTAAGTTGCGTCACTTGGCTAAAAATTACTTGATTATTGGTGATGCTTTATACCGTCGAGGGGTTGATTCAATCTTGAGACGTTGCTTAACTCTCGAAGAAGCTGAGGCTGTGCTGAATGATTGCCACAGTGGAGCTTGTGGTGGTCATTTATCTGGGCTTGCTACAGCCCAAAAGATCTTGCGTGCTGGGTACTTTTGGCCTTCGATTTTCAAATATTGTATGGAGTCGGTCAAAAAGTGTCATCCGTGTCAAGTTTATACTCGAAAAATGCGCGCTCATCCAGCTCCTCTTTTTCCAGTCATTACTGTCGGTCCCTTTACAAAGTGGGGTATTGATTATACTACTTGTAACCCGCCTTCGGCTAAAGGTCACAAGTACATTATTGTAGCAGTAGACTGCTTTACGAAGTGGGTCGAGGCTATGCCTACTTTTGGGAATGATGGTGAGACTGCAGCTCTTTTTCTTTTCAACCAGGTTATTGCTCGTTTTGGTATTCCTAGAGAGATTGTCACTGATCATGGCAGTCATTTTCAGAATAGCATGATGGCTGAGTTGGCTCTAAAATTAGGTTTCCGGAAGGAGCATTCATCTCCGTATTATCCTCAAGCCAATGGGCAGGTGGAAGCCGTGAATAAATCCTTGAAGACAATTCTTCAAAGGAAAATTGATAAAGCTCAATCCAACTGGCATATTATGCTATATCCTGCACTTTGGGCATACAGGATGTCAGTGAAAACTGCAACTGGCTTTACTCCGTTTCAGCTAGTCTACGGGTTGGAATCAATATTTCCCATTGAATGTAAGATTCCTTCTCTTAAGTTAGCTGTTGAACTTATTCTTGACACTTATAGTCTTGAAGAACGTCTCCTTCATCTGGAACATCTCGATGAGCAGCGTCGGGATGCCGCCACGATGAATGAAGCGCATAAAAACAGAGTTAAAGTTTAGTACGATAAAGCGGTCAAGCCTAGGGTTTTTTCGGAAGGTGACCTTGTTTTGGTCTATGCCCAAGAAAAATATGTCCTGGGGGCAGGAAAGTTTAAGTCTATGTGGTATGGCCCCTTCATCGTTAAAAAATTCCTTAAAAAAGGAGCATATACCTTGGTTGATTTTGAAGGAAACGAGTTGTCGGAGCCCAGAAATGGGCTCTATTTGAAAAAGTATTATGCCTAGGCTTCGGCCTGACATTTTTCTTTTGTATATAGTAGTTTTACTTTGTACATATCTGGTTGTTTTTCGATCTTTGATGGGATGGTGATGTTTTTGATCTGCTTTGGCAGGTTGTGTCGGATGTCATGAGTCATTTTGGTTTCGCTGATGGTGCTAGTAGACACACCCGGAACTTGGCTTCCGCGGCTTGGGTGCTTCATCATCCATCCGGTCAGCTGTTAGTATCAAGAGGAGTCTGCATTGGTCCTACTTCCAATAATATAGCATAATACACTGCAGTTATTTATCTACTCTCGGAGGCAATATCTTTGGGTGTTGATTCATTGGTAGTTTTCTTGGACTCCCAGCTGGTGGTGTCGCAGTTGAACAATACTTATCGGGTTCGAGATCCATTTTTACTCTGGTTGTTCTTGAGGGTACGTTTGTTACATAGATCATTTCAATTTTTAACTTTCATTCATATTCCTCGAGCTGATAATTGGATGGAAGACTCATTAGCTAATCAAGCAATTGATTGGCATTTTAATCATTCCATACAATAAAATTTAATCATCAAAAACATCATAAATTTTTATACATTTGTTACATCACATCAAACATCGCTGTATATATATTATCATAGTGTTCAAAAAACTATACAAAATTTGGATCCATAAGTCATACAAAAATTGGGCTTATGCCCGATCATGTTCAGTCTCAAAAAATATACAGTCATCTGGTATGTCATATCTATCTACTCCTGAGGTCCCTGCCCAGAAGTTGTGTTCCTATAGAACACAATCGCGGTGGCAACTCAGCGGAATAACTGTACCCAGTCACGGGGTACTCCTACCACCCGTCTCTGGATGGCTTCAGGCAGATCTTCCATTGCAGCCATAGGTACTTGGCGGGTTAACCCCTCCAAGTTCCTCTGTACAGCCAGGAGGGTCCTGTCTGGATCCACTGTATCCGCCTCGCCTCTGCGACGCTTATGTCGTGGGTAACCCTCAGGTCGAACTGGTCCAATATCTGTATCATGATCATTATAAAATTGTAAGTCATTTTGAATCCAATCAAAAACATGTTTGTTTTCCATTTTTTCACATATATTGAAAAAATCCAAAAAAAATATATAAGTCAAAAATTGCAAACTTACCGACTGTGCCCCATGCCGCGCCTGGTGGAAGGACAAGGTCTGGATCGCCACGAAAATCCATCCCGGCATAGGGATAGTCTTCCACATTGATGATTTGTTCTCCCCACCATTGGAAGAACTCGTCATCCCAAGTGGTTCAGGGAACTTCACTTCCCCCCAATCTCTTCATCAAGTCAGCCCATTCGGGAAATTCTTGGGTCTCTCGGGCTGCTGATAGAAGAGATCACTTTGGGTCTCAGCCCAGGAATCTTCTCAAAGAAGAATGTCATCAAGATTGTACCATATCCAAAAAAAATTGTCTTTACTTTTCGGATAGAAGTCAATTGTTGCTTCATATTCATCAGTAGAGCTGTGCACCAATCATATAAATGAATTAAGCATTCCACTGCTATACTCATTTGAGTCCTGGATGCCTGGTGTAGGGAAGCAGATCCTGCTACCCTGCCAATGGTAAAAAGGAGAATTTTCATGTGCAAGTCTCTTAAATCTTTGATAGCAATTTGAGTTCCAACTTTCTTGGAACCCTCTACATAGTAGACGTGGACGTAATCTTCCACGGTTAGCCCTCCCAAAGGCTTACCATGCAAGTCTACTGGCTCCCCCCTCCGGGAGAGTCCAGTAATAAAATAGATATCTTCCACCTCGATGTGTATGGGCATTTGATCTATTATGAAGCAGTCTTCTTTCGGTTCCCAATAGTTCACAAGCATTTCTAGCAACCGGACATTACTCTTCATATTTGGCATTTTGAAAAACTTGAGCAATTCACAATTTCGGAGAATATTTAGTGATACTTGGTCCTGCATGACTTCATTGTCAATGGCACTGTTCTCACGCTCTCTCCAAGATATAGTCATCCTGCAAAAATTCAATAATTTGTTCATTAGATACGTGTTTTTTCATTTTGGGTTGCACATACGTGACTTTCTTTGTGCACAGTCGCGTATATATGCGACTTGGTCATTATAAACCCGCGTATGCGCAAACCCGTGATTTTAAACAAATGGTTCTACAGTGAAAATTCCTATTTTTTAACTTATGAACGGACAAAATGAATAACAAGGATGAATTAAGAGCTTACATAACAAATTCGGTGAAGTTTGACAGTCGATTGCTCCTATTTTGACGAAAGAGGCTTTTTCTCCAAAGCACTTTTTCCCAAATCAACAATGTAACAATGAACCAAATATGAGGTAACTTGTGTATTTATGCCCAAAATTGAAAATTTTTTGCAAAAATTTGCTATGCTTATTTTTCAATCTATCTTAAGCTGCATAACCCAGATGCTTGGAAGTGCCCAGATTGGTATATTTTCAGGTACATTTTGATGAACTCGAGATTTTTTCCGGTTTTTGATCCATGACTGCTGACCCGTCATGGCAGGTATATGATCTTCACTGGCATATAGGTTAGGGAATCCACTTTCCGTTGCATTTTGCATACTAGCCTCCATTCTAATCACTTGCCATAGGGTCGATCCCATCAGGTCATGAGTATTACACCCATTTCACTCGCCGATTATTTAATCATGACTTGGTGGTAGAGCCTTCCTTTACATGGGCTTCCTAGTTAGTTCCTCGCTATCACTTGTTGCCCATGTTGCGTTTTATGTAGGCTCGGGAGTTCTCTTTAGTCCCGCCATGACTTATGTGTTGAAGCTTCATTCTTCTTCTTCCTCACTATCATTTTTCTAGCTATTACCCTAGAGGCTCCCTGGTGTTGTTGAGTTGTATTACTGCATTGCATATTGGCTACTTGTTTATCCTGGCCTTTAGCCGGCTTCATTTGGACTCAATGTTTAAGCCAACTTTTGACCTTGCCTATCTGTACAAGTTAACCATTGCATGCACTTGGCTATCGCGACTTGACACCCTTTTACCCATGGATGGAACATTCCTCTGAGTATCGCTTACCAGTTTCCGCCACATTGCATTAAGCATAGGATTGTTCCAATCCCAGGAACTAGTGCATCTGTTTCTTGATACTCGTTCTATCCATTGTACCATAGCATTCTTTTGTTCTTTTTCAGGCTTATTATATGAAAAAGACAAAAAAATCAAATATAAAAAAAGGAGCGGGAACGGGATATAACTTCGTAATTTGATGGCAGTACAATGTCAGTTTGTCGCCCTTGAACAAAGCACATACACTTATATATTTCCTCCATTTGGGATGGTTTTAGTTTTTGACCTAGGTTCAGCCTTTGCCTTGTTTCACTGGTCAGTCCTCCCCTGGTTGGTTATCTCTTCCAATCATATGGAGAGTTTGTTTTGCTTCCTGCATAACAGACTTATACAGTGTCACTTTTTACTACCATGGTCATCACGAGTAGTGATTTTGTTCAAGGGAAGTCTAACCAGAGTCGGCCATTCTGCGGTGTCTCTTGACTCATTATTCAGTGGGCCTTCCTGGTTTTGTCAGTCTCTTGTTCTATCACATCAGATGTTTTGGTCTTCTTCTCATGCTGGTTTAAGAAGGTCTCCATTGACTTCTTGCTGGCGGGTTTGTCTCTTATCGACTACGACACATTGCTCTGAGAGCAAACCTAGAGCCGCACCCTGGCCCTATTTTCATCATTGATAGGTGACCTTGTGCCCAGCATTTGATCATCATTATGGGTCTTTGACTGAGTGGTTTCCCCTGTGTTCGACGTCAGCATACATTATCACACTTGGGATTCGTGCAGTACCTTGATTTCCATTTGACCCTATTGGTGGATATCTCGCCTCTGTGTCAGCTTTCATTATTGGTTGGTTCAGAGGGTTTCTTTCGTGCGCTAGCTTCATCTTGTGCATGTCGGAAACGTACTTCAGTTTGGTTCCGTCACTCTACTTCGTCCGATTCCTTCCAAATCTTGGCCTGCGGGTTACACTCGCGCTGGACTGATGTGGGATGCCTTAATGCCTTCCTTCCAGCAGATCTTTTCCCATCGACTCCGACTCATTGCTATGGGAATAAGGTCTAGAGTCTTTTTGTCAGTACCTTAGGGTTTGCAGTCATCAGTGGCAGACTCTTCGCTATCGACAGTGGGGATTCATCATTGCCTCCTGATCGGTAGATTCTTTCAAGTGTTCGACTTCAACTCATTCATTCGCACTTGTTAGATTGTACTGGGGCACCTTGACACTCATTTTCATTATTGGTGGGTTGTCTCGCGTTGGTTAACGGTATACATTATTGACCGGTAATCCAACAATTTCTCACATGGTCGACTTCAGCTCATTTATTCCCATTGTGTAGAATTGTGCCATAGTGATCGGTGAATACCTCGGGTTGCATCAGGATTTTTCGGTTCATGCAGCCACCTCGTTCGGTTTTCTTCCCGGTGATGTCGTTCACCCCTTATGTGTTACGTTAATCGGTGCGGCTGCTTGTCCCCATATGTTGACGGCTCCCAGAGTTGCCGCAGTTGTGTTGTTCCCCTCTTACCTCATTGTACACTTGGAGATTGGTCACCACTGCAAATCTGGAACATCAGTTTCGGCATCATTGATCGACTTTCTATATGTGATATAGAAGATATAGACATTGATTACGAATCTGAAAATCAGTTTTAAAAGACATATAGGGTAATTGTTCTCCTTCTTCCAGTTCAGCTATACTTATATACATTTTGGATCTATTATGTACTTTCGATATGATGTATTTTTGACTGAGCATGGGTATGCCTGCCTCAGCATGAGTTGACTCTCTGTTTTCTTTCATTGGTTTTTGGCAGGCTGAAATCTGGTGAAGTCCTCCCTTGTCCTTGCGAAGTTCTTTCTATGTGCATAATACATTTCGGCCATCATGTACCCCTTTTGACCTCATATATTAGGGGGCATCTGTTATAGCATCATTTTTCACCCTCATGTGATTCATGATTGTCTTTATGGCCTTGGGCACCCATTCCCACAGACTTGAACAAATTCATTAAAAAACAGTGTTAAAAATCCCATACGCGGTTATGCCCAGAATTTTCCGCGTATATACGCGAGTCCACATGTAATTTTCCACGTATGCCATTAAAATCATTAAAAAATATATAAAAATTCCCTATTTTTGGGCTGGGTTGATGGTTACTCCAGTAGTTCAACCACCCCAGCACGTGGCCAACTGTTTCCAACTGATTGAAACTACTTTGAGGGAGTATAAAAGCCCCTCATGTGTATGGCCTAAGGGAGAGAGAAAATTTATAGATATTATACTCTGTTGGAATCCCAATTCAAGTCTGAATTCCCGTGCCTCCTACACTTTCCCAGATTTTTACTAGAAACCCTTGTTTCCTGGAGATGTTCATCCATTTATATGCCATCTCGAGTGCACAAGTCTTGAAAGTATCTTAGCGAGGCAAGGGCGGGACGGATCTAGACGACGGTATGTTCGAAGATCGTGGAAGGATTCAGGTGATCTCTCCACATTTTATTAATGTACATGCTGTTCATAATGAAGAAGAACCATCTTGTTCCTGAAGTCATGTGTTAACATCTACTTGTATATGTGAAAAGATTATTATTTAAGCATTTATTATTGTTTACATGATGTTTCACATGGTTTTCACTGACATTTAGGGTAATTATATGCTGTACAACTAGATTTCCGTGCACGTTTCTTCTTGGTTTTCAGGTTAAGGAGGAAGAAGGGTTGCTCGGGGTTTGGACCCCGCGGGATCTACATCAAACGTAGGATTACGGGTGAGTTATACTATCGATGTCATCTAGTTTTTAGCATACAAGTGTGGTTGTGTGAGTCCTTCTTGAATAGCATGCCCTGATCTGTGGAGGTTTTGACCCAACAAACCTCTAGGGTGTTTTTTCCCGAAACACACGTGCATAACCACCTATAGAATTCTACTCAGACTTCGTAGGGAGCAAGGAATGATGTGGATGAAGTCTGGAATTCACCCATATGCGTTTTTCTTTGAGGTGACACCTGGAACTTGTGAAAACATGAAGACAACTGCGAAATCGGAAACTAGCTACAGAATGGCTGCATTTTGTAGCTAAGTCTAGTTAAAAATTACTACAACAACAAAACCATGAAAGTGTAGCAAGTTAGTCATTATATACATTCTTAAAGCAACTTTAATTAATCCTATTGATCATTTAAGCCTGTAATTGATAAGGGACAAAGGAAATGAAGTGAAATTTGGTGAAGGGGAAGGACACCTTTGGGGCTCAACACATGTGTCAAAGGTATGGTCATAGAATTCATTTTTCATTACTTGGTTAAGAAAGATTATAAATTTTTCTTATTAGCCTATCCTAAGGTCCAAACCCACCCCCATTTAAGTCTTTTCATGTCACATCAATCATTATTTCCTGACATATTTCATTTCCCAAGCTGACAACTCCGAAAAGGTCATTTTAGCCAAGAATCCCTACTTTCATAGCGAATTACACATAAAAAATGCACTTTTCGCTACGAAACTGCTAATACTTTCGTAGCAAAACTGCCCAAAAATAAACTAAGTAGGCTACGAAAGGAGGTATTCATGTCTATCTTTTCAAAATAGCTGCTAGGTGCCAGTCAATGATTGAAAGGGTTAGGATAGATTCCATTCAATTCAGTTAGGGTTAAATCAAGGCACAATGGTCATGGCTGAAGTCATTATTACCATTTTAAGTATGTATGAGTCATAATTATGCCATGAGTTGTCATCAAACTTTAAAATCTTTCCCAATTGAGTCATTTGTCATTCTCCGCTCCCTCTTTGCATGTTATAGAGCTCTGGAGAGCTATTTCACTAAGCCCAAGTTGTGGCTGGCATTTTCAAAGGTTTGCAGGTAACATTGATCAAGCGAGGCTAAGAAGCACATAAAAGTACCATGGATGCAAAGAGGAAGACCAAAAAGGTGGCCACTGTCTCAGATATGAGCCATCAGACATGAACTTGATAAATGAAGACCCAACAACTTCATAAGTTTTCAAAAGAATAGGGTGTTTGCAGTTTTGCCAAAGATTGCAAGGATTCCATGTACAGGTTTCTAAATATTTTTCCCTAAATTTCAATGGGACAGCTGCAAAAGTGGGAATTTTGAACCTCACTATAACACCAGAGATTATTGCAGCAGCAACATGAATTCCAAGAGGTGAAGAACAATGGTTCAAAGGTTTCAAATTCAATATGCAGGACTATAAGGAATTTATCAAGCTTGAACATAGTAAGGTTGACCTTACAAATGCCATTTCCAGGAGCTACATGAAAGACAATTTCTCAAAGCTACTACTTATCATTTAGAAATACTTCACTCGTGAAAGGAGGTATCATAAGGTGTATTCTTGCCACTTCAGGCTTCTGCTACATTTTTTTGGTAAGAAATCTCTTGATCTACCTTTTTACTTATATAGAAGCTTAGAAAAAATGGCAGCTAAAGTTCAAGCTAAATCTAAAGGAAGTGAAACCTCACTCTTTCATCATGGTTTAATAAATTTGTTGGTTTTAAAGGAGTTAAAAAGGCTAGGTAGATACTGGTCTTCTTTTCTGTTTGTCAGTGGTTTTGAAGTGGATTCCATTACCCCTAAAAGAAATCCTAAACTTAAAGGTATAACACCACCTTCAGTGGAAGAACGAAGTGAACCTTTAGGAGTAGAGAAAAGTGAACCAGTAATCATGGAAACATAGAAATTGCATAAAGTTGATACACTTGCTGTTACACTTGCAAAACAAAATCCTACTGTGAGCAAACCTGCAAAACAAGAGAAAAATGTGAGCAAACATGGCAGCGAAAGGATTACAAGAAGCCAAACAGTATCTAAGGGAAATTTAGAAGACATTCTACATGCTATTGATATTGAAGAGACTCCCGTAGTCCAAGCTGAAGATATAGATGAGGGAGGAAAGAAGCTCAAGAAATCCAAATCAGCAAAGAAGTTAGAGTTTGAAGGTGAGGATGTAGGTTTCATTTTTCAGGCTAGGAAACCCATGACAAGACATGCTAGAAAACTCTTGGAAATAATTAAAGAATTTCAGAGGGTCACTGACACTCTCCAACCAAAACCAAGTATCATTGACCTTTCATCACCTGCAAAAGAAGAATCAGTCATCAATCAAAAGAAAGGAAAGGAGAAAATCATTGAAAAAATAGAGTTTGACGTCCTTGAGGAGCAGTTGAAGTTAGAAAATCATGAAATAGAAGTCTTGAAGAAAGAGGTAAGGAAGCATAATGTCCAAAAAGTTCAGTTTGAGAAAATGAAAGAAATTTGGGAAGAGCAGGTTGATAGTGTGTCAAAGACCTTAGATGATACACGACAATTAATCAAATGGACTCTGCCATTGAGGAAAGAGGTGAAGCGTGTTATAAGAATGAACCTGCACTTGAAATATAGCAACAAAAAACTAAAGTACCAAGTCAAATATCTCCAAGAGCAATTAGAATTGATCCATGAGGAGTTGGAGAAGAAGGGTTTAAAGATGGTTGTAGTTGAGGAACCCATAGCTCAACTCACCATTAATGAAGAGGAAACACCTCAAGGCTCTTAAGTTGAGTTTGATTGTGTTTTAAGAGGTTAATAGCATGTTGAAAACCAAGTTTCTACATCTGGAAGGTATCTTTTTGAGACAGGGTCAAAATCTGGAAATTACACAGTTTTCCACAGTTTCGTAGCATTTCCTAGGCTTGAAGTCAGGAAAACGCTACGCAAAATTCTGTAGATTTATTTTTTCTTCTAAAAGAATTTTTTGCAGCTTTCAAGGAGGGGAAATGGTAGTGATGATGTGTCAGGACATGATGGACACTATGGAATAGCAAAGAAGCAGAAATTTTGAGTTTAAAAGTCATTTTTTGGACACTACGAAACTGCTTTGTTTTTGTAGCGAGCTGTTTTAAAAGGTTTATGAGCAGTTTAAAAGAATTTTTGGATAGGTGGACACATCCAACAGATCAAGGGACCTTGCCACCAAATATTTATGACTTGAAGACCATCAAATGGAGACAGCTCATCAGCTGAAGCATTCATTGAAGATAGGGTCCTGTTTTCCTGAAAAATAGGGTTTGTTTCCGTATGTTGAGGAGGATATTTAAGATGTCAAGTAGTGATGAGCTATTTCATAGCTTATTCAAACATGTGAGGCGTATTTTTCAGATATGTAACTATTTTAAGAGATAAGGTAGTTTGATGTAATAAATAGGAGTTTGAGTCCTATTAGGAAAAGGACTATTTTAGAGTATAACTGTCATTTTCTGATTAAAATACATGTTTTTCTGTTATGTAAGGTGTCAATAGAAGAATTCGATGAATCTAGCCAAGGTGCAGATCATCTCTGATGTAAGAAATTCTATTTAAAGGTAGATTATTGAAGTTGTAAAGGGTTGGAGATTTTCTGCACTACTGCTGCTTTATGTAATTTGACTTATATTAGTAATACAGAGAACTTCTTCTTGACAGACTTGAGATTCTCATGGAGTTTTTAATGCCTTTTTTATCTATATTTTTATCTGTACCACTTGCATTAGATTTCATCTTTATTACTCAGAATTCATATGTTTATGCTCTGACTTCCTTTATTGATGAAATGAATATGTTGCCTTATGTTCTGTGTGTGTTCCTTTGTTAAAAAATCTTATCTACCTCAGCTTCCATGTCAAGAAACCTTGCCACTAAATATACTGATTTGTTGACTCCATAAGCCCAATGGTTGCAGACCTGTATTCTTTTCAACCTACATACATCAAAATCAAGTTACTTTTCAAATAGAGTTAGCCATCTAGTTTCATCATTATCTAATATCATAAACCCCTTTGAGAGAACCTTCTCAAACTGAAGAGGCTAAGCTTTAGTCACAATCTAGTTTGAAACAGTTACATAGAGTTGTCTGATTAGCAGCCAAGCAAGTGAAATTTTGTGACAACACCTTCACTAGAAAACCTCCTCCCCAAATGGTAAACTGAAACCACCCTGCAACTCCTCCCTGAAAATAACATAGTCCAAGACAGTAACTACGTTGTAGGGGAAAATAAATAAGTGGCCTGATGCCAATTTCTGCAATAAGGCTCAAGGACCTTCCTTAAAAACCTCTCAATGGAAAGGAACCCTCTTCCACTGAAAATAAGCACTGAAGTGACCCAAATGTGTTCTCCACTACTGCAACCTGCAACACAACACAACCCTCAACAGGATCTGTGTTGTAGATGAAAGATGGAGATTGGTCTAATGCCTGAATGTGGAAGTATAGTGCAATGCTATTCCTAGAGGCTTCTCAAGGAAAGAGGTGGGATTCCCGATCAGGAACACCCTGTGCTAGACAACACTGCAATCTTAGCTAAGCAGCTGAAGAAAGCTATATGTCTAAACAGACCATATAATAAAAAACATAAACATACATTCATAATGAAATATGGTTGCCATCCTCTTCCTTATATAAGTGATGAGCTTCCTAACCCTAGGCCCCACTCATTTAAGACACTACTTCCATGCAAATATTCTCCAACTAAAACTGTGTTTTCTCATAATGAATGCCACTCCTCCATGAAAGCGCTATTGATTTGGTCAAAGTTGACCCAGTCTATGTGTTCCAACCCCTTTTCACACCTAAGGGTGCTCAATTAAGCTGCCAAGATTTCCTCCTTTCACATTGGCATTGATTTTATTCATATTAAGGAGATTTATGGATCTCCATATCCTTTTATTCATCAAACAAGAAAGCAAAAACAAAAATTAATATTCCAACTAGCTCATGGCTAATTGGGAATATTACATGGTTTATGGGGCTTGGTGGAGGAACTATTAACTCTTGCGATCAAATGAAAACATCTTTTCTTACTAAATATCAAGGTTACTGCAGGATTAGAGACCTGAAATATGAAATCTTTAATATGGCTGCAAAATATAATGAGACTCTAGAAGAATATGTTAAACGATTTCAATATAATTTACAACGGTCTCCTTATGTTGCATTATCTAAATATTTTTTTAAAGTAACTATTATAAAAGGAATGAAGAATTAATTTATATAACCATTAAGTTTCATGGGGAAAGGAGATATTTATCAAGAAAATTATGATGACATTATTCAACTGTGTATCAGGTGCTCTCAAGGCATCACGTGCATCAGGCCAACTAGACGAGATACTATCACCAGAAATAATAAAGCTGATGGTGGAAGCATAACTCAGATGGAGATCGAAAATATCTTAGAAGGTTTCAAAACCAATATCCTGGGCACCCTCATGACATAGTTGGACGTCCTACAAGACAAACAGAAACAAGGTATAGCAAAACATAATTTAGTTGTTTTTTTCCCACACTGCCAAAAGAAGCACAGTAAGAGGGAATGCCCATTAGACATGGTTCAGACTTGTGCCATCTGCACTAAGGACCATGCCACCAAACAGTGTCCATCACTTCTAGGATTAAAGGCAGTTTTTAAAGAAACGGAAGAAGAGATAGAACTAGTATACTTAATGTGCCAACGTCGATAGTGGCAAGCTCAACCCACAGGTATGTCATAAGACCCTTATCTATTATTTTCTTCTCCATCATTTAATTAGCAACATAATTCTGGAATAGCATGGAAAGGCCAATAAACTTTATCTACTTGGAAATCTCATTCATTTCCCATGTCACCCTGGCCAAACAAACCTTTTCCAAACATTGTTTGGTCAAATTCTACTCCTTTCTGGAGAAATAAATTGTACCCATCCCAATGGGCTGCCTCCATGTCACAAAATCCAAATTGGTATTCAAATTGGCAGTGACCCCTGGGGATAACCAATCCACCTATGGGAACGTGTCCTCAACCTAAACCGACCTTACCATATTCGTATCCATTGCAGAAAAATCCTCAGCCTCTTATGCACCCCCAACTGCCAGCTCAACCAAACCCAAATCCTAATAACAGATTGGTTCAGTTGATACAGATTGTTGAAAATTGAGATCCTGAAATAAAACAGATGGAATGAAATGAACATAAGCTAAGATCATGACACATCATCACCCATGGGGAAAATAAAAACCAAAAACAATATGAGACGGAAACACCTGACATAACTAAATCCTCAACTATGACTAATACAGAAATAAAACAAGGAGAAGACACAGTCAAGCAACAAGATCCTGCAAAACTTATCATCACTTCTCCCTAGTTCCCTGAAAGACTAATAATACCTAAAACCATTGTTTATCCAAAATTTGATCTCTTAGGGGAACTTGAAAAAATATTTATTAAAATTCCTCCCCTCCAAGTTATCCAAGACATTCCTATTTATGCTAAAATTATTAAAGAATTGTGTGTAAAAAATCCTACAAGGAAACCAAAAATTTCACCAACCGTCCATGTCATAGGGACCTTATCTGATCTAATTCTAGGAAGGGAAACACTAGTAAAATATGAATATCTAAGTAATCCCATAATTTCTATTCAAATATATGGCCGCTCTTTTCCAAACACACTAGTTTATTTAGGTGCATCCATTAACATTCTCGCGGCAAAAACCTTTGAGGCACTCGGTATCACAGCTTTGGAACCAACTACTACTTTGTTAGAACTTGTTGATCGTTATGTTGTTAAACAAGAGGGAACTCTATAGGACATTATTGTTTCTATTGACTCATGGGAATACCCAATATATTTTCTAATTATCAACCCAAGAATTTGATTAGATGGACACCCTTTAATTTTGGGACGACCTTGGTTAGCAATAGTCAATGCTTACATAGGCTGTCATGCTAGTAGCACGACCATCACAAAGGGAAATTCTATAAAAAACCTTGTTCTATATCTCCCTGCTAAGCTAATTCTCCCCATCTTGAAAAATCATAAACATCCACCTACATACCTGGAAGAAAAAATTTGTTCACCTCTTACAGTAGAAGAAGTGCTTGAGCTCAAGAATCAGACTAAAGATGATGTAATTAATAATTTTATAAATCAATCAACTACTGAGAACAATGTGAAATGTAAAATTTTGAAAGTGATCCTTGAAAATGAAGCCCGGGAAGATCCTGTGGAAGATGCCGATGACCAACATATACCAACAACTGTTGCTCATAATAGCAGGCCTGTTGAGATTGAACCCGTCAAGATCTTGAATATTAACGATAATCTGGATAGTGACCAACAGCAAAAAATCATTCATATTCTACAAAAACATAAAGGGGATTTTTCCTAGGATTATCCAGACATGAAGGGAATAGACCCTCAATTATGTACACACCACATCTAAATCGAAAAGGATGCCCATCCTATCCAGAAACCCCAACGAACATTGAATCTGCATCTTAAGGATATCGTCAAAGAAGAATTACAGAATTTTATGGATGTGAATTTATTTATCCTATTTTGGATAGTAAGTGGGTATCTCCATTGGTATTTGTTCCCAAAAATAACGATAAGTGGCAGATTTGTGTGGACTACAGGTAATTAAACAAGGCCACAAAAAAATACCACTTCCCTCTTCCATTTATTGATCAAGTCCTTGATACACTGGCACGGAAGCGATTATTTTCCTTTCTTGATGGCTTCAACGGTTACAACCAAATCCAAATTTCCCCTGAATACCAAGACAAAACTACCTTTACCTACCCCTAGGGTACGTTCACGTATAGAGTGTTACCTTTTGGTTTATGCAATGCCCTAGCTACATTTAAAAGGGCCATACTCAACATTTTATTTGATCTGATAAATGAGGGACTTGAAGTTTACATGGATGATGTCACCCTGTATGGGAACAATTTCGACCAAGCGCTACAAAAATTAGAGAAAGTTTTGGAAAGATGCATCGCTACCACGTTATGTCTAAGCAACGAGAAATGTCACATGATTATGATGGAAGGTGTAATCCTAGGACAGTACATCTCTACGGCTAGAATACAGGTAGACCCAACAAAAATAGAGGCAACTCTTCTACCACCTACACCTTGCACTCAGAAAAAGGTACGTAGCTTCCTTGGATATGCTAGAAGTATTTTCTCAAGAATTGTTGTGCGTTTGTATGCTTTAACAAGAAATATTGAATTTAGATGGTCTGATAAATGTGACATTTCTTTTACAGATTTGAAGAAATTAGTCTCGAATGCTCCAGTGTTGCGCGGACCCAATTGGAAGTTGCCTTTTCATATCTCTACAAATGCGTCAGATACAACAATAGGTGATGTCCTCGGGCAA
The DNA here is from genome assembly GCA_034641835.2 of Pinus albicaulis. NCBI lineage: Eukaryota > Viridiplantae > Streptophyta > Pinopsida > Pinales > Pinaceae > Pinus > Pinus albicaulis. The sequence continues at coordinate 635,203,048 of CM076576.1, read as the reverse complement.
GAGGAGGACAAAAATCCCTATGCTATTTATTATATCAGCAAAAATATATTTTGCTGAAATCAATTATATTGTAACAGAAAAGGAATTTTTAGTTTTCATTTATTCCATAAATAAATTTAGACATTATATAACAAGCTACCAAATTTTTCTGTACACCGATCATTCTGCCATTAGATATTTATCCAATAAACCAATCACTAATGAGCAGGTGACCCGTTGGCTGTTACTTTTGTAGGAGTTTGATATTACCATTAAAGATCGTCCAGGAAAGGAAAACCCAGTCACAAATTTTCTGTCACGGGTTCCTAAGACAAACGATCTGCTGGTTGTGGAAGATCAATTCCCAGATGAACATTTGTTTTCCATAATGGTTAAGGCACCATGGTATGTAGATGTGGCAAATTATTTGGTGGTAGGAAAACTACCAAAGCATTTAACAGTTAAAGAAAGAAAGTTAATTGTTCAACGCAGTGCCCAATTCTCTTGGATTGGTGGATACCTTTTTCACACAGGATCTGATATGAAAATACGTAGATGCATCCGTGAGGATGAAATTTATGACATCTTGAAGACTTTCCATGACTATCCTTGTGGCGGACACTTCACAGATTGCAGAAATGGACATAAAATATTGCAAATGGGCTATTAATGGCCCACTATTTTTCAATATGCCAAGAAATATGTCCAAGCTTGTGATAGCTGCCAAAGGATGGGTAGTCCTAGTCAATCCGATGAAATTTCATTGCAGCCACAATTGATAATAAAACCTTTTGAATGGTGGGCGTTAGATTTTTTTGGCCCATTCAATCCGCCATCAAACCAAAATGCCTACATATTGGTTGCTACAGTCTATGTAACAATGTGGGTATAAATGGTAGATTTTCCGAGAGCTACGGAAGAAACTATAATTAATTTCCTTTTTGAGTTATTCGCGCGGTATGGTTTACCCAAGGAATTGATCACAGATGGGGGGCCACAGTTTTTAGGACACAAGATTGCAGCCACTTTATGGAACCACCATATCACACATAAAGTCACTTCTCCATATCACCCGCAGGCGAACGAGAAGGTTGAGAGCACCAACAAGGTCATTGAGGCAATTTTGACCAAAACATTTGCAACACATCGGTGAGATTGGGCTACTAGACTGCCAGAGGCCTTGTGGGCCTATCACATAACTTGGCGAAATACTACTGGTTATTCCCCTTACCAACTTGTATTTGGAAAAGAACCTATTTTTCCTATCAAATTTGAAATAAAGACTCTCATGACAACTCAGGGAGTGGGACTTGACCTGACAGAAGCCCAAATTAAGCGACTTCAACAAATAAATGAATTAAATGAAGCGTAGTTACTTTCCCTTCAATGCACAACAATTATTTTGCAGAAATGGGCTAAGTGGCATGACAGTCTCATCAAGAAGAAGGCGTTTTAGGAAGGGGACTGGGCGCTCCTCTATGATTCTAGATTCCAAGACTTCACAGGTAAATTGCAGACAAGATGGCTTGGCCCATACGAAATTCAAGAAATGCATAGCAATGGCACTCTAACTTTGAATACCATCGATGGTTCTAGCTCTTATTTCTGGGTGAATGGGCATCGGGTACGTCTTTATCACAAACCACTCAGCAAAGAGTCTTTTTTCCAACAGGTACGCAATGATCCCACTATGAAAATTTTAGCCACAGGGAATAACGACCCGACAACTTCACTTTCGTGAAAATTGTCTCGTTTCGGCTATAAATAATGTAAATATTTTCTTTACATAGATAGTTTATGATTTTATTTTTTTCTTTAGAATAAAATACCCCTATATAAATGCATGGATTTTTGCTTTGAAACAGTCACTTATAAACAAAGTAGCAGCCACTCCTTTTTCGTTGTTTCACTTCATTCCTTAGCAGTTGTTGTTCAATTCTTTAGATAGTTATTTTTTCTTCCAAGTGAGCAGCTGTCTTTCCTTTGTTTTTATTTTTCCACTGTTGTTGTTCTTTTTTTAATTTTGATGAACAACTACTGTTCAATAAATTGAATAATTGTTGTTCAATAAAATGAGCAGTTGATGTTATGTTAAATGAACAGTTATTGTTCAATAAAAATGAATAGTTGTTGTTCAATAAAAATGAACAATTGTTGTTCAAAAGAGTGAACAATTTTTGTCCAATAAAATAAACAGTTGTTGTTCAATCGAATGAAAAAATCCTATTCAGTAAAACAAACAGTTGATGTTTAGTCGAATGAATAGTTATTGTCCAGTCAGATAAACAATTATTGTTCAATAGACCGAACAACTTTTGTTCAGTAAAATGAACAGCTACAGTTTCTTCTTTTAACGACTTTCATATACCTTTGCTATTCAGAAGAGTGAACAACTGTTTTTGTTCAGTCGAATGGACAGTTGTTGTTCATTCAAATGAACAACTGCATTTTTATGACTTTCACATACTATTGATGTTCAATAGAATAAACAGTTGTTGTTTAATAAAATGAATAGTCTTGTTCAGTTAAATGAACATTTGTTGTTCATTTAAATGAACATTTGTTGTTCCAATATCCGCTCAAATGTCGTTCAAACCTCTATCGAACAACCATCTTTTCTCTTACATGATTTTCTACGAAAATCATCTTTTTGGTTGGGAATTTACACCGAAGCTAAGAAAAAGCAGTTACATTAACAACATTATGATTTTTACACATTTGATGATTATATTTACTCTAAAATTGACATGGTTCATCCATTTTAATGACTTTTTGGACATCTCTTTTTTGGATGTATCATAAAATGATTCACTACTTTAAATACCATGATGGTTTACCTTTTACACTTTCAATGGATAATTCTCTTTGGTATGATGATATAGGAATACAAGCATAAATTTTATTGGCATTCTTTTACTTCTCACACCATCCCTAACGCTTAAGGATTTAGTGAGCCTCTCTTCACTTATAAACATGCATTTAAGAAAAAAATATAATATAAGCTTTCTCAAAGGGGATAGGGGGTCTCATCACGAGCCAACCTACCATGATCATAAGAAACTTAACATTTGACATTCCCATAATGGCCACCACACTAGGGTAATGGCCTTCCAGACAGTTTAATTTTCAGAAGGATAGGAGGTCTCATCACGAGCCGGCCTGATCATTTTGTTATGCCCTGGTGAATGGCACTGTGATCATCTGGTTACCAAGCCAGCACAGTGACCCCTTTGTAGAAATAAAACAAGTAATATAAATCATAAATGGAGGATCTTGGCTCATTTTCGGGTTAAAAAGAAACCCTTTCAAGGCTATAGACGCGTGCTACCAGTAGTGGCTTTGCTTGTGGTATTTAAGTTCTATTCTACATTGCCAATTTTTGTATATTCTAATATTTCTATTTGATTCATTTCCAAAGAAGAATTTACCATTTGAACAGCGTTTACATTTATATTAACCAATATGCATGGTAAACTATTTTTATGTGAATTACACTAATATTGTCCAATTAAATGATGCCAGCAGTCATTATCATTAATTTCATTGTCAGCTACGTCATATTTTCTCATCAAAGGAAAATTATTCCCATAATGATTATTTCTCTGCTTTATTCCTTTTTCAGTCATTTTTCTAAAACCATCTCCATGATCTATGTTTAGCACTACTCTGACTGTTTATTGTTGTATTTCTACTACTATGACTATTTTTCTGCCGCATTAATGAAGTCACTTCGTCCTTTTCTCTTTTCCTGTACTCGGCGGACGTGGATGCCCTTTTCTAATTAGAGGGGGGAAGGTACACATTATGGAACAACATGTGAAATAATTCCCAAACTCTGCCAAATAGTGTTGACGAGACAAATACTATTATTACTACCTTTATATCAAAATAAAAATTTCTAATTCAAAAGCTTTGTATGCAGTATTTGTTGTTGTCCCGAACTATCTAACTGTGAGAAGTGAATGAAAAGGTGCGAATTAGGTTGCAATAGCACAACAACTATGGGGGGAAGATCTATCCATAGTGAACCTACAATATTACGACTAACAAAGCAAGCTCATGAGATTCTCGAGCATGCTAGCTGGCTTCAATATATCGTCAAATTACAGGGATTTCATAACGAGATAGCACTTGAATTTCTGCAAAATTTGCACAATGGGAGCATAATCGTAAAAGGAAAAAGCATAACAGTATCTGAAGCATTCATAGCTTAAGTCTCGGGACTTCCAGTGGAAGGCACAAAATGGACTGATAAACATGTTCTATTACACGAAGAAATTGCAACATTCAAGGATCCAGAGGAGGAATTAATATGCAAAGGCAAAGAAGTTCACCCAGCTTCACTAAAGGAACCATGGCGAGAAATAGCAACCATTGTTCAGAGATACATCACTTACGATGGTCATCAAGACATGGTAAAACCTCGACAACTTAAATTGCTAGCAATTATTAGATAGAAAATCACATTTAATCTACTGTTTTTTCTAAATTCCTTATCGCATGATGTTTCTAGTCGAGTTAGAAAGGCCAAAGACCTACAGTCTACTATCAGTCATCATGGATTGATTAATCTTATCATTATTCATGACCTTACCCTATAGCAATTGACCTGGGATAACTTTGTAAATCCTACCTTACCCCTATCAGAGGAAAACCCAGATGCACAGGAAAGGGTATATGATAGGGATATTGATGACTTAGAACAACAAACCGAAGAGGTAGAAATTCCAAAGAGAGAAAGAAAAAGGAAGAATCCTTCCTTAACCCCTGGCCAAGAAAAACAAAGACGCTCTGTGAGGATAATATCACGATAACATACCGCAAACCCAATAGATGAAGCAGGGTAGTCTCATGCAAACCCTCAGAACATTGTTTTATTAAATGAAGAGGAAGAAGTGTCCCGTGTGCTGGAAAATTTGGGTACACTCTTTGAGGAAGAAGGCCAATTTGAGCATTTTCAAGGTCAAGACCATTCTGCCTCTGTAGGCAGTTCTAGCCATATGAAAATTCTACCCCCTACTGAAGGAATGGAAGAATTGCAGAACCAAGAGGAACCAATTCCCTTTTTAGATGAATATCCTGAGGGGGAAATTTGTGGAGAAAGAAATTATGAAGCAGAAAACCAATCAGGAGACATTGTTCCATTGGAACAAGACCCTAACATTGGCACAACCTCCCTTTTTCCTGAAATGGATACAACTGTCCCCTCTCCAATCAAAAACCCCATAAAGGAGGAGGAGAAAACAAACACAAACAATGCCAGAATGAAAAGTTTGAGGAAAAAGAACGAAAATTGAGAAAAATGATTAAAAGACTAATAATATGGTTGAATGAAGAAAATAAGAACTGAAAGAAAAAAGTAGAAGTAGAAACCATTAGTATCTAGACAGCGAAATGTTCCACTAAAGAGATTGGAACTCAAACTAAAATTCTTTGTGCTTGTTCAATAGGAACTCAAACATATTTTTCTGTGGATGTTATGAACATTGTTTTTCAAAAAGATTTTGGAGATTTTTGTATTCCCCAAGATACAGTCGGTATTGTGGAAATTGTTATTCAGACTGATTCAGTGACAACATGTGACAATGAAGCTCAAACAGAGGAAATACCTTGTTATGTCCCCCTAGTAAGAGAAGCTTTTATTTAGAAATTACAGAGTGAATTAACAAAGGCCCAACAGGTGTTAGCCCAACATTAAAAGGAAGTAGTACCTTTGAAAGCACACTAGGAATAATTAAAGAAGATGGATACACTTACTGCAACCGAAGATGATACATTTTCTAGTCTCAGGAATGAGCGAGAGAAAGTAAAGAAAATGGAGAACCAACTTCAAAAGTACAAGGAACAAACTGAAACTATTTTTTCAATTTAATCTGATGTTTTGTCTTGTCGATCTCCAACCACTTATTATGCCCTATTTTTATTAGAAAGGTATTTATTATTGAATATTAGAGCTGTTGGGGCTGGTAAACCTACTGAATTCAGGACTACCTCAGTTTTTTTTCAATGTTTCAAGGAACAGGACGAGAAGCTGAAACATCTTCTCTGTGAATTATATCTACACAATTTTTTCTTAGAGGATGAAAGGGATGCTAACCCTAGTCCTTTTATTGGAGATGTTCAATTCCAAGATTTCCTCTCTTTTTTTGAAAACTAGCTTGAATGGGCTAAGGCCTATAATATTTTTCAAAATAGGGAGCATGGTCTAGATCTATAGGTTAGAGGGGAACCCACTAAACCTCTACATCTTTTTATCCAGCACAAGAAGTTTATGGAGCAACAAGGAGTTGTGGCCACATTGGGACCCCTCTAGAAAGATGTTATACATGTTGGAAGAGAGTATTTCCAGAACATAAAGGATGATGCTCTATTGGAAGCAAAGCAAAGGTGGAAAGCTTCCACCAACAATGTCAAAAATAGGGAACCTTTTGGTTACATAAACTTCAAGGTTGTTGCTACTCATCTAATTGTGTACAACAACATTATCCTATGCAAGGGCCCTACCTAGATAGGATGTTGTTACAGGTGTTCTATTATCTGGTATCCCCTGGAGGGATATTATTTTGGTTATGATTTGCCTAAATGTCATTTGAGTTGTGTGTTTGCAATGCTTAAGCAGAAGAATGGTTTTAGGCTATATAAGGAAGAAATTTTTCCTACCTACTCTTTGACACAGTTACACCTCAGCTATCTTATTTCATGAGGACATGCAAAAAGGTAAGAAGGGGAGTATGTTGGGTCATGGAAAAGGTATGTTTTTATCCTCATTTTAGCTTAATTAATCATTCACTTTTGTGCATTTATCTTAGTTCTTGGGAATAATCTAGAATAAAAGGTTGTGAAATATGAATAAAATCAATTGCCAACAAATTGTATGATTTTAAGCATAAAAACAAACTTTTCCTTGCCTTTATGTGCAGAAATCGAAATTGGACAATTATTGTTGAAACAATGGAACAACATCGGCTAAACAAGGAAAAAGGATCATTTCTTGATCGCATAGGCTACCGGAAGAATAGGATAATCCAGCTAATATCATAGAGAGAATCTGATTATTAGCTGGAAAATCCTCAGGATCTCCTGATCCCGAGGATTTACTCTCATCTATTAGTTTACTATTTGGTTATATAAGGTTGATAGATGAAATATAAGAGGGGTTAATTCCTGAGTTGTAACTTTAATTTGGACATCATTATTTGTACCAAGAGAGAGTATTTTCACTATGGTGGCATTATGTATTTTCTACTATGATTAATGAGAAAAAACGTGTTTCATTTACAATCGTGTTCTGTGTATTCCCAACAGTTAGCTTCTGGAGGCTTTGGGCTCGGTCACTAGGAGACTTGCTGCTTCTCTATATCATAATCATTTCTTTTATCTCTGTAATTTTTAATTGTTGTATCTTGTCATTTCAATTGTTGTTTAATGCTAGAATTCATTTGCGCATTTTATCCTTGTTGTTTGAGATAAATCTTAAGATGTTGTTTCTTTTATGATTGCATATTATTCTTTAGTAACTTGCTCAGACTAGCATTACAATTGCTTGTTGTTCCTTTCTATTGTTGTTATCATAGATATCCAATGATTGTTTACTGTTATTCTTCATTAGAAGTTTGTATAATAGATTTTTTTTCATTTCCTATAATCTCTCTTTTCAGTAGATAATTGTTAAGAAGTAATTATTTGAGTGTGATTCTTGCAATTTATAAGTTAGATTCAAGTTTTTCTACAAATCAGTTGAGGATAGATTAAGATATATGGTTTATAATCTCTTTAAGGTTTTCTTTTGAATTATTCTAGATTGAACTTTGAGTATTAGAAAAGTAGTTATTGCAACGATTTAGAATCATTTATTCCTAAGTAACCTTTAATTTCACTCTGCATAGACAGTGCCAGCACTCTTCAAACAAATAGATGAATCCTTGGTTGATGATTAATGTAGGCATTAGGATTGATTTTTATAGTCATATTATTGCACCACCAAGGTGCACAAGGGAGATTTCCATAGCTGGTAAAGGAAATGAGCCTTTGGTTAGAAAAATAATAGTACTAACCTAAAGGGGGACCCATGATGGAAGAGAAAGCTTGTTGTTATTTGTAGATTAGTCCACATAATAAACAACAATCTTCAAAGCATAACAACACTCATTCAATAATGACCATAGCTAAGCAACGAAATACTTCATTAACTTAGTATGTAATTAAAGCAACGTATACCACAAAAATAACAAGAATATTCCTACTATATCTACGATACATGTATGAAGAAGTGTCGGGTCATAGAGATTCTAATTAATAATGAAAGATAAAAGTACATTTTTGTTAAATTTAGATAACAATGGTGTTCTATGCTTGATGCTCTTTTACTTCAATATTTCTTAGGCCTGATACAAAATAGAAATCATATAAACATGAAAGTAAAATGCTGATAGAACACAATAGTAGATCAATAGAATACAAGACAAATATATATTAGATTTACAATTCCTTTTTTCCAGCAAAGATATGAGATATTTTTGCGTTACGGTGGTCAACAAGATGCTTCAACCAGCAAAGTCTTTCTTGGCTTGCCAGCACTTCATGTGTCACATCCACGGCCCTCAAAGACATCTCATCACAATTCAATGCAATTCAACCCAAGAACAGCACATAAAATTCAACACAAGAAGTAGCAGAAAAGTCACGGCAACAAACTAGGGCTTTGGTCAAATAGATCGTAATTCCTCGATTTTAGTGCCCAATTGTACGACCTCCTAAAATCATATTTTCTGCAGGGTTTTGAGGTCAAACGACCAAGGGTTGAACATGGTTAATGTTGATCAACGTTGTTGAAAAAGTGCCCTAAACAGATCCACAAATTTCAAACTTCTACTCCACACGTGTGAGGGGAAAAAGGCCTCCAAATGCTATCGAATCAATCAAATCACAAGGAGAGAATGTGTGATGAGTTGATGATGAAATGACCTCCAAGTATCTCCAATGTATATCCATCAATGAGGGTGTGTGACACATCTATTAGGCATGTGAGCCTACATTACAAATCTGGCTAACCTTGCACATGTGGAAAATAAATTCAAAATAAATGTTTTGCTGATTTGATCAAGATGATCTTTAGATCAATCTTGCACCTCTCTGAAAGAGGAATCCAACAAAAATATGCTATTTTCATATCAGCATTGCAACATGGATTTTGGATCTAGTTTCCAAAAATTAACACTCCCTCTCAACTAGGGAGAACTCCATATGTCCACAATTGCCATCCATCAGTACCATCGTGTACCAAACTAAACATCGTGCGTCATCCCACCATAACTTTCTTTTCTAGCTCCTTATTTCAGATAGAAAAGGTGAATAATAAATACATCACACACAGCTGACCCGAATTCAGCTTAGAGGTAAAAAACTCTCTTGGACTCAAAAGAATCTCCTACTAACCTGAAGTTATTTTACTAACCTAAAGTCATTTTAGAGGTAAAAACCTCATCATACTTGATCCCAGATCAAGGTGTTGGACACATGTCATCCTAGACATAGAGAGTACGGAAATATCTGATGCGTCCATCAGTCTTGTTATTGGTCTCTATCCATATTTCCCACCTCATTTTCCAAATGAGAGGTAATTCCCATGAGTCTGAAACTCCATGGGTAGGATGTGTGCGGGGCACAGATTAGAGAGAGGAGAACCAACTCAATATCATAATGGTGGGGCAGAAGCACAACAAGGTTCAACAAGTGTTGGAGGATTAATACGTCTTGAGGACAAGACCAATCTCCCTAGTACTAAAATTATCTAACAACAAACAGCCAAATAAACTAATCTTTCTCTAAGCATATATGATCCATGAAAGCTCTATTGAAGTGTTAAGGACTTACCGTTTGTCCAGTGCTTGTTTGAAGTCGTTGTTGTCCCTCGCGCGCTTGAAGGATTTTTCCTCATAGACTGCAACCAAAAACAAGCAAAATATTACATAGCACCTGTATAGAAATCATCATAAACCATGCTTATCATAGTGATCAAGGAATCTATGAAATAAACCATTGATTGAAAGTTTATTGAGAAAAATGAGGATATTTGTATTAATTTCAAAAGAAGAAAATCCTTACAACCTGAGCCTTGATGTTGCACAGGAATTTCCGGGGTCTGAAGCAGGAATCTCCTTTACTTTGATAATCTCTGCACTCCTCCAACCAAGACGAATAGAGGTATGTAATCTTTCCTTTCAAAAGTCTTAATTAACTGAGTCTGAATCTCAACAGCACTTAACTTCAAATATTCTAAAGCTTCAACTCCCCTTGAGGCTACCCAATGCCTATTTTTATAGTGGAATAGAGGAGGTTTTCTATTCCAACTATGAAGGGATAGAATCCTCCTTCAAAGGGATAAGCTCCTCACATCAAGGGGTTAGCTCCATAAGGTAAGGGATACATGCACCTCATAAGAGCGGTTATATCACCGCAAGATATTTTCTGGAAGCTTCTAGAATTTAATTTTATTGAGATTTTTGGAAATTACTTGCGCCTTTTTTATCTTACAGGGTTCTGCACTTTTAACACAGATAAAGTGCGTTCAGATACGCAAAAGAGATGAACATTAGGTGCGGGACCGCAGGCAAGATAGAGAGAAAGTGCGACACCAAAGTTTAGGAGATTTTTAGGAACCTTTCTCCGATTTTCAAGGCTTGACATGAGGAACTGATATGTTAGACTTGCAAAGGGAGAAGTATGAGTAATAATGAACTCATACACACAGCAGAATGTCAGGATGACAATTTTCAGTGTAACAGATTGCCCCCTAAAGTGCAAAGTCTGGAATAGATGATGATGAAGTCTGTCATATATGAAGAGTGCAATACTTTATCATTTCAAGGATCATCCTGTGGTCACCCCAGTTGGAACCTTTAAAAACATTCAATGAAAAATTATATATATATCATCGCTGAGGTAGGCATTCCCATACTCAGATCAAAATTAACTAGAGACTAATTCAAACTGTTCTGATACAGGAATGATTTTGAGTACATCACAGTACAGACATGTGTAGACACAGTATGGACGCATCCATCTGTTTGTAAATATTTTACTGTATAAATGATAAAAAAATTCCTCGCAGCCTGGATGGTAGAAACTAGATCTAGGGTCTTGATTTCCGCATCTCGAACTAGTACGATTCTATCCATGTGAAAATGTGTTGAAGTCGAACATGGTAGAAACCACTTGATTACCAGTCAATGATGTAAATTTGTTAGCAAGTGTGAGGGTAACCACCAGTAATGTCAATGGCTCTCAAAGTACTCAGTACAATCCATGAAATGTGAATGAATGAGCTGAAGTCGAACATGTCACGGAATCATTCGATCGAAGGTCAATGATGCAACCTGTCGTCGAAGGCGAGAAACCTGCCATTGAGGCATGCAGATTTCAAGGTACCGACGATTTCTAGATCAACTTCCCAGATAATAAGTTGTCATCGATAGAAAGTGATCCGTTGTAAGCAAGCCCACAACGCGAAATCATAGATCAAGTTTTGAAAGTATATTTAGCAAGGATTGACTCAGGGATGGTCAAAATGGATGACAGATATTTTGTAGATGAATGGTTTATTTAACTGTCCTCTTGAACACATAACGACACTGCAGATGGCTTGGTAACAATTGACCCAAAGAAAATACCCAGAAACCGGATGAAGACTTTCAAATGAGGTTCGATTAACTATTAGGCAAAGGATTTCCTAACACAGGTGATTGAAAGTGTCGTGTTCAAGAGTGGTTAACTAGATTTTCGAAAAATCAAAATACCACAAACAAGTCATTTTCCTCTCTTTTCCCCCACCATTTCTGGCAAGTACCTCTTTATTTTTGACAAGCTTGAGGACGATAACATTTGCTTGTTTATAAGCTCATCCTTCAGATGAGTCCAAATTAGTTTAAGATTCGAACCCTAAGAAGGAGTGGTTCGTTCCTGTTGAAAATTAAACAGGTCCTTTACTGTTAAATTTTAACGAGTCCAGTATAGGAGAAACTCGGTGTTTTTCAATTTTAGGGAGTCAGAAGAAAAACTTAAGAAAACTCTGTGGGTGTACTTTTTCGTAAATTTAGTCTCTCGAGCCTGAAAAAGGATAAAATAATGCGGGAGAGAACTCTATTGACCGTAATTAGTCAACGTATACCTTTTTCGTAAATAGTCCATTTCAGTCCGTAAAAGGGGTAAACTTATACTGAAGGGACGATCATTCATTTACTTTAACGAGTTCGAACAATCAAGTACTCAGAAATCTTTTCATATTTAGAGAGTCTGAAAAGGGCTTAAAAGAGAACTCCAATGTTTCGCTTTTTCGTAAAATTTTGAAAGAGTCCGAAAAAGTGATAAAGTATGCTCTTTGTTGAAAAATGATCAATTCTCCTGATAAATCCAATTTCTGCACAAAAACTTGAAAAATTACACATACCTGTTTAAAATAAGTAAAAATGCTTTCAAAATACCCTTTTTAAAGTGAAAAATAAATAAATTAAAAATTCATCTATTCGAAAAAACTTATAAAAAGGACTTTTTCAACTTCATTTTTACCGTTCAAGTTCAGAGTGAAAAGTAGAAGCTTTTGGGTAAAAAAGTTCTTGTGAAGATTCCAGAAGATCCGTCTGACGAAATCGAGAACCGTCAGCCCCAGGTAATCCACAACCTCTTAATCTTGATTTTCATCCATTTACAATTCTTTTTAGGCTTTAGTTTTCATTTTTTAAGGGAAAAATATGCTTAAGAAATCGCCCGCGGGGGTCCGCAGGCACAACACACAGGACCTGCGGACCCTGACCTTTTTCTATGTAGAAAAAGGTCGTGGGTCCGCACTTTTTATATAGAACGCGTGCGTTCCTACACACTGTGTACGAAGGAAAAGTGCGGTCCCCGCGCAATTGAATTTCAAAATCAAATTTTTCATTTCCCGCCCAAAAATTTTCAAATTAGATTGTTCTAACTTATCTTTTTATGCATTGTAGGATTAGCAAGATGTTGATTTGGAGAGAACGTGAGCATGAGGATGTGTATGACGCCGCGATGTTCCATTTGCCCACAATGCAGGCTTTAAGAGCATGCAGTTTGTATAAATTTTGGGCCATTCAGGGCATGAGGGCACAGGTAGACCTCCTGACATGGCTGGTAAACAGGTGGAATGTGCTGGACCAGTGTTTCATTATTGGCAGCCACCGGCTCGAAATTGAGCTGGAGGATATTTATTTTCTAACTGGTTTGTCCAAGAGGGGTGAACAACTTTCCTTGTTTGGGACTAGGCTAGGTGGCCAAACTGTCGCTAGTCTTCGACAAGAGTTCTGTAATGATGAAGCCGACCCTAGGGACAAATGGATTGATATAAAAACTATCATTCATCCCGAGCTGAAAGTGATTGCATTTACTGTTACCAGACTGTGTGGGAGTGCCGCACTGCATGTGGCTACCGGTTCCCAGATGCGTATTGCTGTAGACTGTTTCTGAGGCACCATTTTCAAGTGGTGCGAAGCTATGTTAGCCAATGTAAAAGGCCAACTGCCTAGAGAAAAAAATGGAAAACTAAATAACTTTGGATATGGATCCATCGTGGTCACTTTTTCTCTAGAGAGGGTACCCATGCTAGCTCCGAAAAGTATTCCTGTTGATGCTGGTCGACCCCGAGAACCTAGGATGGTTCGTTGGGTTGCATTGATGGCCCGTCACGGTATTGAGGGCGTTGAGATTGATTGATTTCCTCCTTCATATTTTCGTTGGCTGGACCGCCAAATTTTTGTCATTGGACTTTCCATATGCCGGGATAGACTTCTGCGACGACCGGAAGATGACTCTCCCAGCAGGGGAACAGTGGGATGAATCAGGTAAAAACATTTTCAACGAATTCTAAATTCTAATTTTTATTTTTGATCGTCTTGTCAATTAATAACCAAAAAGTTTTTATGAATGCCGATGTGGGTCCACGGCGACCAGCCCATATCTAGCCTTATGATAGAAGACAACCAGTTGCAGCCGCACCAGCCCCAGTAGGCCAATCAGCGGAAATTTTGTCTGATTTAGAGCATCATCTAGAGCGTCTGACTCTAGATATTCCAGAGATGGACATAGATGAGATCCCACTCAGATTGCAGAGATACGTGATTGGTGTTCCAGGACCTTTTAGGAGGTTCCTGTGTAGGGTGGCTCGGGCAGTGGTTTCTTATCGTGATCACCATCAGTGATGGGATGATTGTGTTGTAGACTCATATTTTTGAATTTTTGTGTTTATCATTTTGCCGATCATAAGGTGTTTCCAACCTATGATCGAAGACGATGTATATTTTTCAAAAACATTCTATACTATGATATATCACTATTTACCGGCTATCTGTATACGTGTTATGGATGTTGTTTGTTTTACTGCTTTGATTATTGCAAATTTCGATTTATCATACTAGAAGCAACTGCGTCTGCTAACGTATTTAAATGTCTTGGAATATGTTGATATTCAATGTAATCGAATTCACGTTCCGAGAGACGAACTCTTAAAAATAACCGTAATAACACTGGATTTCTAATGGCATAAACTCGGTTTAATTGTAATACAACAAGTTTAGAATCCAACCTAACAATCAAACTCTGAATTCCACATGATATGGATTCGGATAATAACTCAATCACTGCACTATACTCGGCAATGTTATTCGTTGTTTGACCAAGGCTTACCCCATGCATGGATACTAACTCATCCGAGGGTGAATAGATAACCCAAGCTGCGGAATAAATGTTCCGTGTACTACGACAAGCACCATCAGCAAAACCAATGTAGGTTTGAAGAGACGTCGACATCTGCAATATCAAGAGTAAAACTCAGATAAGCAGGAATAGTGATAAAAACACACTTCTAAAATAAGCACGCTTTTATAATCTAAAACACACCAGCAGTAAAGAAATCTAATCTAATAAAAAAATCTCCATACCAAGTTAAGCATAGTATCGCTTCAGATAAAGTCCATTTCTGGGTTTATCTAAAGGGACACCGTCAAAATCTATCAGCTCATAGGCCCCTTTAGCTAGCTTTCACTTGAAAATAAAAGGGTCATGCCACATGGGCACGAATTTCCCAGCTCCTAGCTTATCGTTGGCTTGATCATAAACTAAGACTAGGTCTCCTTCTGAAAAATTTTGAGGGGTAACACTTCTATCATACTGAGCTTTTATTCGTTTAACATGAGCCTCGTTTGCTATTATGGCATTTTTTCCATTCTCATCCAGCTGAGCTAAGTACAGGAAACGTTTCTCCTCCTCAGACGTAGTTGGGAGTAATTCTATGGCTAATTTTAGTGACGGAATTTCGCATTCAATCGACAACACAGCTTCCAAACCATAAACGAGTTGAAAGGGAGTGAAACTAGTTCATGTTTTTACTGAGGTTCGATATTCCCAAAGTGCTGAAAATAACATTGAATGCCAATTCGTTTTGTGAATACCAATAATTCGTCTAATCATGGTGACTAAAAATTTATTTATGGCTTCAACCAGACCATTGGCTTGTGGATAATACAGAGTGGAACTGTCGTGACGCAGCCCAAGTTGATCTGTTAGTTCAGTCATCATGACATTTCGAAAATGACTTCCATGATCTGTAATAATGGCTTTAGAAACACCGAACCTAGCAATTATGCGATTAAATACAAAAGTCGCAGCAGTCTTGCCATCAGCCGAAAATGTAGGCATCACCTCGGCCCACTTAGTAAAATAATCTACTGCTAAGATAATATATGCATGCCCCCCGGCCGAGTGAGGGTTACATGTAATAAAGTCGATACCCCATTTCGCGAAACGACCAACAGCAATTATGGGATGAAGAGGAGCGGGTGGCGCGCGCATCTTACGATCAAAAAGTTGACAATTGTGGCATTTCCGGACTGCGTAAATACAATCTTTGAATAATGACGGCCAGAAATAACCAGCACGCAATATCTTTTGGGCTGTGGCATACCCAGACATATGACCGCCACATGCTCCAGAATGGCAATCATTTAACACCTTTTCAGCTTCTTCATGAACAAGACAGCGTCTGAAAACAGAATCCGCTCCACGACGATAGAGTGTTTCACCAATAATATTATACTGTTGGGATTGGAAGCGTATTTTCCGTCACTGAGATTGTGAGATTTCAGGCCGAAAAGATTGGGTTTGGAGATAAACAATAATATCTCCATACCATGGATCTAGAGTACTAATGAGAAATAGAGATTCGTCTGTAATGGGCTCTTCTGCCACAGTTTCAGTATTAGTAGAGGGAAAATCACACATCAGTTCCGCAAATACCAAAGATTTCTTTGCCTTGGATTTCTCAAACTCAAAGTCAAATTCCTGCAGGATGACTATCCATTTGGAATACTTGCCCCCTAGCAATTTTTTGGTCAAAATATACATCATAGGGTTGCAATCAGAAATTACCGTGGTTTTACGTAACAAGATGTAGTGCCTAAATCTCTAGACATCTTGGACAGCTACCAATGCCAATTTCTCCACATGTGTGTATTTGATCTCGGTCGGATGCAGATTCCGACTAAGATAGTAAATCACATGTTCAGTGTGAGGTTCATCTTCCTAAACTAACACCATCCCAATGGTGGAATGAGAAGCAGTGAGGTACAAAATGTAATCCTGGTTGTAGTTGGGAGAATGCAATAATGGTGCATGGGTCAATGCGTGTTTAAGTGCATTGAAAGATCAATCAGCGATCTCGTCCCAAAAGAATGTAATGTTCTATTTCAGCAACCGGGTAAAACCCTTTGTAAGCTCGGCATAGTTAGGAATGAACCGACGTAAAAAGTTTTCTTTCCCCTGCAAACTTTGGAGTTGGCATAAAGTCGAAGGAGGAGGTAATTTAACAATAGCTTCGACCTTCGACGGATCGACGCGAACGCCTGATTTCAAAACAACAAATCCCAGTAAACGACCTGATTCTACACAAAAAACACATTTATGTGGATTCATCCTAATTTTATAATTCCGACACCTCATAAAGATAGCTCGTAAGTGTGTGATATGGTCGGCCCTGCGTGATGAATGAGCAGGTAAATCATCGAGATATGGCTGCACAATGTGCTTAATGTCATGAAACGCGTAAGACATTGCCCAATGGAGTCACCAATTTGTTGGAGGATTAATCCGTCTTACAAACAAGACCGATCTCCCTAGTACTAAAATTATCTAGCAACAAACAGCCAAATAAACTAATCTTTCTCTAAGCATATATGATCCATGAAAAGCTCTATTGAAGTGTTAAGGACTTACCGTTTGTCCAGTGCTTGTTTGAAGTGGTTGTTGTCCCTCGCGCACTTGAAGGAGTTTTCCTCATAAACCTGCAGCCACAAACAAGAAAAATATTACATAGCACCTGCATATAAATCATCATAAACCATGCTTATCATATTGATAAAGGAATCTATGAAATAAACCATTAATTGAAAGTTTATTGAGAAAAATGAGTATATTTGTATTAATTTCAAAAGAAGAAAATCCTTACAACCTGAGCCTTGATGTTGCGCAGGACTTTCCGGGGTCCAAAGCAGGAATCTCCTTTACTTTGATAAGCTCTGCACTCCTCCAACCAAGATGAATAGAGGTATGTAATCTTTCTTCTCAAAAGTATTAATTAACCGAGTCTGAATCTCAACAGCACTTAACTTCAAATATTCTAAAGCTTCAAACCCCGTTGAGGCTACCCAATGCCTCTTTTTATAGTAGAATAAAGGAGGTTTTATGTTCCAAATATGAAGGGATAGAATCCTCCTTCAAAGGGATAAGCTCCTCACATCAAGGGGTTAGCTCCATAAGGTAAGGGACACATGCACCTCATAAGAGCGGTTCTATCACCGCAAGATATTTTCTGGAAGCTTCTAGAATTCACTTTTATTGAGATTTTTGGAAATTAATTGCGCCTTTTTTATCTTACAGGGGTCCGCACTTTTAACACAGATAAAGTGCGTTCCAATACGCAAAATAGATGAACATTAGGTGCGAGACCGCAGGCAAGGTAGAGAGAAAGTGTGACACCAAAGTTTAGGAGATTTTTAGGAACCTTTCTCTGATTTTCAAGGCTTGACATGAGGAACTGATATGTTAGACTTGAAGAGGGAGAAGTATGAGTAATAATGAACTCATACACACAGCAGAATGTCAGGATGACAATTTTCGTTGCAATGTTAGCCTAGCCCTATATGTGCTTATAGCTCCAAGAAGTTATCCCCAAGCCCCCTGGAGCTCCCGGAGCTCATAGTCCAACTCAAGCAGGACCCTTAGAATAGGGTCTTTCCATGATTTCAAGCTTCTCATAGAAATTTAGGAACTTAACCTTTCCTAGGGGCTTCATGAGAATATTCGCGACGTGCTCATCAGTTCCTATATGATTGAGCCTTACGGTGCCTCGCTGTACCATATCGCGGATAAAGTGGTACTAGGATATCAGACTTGGATCAATCATGTGTCACGGATTCTCAGAAAGACGAATCCCACTATAGTTATCAAAAAGGATAATGGTGGTATCTAGCACATGCCCAAATAGCTCACTGAATAGCTTTCGTGACCAAACAACTTCACAACGGGCAATACTCGTTGCAATGTATTCGGCCTCAACTGTGGTCAAAGCCACCGACTTCTGCTTCTTTCTCATCCAAGATATCGAAGAAAAACCCAAGGTGAAGCAACATCCATATGTGCTCTTACGATCCACCACAATACCAACCCAATCGATGTAATGTTCCAAAATTTTAGCCTCAAAACTAAATGGAACATTAGAGTTAGCAGCAGCTCTAGTCGGTGAATAAAGGGGTATAAAATCCCATAAGTCTCCTAAGGAGGGATAAAAACACTCCAAATGTGAAATGGGACACTCTTTCTAGCTTAATAAAACACCTCCATGTGTGAACAGGGATAAAATCAAACTGCTTTGACTAAGTCAATAGCATAGTTGTGGAGGAGGAGGAATCCAAGGAGGAATAACTCAGTTTTGGAGGGAGATGTATCTTTGGATAGATATGACCTAATTGAGTGGGGAAAAGGGCAAGAAAACTCATATTCTATATAAGGAAGGGGATGGAAAAATTATTCTTCATGTTTTAGCTTATTATTCTTGTCTACTAAGACTTGTTGCTGCTTTGCTGCTTAGCAGGGTTGCAGTGCTGTTTAGCACTGGGTGTTCCCGAGCGGGAATCCCACCTCTCTCCTTGAGGAGCCTCATTGGGAGAGTTTTTATTCATCATTACACATAAATTTTTTATGCCAAGCTTCAACCAACTTCATCCGCGCAATTTTTTCCAGATATTGTGCAATGTTGCTGGGTGCAACAGTGGAAGGGATTGGAATCCGAGTTCCTGAGCTAGTTTCTCATTGGAGGAAGGTTTCCTTCACTTGAGGGATCTGTTTGGAGAGTTCCAGAGATTATTTCAGATCTGTGGTATCAGAACACACATTTCCCATACATTCCCAACGTTTTTCCAGCTAGGGAATGCGTTATTTTGGAGGCAGTGCTTAGTGCATGGTTTGGTGGCTCTGTTGCTGAGTTTCCTTGTGATTGAGAGGTTAAACCTTTCATGGGAGGAAGCCCTTGAGGGATATACATCAGATAATACATCCTTAAGACTTATACACTCATGTGCTTCAGTGTTGCAATTATGATTCAGTAATTTTCTGAATATCACATTTTGTATGCAGAGTGTTTGACAAGAAACCCTTGCCGGGTTATCTTGTATTTTGTATAAGGAGACTAGATCTCAGTTCTTAATTCATATTTTTTTAATATATGAGTAGATATATTTTTATCCTATTTTATGAGTGTAAAACCTCTCTTAGAATGTGCAGTCCCTTATGCAGCAACTCCGGTATTTTGCAGTCTTGGGGTTTTATCACTTTTTGGCAATCCTAGGTGTGGGAGATCTGTTTAACCCACCTAGTTTGATTTGTTTAAGCTCTATTCTTTGATTTAGGTTGTATATTGATTAATTTATGGGATCCAAGGGTCCATTTCACTGTTTTATTACATATGTTGCTGGAAATGCATTTTTAATGCATGATTCATGAGGTGTTTCGAATTTGGAATATTACAGTGGTATCAAAGCATGATCTCTAGCTCAGCCCGTGAGATCCAACTATCAGAGGAAGGAGAGATGGAAAGAATCCAGAAAGCTTTAGTATGTGAAAGGAAAAAGGAAGACAAGCTGACAAAGCTTCTTCCAAAATCTATGCATAGCTTTCAAGGAGAGCTGAAGAAAATGAGATTAGAGATGGGATCTCCAAAGGAGGTTGAATCTAGATTTGCACATGGTGAGTGTGAGCATGCAACTACACACCATGATGCACAACGCAGTCAAGTTCCCAGGTCTATCTTGAGATGGATGGGAGGAGGAAAAATGCCTAAGAGGAGAACTCTTAGTGATTTGTTGCAGGAGTATGAATCTCAAATAGAGAGGTTTAGAGATCATACTGATTTCTAGGATTTTTGCAAGATCCAGGTGGAGAAGAGAAAGCAGTAGAATACATATATATTTCTTGTATCTACTTTTGCTGGATCACCTACATGTTCAGCTGGGGCTTGGGTGAAGGAGCTAGACTCCTATTTTCAGCAGCACCATATTTCTGAAGATGAAGCCATCAGAGTTGCAACGTTGCATTTCATAGGTAAGGTTCATGCATGGTGGATTTTTGAATCTTGTTCTTTAAAAAATGCAAATACTTCCTCTTATGCAAGATTCATAGAGACATTGGTGGGAAGATTTGTTGAAAAACTCCCTAGGACACATGAGCAAGGAAAAATTGAGAAGACAAAACCCTTGCATGTTATAGAGGAAACCCCACTTCAGAAAACCATGGGAGAATCTGACATATTGCATTACACATTGCCAGAAGCAAGACCTTCAGTTCATATTCTTGAACAAGAGGGCATGAGGATCTCTTTTTCACAGGGGGATCCAACTATTGAGATGTTTCCCATTGATGGAGATGAGGGTAACAATGTTGTCACATCTAGAGAACATCCAGTACCTCATGCAGAGGGAGGAGGTGCACATGCTCCAATATGAGGGATTCTTGTATCCTTACAAGAAGTTCCCCAGGATCTCCTACATGGAGGTCCAAGCACAATCAATGAGCATCATGATTGTGCAGCATTGCAGCTAGAAGGAGGAGGTAGGGAGGAAGAGAAACATCACTTGATGAGAGGCACACACCCTTCTCTATTTCGGAGAGCCAATGCAAGGAAGAGGTAGACTGATTTGCGCTGTAAGGGCAGGGGCAAGGTTGCCCAACCACATGAGCAGTCTACTCTTGACATTGATGTCTCACTACATGGAGGCATTCCACCTGGGAGGCCACCTGATCGAGAGTTGATGGAAGACATCTTGTCTTTGGATTCACCGCACTTGGATTTTGGAGAGGTGAAGAGTTTGGAGGGAGACTTTGGCATGGGGGATGTCAGTAGTAGGCAGCAGCATGAGGAGAGCTTCACATGGTAGATCACCAGCGCTATCTCTTAGGAAGATTAATCCTGATTGGAGATCTCAACTCTTGGTAGAGTACTCCAAGGATCTTGGTGCATTCATGACTCTTGATGACCCGGATGGAGATGATAGATACACGGTGGATGATGTGGTCATCTATTCCTATGGTAGGATCTTCTTGGCTAGATCTTCTAGTCTCAAAGAGAAGCTACTACATGCAACACATGAGATCTTCTCTTCTATGCACTTTGATGCATATTTCCATTTGATGGAGGAGTTCACTTGGGAGGGCATCCATCATGACATATATCAGCATATGGAGAGATGCATAGCCTGGATGGTGATGAAGAGGAGGTCACAGCCACTTCCCTACTCTTTGGAGGTGAGGGATAATTTCCAGTTGAGCCATTTCAGCTCAAGATCTCAAGTGCATGATGGAGGAGGTATCCTTTCATATTTTTTATTGTACTTATTTTCCTTACTTGAGAAACATGATGTAACAAGAAGAATTATCTCTTCTTGCATATTGTATGATGATGTACTTGCAGCTACTTGTAGCATTGATTTTGACTATCTTTTTGATGGTTTGTGGGGGAAGCCACATGTTTCTAAGTGTTCCCCATTGACACCATATTGTAACTTCATGATCCCATATTATGAGATGATTGTGGCAGCAAACAAGTGCCTAGTAGAGCACTTGTTATTTCTTATTTTGAAGCAGGAAAAGGATGCACTACGATGGTTCCATGAGTGGAACTATGATTCACTCTCCAGTTGTCATTTGGAAACTTGTTCTCATTGTACTTTTCTTCCATATATTGCTGATATATCTATGTTCATGGGGAGCTTTGTTTGGAGAGTGGGATTGAGATTGAAGATGCCCATTGGGAGCATGATTATCCCCACTTTATATGTTCATTTATTCAGCCCACCTACATTACAGGAGCCAAAGGTGGAAGAGATTCTTCATGAGTTACCATGTCGGAGGGGGACTCACTTCATTTGGATGATAGCATGGGTGAGGGAGGCACTCATTCACCATGTTGGTCATCACTCCTACTTTGTGGAGGCCATGAGACATCAAGAAAGTTTCCATATTATTGATTGATGTAGACCATTTGGTTTTTCACCCTTGGGAGGAAATATTGGATGAAATTTTATTTGCAGATTCTCTTGATGCAGTGATGGAGGTTGTTGATGGGAAGCCACATGAGGAGGAGGGGAGAAATTTTTCTCTCCTTATATATTTTCTTGAGGACAAGAAAATATTTTGGAGAGGAGGACTTTAATGTTCCAAAATTTTAGCCTCAAAGCTAAATAGAACATTAGAGTTAGCAGCAGCTCTAGTCGGTGAATAAAGGGGTAGAAAAGCCCATAAGTCTCCTAAGGAGGGATAAAAACACTCCAAATGTGAAAGGCGACACTATTTCTAGCTTGATAAAACACCTCCATGTGTGAACAGGGATAAAATCAAGTTGATTCAGTCCACTTTGACTAAGTCAACAGCGCAGTTGTGGAGGAGGAGGAATCCAAGAAGGAATAATGCAATTTTGGAGGGAGATGTATCTTTGGATATATATGACATAATTGAGTGGGGCAAAGGGCAAGAAAACTCATGTTTTATTTAACGAAGAGGATGGAAGAATTATTCTTCATGCTTTAGATCATTATTCTTGTCTGCTCATACTTTTGCTTCCTCTTGCTGTTTAGCAGGGTAGCAGTGTTGTTTAGCACCGGGTGTTCCCGAGCAGGAATCCCACCTCTCTCCTTGAGGAGCCTCATTGGGAGAGTTTGAATTCATAATTACATATCATGTTTTCAGGCCAAGCTTCATCCAACTTCATCAGTGTAATTTTTTCCAAATATTGTGCAGTGTTGCTGGGTGCAACAATGGAAGGGATTGGAATCCCGGTTTCTGAGCTAGTTTCTCACTGGAGGAAGGTTTCCTTCACTTGAGGGACCTGTTTGGAGAGCTATAGAGCATATTTCAGATCTGTGGTATCATACCACACATTTCCCCTACATTCTTAGCGTTGTTTTAGCTAGGGAATGTGTTATTTTGGAGGCAACATTCAGCAGATGGTCTAGTGGCTCCATTGCAGTGTTTTCTTGTGATTGAGAGGTCCAACACTTCATGGGAGGAATACCTTGAGGGATATACATCAGATCAGAAATATTTCAGCCTTATAAACTCTTATGCTTTAGTGTTGCAGTGGTGATTTAGTAAATTTCTAAATACCACATTTTGTATGCAGAGTGTTTGACAAGAAACCCTTGCGGGGTTATCTTGTATTTTGTATAAGGAGAATAGATCTCATTTCTCGAAGAATTATTGTCTAATATATGAGTAGATATATTTTTCTCCTACTTTCTGATTTAAAAACCTCAAAATACTGCGTATCCTCTTTTATGCATTATTTCTGAGTAGCAGTGCCTGGGGTTTTTAGTCATTTTCAGCTACACTACTGTGGGAGGTCTGTTTACCTCACCCAGTTTCATTTATTTCTAATATCATCTTGGAATTAGATGCTAGATGGATGTATCTATGGGATCCAAGTGATTATTTTCATATTCTATGGCATATATTTCTGAAAATGTGTTTTTAGTGCATGCTTGCTGAGCTATTCCAGATTTGGGATATTACAATCGACATCAGTATATCCATGGAGTCTCAAACTCCCAGCAGTGTATCTCAACCCATGGTTGATTGTGCCCCAAAGATATCTCAACAGATTATTGGAACCAATACAGTGAATGTGATGAGTATCAACCATATGTTGACTCAAAGTGTTCATTGAAAAACATACATCTGGACGGGAGTTCACTGAGAACATTAGGCCCCTCACAAGTTGTCGATACTCGGTAGGATTTTCTAGAACGGGCCCAGAATTTTTTCCACTAAACTTCTTAAATTTGAGTTCCATCGATGTCGACACATACTTACAGTCCACCATACCAAATATGTCCAGCAGCTTCACGATATATTTTCCTTGAGAAAGGAAAATCTTGCCTGGCCTCTACTAGACCTCCAAGCCTAGGAAGTAGTGCATCAGTCCTAGGTCTTTCATCTCAAACTCGGAAGCTAGCTCCCTCTTACACTGATGAATGAGAGGGTGAGCACCTGTCAGTAAGATATCGTCCACATAGAGAACCAAAATGAGAGCCCTTTCTTTATCAACTTTAAAATAAAGGTTTGGATCAGCATTACTTTGAGTGAAGCCTAGCTTCATCAAGTAGCTATCTATCCTCTTGTACCAAGCCTTGGGGATCACTTAAAACCATAGAGGGTTTTCTTCAACTTGCATACATGGGTGTCTCTATCTCGGACTTCGAACCCCAGAGGTTTCCCCACATACACCTCTTACTTTATAGGACCATGTAGAAAAATGGTCTTCAGATCCATCTAATGTAGACTCCATTCTTGAATAGCATCAAGGGCAATAATAGATTGGACAATGGTATAGCGGGCCACAGGTGCAAATATATCATCATAATCTATGCCTTCTTTTTTAGAAAAGCCTTTCTAGTGTTGTTATCATAGATATCCAGTGATTGTTTACTGTTATTCTTCATTAGAAGTTTGTATAATAGATTTTTGTTCATTTCCTGTAATCTCTCTTTTTAGTAGATAATTGTTAAGCAATAATTATTTGGGTGTGATTCTTGCAATTTATAAGTTAGATTCAAGTTTCTCTACAAATCAGTTGAGGATAGATTGAGATTTATGGTTTATAATTTCTTTAAGGTTTTCTTTTGAATTATTCTAGATTTAACTTCGAGTATTAGAAAAGTAGTTATTGCAACGATTAGAATAATTTATTCCTACGTAACCTTTAATTTCACTCTGCACAGGCAGTGCACGCACTCTTGAAACAAACGAATGAATCCTTGGTTGATGATTAATGTAGGCATTAGGATTGATTTTTATAGTCATATTATTGCACCACCAAGGTGCACAAGGGAGATTTCCATAGCTGGTAAAGGAAACGAGCCTTTGGTTAGAAAAATAATAGTACTATCCTAAAGGGGGACCCATGATGGAAGAGAAAGGCTTGTTGTTACTTGTATATTAGTCCACATAATAAACAACAATCTTCAAATCATAACAAAACTCATTCAATAATGACCATAGCTAAGCAACGAAATAGTTCATTAACTTCGTATATAATTAAAGCAACATATACCACAAAAATAACAAGAATAGTCCTACTATATCTATGATACATGTATGAAGAAGTGTCGGGTCATAGAGATTCTAATTAATAATGAAAGATACAACTACATTTTTGTTAAATTTAGATAACAATGGTGTTCTATGCTTGATGCTCTTTTACTTCAATATTTCTTAGGCCCGATACAAAATAGAAATCATATAAACATGAAAGTAAAATGCTGATAGAACAAAATAATAGATCAATAGAAGACAAGCCAAATATAGATTAGATTTACAATTCCTTTTTTCCAACAAAGATATGAGATATTGTTGCGTTACGGCGGTCAACAGGATGCTTCAACCAGCAAAGTCTTTCTTGGCCAGCCAGCACTTCATGTGTCACACCCACGGTGCTCAAAGACATCTCATCACAATTCAATGTAATTCAACCCAAGAACAACACAGAAAATTCAACGCAGGCAGCAACAGAAAAGTCACCGCAATAAACTAGGGCTTTGGTCAAACAGCTCGGAAATCCTCGATTTTAGTGCCCAGTTGTACGGCCTCCTAAAATCAAATTTTATGTATGGTTTTGAGGTCAAACAACCAAGGGTTGACCACAGTCAATGCTAATCAACGTTGTTGAAAAAGTGCCCTAAACATATCCACAAATTTTAGACTTCTGCTCCACACGTGTGAGGGGAAAAAGGCCTCCAAATGCTATCGAATCAACCAAATCACAATGAGAGAATGTGTGATGAGTTGATGATGAAATGACCTCCAAGTCTCTCCAATGTATATCCATCAATGAGGATGTGTGACACATCTATTAGGCTTGTGAGCCTACATTACAAATCTGGCTGACCTTGCACATGTGGAAAATAAATTCAAAATAAATGTTTTGCTGATCTGATCAAGATGATATTTAGATCAATCTTGCACCTCTCCGAAAGAGGAATCCAGAAAAAATATGATATTTTCATATGAGCAGTGCAACATGGATTTTGGACCTATTTCCCCAAAATTGACACTCCCTCTCAACTAGGGAGATATCCATATGTCCACAATTTCCATCCATCAGTACCATCGTGTACGAAACCAAACATCGTGTGTCATCCCGCCGTAAATTTATTTATTGGCTCTTTATTTCAGATAGAAAAGGTGAATAATAAATACATCACACACAGCTGACCCAAATTCAACTTAGAGGTAAAAAACTCTCTTGGACTCAAAAGAGTCTCCTACTAATCCGAAGTTATTTTACTGACCTGAAGTTAGTTTAGAGGTAAAAACCTCATCATACTTGATCCTAGATCAAGGTGTTGGACACATGTCATCCTAGACATAGAGAGTAAGGAAATATCT
Source organism: Pinus albicaulis (assembly GCA_034641835.2). Taxonomy (NCBI): domain Eukaryota; kingdom Viridiplantae; phylum Streptophyta; class Pinopsida; order Pinales; family Pinaceae; genus Pinus; species Pinus albicaulis. The sequence continues at coordinate 635,176,069 of CM076576.1, read as the reverse complement.
AATGCGTCCATAAGTCTTGTTATTGGTCTCTATCCACATTTCCCACCTCATTGTCCAAATGAGAGGTACTTCCCATGAGTCTAAAACTCCATGGGTAGGATGTGTGTGGGGCACAAATCAGAGAGAGGAGAACCAACTCAATATCATAATGGTGGGGCAGAAGCACAACAAGGTTTAGCAAGCCTAGCCCTGTATGTGCTTATACCTCCAAGAAGCTATCCCCAAGCCCCCTGAAGCTCCCAGAGCTCCTTGTCCAACACAAGAAGGACCCTCAGAATATGGTATTTCCATGATTCCAAGCTTCTCACGGAAGGTTATGAACTTGATGTTCCCCTAGGCTTTGTGAGAATATCCGTGACCAGTTGCTATATGATCGAGCCTTATGGTGCCTCGCTGTACCATATCCCGGATAAAGTGGTACCTAATATCAATACTCTTAGATCGATCATGGAACACGGGATTCTTAGAAAGACGAATCCCACTCTAGTTATCACAAAGGATAACGGTGGTATCTAGCACATGCCCAAATATCTCACTGAAAATCTTTTGTGACCAAACAACTTCATAATGGGCAATACTCATTGCAATTTATTCGGCCTCAATGGTGCTCAAAGCCACCGAATTCTGCTTCCTTCTCATCCAATATATCGAAGTAGAACCCAAGGTGAAGCAACATCCATATGTGCTCTTGCGATCCACCACAATACCAGCCCAATCATAATCAGTATATCCATAGAGTCTCAAACTCCCAGCAGTGTATCTCAACCCATGGTTGATTGTGCCCCTAAGATATCTCAATAGATTATTGGAACCAATCCAGTGAATGTGATGAAGATCAACCATATGTTGACTCAAAGTGTTCATTGAAAAACATACATCCGGACAAGAGTTCATTGAGAACATTAGGCCCCTCACAAGTTTTCGATACTCAGTAGGATTTTCTAGAACAGGCCCAATATCGTTTCCACTAAACTTCTTAAATTTGAGTTCCATCGATGTCGACACATACTTACAGTCCACCATACCAAATATCTCTAGCAGTTTCACAACATATTTTCCTTGAGAAAGGAAAATATTGCCTGGCCTCTACTAGACCTCCAAGCCTAGGAAGTAGTGCATCATTCCTAGGTATTTCATCTCAAACTCGGAAGCTAGCTCCATCTTACACTGATGAATGAGAGGGTGAGCACCTGTCAGTAAGGTATCATCCACATAGAGAACCAAAATGAGAGCCCTTTCTCTATCAACCTTAAAATAAAGGTTCGGATCATCATTACTTCGAGTGAAGCCTAGCTTCATCAAGTAGCTATCTATCCTCTTGTACCAAGCCCTGGGGATCACTTCAAACCATAGAGGTCTTTCTTCAACTTGCATACATGGGTGTCTCTATCTCAGACTTCGAATCCCAGAGGTTGCCCCACATACACCTCTTACTTTATAGGACCATGTAGAAAAACGATCTTCATATCCATCTGATGTAGACTCCATTCTTGCATAGCATCAAGGGAAATAATAGATTATATAGTGGTATAGCGGGCCACAGGTGCAAATATATCATCATAATATATGCCTTCTTTTTGAGAGAAGCCTCGGGCAACGAATCTTTCCTTATACTTTTCAGCACTTCCATCAGACCCATGCTTGATCTTATAGAGCCATTTCGAGGTGACAATAGATTTGTGCTCCGGTCTCGAGACCACTTCCTAGACATCATTCTTCATAATGGACTCATATTCTTCATGCATATCATACTTCCAAACTTAATGCTTTACGAATTCTTCAAATGATCCAGGCTTAGATTGTACCATCGTACGCATGGCTGCTAGATACCCTTGGTATCTCTTCGGCTTCTTGCTTTTATTGAATGTCCCCCTTGGGGAAATATGTCTCTCGACATCTTCGAGAGTATCTCTAAGCCATGAGGGTCTTCTCTTATTTGAAGGAGGTGGATCAATGGGATCCATAGTTCCTTCGACATCGGGCATCAGGTCATCCTTTGGCTCTTCCTGCTTTCCTGCTTCTTCATCTTCTTTGTCTTCCTTGGAGCTAGGAATATTTCTCACTTTATTGAGGGTAGCATATTCATCTAAGGTGACACCATGGAATATCTCCACTTCTCTTTGACTAGGAACATAGATTCTATATGCCTTTGAAGTTTCATTATAGCCCACAAACATTCTCTTCTTTCCAGAAGCATCCAGCTTGCTTCTCTTTTCTTTCGACACATGAAAGTAAATAGGAACAACCAAAACTCTAAAATGAGAAACATCAGGTTTCTTACCATAGAATACTTCCTCAGGAGTTTTGGATTCCAAAGTGGAATGCAGGCATCTATTTTGAACATACACAACAGTGTTTGCAACTTCTCCCCATAGAAACTTCGAAAGACCTTGGTCACATAGCATGGCGCGAGCAACTTCCACAATGGTCCTGTTCTTTATTTCAACAATACCATTTTTCTCAGGAGTGTATACAGTTGTGGTCTCCCTCTTAATGCCAGCTTCTCTAGAAAAGTCATTAAACTCATTTGAATCATACTCGGTCCCATTTTCGGTCCTCAAAACTTTTACTTTCTTCTCAGTTTTATTTTCCACCAAGGCCTTGAAGGTAAGAAACCATTTGAATTCTTCATCCTTCTTCTTCAAAAAATGTATCCAGGTCTTGCGGGAGAAGTCATCTTTAAAAGTCATGTAATAGGAACATCCTCCCAAGGATGTCACAGGAAGCATACCAGATAAGTCAGAATGTATCAACTGCAAGATATCAGTTGTCTTTGTGACACTTGAGGGGAATGGTCCCCTTGTATGCTTCCCTTCGGCACAACCCTGACATATGCCTTTATGATCATCTCTAAATTTGGGCATCCCTATCACCACCTTCCTTGCTTCGGGAAGGGATTTTTAATGGAGGTGTGCAAACCTCCGGTTCCATAACTCTGTTTGAAGAGTTGTATCACATGTCATAGCCCCCAATGCACTTCCTCCAACCTGGTATAGTGTATCAAATATAAAATGAATAGAAAGAGCTTCCTTGAAGTTATTCTTCCATATAAGTACCTTTCCATCAATGAATGCCACCTTGAACCCTTTGTCTTCCATTTCCAAAATGGACACAAGGTTCTTCTTAAAATTAGGTATACAACACATCTTGTAATCGGAGAAATTGACCTTGAGATATATGGAGGGTCACAGTCCCTGTCCCTTTCATCGGATAGGTGGCATTATCTCCAAGGATAATTTCTAGATTAGTATCTTTATTAGCCAAATAAGAAAGGGCTTCTTTATAACCAGCGAGGTGCCTTGAAGCACCACTATCAATAAACCAAACATCCAGGGTGTCGGTTGGAGATGCAGTAGAGAGGGAAGATACAAGAATAAATTCATTTCTCTTATTATAAACAACATTAGACTCATCGTTCATGGAATTTCTTGACCTCTTGAAAGGTTTCCCATTTCCACTATGATCGGAGGGAGCCTTCCTTTTTCCTTGGAACTTGTTGTTCCTTCCATTTCTTCTCGAGTTGTTGTTGTCATCATCCCTGGGAGAGTCCCTCCTATTAGGGAACTCTCTTGCATAGTGACCGGTATTGTTACAAGTGCAACATCTTCCCTTCCTTCCTTTGGGCCCCGCTCTACTATGGTTTTGATTTCTCGGGCCACCATGGTTCTTCTTCTTTGCATGAGTGGCAGAGGTAGTAGGGTCACTTCCATTACCATTAGAGGCATACTCTGTCATTCTTATTTCCTCTTGAGTGCATCTCGTCAATATTTCATCAAAATCAGGAATCACATTATTATTAAGGATAGTGGTATTGAATACATGCCAATCACAAGGGAGACCTCTAGGTGCAATAAGAACCATCTCTCGATTAGATATTTCTTCCCCAATATCTAGGAGGTTATTCCTGATTTCAGTGAGCCTCATAAAATAGGATTGAATAGATTCATCCTTACCCTTCTTGATATTATTCAATGATTCTTCAAGAGGAGGATTTGATTAGCATTTTTAGCCCTGAACATGCTCACAAAATTATGATACATCTCCTTAGATGTCTTTAGCTTAGAAATGTAAGCAACCAAGTGCTTATGAATAGAATCTCAAATAATCACCTTTGCTTTTATTTCCCCTTTTCTATACTCTGTCTTTGTGGCAATAGCTGCATTTGATGGAGGCTCTTGGATCTTCCCCTGTACATAGTCCATGACATCTTGATCTTCTAGCACCAAATCCAAGGACATCTACCATGCATGATAATCAGACTTATCATTCAATTTATCATCAACCTTGAAACCCTTGTAGGTTGAAGAGGCCATTTTTCCTTGATGGGATTTCTTCCTTGTAATATCCCCAAAAGGGAACAAGCAACAATACTAAACAATATTTCACAGAAATAACGCAGTTCAGAAAAGTAAGAGTAGGAGGCCAATATGGAGGCTAAAAAATGACATTTACATCAGCAAATCAGATTTATAATATGGCCCATGAGATGTAAAATAGAATTAGAAGACTATTACATGAATAAATCCTCAAAAATGAGGTGCTCCAAACATAGAATATGACTGAACAAGCCTGACAATGTTATTTTTATTGGCTAAAACAAAAATATATTACACTTCATATCTAGAGCATATATGTGTACAAAAATTTAGATCTATATCAGATCTGTACACTAGAAGGGCTCCTCTACAAATTCCCCTTGGGGTTTTCAGCAAAAAGTGAAGTGCATGGAGTATATATGAGATATTATGCAGCAGATCTGCAGAATGATTCAAAAATTATAAAGCAAATACAAAAGTATTCAGATCAGATCTGAATATGAAATGGATGAGATCTGAAATCCATGGATCACCACGGTGAAGGGCGGATTCCCAACACTAGAGATCTCTCCTCCAAAAGTGTGCCAAAACACCCTGCAACTTTACACTTGCAAATAACGCAATACTGGAATGAAAACTACGTTGTAGGCTCTAGAACATATGTGGCCTCAAGCCAAGATCTGAAAAATAGTGGTCTAGTCATCCAATATTCTCTTGCCAATGGGATAGAAGGCTTTCCCACTGAAAAGAGGCACTAGAATGGCCTAGATTTGAGTAGATCTAGCCTCCACTTGCTGCATCTTACAAAGACAACCAAACCCTCAACAGGATATGTGTTGTAGTTGGAAGAAGAGCTTGGCCAAATGCCTGATAGTGGACAAGAAATGCAAGACTCCTCCAAGAGGCCTCTCAAGGAAGGAGGCGGGATTCCCGATCAGGAACACCTAGTGCTAAACAACACTATTCTCTGCTAAACAGCCAATAGAATAAGAAATGTCTAAACAGAAAAAATCTTCAGAAATATGATAATCATCAACAACCTTCTCTTGTTTCTCTCCTCTTCCTTTTATAAGATTGAGATCTTGCAAAACCCTAAACCATCTCAATGATTTAGCTTCTTTCAGATGTGCCACCTCCAACTAAGACTGCGCTGTGCATCAAGGAGGATCACTTCTTCTAGAAAACGTTGTTGATTTGGTCATGGTTGACCCAGTCAAATGGTTCAATCCATTTCACACATAAGGGTGTTTTATTTACATAGCCCAGATTTAGCTTTTTTCACATGTGGCATTGATTTATTCATTGTTTTAGGAGTTTTTATTGTTCTCCTTTACACATTTATTCATGCAACAGGAAAATGAAACAAAAATTTTTATTCCCATTAGCTTGGGCTAATTGGGAATATTACAGTCCTCCCCTCCAAAATGTTGCTTGTCCTCAAGCAACTGATAAGGTGAGTTCTGCAACACTTCTCCTCCTCCATTGGTGACACCATCATGAGTTAAGCTTCCTCCATAAGCTAAGTGTTCACCAATCCAACCCTCCATGAATTGTTCCTCCAAAGTCATCATGAGATTTACATAGTCCATCCCACAAGGAGTCAAGAATTCAAATGAAACAAACATGGTTGAACCAATACTCTCCCTAAAACATGTAGCATAATGTACATAGAGAGTCTCCATCCCATGTGGTACATACATGCCTCCCATCCTCCCTCCATACAATCCCATAAAAAGTAAAACTACATCATCAAGGTATGGAAGTAAAACCACATATACACAAACATAAATTTGAGCATGAGGAGGTGGGTCATAGTCCCACATATGATACCAGTGCAGTGCATCTCCTGCCTACATCAGATCAAGGTATGGTAAGTGGTTTCCCCACCACTTACTTACTGTGCATGTCATCTCACTATGGCCAAAAGTGTGAGATTTTTTTGGTGCTTTAGGAAAGCATCCATCATGAAAGAAAATCTCCCTTTGCACATCAAGGGAGTGGCCAAATTCAGAAATTTTAGTGGCCCAATATTTTCCATGATATTTACATGATACATCACTTCTCCTTGGAGTCATGGCCTGCATAAAAATGGTGAAAGAATATGTAAAATCAGAAAATGAAACTTGCTTTACATGATCATATTCTCCACCAACAAGGTTCCTCATACACATGGAGTTGTGCATGGATTTTTCTCCTCTTTCAAAAGAAGGAAGAGATGGCTGAAATAACTCTTGCATAGAGTCATATGGCTACCTCAACTCCACATAGTTCATGCATTCTTGAAAATGTTGATGTATTTCTTCTTTCAAGCCTTCCCAATCAAATCTCCTCATGATGATGTTGTAGATCCTCATGGAATAGATATGTCTGAAACAGAACTCTTTCTATGCCCCTTGTAGTAAATTATACTTGAGATTAGAAGCTCTAGACAATAAGATCCTACCATGATGACTTCTACTTGGACTAAATAGCCCTCTTTATGCAGATGGTCATCAAGTATCATACAAGTTTTAAGATCTTTGGAATAATCCACCAACAATTGGGATTTCCAATATAGATCTAAACTACTCAACAATGACAACGTTGATGATGCATCAACAAAAATGTCTGTCATGTTGCTACTCTCCTCCTTGACATCTCCTATGTCAAAGGTGTGTGTTGGAAGGCCATTCCTTCCATTCTTCTCCTCCCACGACGCAGATCCAGAAATGAGAGTGACTGATGATGATAAGGGAAGAAGATCTCCCTCCTTCTTGAGCTTACCCAAGCCTCCCAGCATTGTAGCTTTGTCTTCAAGTGCTCCAATCCCTCCTGGATCTAAGTTTGGAGCAGAAATTTATGAGGTCTTCCCCACAAAATCTGAATTAGGTGGCCTCCCAGGTGGTTTGCTACAAGATAATAGTGTCCCATGCAGAAATCTCATGAACATGATAGATGGGACTGTGAGGTCCTTGCTTCCACTGCGCAAATCCATCTATGTTTTCCTATGTGGAAGTGTTATGTGAGGGGTATGTATGCATGCCTTTGATCATTTGAGATTCACCACTCTTCTTATTCACCCATTCCATTTACAAATCCTCCCAATCAGTGGTGACTTTCCCCTATGTAATCAACCATTGAACACCCAAAATAACATTGGTGTCCGGTATATCAACCACAAAGAAGTGGTCCACCAGGGTGTAGGATCCCATGGTGATTAAAAGTGATGGGACATAATGCATGCATTGCATTGTTCTATCTCCTGGGACCAAAACAAATAATCCCTCAAAAGTATCAGTGGGTATTGCCCTCCTTTGCACAAGTTGGGAATCAATGAAGTTGTGGGTAGCCCCACTGTCAATCAATTCAAAAACCCTCTGATTCATGATTGAACCTTGAACTCTTAAGGTCAAGTACTTAAGTACTCCTCTCAAAGATGAAAGAGTTCCTCCAATAGGAGAAAATGCTCCATTTCAATCTCCTGAAGGTGTTGGATCTCCTTTAGCATTGTCAGCACTGTGACCTCTTCTTGTTTCATCATCTTCTTCTTCTTCAAGATCTAAGAAGACCTCTATGTAATGTGAATTACCAGTAGCACATCTATGTATAGGTACCCATGGTTCTTGGCAAGTGAAGCATAGCTTCTTCCTCTTTATCTCTCTCCGGACATCCTCATCAAGAGGCTTCTTGTATGAGCTCTCCTGTGAAGGAGCAGCTTTCTCTTCCTTTCCTTTAGAAGGAAAAGAGGGCTTGTGCTGAAAGTTTGACTTTGCTTTTGGCAAGGCATCTTTAAGGTCTTTAGCCCTCTTAATGGCATCATGCAAGGTAGTGGGCTTGGTATACTTTACCAACCCATGAAGAGGTTCATATAGACCATCGATGAACATGTAAACCCTTCTTACTGTAGACAAGTTAGGAACCATAACAGATAATCTCAAAAATTCAGAAATATAAGACTCTATATTACCTGAGTGCTTCAAATTTGCAAGCTCATGAAAGGTGCCTCTGGATCTCTTCTGTCAAATATCTCCACCACTCTTCTAGTGAACTCTGAATAAGCAATCACATTGGCATGACCCAATGTATACAAGCCATGGAACCACCAGTCATGTGCTTCACCTTCAAAGTGCAGCGCTGCAATCTTGATAGCTTCCATCTCAGGGACTTTGTTCAACTGAAAGTAGATGTCAAGTTTTTCTACCCATGCTTTGGCAGAACACTTAGATGACCCATCAAAATTGGGTAGAAAGAATCTTCCCATAGAGTGATGTCGATCATGATTCTGAGTGAATCCACCATCTCTATGTTGATGCCTTGGTCTTCTTTTGTCCTTCAGGTGACAGAACTCTTGAAAACTCAAGTGATATTTGAATCTTTGATTTTGAGACTCATATTCTTCAAATTAGTCTTCAAGGGATGCTTGCTCTTGAAACCCTTCATTTCCCTCAGCTAAAAAGGTAGGCATAGTAGAGCATTGGGAAATCTATGGCTGGTGCACTGGTTGATCATTCCAGTGATGAGATATGCCAGAGCTCTCTCCAAGATGAAATCTCTTAGGAGATTCTTTGATTCTATCTGTTCTCATCTATTTGATCTCTCTAGCAAGATTTTGTATGGCTCTCAAAAGGATCTTTGCAAAGTCCTTTCCTTCATCATCACTTCCAGATTCAGGGGCTTTACCCTTGTCTTTGTCATCATTTGTGTAATCAAATTTCTTCTGTCTTCTTTTTAGATACCTCTTCTGTTTTTCAGTAAGAGGTTCCTCTTCTTATGAAGACATATTGGCTTCTTACAGGTTGTTCCAAGATGATTGTTCTGATACCACTATAATATCCCCAAAAGGGAACAAGCAATAATACTAAACAATATTGCACAGAAATAACGCAATTCAGCAAAGTAAGAGTAGGAGGCCAATATGGAGGCTCAAAAATGGCATTTACATCAGCAAATTAGATTTATAATATGGCCCATGAGATGTAAAACATAAATAGAATACTGTTACATGAAGAAATCCTCAAAAATGAGGTGTTGAAACCATAGAATATGGTTGAACAAGCTTGACAGCATTATTTTTATTGGTTGAAACAACAAAATATTACACTTTAGAAATAGAGCAGATCTGTGTACAAAAAGTTAGATCTATATCAGATCTGTACACTAGAAAGTCTCCTCTACAAATGCCCCTTGGGGTTTCAGCAAAAAGTGAAGTACATGGAGCAGATCTGAGATCTTATGTAGCAGATCTACAGAATGATTCCGAAATTCTGAAGCAAATACAAAATTATTCAGATCAGATCCGAATATGACATGGATTATATCAGAAATCCATGGATCACCACAGTGAAGGGAAGATTCCCAACACTAGAGATCTCTCATTCAAAAGTGTGCCAAAACACCCTGCAACTTTACACTTGCAAATAATGCAGTACTGGAATGAAAACTATGCTGCAGACTCTAGAACATGTGGCCTCAAGACAAGATCTAAAATCAGTGATCCAATCATCCAATACTCTCTTGCCAATGGGATAGAAGGCTTTCCCATTAAAAAGAGGCACTAGAATGGCCTAGATCTGAGTATATCTAGCCTCCACTTGTTGCATCTTACAAAGACAACCAAACCCTCGAAATTATTTCTGTTGTAGTTGGAAGAAGAGCTTGGCCAAATGCCTGATATTTGACAAGAAATGCAAGACTCCTCCAAGAGGCCTTTCAAGGAAGGAGGTGGGATTCCCGATCATGAACACCCAGTGCTAAACAACACTATTCTCTACTAAACAGCCAAGAGAATAAGAAATGTCTAAATAGACAAAATCTTCAGAAATATGATAATCATCAACAACCTTCTCTTACTTCCCTCCTCTTCCTTTTATAAGATTGATATCTTTCAAAACCCTAAACCATCTCAATGATTTAGCTTCTTTCACATGTGCCACCTCCCACTAAGACTGCACTATGCATCAAGGAGGATCACTTCGTCTAGACAACGCTATTGATTTGGTCATTGTTGACCCAGTCAAATGGTTCAATCCCTTTCACACATAAGGGTGTTTTATTTACATAGCCCAGATTTAGATTTGTTCACATGTGGCATTGATTTATTCATTGTTTTAGGAGTTTTTGTTGTTCTCCTTTACACATTTATTCATGCAACAAGAAAATGAAACAAAATTTTTTATTCACATTAGCTTGGGAATATTACATTCCTTCAGTGATTGCTTCTAACACCAGCTAGTTCTTTGTCTTCACCTCAGCTCTGATACCATGTTAAATTTAGATAAGAATGGTGTTCTATGCTTGATGCTCTTTTACTTCAATATTTCTTATGCCCAATAAAAAATAGCAATCACATAAACATGAAAGTAAAATTCTGATAGAACACAATAATAGATCAATAGAAGACAAACCAAATATAGATCAGATTTACAATTCCTTTTGTCCAGCAAAGATATGAGATATTGTTGCGTTACGGCGGTCAACATGATGCTTCAACCAGCAAAGTCTTTCTCGATCAACCAACACTTCATGTGTTACACCCACATCCCTCAAAGACAACTCATAACAATTCAATGCAATTCAACCCAAGAACAACACATAAAATTGAACGCAGGCAGCAGCAGAAAAGTCAACACATCAAACTAGGGCTTCGGTCAAATAGCTCAGAATTCCTAGATTTTAGTGCCCATCTGTAAGGCGTCCTAAAATTGGATTTTATGCAGAGTTTTGAGGTCAAATGACCAAGGGTTGACCACAGTCAACGCTATTCAACGCTACTGCAAAAGTTCCCTAAATAGATCCGCAAATTTCAGACTTCTGCTCCACACGTGTGATGGGAAAAAGGGCTCCAAAGGCTATCGAACCAATCAAATCACAATGAGAGAATGTGATGATTTGGTGATGAAATTACCTCCAAGTCTCTCCAATTTCTATCCATCAATGAGGGTGTGTGACACATCTATTAGGCATGTGAGCCTAATTTACAAATCTGGACAACCTTGCACATGTGGAAAATAAATTAAAGATAAATGTTCATCTCATCTGATCAAGATTACCTTTAGATCAATCTTGCACCTCTCTGAAATAGGAATCCAACAAAAATATGACCATCATCATATGAGTAGTGCAACATGGAGTTTGGACCTAGTTTCCCAAAATTAACAATTGTTAAATAGATGAAACACTATATCCAATAGTGGAACATGAAGCCACAACTTGCTTCTCCAAACAATGATCTATCTCCTATGCACTACAAGAGAAGCCAAGGTATGACTCCAATAATCCAAGCCCTTTCCTTGAATTATGAGGAGTTATTTCTAACAAATAACAATGAAATTTTAGCTTCCTCATGTCTCTTCAACTCCTATGACTATTCATATTCTATTCATGAATTATTACATTCCATATGTGACTATTTTCATTCCACATGTGTCCCTTGGACTTCATTACATACCATTTATTACAAAAGAAAAATTACATATGAGACAGTGGCTATATAATACAAAATTGACAATGGGAAAAAGTATCATCAAATTGATAAGTTATTTGCTTCCTCATGGAGCTCATTTGTGATGTATGTGTGCCATGCTTTGAACTATGTTGAGATGGCTTTGACTCGAACTGGAAAGTACCCTACATAACACATATTCACCTCTAGTGCCTCCATCAATATGGACTTGGATTTTGAATGTACATTATTTCATAGCCATGAAAGTTTCATATGAGCTTTCACTGGTGTGATGGCATACTGTAGAATAATGTACTTGTTGACCTCCAAGCCTTCCTATTTTTTCGCTTTCTTGATTTGTTCAATGTATTTCCTTATCGCCTGGAAGATGATCTCTCTACCTTTGATCACTTCAAGTGTTCCTATTGAAGGGATCCTATGCTTTTGTGTTAGAGACGCAAAACTGTTGTGCAGTCAATTATAAGTAGCAATAGTACTAATTGACTGTTCCCAAAGACATAAAATTATAATGGTGGAGTCTCACTGAACTTTGTCTATCTCTGCGAAAATCATGTATTTCCTTTCCAAATGTTGTAGAGCATCCGGATAATTGGCAGCCCACTCCTGAAGATGGTCAACTACTTTGTTTTCTACTTTAAAGAGTTTTACCACTTCTCGTGCTTTCTTCTGAATGCTAATGAGAGGAGCCACCACTTGTTGTAGAACTATCATCTCATTATATAACCACGCTATGGTGTCCTCCATTTGTCCCAGACCCTCCTGCATGGCTTACTACCATTCTATGGTGTTGAAGCTCTATGATGATAATTGTTGAATATTTTCTGCAGGATATTCCACTAGTTGCTTCACCGAAGCAAGTTCTTTCCTGAATCTAGCATTCTCATTAGTTTTCATGTGTTGTTGTAGCAAAAGCAACATTTTCCACCGTGATTAATTTGGGATTCCTTCTGGTTTTGGCTGTTATCACCTTCTTTGTAGAAACCAAGAATGGATTATGAGGATCATTTGGGATGTGTATATGCCTCTATTGCACGATCCTCTTCTAAAGTTGATCAAACGTTACACTGCACACATCCATGACTCTGTCTTCCAGTGGAGGTGTGATTCTGATTTCTCCAAATGGAAGGTGACCACCTATGAGATGAGGTTCTTCTAGAGAACCCGTTTCATCATCCATGGATTGGATGGTATCCTCTTCCTCCAACACTTCCTCTTCTATCTCTTGAGTCAAATATTCTTCTTCCAGTATTTGTGTTGCTTCTTCCTCCTAGGACTGCCTTTTTTATTCCTCTTCTATTCTTCTCCTTTCTTATTCTTCTTCCTATTGCCTCTAAAGAAACTAATATTTCTTCTCCTTCTCCTCTTCTTATTTTTCTTCTCTCCTCTCCTCTTCTGCTTAAACATATTCTATGTTCAAAGGACCAACTTTCCATTTCCTACTACTTTCACCTATAGAATCATACTTGATCCTATTTCTAGGAGCTATACTCTTTTCTTGAGGGGTTATCTATTCTTCCTCCTGCATCTGCATGTCTTGAGATGGTGGATCTTGGAGTGAACTGGTATCCATCCTTGGATGTGTCTTTTTTACTGCATTGTACCAGTTCTTCACATTCTCATGTTTTTTTGTAGACATTGATCAATAACCCCAATTGAAACTGATCCTTTCACAATGTTTCATGCACACTCTCTTGGTATCATATCCATTAAATTATTTAGTTTCAAAATGAAAATTATCTAGATCTTGTATTTCTACTGTTGTCACCTTGTGTCTCTTTAACTCATATAATTTGACACACAAAGGGAAGGTGGGTGAAAGATATTTCTTCCTCTTGTGAATAAATTCTGATAATCCCTTGTCCAACTAATTTTCTTCTTCCTGCATGAAAAAATTATTGGTCACATATATTGGCATGAGATGAGGGGATATCAAGCAACCAAAAAATATAATGTATGTACCCTCAGGAGCTACAAAATAATATTTGATATCCCATATTGAATCCTTCACCTGATCAATCATGTAAAGAGGATCGATCTCAAATACCACATGAAAAATAACTGCAAGGAATTTTTCATCCATTCTATCATATGTACCTCTAAATATTGATTCTGATAACACTTTGCAGTGAAAATAAACTGGAAAATTGTCCTCAGATGTCCAATTCCAGTACAATGTTGGGAAAGCATATTGTGCACAAATTCCATCTAAACTAAATTCATAAATATATAAATGTGGTGCCCGGTTCACCATCAAAGATTATTTTTCCCACCCCATGTGAAACTTCAACTCAAATGAAAATATTTATACAAAATTGATGACTTTTCCATAGGTTTCCACCATATTGAGCATATATATCCAGTTTTCCTCAAACATATCAGTGTTCTTGCACCCATGCAACTGAAAACACATGGATATCAGATATTGATATACATTTCTGAGAATATTTGTTAGATAAACTATGGATGGGTGGTGGTGAAACTTAGCAGGCTCTCGACACCATGATTTTATGATGTCACTTGTGTCGAGGTCGGCCCATCTGGTGTAAAAGTTAGTGTTTTCATATTATATGGTCCTAAGTATCTTGTAGTATGTCTACATATCTTCTCCATAATAGGTGGTGAGCTTACCACCACTCTCACTATGAATCACAATATGAGATTCATTCATATGTGTGGTAATCCACCCAATTACCTATGCACAAGGGATGACCAAGAATTTTCATGTAATCCTATGCATTTTTGACCTCTTAATATTGATGTATGCTTGCACATCTTCCAAGTTCTCAGCAAACCTCTTCTACATGAATGTGCATTTTATACTACCCCATGTGACATCAGTAGACTTATTAATGAAGCACTATGTGTCTACATAAATAGGAATGGTTGGATTTTTTACTTCAATTGTTTTCTCAGTGCTTAGCTCTGAAGTTTCTTTGGAGGCCAATTTACGTGTAGAGAGAGGCATGACTCCAACAGATGGTGAAAGGGTGACAATACTTGTAGCTTGAACACTTGTTTATTACAACACACCCATAATGACAATATTAGCTTAATGTAACCTAACTATGAAACAATATCTCATAAATCATGTACAAAGAGCCATCAAATGTAACTGAACATGTAAATCTATCAATGAAAACACATAATCAGTTGCATGCATAAGAAAATAGACATGAAAACTAGGAGGGAGCACTTTCAAATCCTAAAGGAAATTCAAGGATCGTTCAGGAATTTGTAGTGCACTCATGCACTCAAACAAGAGAAGAAAACCATGAAGGTCCCACTAGCATGCTCCGAAGGGATGAAGGAGTGGGGTATCATGCCTTCACAATGCGCTCATGTGCTAAAGTAGAGAGAGAGGGCACACTGATGCACTCTGCAAGGATGAAGGAGTCATTTTTCAAGCCTCCAGGCCTTAAGGGTGTGCTCATGCACTCAAAGGTAAGGGAGGCACACCGACGCATGCTGAAGGGATGAAGGAAAACCATTCAGGCCTTCCTGGAGCACTCATGTTCTTAAGGGAGTAGATTTTTCTTCATGATGGAGTACGCTTGAGAGGGAAACTTGACTATTTTGGGTGCATTTTTCAAGGATGATTGGGCTTTGAATTCCATAAGTGTACTCTTCCCAAGGAAAACTCTAAAACAAGTTTTACAGCAAGATTTAATGACAAGAATGTGAAGAAGAAGGATCTTCAATATTATATGGATCTTGTCATAATCATGGTGGAATGTAAAAGGTTGGGGAATGTGAATAGTTTTAGTATGCGATAACAAATTAACACTTGTAGAATCAATATTGAACAGAAACACTAGTAGATAAACTAAAAAACAAAAAACACAAGAAAGAAAAGAAATATCAATAGTGAAATCATGAAAGACAATGATTATATTTGACATGATAAACTTAGTTGTAATGTAGATTGATAAAGAGTTTCTTGATCCACAGTTGTGCACCCAACCCAGATGAGACTGATTATGCAAATGAATGATTGACTATGTTAATTTAAAATAGGTTACATGAAAAATTGTTTCATGCATCATCACCACTTGTCGGTGAGTGAAAGGATTATTTAAGGGAAGTAATGTGGGCTCCTATTTTCTAGGAGTGTTCCCACATGTAACAAATATTCTCATGCATGCATCCTAGAAAAGTGCATGTCTTCAGCATGAAGGAGGGCGCTCAAGGAGGGTGCACTTGCTTAGCATGAAGGAGTGCACTCAAGGAGGGTGCACTTCTTTAGCCCGAAGGAGTGCACTCAACATAAGTGCATGTATTCATCAACTTGGAGTGTGATTTTTCCTTAAAGAGCTATTTTATTGCTTTTTTTTTCTTTTTATGTTCTTTTGGGTTCTTTTCTAGTGAGAGCATGGAAAAAGGGCTAGTTTCTAGGTCAATAAAAGTCACGAGTTCACCTAAACATGGACTAGATAACATAAGAGATTTTAAGGGTTAGGTGATGACATATAGGAAACATTGAATTAGGAGGATGTGACACTATGAGAAAACAAAGAAATAATAAATCAAACAACATGAAGACACTAGGGGGACTGAAATGACGGTTCATGTAGGCTCCAAAATTGACTTAGGAAACAATTTCGGAGGGTCATTGTCATAGAGACGACACTTTGGACTTAACATCAGGGAGATCCCCTTATAATGTTAGTGATATCCAGCACTTCCAACACTTTATTTACTCCTCGAATAATCAGGGATAACATAGGAATTTTTTTACCAAAAACCCCCACTTCCACAAGCAGTTAGCCTTCATTTTCTAACTATGAGCGTCCTACTCTGACCATAGAGGATATTGAAGCCTTCTTAGGTGAGAAAGCGAGGATTTATAAGGATATTGTAGAAGGAGAAGTACTTTCACAACCCACTGATAGCATGGCTAGAAATAGGAAACTTGAAGTTTTTCTTATAATGGAAACAAATGGAGAATCCAAATTGAAAAAATATCAGTCCATCTGCTCTTCTACACTTTTATGGTTTGGCTATTGAATACCTTGACATTTTTACATTTTATTTTTCTCTATTTTGTGGGACATATTATTACATAACCGATGAGTAGAAGCTCAAATTGTTCCCTTCTACTCTCAAGGTTGCAACCCTTCATTGGTTCATGAGCCTAGAAGGGGGTAGCATCACTTCATGGGGACAAACTTATCAAGCCTTCAAACTAAGTATCGACACTATTTAAAAGAAAGAGACACAAGGGATGATATATTCAAAATGACCCAAGGAGTAGATGAATCTGTAGAATATTTCAAGGAAATATTTCAGTTAAGTTACATAAGAGCACATAAATGCACTCTAGATCTAGATTCCTTGAAAGTGGTCTTGCTGTGAGGATTCAGAGAAGAATTAATGGAGACACTCAACATGCTAGTCGATGAAAATATTTATCAACTAAATTATGATGACATCAAAACAATATTTAAAAATAATTCTAGAGTTGATAAAAAAAGAGGTAGAACAAACAAGGGTTTGGTAAGACCCTCTTCCTCCACCACAATTACTAAGAATGAGATAGGAGGTATGATAAAGGACCTAAAAGCCAAGATCTTCCACACCTTTTCTATGTATATGGATACACTATAGACCAAGATAATACAAGAAGAATCAGAAAGGGCACTAGCTATATTTTTCCCTAGATGCACCAAAATACATCCTAGGAATGAATGTCCCTTAGATGTTATCGAGATATGTTCTATATGTGAAAAAAACACTCCATTGAAAAATTCCCATCTTCTCCAGGTTTGAATTTGTGTGCCAAGGAGCAGAAGGGAGCATGGAGAAGATTTTCTTTGTCAATAAAAAAGGAAACAAGGCCCCAAACAATATCAATACGTTGTGAAGTACCCCTCTTCTTTTAATACAAATTATAATGCACATTTTTAACCTTGGTATCAACCAAGCGCTTCACCATGGTCTATGCCTACTCTGTGGCGTTATCCTCCCAAAAATGTCATTCCTCCTTTTCAACCATATTAGTTCTAGCCTTCTCAATGGAGTAATCCATCCTTAGGATGGAGGCCTCAAAAATCCCAACCAAATTCCTTAATGCCTCCTCCTACTTAACCATAATTACCCCAAAATAATCTTCCAAAAAAATCTCATATTCTTGCTCAACCAAACTTGAATCCTAACAAAAAGAAGGTTCAACTAGTCTACATTGGAGAAATATCTTATCCAACTTATGTCATAGAAATTCAAGAGATCAACCTTATGTATGGGAAGGCCAACCTCAAGTAGAGAAACCTCCCTATCCTGAAAGGTTGACTAATCATAAAGAAGACACCCTAGAAGAAGATGAACTTTTGGGAGAATTGAAAAATATGTGTGTTAATATTCCTCCCCTATAGGCCATCAATTATGTTCCTATATATAATAAGTTCATTAAATAGAAATTTTTTAGAAGTATAAGTAGGATAAAAAGAGGTACCCCTACTATTGATGTCATAGGGAAACTAGTTGATCTCATGCTTGGGAAGGTCATCATGCCAAAGTATTTACATCCTAGAAGGATGATAGTAGATGTAAACATCAATGATATTGTAGTTCCTAACACTTTCATTGACTTGGGAGATGCAATAAATCTCATGAACAAGGAGACTATACTTAAGCTCAATCTCCAAGAATCCCCAAGGAATACCACCATAGTGATACAACTTGTTGATACATCCATAGTAGCACCTGAACACATCATTGAGGATGTCATGGTATCCATTATTTCTTGGTAATATCCCATAGATTTCCTTTTCCTTCATCCAAAAACCAATTTTAATGGATAGCCTCTTATCTTAGGAAGACCCTGGTTAGCCACTGTTGATGCCTATATCAGTTGTAGGGATGGAAATATGACAATAAACAATGGGCAGTCTAAAAAACAACTATTATTATATCCCCCTGATCAACCCCTCATTGAGAATTATTTTTGTATTTTCACAAAGGAAGAAGAAGAAGATGACCTTTATTTATCATCACCCTACCATATATGTACATTATAAACCACCATTGGTAGTGGACAATTAGATGAAGAAAATATGATTGACACATTTCTGCAAAATAAATACCCTATTTATGTGAATATTAATGGCTTGAAAGATGAATCTATAGGAAAAAATATTTGTTCTAAATATGGATCATGGGAATATATTATGACTCTTGGTTCTAACAAAATTAATGTAAAAACCATAGGAATCACCCCTCCAAAACTCTAAAAATCAGCCCCTTTCTTTTAGTTGATCAAGAGGATAAACAACTCATTGTTTTAAGGCAAAATATTGTTGCCTTTGCATGGGATTACAAGGAAATCAAGGGAATAAATAATTTTATGTGCACTCATCATATATACACCAAATAAGACCAAAACAATGTTTTCCAACCACAAAGGAAAATGAGCCCCACACTGAAATACATTATAAAGGAATAATTGTAGAAATTGTTAGATGTAGGATTTATATACCTAATATCGAATAGTGAATAAGTATCTCCCTTATTTATTTTCCTAAAAAAGAATGGAAAATGGAAAATCTATGCTGATTATAGAGAACTAAATAAAGCCACCAAAAAGGACAATTTTCCCTTTCCCTTTATTGACCAAGTTTTGGATGTTCTTGTAGGGAAAAATTTCTCTCTTCTAGATGGATTCAACAGGTATAGTCAAATCCAAATTACCATAAAACCACTTTCACATGCCCATGGGGATCCTTTGCTTACAAATTTCTTATTTTTGGATTATGTAATGCCCCTGCTACCTTCCAAAGAGTTGTATTGAGTATTTTCTTTGACCTTGAACATGATTCCGTGGAAATATATATGGATGATTTACACCCTAGGGGGATGGTTTCCAAGAAGCTCTCTCCAACTTATGAAAAATTGTCCAGAGGTGCATAGAGATTAATTTCTCCTTAAGCCCTAAATAGTTCCTATTTTTTATGAATGAAGGTATTTTTTAGGGAATTCTCTCTCCAAAAAAGGAATTTAGTTAGATCCTAAAAAAATAGCCATCATTAAAAAGGTTCTTGTTCCTCAAAAAAAAATGTGTTAAGATTTTTTTTTAGGTCTTGCCAGATAGAAGATTCATCAAGGATTTTAGCAAGAATTCTTCACCTTTATTTTTTTCACTAAAAAAAGATTCAGATTTTTGGTGGATAGATCTATGCCAAAAGGAATTGAGGAAATCAAGGAGAAATTAATCATTGCACCAATCCTTAGAGTTCCAAATAAGATTTTTCCCTTTCATATCCATACATATGCATCATATAAAGCAGTAGGGGTAGCACTGGGGAAACTTGAAGGTAATTTTCCTTGTGTCATTTATTTAATTTGCTAGAATTTATCCAAATCTTAGCTTAACTATACAGTTACTGAAAAGGAACTCTTAGTTGTTTTGAATTCTTTGAAAAAAGTTAGGAATTACATTACTGGATATTAGGTATTTTTACATATTGATCATGAAGAAATCAATATTTAATGAACAAACCAGATGTGAATGCTCACATAATTAGGTGGTTACTATTAATACATCAATTTGATCTAACTGTTGTTGATAAACCTTGAAAGGAAAACATTCTTGCATATTTTCTCTTAAGGTTAACCTTGTCTACAGAAGATGAAGAAGTGGTGGATGATAGGCTTCGTGATGAGCATCTATTTTCCATATCACTCGAATATCCATGGTTTGTTGATATAGCCAATTTATTAGTTACTAGTCAATTTCCTCCTCACTTATCTTCAAAATAGAAATGCAAACTCATAAGGAAAAGTGCCTCTTACACTTGTATTAGGGGTAACCCCTTCATCTTGGGGCCTAATCAATTCCTAAAAATATGTGTGAGGGAGGATGAGGCCTTCGACATTCTCTTAGCATGTCATGATGGACCCTGTGGGGGGCATTTTTCTGCTAAGAGGACAACATATAAGATCCTGCAGGAAGGATACTACTAGATGACCCTTCAAAAATATTCCTAGAGATACAAATGACACTGTGATTCATGACAAAGGACAAGGAACCTAATCAGAGTAATGAGATGCCTCTATAGTCTCAAGTGACTTTTGAGCCATTTGAAAAGTGGGGCATGGACTTCATAGGCGCTATTGATCCTCCATCTAGAAAAAATAGGTACATTATTATGTGCACTAGCTACTTGAATAAATTGGTTGAGGTGAAAGAAGAAAAATCAACAACCGACAAAAAGGTGATTGAATTCTTGAGGGAATAAATATATTATAATTTTGGATTCCAAATAGAATTAGTGATAGATCAAGGCTCCTATTTCACCTCCAATCTGATAAAAGGGATCATAGGCAACATCATATCCGACACAAACATTTTACCCCATATCAGCCTCAAGGAAATGGGAAAGTAGAGGTGAGTAACAAAGCATCAAATATCACACTGACCAACGTAGTTAGCAACAACAAGAAATATTGAGTAGAGAGGCTTATTGAGGCCACTTGGGCTTACAATACCACCTGAAATACCACTACTAGGTTCACCCCCTTTTATTGGTATATGGAAAGAATGACTTTTTTTTATTGAGTTCAAGTACAACACATTAAGAATTGTAGCAAAACTAGACACATATCTCAACAAGGCACAAGAAGAAAGGCTGCAACATTTAAATGCACTCAATGAGTATAAATTCAAGCCCTATTGCATGTCAAAGTGGTTCATATATAAATAAATATCTATCATGATAAAAATATCAATAACATATCCTTCCAGGAGAGTGATTAGGACCTCTTGTATGAATCTAGGTTTAAAGAATTTAAAGGAAACTCATGACTAGACGGTTGGGACTTATATGGTTGAGAAATTCCATGATAATGATTCAATTTAGATCAAAACAATAAATGAAGAGTAGATTCCACTTCTGGTGAGTGGTTACCAACTGAAGTTCTATAAGAAGCCCCTCTCAAGGGTTGAGTTTAATATTTCAATAAGAAAAGAGTCGAATATGATTGAGAGCGTCATATTTCCAAATCCATTGAACCTCTAATCAATAAAGGAAATAAGAAAAGAAAAGAAAAGAAAACTAAAACTAAAAAAACTCTCAA
Organism: Pinus albicaulis; assembly: GCA_034641835.2. Taxonomy (NCBI): domain Eukaryota; kingdom Viridiplantae; phylum Streptophyta; class Pinopsida; order Pinales; family Pinaceae; genus Pinus; species Pinus albicaulis. The sequence goes on along the minus strand of CM076576.1, from coordinate 635,154,244 downwards.
GTGAACACCTCCTTTGAGGCACTTGAGGTGGGATCATTAGCTGAAAAACTCTCTAAGGCAGTTTGTGAGCCTGAGGAAAAGGAAAAAAAATGGTAATAAATATCCCTAGGTGAAAACCTCCTTTGAGGCACCTAGGGTAGACCTAATAGCTAAAAACCTCGATGATGAAGCTAGTGGGCCTCAAAGAAAAAAAGGAGAAAAAAGGGGAAAAAAAAGAAAAATATGAAGAAAAAATTATAAAAAAATGTGTTTTTCCTTACCTTAGTTAATGTGCAAATATCACAAAAGGAAATCAGCAAGGAAGATAAAACAATCCATCCTAGACATATGGTTTATAACATCAATCCAAGTACTCTTAGAAGGATTATTAAGTCTCCCTACACTATTTTTCTTCATTTCCCATCATCCAAATCATCATCTCACCATTTCAAAGTCCTTTTCATTAATTTTTTCCCACTTTCCTGAATTGCTACAAAACATCTTGTAATGTTATAAGATATCAAAGAATTGATAAAAAGGCATAGGTCGAAGACTTTATCTACCCATAAGAAAATAAAAGGCATAAAATTATTCTTGACACTCATCCATTCCATCGACATGTCTCACCCCTCATTCTTCCCTTCACTTTCCATCATTTTGTGTCCACAATAGCTTGAAATCCTCATATTTTCCTTCTAAGTCACCATCAACACCATTTTGTACGTAACCACCAACTTCTCCTTGAATTATCAAATCTCATCATTGTTCTATAAAAATAAAATGATGATCATGAAGAGTTTATGTGACTGATATAGGGGACTACACATTCCTGTAGTAATCTTCAGAAATCTTGCAAACCCAAGTTTCTAGCACTCTTGAAGAAGGTCAATGCATGTCCCAAATTTTCACATATTTAGAAGCTGCTTTAATAGTCCAAAAGACTCTCAAATCTATAAAATCATCCTAAGAAGCTATAGGGTTTCCTGTATACTGCTACAGGGTCTCCTGTCCAACAACAACCACCTCAAAATCTTCAACATAAGCATCAAAAACACCATCAACAACATCAGAGTCAACAAGAACAAAATCTACATCACCTAGAGAAGCATCAAAGGTAAGGAACCAAGTATGAATCTCTTAACTTCACCCTTAAAACTTATAAAAAGCATAAGAAACACTAAAAGTGCAAGAGGTAGAGGAACTTATAGCCAAATATAGCTAGCAAGGGTCTTGGCCAAATCTGGTAGCAGACTTTTCCTTTTCTCCAAGTTCTCCACGTGTGGAAGAGAACAAGCCAAAAGTATGTAATTATTTGAAAATCAAGTCATTGTGATGAAAAATGACATGGAATATGAGTACGCAAAGGATGACAATGAATGGATGGGCGGAAGCTCACTCACTGCGTGTAGAGCACTATCTTGTCAACCATTGAAAACAAGTCTACTTAGCTTAGGAACACTGTGAGTTTACCACTTTTTATTTTGCATGAAAACTTTATTTAAAACCATCAATTAACCTTGCCACCTCTAAAGGAGTAAAATATAACTTTCATCCTTTCTTCCATAGGAACCTACAGGTGCTACTGCAGGGTACAAAAAAGTTGCTACAAGACACAGACATACTACTACAGGAGGTCAAATTACTGCCTAGAACAACCATAGAAGTATCATACGACAAGGGCCTTCTCAAAAGAAATGTAACTTGAATTATTCCACTCATATTTTGCATAAGGAAAATTGCTTGAATTACCTCAATTTATCAAGAAGAATTTTTTGTGTTAGCCAGTATGCATTAAATAGTGAAGCAACTAGATAGTTTGATTGTTTTCAATACTGCAAATTAACAAATGGTGATGACATGGAGTAATTATCTAATAAGTTATCCCCTTATCTATATTTTAAAAATGTACATATATTATGGGCTACAAGTGTATAAATTATACAAACAATATGTATACCATTGGATTCAATCCAATCATGTAATATACTAAAACAAGATACTGAATCCTTCTACAATATTTGCGGAAAATAAACACGATCGCACAATCACACCAAGAGAAAGAAGAAAATCAATCACACAACACATATATTTTTCATGGGGAAATCTTGTTGCTCAAAACCACTCTATCTTTATTGTATAATCAACCAAGGAATCATGAAGCAATACAATGCACTCTTCTCACAAGAGTTTGTTGCACTCTACCAACTATCTCACACTGATCCGAACAAAATTGACCAACACTTAGCCAATTTCTTGCCTCTGCTCAGCTTTCCTTACTTGCACAATTCTAAGAACAATTGATCCCTATTAATTAGGAAATTCAACCTTCAAAAACTACGCAATACATCATGGGCAATCCTATGGTTGTCTAATTGTGCGCCGACAATTTACTAATCATACAACTGATAGATAACATCCCTTTAACCTCTGTCTCAATTGGGTCTTCCTCATAACTAACATGCATGCAGCTATTAATAGTAAATCATTAGTCACTTGACAGATCACTGCATGTCAATTAAATCTGATTTAATTCACTTGACCTCTCACTATTGCAACAATCAGTTACAACTAGTTAGGCTGACTTTAACTCACTTAATTGAGTTAACTGTTTTCTCATGCATTAAACTAATACACTAATTGCAACTTGGACTCTAAAACAAATAGAATCACTCAACATGCCTCACTAACCACCCTCAAATCGAATTTCATGAGCTAACTGATTATATCACACTCAGTTAACTATTACAAGTGATTATGAGATAAGATTACAATTTATTGTACAATTAAATTAGACACGAATTTCTTGTTTACTTTTCAACACTCCCTCTCAACAAGAAAGGGATTATCAGCTACCCCGATCCTGCCTCCATGGTATTCGAATTTTCTCTTGGCGAGTGCCTTTGTCAAAATATCTGCATCCTGATCCTCCGTGGGAATGTACTGAAGTAACATAATGTGTCTTTGAACACAATCTATGAGATGGTGGTACTGGATGTCAATATGCTTGGACCTGGGCTATCTGAGAGTCGCACCCCTGAATCAATAGGAAAGTGAAACACTTTGTTGTTGGCTTATTCTAAAATCCGTATTGGAAGGTTCGAGGGCTCTATGAAATTATTGCCTGATCGATCAGTATCCACCCTTCGGGGATCTGATGGAAGTTCCTATTACATGGGAGTGAGAAAACAACCCAAATGACGTAATGAACATTTGAGCAACCGACCTGCCCATTCAATGCCTACTGAGAATAAATGATCTACTGGATTAACCGAGAGTTTTATGTAACTATGTTTATCACAATGTATCACCGTCAGGTCCATCTGATGACCAAACAAACCAACAAGTATCTTCCTCATCCAGATGGCCTCACATGCCATCTAAGTAGCTGCCATGTACTCTATACCTCGACTGAACTGAGTGTAACTGATCTCTGCTTCCTTCTGTACCAAGAAATTGTTGTCGATAGTATGTTGAACATCCCTCCTGATGTGCTCTTCATGTCTAATGGACTGCTTGCCCAATATGCATCGGTGAAGCCTTGAAGATTCACTCCCTCTTTCTGTCTGTACCATAATCCATACTCTGTATTTCCCCTGAGATATCTCAAGACATGCTTCCTCGCCTTCCAAAAGAGCTTGGTCGGCTTAACCATAACTTAATTAAGCTAGTTAACTGCGTAGCAAATTAAGGGTCGTATGTTCACCAAGTACATGAGTGAACCCACAAGCTACCTGTAAACAGTAGCGTCCACTACCTCACCTGAAGTAGCATCCTCCTTCCTCTAGTTTCCTGCAAGATAAGTCTCCATGGGTTTACAGCTCTCCATGTGGAACTTCCTCAAAATCTATTTGGCATACTTTCCTTGAGAAAAAAATAGCTCCCCATCCCACTGACATATCTCCAAACCAAGGAAATAGTGAAGGAGTCCCATTTCCTTCATCTCAAACTCTCTTGCAAGATCCTCTTTGCAAGAAGTTATGAGCTTCTCATCACATGTCAGAATAAGATCATCTACATAAATTACAATGATCAGAATCTTACCATCAACCATAATATGGTACGGGTTCGTATCCGCTTCACTGTTCGTGAATCCCAACCCGGTGAAATATTTTTCAATCCTGGTGTACCAAGCACAAGGTGCTTGCTTCAGCTCATACAGTGCTCTCTTGAGTTTTCACACATGCGACTCCCTGTCAAAGGTCAAAAAAACTTCTGGCTACTCAATTTACACTTCTTCCTCAATAACTCCATTTATAAATTCAATATTCACATCCATATGATGTATATACCAACCCATATGTTCTCAGAGTGCAAGGATAGATCTAATCGATGAGTATCGTGCAACTGGTGCAAAAGTATCCTCATAGTCAATCCCCTCAACCTGTGAGAATCCCCGGGCTACAAATATAGCCTTGTACTTCTCCACACTCCCATATACTACTTGCTTCACCTTATATATCCATCTAGATCCAACCACTGACTTCCCGACTGGTCTTGGGACAACTTCCCATGCACTATTCCTGACAATGGATTCATACTCCTCTACCATGGCATCAACCCAATTTGGTTGTTGCACTGCTTCCTCAAAAGAGGATGGTTATATCACAATACACTTGCTCATAAGAGCCATGTATCCAATATACCTATCTGGTGACTATCTCTTTCTGCGCTGTGATCTAGGCTCTCTTACATGTTCTGTCGCATCAAGTCTCAATCTGTCAGCCTTTGTGGTGCGCCTCCTACCATGTCTGGTGGATGGCTCTGCACAAGTGGTTTCTACCACTCCATGATCCTCATCATGTGGTTGCTCCACATTTTGAGGTTCATCCTTTGGAACCAAGAGTTCCTCACCTGCATGCAAATCAAGCTCCCTCTCAAGGGACAATTGCATGACTTTCTCCTCATCAAATTTTACATCTCGTCTGACAACTGTCATCCTACTGTTCGGAAAATACACCCGATAGTTGTGGGGAGTATCAGTGTACCCCAAAAATATCCCAATCTCTGATGTTCATTCTAGCTTCTTTCTGGAATCTTTGGTCACATGGAAATAGACAAATGAGCCAAAAATTTTAAAATATGAAACATCGGGTTTCTTACCATAAAATCCTCCTCTAGTGTACTCATGCCAAGTATCCAATGAGGACTACGGTTCTGCACAAATACCATTGTGTTTCATGCCTCTTCCCACAGATGCAACGATAGGCCTTGATCATGTAACATAGCTCATGCCGCAGCCACAATTGTTATATTATTTCTTTCTGCAACCCCACCATTCATTGGAGATGTACTCACCACCATTTTCTTTCCTTAGAGCCTTCACCTACTTCCTTGTATCTTTCTCAACCAGTGCTTTGAACTCACAAAATTTTGAGAACGTCTTATCTTTCTTCTACATGAAGTAGATCCAACATTTTCTAGAAAAATCATCAACAAAAATCACATTATACCTGTCCTTTGTTGTAGAAGTTGTAGAGAATGGTCCACACACATCTGAGTGAACTCTATCAAGGATTTCCATTGCTCAGTTCTCCTTCTCTTGAAAATTGGTCTTTGTATACTTCCTCATGGTACATCCCTTTCATGTGTCTATCTGCGTAAGAGTACCCTTTGGGAGCCCCATAGAAATCTGTTGCATGAACTTCAAAGCACTATGGTGTAGATGGTCCAATATCCTGTGCCATAACTCACCCTCACCCCGGCTCATCCCTCTGTTTGCTTTACTCATCAATGTTGCACATCCATCTACATCAAGTTTTTAGAGGTTCTTCACACGAACGCCAATATTCTTAACCTGTCTTGTGGCTTTGTGACAAAGGAATGCTTTCCCTTCACTGAAAACCACATCATATCCTCTATCCTCCAACATAGCAGTTGAAACTAAATTATTTTTCAAGCCTAGTACATGCATGACATATTTTAATAAGAAATTTTTACCTGATTGTCTCTGGAAAGTAACTGTACCAATCCTGGTAGCGCTATACCTCCCGTCATCACCCATATCGATGTGCATCTGAAGATCCTTCTCCTCCAAGCTACTAAAGAGTTCTTTGTCTCCCATCATGTGGAAAGATGCACCACTATCCAAGTACCACACTAATCCCATCGCACTAGACACCATGCATGAGATGAGTGAGAAGTCCAACTTGAACTGTGAAGCCAAAGCATCACTCGTTGCAGATCCTGAAGCCTTCTTGTTGTTCTTCTTCTTCTGTGGACAATTAGTGGCATAATATCCATGATCGTGAGAGTGAAAACATTTCACTCTGGACATGTCACTTTTCTTGCCTTCTTTTATAGTCTCAAATTTGGAATAGGATTTATTTCCCTTCCCCTTCTTTGCCTTACCATCCAAGGCACAATTTTCCTCCTCATTTGTCTTGGATGAGGATCCATCCATAGTATTCTGCCTGAATTCTTCTTGTACCAAATCTGACCAAAGTCGCTCCCAAACTGGTAGCTTCTCCCTCCCATTGACAGAGTCCTGATAACTATGCCAACTCTTGGGAATGCCTAGAAGTTCTGGGCTCACCAAGTCATCATCTGCTACAATAATCCCGGCACTTCCAAGCTCATCTCGACATTGGATGAACTTGGTCAAGTATTTCAGAATAGTGTCGCCTTTCTCCATTTTGATTTTCTTGAGCTTGTCCTTAAGTGCCAATTTTCTATGGTCATTGCTGTTCTGAAACATATATGTCAAGGCCTTCTAAAATGCACTCTTCTCACAAGAGTTTGTTTCACTCTACCAACTGTCTCACACTGATCCCAACAAAATCGACCAACACTTAGCAAATTTCCTACCTCTGCTCAGCCTGCCTTGCTTGCGCAATTCTAAGAGCAATTGATCCCTATTAATTAGGAAATTCAACCTTCCAAAATTGCGCAATACATCATGGGAAATCCTATGGTTTTCTAATTGTGCGTTGATAATTTACAAATAATAAAACTGATAGATAGCATCCCTTTAACCTTTGTCTCAACTGCCTATTCATTAGAAATGACATGCATGCAACTATTAATAGTAAATCATCAGTCACTTGATAGATCACTGCATGTGAATTAAATCTAATTTAATTTGTTTGACCTCTCACTAGTGCAACAATCAGTTACAACTAGTTAGACTAACTTTAACTCACTTAATTGAGTTAACTGATTTCTCATGCATTAAACTAATACACTAACTGCAACTTGGACTCTAAAACAAATAGAATCTCTCTACATGACTCACCAACCACCTTCAACTCGAATTTCATGAGCTAACTGAGTCTATCACACTCAGTTAACTATTACAAGTGATTATGAGATAAGATTACAATTTATTGTCCAAATTAATTAAGGGAAAATTAAATTAGACACACATTTCTTGTTGACTTTTCAACAACAAGATCCCCTGCTTCCATAGGAAACCTTAAATATCGTAGTAGCACAAACCTAATACTCCCTTCTATAAAAAATTTCTTGCCCAAATATGTGAAGATTTTTCTCAAACCATAGGAGGAGGTTTTAATAGGAGAGAACCCATAGATACATCCAAGATTCCTAAAAACCATGAGGTTAGAGATATCTTGGAAAAGTACAAGTGGTTAGGGTTCTTAGAAAAATTGAAAGTTTATGATGATGAGATTGCATCAGAATTTTCTCTAAACCTGCAACATCATGAAGGACACGAAATGTTTACTGCAACCAAGGGTTTGATTATATATCTTGATGAATATCTTCTTAGCAGGGTTATTATCCTTCCCAAAGGGTTTAAATGGAGTGAGGAAGAAAGGCATAAAGAAATCAGTGCCAGATTATTTTTCCTCCTTAATGAAAAACCTAAAGAAGATAAGAATGGAATCAAGAGGGAAATCCTGCAACACCCATGGGATGAGGTTGCATATCAAATCCTTAAATACATTTATTATGAAGGGAGGTTGAGCATTATTTATTCCTACCATTCCAGGCTCCTATACCAACTTATATTCCAAGCTAACTTACCTATACATGAATGATTTAGCATCCCACATTTTCTCCTTCAATCCATGAAGGAAATGGGAACAAAATTAAAGGAAGGGAAACATAATTACTTGGCTCATCACGGCCTGATTAGGCTAATTGTGATGGATTCCCTAGAAAAACTGCAAAACCCTATCTCCAAGGTATATTTTATTGACATGGGTAGACATGATTTCTTAGAAAATCAAGTTGAGCCTTAAACAGAGTTGGAAGCAAAGGAAAAAAAAAAGGCAGAATCAAAGGTAGAAATAGAGGTAGAAACAAGGTCAATAGAACAATAACCAAAGTTGGCAATGTCACCTACAGAGATAGAATTAGCTGAAACAGAATTGGCTAAGCTATAATTAGCAAGGCTATAAGTATAGGATGAAGAACTGACAACATAGATAGAATCCAAGACAAATCTAGTAGAGCGTCAAGAAGACAGTGAATCACCAAGGAAGCGAGCTAAGAAGAGGAAGAAGGAGGCAGCAAAAAGCACTATAGCGCAAGGGAAAGAAAATTTAGAGGCGGAAGAGAAGGAGATTACTGCTACTTTAGCAGCCCTAAGAACTCCAAAAAAAACCAAGGTAAGTAGACCAAGAGAACCCCTTATCTATTTTGGAATAAGAAAGAGCAATAGAACACCATTTTCTGGAAAAATTAAGCCTCAATCTCCCACTCCAATAACCATCAAATAATATCATAGCCTAAGAAAGAAGAGAAAAAATAAGAAGAAGGGAAAACACCAATGGCATTAATAGTAAAACCAACACCTCCTAAGGGAAAGGAGTTGCAATTAATACCATGAGAAGGACCAGGAACTCAAAATCAAGGGCTACACGGGTGAACAAATAAGTAACAAGAACAAACTGTAGATCTACAAGAACAACGTGTAGGGCCACAGTAACACACAGTAAAGCCACATGAAGCTACAAAAGGATCCTCTTCCTACGGCTACTGTATTGAGCCAGGGAAATTACTCCTTATTCACTTAGAACTAAAGTTATTATTCCAGGTTAAGGAAGAAAAGGCTAGAGGTCACAAATGGAATACAATTTTAGAATCTAAGGGAGTTGCTAATGTTGGAAGAATGGAAAGAGAAATGAAAAATATGAGAGAGGAGATGGAACTCCTCATATTTGATAAAGCCATTAGTCAATACCACCTATAAAAGGAGAAAATTTAGTTAAGGTTCCAGTTTCAACAAACCCAAATTTTTTTGCAAGAAAAAGACGCTCAAGTTTCAACTCTTAGAACCAATCTAGGCATCATGGCACACATTTTCATGGAAGCAATGAGTTGTAGGAAACCATCCAAAACTTACCCCTTATTTCTAAAGGAGAAATGGTTCCAATCCAAAATCATAATGTTTTCATAAAGAGGCTCCCCCCTCCCCATAATGTTAGAGAATTGATTGAAATTTTCCTCCAATGCAACAAAAAATGTAGGGCCAATATTGTTGAGTTCTACATTCACAACTTGGTGTTGCCTAATATGACAATATGGGAACCAAATCCATATTTGGGTGATACACAACTGATGGCCCTAACAACATGGATAAGGCATGAATAGATCAAGGAGAATAGGTAAAGAGATCATTTTCCATAAAAAAGAAAGATCCACTTTGGATCAAACCAGAGTACCCTAATCCAACCATACTCACTTCTAACGATGCAATCATAACATAATACCCTAAAATGGTGAAGATTTGCAAGCCAAGGTAGGAAGATGCCATCCTCCACTTTGAGGATACCTTAATACTATTGGGAGAAGAGAGTTCATAGGTATTCTAGTGGATGGAAGCCACTGCCCTACACCATGAAAATAAAGGAATACCATTCCCCCGTCACAATACAAGATGCACTAGCAAGAACCCCCTTATATAAAAGAATCATCCAAAAACTTGAGATATAATTTTTTGGGCTCAGATTTAATCCTCCTTTGTTGCTATGACTTTAGGAACATCCAAGCCAAGAAGAAGAGGTAAGATAATGGTAGGAAATTGAGACAAATGCAACCTTTTATCTAGTAGGGACAACCACTTCCAACACTGCATGGGAAATTGGGTATGTAATAATATAAATAAATGAGTGGAAGGAGAAAATAATATGAGTAGGTTTCTCAGAGGATGAGAAACAATTTCAGTATAGGGTATGATGGGCCTCCCAATTAAGTAGAACATAAGTCCATCTAACCTTTCCTAGGCACATCAAACCTCTCCTTCTACACTTAATAACATATTTTGTATCTTAAATAAGTTCTTACGCTTGTTAGAGATTTTTATCATATTTTGTATGCATAATGTGTTTATGATGTAGGGTATTGAGGATATTTGGTATAAATCATGAGGATACCCAATCATAGAATTTTATGGGGCATGTCCCCTAATGTAGGATGACCAAAATCAGTTGGCTTAAAGCACTTATTACTCCTCCTTATTACTGTGAGATCACACACGGAATAAGATCCAATTTTTTATGTATTTTGCAGGGAAAACAATCCTCCTTTCAAGGAAGACACTCAGCCATTTTCTATAAATAAGCCTTGAGTAGCCCATTAGGAGTCAATTTATATTTCTACAAATTTTCATGTATAAGTACATTTTTTAATCAATGAAAGGCATCTTTCGTTATTTTACTATTATCTCTTAAGGGATATAAGCCTCGTTGGGTTAGGGCCCACCCCAGGTGCTCAAGACCCCTCTTTGTACTCTTATCTTTTATGCATCAGTTCAGTTAGTTATTTCTGCAATTTCATTTCTAAACATTATTTTCTGGAGGGTTAATGAGTTAGCTTGCTTACAAGTATTCTTATGCATAATATTTTGGTAGACCTAGAAATAATTATTTTATGCAATTGGAATTTCTTGTCATGCATTGGTTTACTTTAGTTGTTGTTCTTTAGTTTTTGTTCATCATTTATGCATGTTATCACTACATAATTTCTTGTTTTGCAGAGCTGCAAGAAGCCATGCAATTTCCCCTTTGATGAATAAAGTTGTCTACCACTAGCATAAGGACATGGAATGATTTCTTGACCATATTGTAGCCTCCCCTTAACTCATCCTTCATTCAAACCATATCCATAGTGAATTTTTTTGCTCATTGGATTGTCTCCTGTAGCAAAACATGGACTCCTATAGAAGCCCATGTTTTGCATCCAAAACTCATCTAAATTTGCATATAATGCATGGCTAGTCTTCCTTGATGTGTTACAATGTCCCCAAGACCTTGAAGATGGAATTTGGAATCCAACATACCTTATAGATTCCTTGAGCTAGTTTTTGTAGAAAAACTACCTTTTTCTATGAAATTAGGGTTTGATGCTCCTATGCCTTATTTCATATGCAAGTTTGTTTCCAATGAAAGTAAAGTAGTTATGCCTTTATTACAACATGATTGAAGTGTTTTGATTCATTTTCCTAAATATAGTATAGATTTTCTTATTGTCTTTCTATTTCCTGAGATTCTGAATATTTCTTGCAGCATAAACAACATAATGGTTTTTGTGTAACTCAATTTCTCCTCAATTTTTTTCAGTTGTATAAAATCAAACAAAGAAGAAGATAATATATGTTGCACACATAGTAATGACCCCTCTTAAGTTTTTATGAAACCTGGCTTGAAACTTAAAGTTGATACCCTTGGGCGTTGCAACATTCTTGCTTCAATATTGAGGGCCATCAACTAGCCCATCACAGTCTCGACTATCTTTATCCTAGAACACTCCAATAGACAATCTTCTTAGTGGAAGCAACATTCTATTGGACATAACGTAGTAGCTGGATAAATGAGGCCCAACATCAGGTATTGATCTTTTGTGGCTTTCTCAAAGGTAATCATCTCAATTTCAACAATTCCGCTTAGCTTAGTTTTCTCTCTTTGTATATATATATATATATATATATATATATATATATATATATATATATATATATATATATATTGCAATAGTGGGATTGGCTTAGGTTTGTAGTGTAAATGCCTCCCATATTTTCTCCTACCCTCATCGAATTCTCTTATTTCCATCGATTTCCCTTCCTCCCACTTCACGATAAAAACTTCCCACTTTAGATCTGCAATATCACTCAATACTACAACCTGTTATGTTCCTAATCCCCCTCATTTTCTCTACCCTTGCACTACATAATTATTGGTGTTCCAGCTTCATTCCCTCTTGCAAGCATACCTTGAAAATAATTGAGGAGTTGTAGAGGCTCATTAAACCATGGTGCAAGAAATGTCTAAGCTCGCTATAGAGCCTTACTATAGCCATGAGATTTCAATCTCTTACCATTGACCTTGTACAAATGAATTTAAACCAAGCCACTATAATAGCCACGACTAAGCGCAATGAATTCATTGATGTCAAGATCCTCGTATCACTGCTAAGTGGATCCTTGACCTAGGCCACACACGTAGTAGAAAAAATCAATATCTTTGCATAGTTGAGCTTTATTGGCACATTAAATCTATATTAGGCCAGCTATTGGTAAAGACCCATGCAGTTTGCAGATAGATATCCATGCAACTCAATGATAACATAACTAAGAACTGTGATCAGTTTATGGAACACCAATATTTAGTCATACGATTCGGACACATCGAAATGGTCCTTCTCTAAGGAAAAGGTTTGGCTTCTCCAAGAAAAATTGTAGCTCTATTTGACATCTCTACATCAACATGATCTTCTTTGGGTTACAGTGGCACCTTGATTTTTTTATGGTAGATTTCTCAATGTTTTTGGTATCTCTTTTCTCTACGCGATAACACTTCTTTAATGTTATGAATAGACACACTTATTGTTTTGGTCATAATGCTAGTTATAATAGTCTTATGTCATGGATGGAACAATATAATTTTTTTTTTGAGTCTAAAATCCTTCTTTTCAAAAATTGGTCTAATATCCCAAGTGGCAGACCACGTCAGAAAACCAAACACTTATTATTGTAATTAATGACCCTTTCTAATTAATAAAATCTCGAAACTTACCAAAAATAAAATGTTTCTCGTAAAACTTTTCAAACACAAGAATTAAAGAAAAAATAAACAAACAAATAATACTTCACACCTTTTTTAAAATATCATAAACCAATATTAATTCCACTCACCATCAATAATCACCATCATTAAAATAAATATTGATCTTAAATTAATGTAAAATTAAAACTCATAACCTATTATAAATAAACCAAAACATTTTCATAAACTCAAAAACAAGTTTCAAGCATAGTCCTCCGTAAAATTAAAATGTACTCATTTTAAAAATAAAAATAAATGCTGATTTTTTTTTTTTAAATTAATGGCCACGCAATTTCCATTCTAAGAGATTCCTTTAAAACTATTTTGGAATGGTTCGTTAATGCATTTTTTGGGGGGTAAATTTGTTATTTATAACCACATTAAATTGTTCAATAGCTTTGATTATTATATTTATTTATATTTTATATTTTGAAATAATTTTTTGAGATTTGGTTTATAAAAAAATATAAAAAATATAAATACAAATATAATGGTTAAAAACATTCAGCCACCACCATGGTTTCAAAATCAACTCTCAAAAGACCACCTAACCATTATTAAAAGTACCAACATGTAATTATAAAAAATATCAACTTAGGGTAGGTGATAAGATTCATTATTAAAAGTACCAACATGTAATTATAAAGAGTATCAACTTAGGGTAGGTTATAAGATTCATTGCCTAGTATATCATAGGGTATGTTATAAGATTCATTGCCTAGTATTCAGCCACACATACACATTGGTGAGAGTGAACTGCATTTCATTATCATTACATTTTGTATTTTAAGAGAGCTTTCACCTATCTTACTCTTTACATAGGAAAGAGAGCTCCAAACCCATTTATCATGTGCAACGTTTGGTGGTCACATTCAATGTTCTTAAAAAAATTCACATGTGCAACCCTGTCTCGCTATCCTATCCAAATGGTGGGTAAGTCACCTGTGCCCAAAAGAACATTCATTCCAAAGCCAAAAAGGTCTTTAAAGAGATATCAACCATGTGAACCATTTATGTGATCCTCTTTTTTGTTATGTATTATTTTCATTTTATATGTATTTTAATATTATTTTTCATTAGTGATCTGATAAATAAGGTTTTATATATATATAAAGAGGATGTTTCAAGAAAATTAAAATTATAAAATTAAAATAAAAATGTGGGAAGATAAAAGTAAAAGAAGGATTATAGATATTATAAGTGTGAATTTTTTAATAAATATTTAATAATGAAAATGGTGGTTTTTTTTTCGGTTAATGTATTATTTGGATATTTTAAGTTAAAACTTTCTATTAATTCATGTCAAGAATACATTGTGAGAAGTTTGGTTGTAAAACTATTTCGGTCTCCTTCTTACTGGACTTGTTGGCCAGATGGTAAAAGCAAAAAAACATTGACAACAACATAATTAAACTAAGAAACAACATACAAATAGCCCAAACCAACTAGAAAATCCCAAGAACCAAAATACAACCAACATTCATCTTTGGTCAACCAAGTTACTTGGGACTAGAGTGTCTGGTTCATTTCCTAGTGGCAAAGGAAGACGAAAGGCTATATGAACGTGAGCATCCATGTGTTCCATCCTTCTTTCAAGATGGTCCAACCTCTCCTAAATCCTTTTTTGGTCACAATGCAAAGAGACCAACCTATCCTTCATGTGCCATTGATTGTGTTGGAGTTCGTTCATAAAAGAAATAGCTTCGTTACGATCCCCATGTCGATCTCGTGCTAGTTTCTCCAGAAGTGAGGTAACCTGTTGAATTTGTGTTTCTAGAGAATGAAAAGGAGGGGGTAGTTCTACTCTCCTTGATGAATGGGTTGGTTGTTGGTCCACCTCTTCCCCAAAATATTAGTTTTCGCGTGATGGACAATGCATTGGCCCTGAGGCCCTACACCCCAGTGAGCATGTCCACGTTAGCATTGCATGTACCTCTAGCTTACTACCTCACACCGCCTACCTGAAGCCTTCCACCCTGTGTACCAACTCCCGTGAAGATCCCAGGTTGCATCACTAGTAAGAGATCCTATGCAGGATGTACAACGTGATTCACGAGGATAACGCCTATTGAAAGGTCGACCACCTTCCACCAGCCGGCTTGGGCGAAGCCAATTTCCACCCACACCATACACACACCACAACCAGGGACCCAACCTACTCCAAGCCCACCTGAGTTTAAGATAGCTCCTATAACCCACAAAAGGAAAAGGAACCCTAGAGGCGATGATCCCACAAGTTCCCACTATACCACTAGAGATGAACTACTATAGGGTAAAGAAACAAAAACCACAAGCATGCTTCCACCGCTACCGAAAGCCTCAATCTCAAATACCAGGAGCCATGCAAATTATTTTATAAAGAAAATACCACACCAGTCAAAGTACATAACTCGAATTGAAAATAAAGCTAGGCAACAAAATTTTACCAACAGGATGGAAATAGAGGAGAGATTGAGAGAAAATGCTTTAGCAACCTGCCCCAACTGTTGTCCTACTTGCACAAATTCCAAGAGCTTTCCCACTATCTTTATAGGCCTCCATGAGCCTGGGTCCCAAATTTTTATGCCTTGAACCACCACCATGAAGGAGGCAAAGCCACCAATACCTAAATCAATGCTTATCCTTGCTATCTTGGAACGAAGGTCAGGGGACGGCGAAGACAGATAGCCATCTTGCGCTCCAGAAGAAATTTCACCAACCGTAATGTTGTCGCCCGTTCCCTGATGCCAACAACAAAGTCCATCGGTTGTCCAATTACCATATATACCAAGAACACAATTTAGAACCTTCGGCTCCTGCTCACCACCAAAATATTCTCTGACACACTTCCTCATTATATATGCCGTGTGGGAAAGAGATTAAATGCCCCAACCTATACATCACTCATTTCAGATACCATCCCCTTGGGGAAAATAGGTTTTAAATTTTATCTTTAATTAATTATCAAATTTTTCTTTCACCTCATTTTGAAATCACACCTCCTTTCACATGTTCTAGCATTTATCTTGGATTCCTCAATCGGATCCCCTTCTCACTATTTAAGTTGATGCTTTGGTCTAATTTCAAAGACTAATCCAATTCCGCAACAAGTCTTTTATTACTTGTTTGAAGCATTACCTTAGCCAACGTTAAAGATCAACCATGATTCCTCAAACGAGTCACCCTTTTTATCGTTCAAATCATTAACATGGTCATTTCAAGATTGGGCCCAATTCTTCCGTTAAGCCTCCTTCTTGCTATTTGAGTCGATACCCTAGCTTATTTCAAAATCGAGCTTGATTCTTCATTTGGGCTACCTTCTCACTATTTCAGTTGACGCCTTACCCAGTTTCAAAATTAGACTTGATTCCTTAACTGGAACCCCAATGTCAAAATTAGGCTTAATTCCTTTACGGGATCCCCTTCTTACCATTCAAGTTATTGTCTTAATCCTATAAATGAAGAATATATCTTTAGTTCTCGAAATAAATATAGTATAAATATTATGTTTGGAAAAACTTAATATACTTTATTAAAATGTGTGAATATTTATAATAATACTAAGTTTTAATAAAAACAACATTATAATATTAAGAAAATAATCATTATAATGAATTTGGATAATATTTTTTACTTTTGACATTATTTTTATAAAATTATTAATTAATTAAAATTTAAATATTTAAAATTTCCTTTTTATTTTAATAAAAAAAATTGAAAAAAATATATTAAAACATGCACATTTTTCGAAGGCTATTACATTAACACATATCAAATAAACACATACACAATATATGTGTATTAAATTTATATAAAATTATATTATCTTTTCACTACTACACATTACAAGACTTTTTATAATAATCATGAAATTCATAATATGATATATTAATCTATCATCTTTTAATAACAAAAGTTCTTTAATGATAATTAAAGATAAGTATTTGACTAATTAAACTACCTTCAAAGTTAGAGTATGACTTAATTATATAAGTAATAATAACCAAATAATACCACAATCTCAAAAGACTACGAGTAGCTAGATGCCAATAAAATGGACAAACAACTCACTCACCGTGCTTGAATAAGGGAAAAAAAAAAACATTTAAATAGGCAACATTGCTTTTGTGATAAAAAAACATAAAAATATGTAACATTGCTTTTGTGATAATGCCTTGTAGTTATAAAATCCTTTATATATATATATATATTTAATGTTTTTAATGAAAAAATGTCATTAATTTTAAATTTACATATTTATTAATAATTTCAATATTTTTGTTTAAATTATAATAATATAATTTATTGTCTACTAAGTTTTTGATAATTGGTGATTAGGTGTTTTGTTAAGGCACTCTTTGATGTGGAGTTACTAATTCAATTCAGGATCTCATTCGAAATGATATATTAAACATAATAAAAATGTAGTCTCACCAAATTTTAAAAAAAAATTATATAATTTATTTAATTATTATAATTAAAAAATAATTGAATTTATTTTTTTAATTGGAAAAAATAATTAAAACTTTTTTAAATTCAATTTTCACAAATAACATAATAAACTTTGATATAATCAATTAAAACCTATGATATAATGGGCCAAAATATATATATACACATATATATATATTTCACATATAAAATATAAAAAAGTATTTTCCATATATTATTATGATGAGAAAAAAAAATATATAACATAAAAATATATATATATATATAAATAATATATTATTATAATTAAGATATTATAATGTATAAAAATTTCTCCGTAATTTTATAATAAAATATTTCAAATTATTATTTATAAATATTTTAGTTTTATTAGGTCAGCCAAGATTCATTGAGTATTATATCCTATCAACATCAACCATAAATACACATTGGTGAGAGTGCAGTACAATTCAACATCAACCATAAATACACATTGGTAAGGGTGCAGTACACTTCAGCATCATACATTTATTTGATTTCTTACTCTTTACAGTGTCTATACTTAAAAAAAAAATTGTGACATGTACCTCCCTATCTTGGTATTCTATGTCCGAAAAAACATTCATTCTAAAGCCAAAAGAGATACCACCCATGTGAACCTTTTATGTGAACATTCATTCATTCCAAAGCAAAAGAGATACCACCCATGTGAACCTTTTATGTGACCACCTTTCAAGTCACCAATGTCCGAAAGAACATTCATTCCAAAGCCAAAAAGGTCTATAGAAAGATACCACCCATGTGAACCTTTTATGTGACCCTCTTTTTGTCGTGTACTAATTTAATGTTTGCAAGTTTCGTGTAAAATAAGATTATTTGCAGAGAGAAGATAAAGAATATTTCGGAGAAAAAAACAAAACTAGATGTGAGGAAGTGTGTGAAAAAATTAAGGATTGTATACAATTTATTGATAATTGTTCAAGAAAATACAATGATTAAAATAAGACAAATTATATATTATATGATTAAAATAAGACAAATTATATTATTTTTTCAAGAAAATATTTAGGTAGATTTATTTAGGGGTCACATTTTGTTGGTTTATTCGTGGAATTTAATCTAGAGAATTGACTCCATGATTTCTCATTAACAATAACGACAAAAACTTGACCAATTAAGCTAACTCTCGAGATTTAATTTATTTTTAAATGATTAAATGTATAAAATCTAATAATTAAAATAGTGCTTTTTTAATGATTTTTTTTAATCAAATAGATTTTATGATTCATTTTAAAATTGTTTATCATTATCATTAAAAAAAAATTAAGAATGAAAAATGGCGATTCATTTTAAAATTGTTTATCATTATCATTAAAAAAAAAAAATTAAGAATGAAAAATGGCAATTCATTTTAAAATTGTTTATCATTATTGTTAAAAAAAAAACAAAAAATGAAAAACGGAAAAATAATTAATGAAGAAATTCACCATACTTATTGCCCCTCCTTAAAAAAAAATTAACGAATTGTTTATGATTCATTTAAAAATTGTTTATCATTATCATTAAAAAAAAATTAAGAATGAAAAATGGCGATTCATTTTAAAATTGTTTATCATTATCATTAAAAAAAAAAATTAAGAAAGAAAAATGGCAATTCATTTTAAAATTGTTTATCATTATTGTTAAAAACAAACAAAAAACAAAAAATGGAAAAATAATTAATGAAGAAATTCACCATGCTTATTTCCCTTCGTATTATATGAGACCTTCTCGAGAAATAAAGATCTTGTCCAAATATATGGTTTGTTATCATATTGTTTTAGTCTAAATTATTTATTACATTCAAAACTAAGTCTTTCCTACATAATTTTCACATACGCAAGGGTTCCTTCAAATAACCAATTTTCCTTTAACTTTTCAACTTTTGAAACCCTTCATGAATATTTAAAACCATGACATTTTCTTCCTTGTCCAAATTTTTCTTTCACTTGATTTCCAAATTAAACCTTCTTTCACCCATTCTAATTGTTACCTTAGATTCCTTAAACATGTCCCCTTCTCACTAATAAAACTGCTACCTTGGCTCAATTTCAAAGGCCAACCCAATTCCTCAAGCAACCCTTTATAAATTGTTCAAAATATTACCTTAATTGATTTTAAAAATTATGCCCAATTCTTTAAATTAAGCTCTTTTCGCATAGTTTAAATTATTGACTTGGCCAATTTCAAAATTAAACCTGATTTATTAATTAAACCCACTTCTTATTGTTTGAGTCAACACCTTGACTTATTCCTTTCAAAATTGAACTTGATTCCTTAAATATCATTCTTCTCACTATTTAAATTAATACCTTAATCAATTAAAATTTAAATATTATTTCACAATAAAAACTTCTTCTTATATTGAAATTATTTTCTTAATTTGATAAATGAAGAAAGTGTATTTATTTTTGAAAAATAAATACTATAATATGAAAAACTTAACATACCTGAAAAATTTAACATACTTCAATAATATAGTTTTTTAATAAAAATAATATTTTAACACACTTATCAAAATAAATATACACACTAAACATTTTAATTTCCACATTACTTTTATTAAGCAATTTAAACGCTTATTAATATTTAAATAATTTTAAATAACATAGAACCTAGGAATTGATTCATTCTTCAATTTTCTTTCGCATTGAAGAAAAAATGCATCTCAAGTTAATTTTGAACAAGGGATCCCAAAACAACATCTATATTTCTCATAATGTAATTTCATTAACATATATTTGTTTGAGGTTTTATCTTGAGGTATTGTGAGTAGCATGGCCTACTATGATCATCATGGACATTACATTATTCATAGTTTCATATTTTAATGGGCTTTATGGTTGCTTAAATTTTATAGTTTTCTTATCATTTTTAGTTATCTGGAATGTTATATCTGGATTGTAATATTGTAACGTTTTATACCATATAAGGTGATCTCAGCTTTTTGAAATTTAGTATAAACAAATGAAATACAAGATTGCTAGTTAGATTTTGTTTTTATATAAAAAATGGTGGTTGGATTTTTGTAAGCCAATGGATTCAAGAAATTTTTATGTTGTATAAATTTTAAAAATATGACATGGTGGATTTGAATTGAAATTTAACAAATTTATAGTTTTAGATATCATTTTTGGGATTTCACTGCGTTAAGTAGGTCATTTATTTATGATCATTTCCATGAGAGGTAGTTGTAATTGACTAATTTCTCATGATTTTTGAATAGTCTATTTAACACTCATTGAATCGGGTAATGCTCACACGGGTGAAGAAGTGAGATTGAAACTAGTGAAATGAATCATATAGCATCAATCATCACTTTCGGGACTTGCACCTAGTAACCAAAACTTTCCAAGAGGTCACCATCCCAAATTGCCTTTGGCTCAAGCACACTTAATTGTGTTCATAGATAAATAATTTACTTAACACAATTGAATCCCAAAAAATAATATCTAATATAATACACTGCAAAAACCCCTCAATACTTAAATTCATAGTTCTTAAAAAATTTAAGTTAAATATCCTTAAAAACATAGATTTGAATTAGAACATAATAGATTCATAATTCTTAAGAAATTTCCTTAAAAACATGGTACGGTGGAAGACTTGACCGTGCTACGAAAAAATAAGCACATATTACCATAAGGTCAAAAGGATGATACAACCATGCCAATAGAATGTACCTGGTTTGAGTGAACACAATAAACAACATTCAAACATGTACCTTTATTTTGTGATAATGTCATGTTAAATTTTTACATGTATCCACCATTTTCTTCTCTTGTCGTAACTTTATCAAGGCATTTTCGGCGTCCTCGCCCATCGATAATTATATATATATATATATATATAATTCCACATATTTATAAACAATTTTGATATTCTCATTTGATTTTTTTTAATTATTAATATATTTTTTAACTATTATTATAATAAAAAATTATAATAAATTTATAATGCAAATTTGTTATTAGTAAGATTTTCAATCCAATCTTAAGTCTCAAATGAAAGTAATTATCCATATAACATTATCTTGAATGGTGTGTTAGAATTGCAAGAGGATTGGGAGAATACTATTGTTGTCCATCCAAGCCACATGCTTAGGAGACATGACATCATGTTCCTATAAAAGTTTGAAAAGTTACATACAACATGCATATGAGTCTTAACATATGCATGAAGCTCCTCCCTTGTTATGATATTTGTTTTTTTATGAGACACAATACCATCTAGCTCGATTTTGTATCTGCAACAGATTTTAGTTCTCTTGAGAGGTATTTCATTTTTCTATGTCCAATTAACTCAACATTCATTACAGGGCAGGTGAATACACTTAACTTTGGCACTTTGCTCCAAGTTTCTATCATGTGTTGTACAGTGGGGAGTCTCTGGATGGATTTCAGGTCTCAAGATGTTTATTTGAAAAACACTCCTCTTCAACTCTTCCAATCTCATTGTCATTCCTTTCATGTGAAGATATTTTTCAAGATTATGGTTTTATGGTTTTGTTTGCAACAACCTCCTAGTCCAATTTCATCCCCTCCTCAAACTCAACAAGGAAGGAAACAAACATAGATGCACCAATAGATGCACTCAACCCAATTTCAACTCGCTCTATGTAATGTCCCCTTTACTTGAGTTCACCTAGCTGTTGTACCCATTTTTGTAATTTTTCCTAGGTTTAATTAATTGAACAGTTATTATGTAAATAAAGGAAAAATTGGTATAAGTTGTTCATAAGGCACAATAATGATTCATCCCCCCCCCCCCCCAGTATTGTTCAAGGTTTCCAATAAGCACAAGGGCTTAGAATTTCTTTGATCAATCCCTTATCCAACAACTCCTGGACTTGTTTTTTTATTTCCTCATTTTCCTTGGGTGTCATCTTATAGGTTGCTTTATTTGAAAAAATTTCTCCTGGAATCGAGTCTATGTGGTAATTGATGCTTATTACAAGTGGTAAGGAATTTGGAAACTGATCAATGATGGTTTTAGAAAACTCATCGTGAAATACTTTAATTTCAACAAGAAATTCACTTAAATTCATATTAGTAAGTAAAACTCTAGGTTTACAAATCAAAGCAAATTGTACCTCTTCTTTCTTCTTGATTTCTTGTAATATATATTTCCCACTCATCATCAACACACTCGGACTCAATTCTTCCTTAGCTTATTTATCTTCTAGTGGCAATAACACATGTTTGCATCCCTCTTTCTTGAGAGTGTAGGTGTTTCTCCTTCCATTATGAATGACACTTATGTCATACTACTGTGGTCTCCCCAACAATATGTGATAAAAATCCATAGGTATAATATCACATATCACTTCATCTTTGTAACTTCCAATATGAAATTATACCTTACTATGTTCACTTACCATAATTTGATGTAAATTCTATGACTAATACACTTGGTATGGAGTAGGATGTGCCATCCTTCACAATCCTAGTTTATCCACCATTTCGATAGAAACCAGATTGTCAGTATTGTCGCTTTCAATGATCACTTTTCAAAGTTTCCTTGATATTTAAAAATTTCTCTAAATAGACTTCTCCTTTGTGTTGGTTCAAGAATCTCTTTTTTTACTTTAAATCAAAGTTATTTTTAGCATCAAGGATTCACCTCTTTTGGTAGTTTCTTCCTTTTCCTATGCATTTGGTGCCTCTTTTTTGGCTTATACAATTGAGCTCCTCTTTTATTTGTTGTCTTATTTTCATGTTAATTCCATGACATGTATATTTTATTTCCATAGATATAACACCTCACTTATCGTCCTTTACCTCTGCTTCTTGAGAAGAACCTTCTACATCTTTACTTTCCTCCCCTAGGTGATTGACTACAAGACATTTTTGTTTCCTCATTTGTCTTTTGGAATCTTCCTTTGTTAGAAGATCCTCTTCCTTTTGTTGGACTCTTTTCTCTGCTTATTAGGATTTGTTTTCTAGCCAATTTCTTCTCTGCTCTTAATTTTTCCTAGTAGGCATCTTCCATTGTCTTTAGGGGAAAGAGGCCAATCTCATATTGGATATCATATCTTAGGCCATTTATATATCTGGCCATCTTATCAACATCTTCCTCTATGTGTCATGCCCTAATATTTAGTTTGTAGAAATATTTAGTGTAATCCTTTACTTTAATGGCCTTCTACATCAAATTTTTCAATTGTCTAAACAAATTCATTTGTTAATCCTTCAAAATGAATTTGTTCTTAAACTTGGCCACCATCTTGTCCCAACATTTGATCTTAGTATTCCATTTCCTTCTTTTGTCAGCCTACAACTCATCCCACCATAAGGTTTCATGACCATTCAACCTCGTCATTGTATATTGGACCGTTTGGTCATCCTCCATATATTTGTAGTCAAAGTCTTTATTCATCACATGGACCCAATCAAACAATTCATCCATGTTTAGATTTCCATCATACATAATCACTTCCATTTTTGGCCTAGATCCCACCTTCATAACTATCCTTAATATCTTCTCCTCTACTAGCCCTTATCATGGTACTCCCTCTATTTATTCTCTAGAGCTGGTATCTTCACTCTCATTGACGTCTCTTGTGTATGGTTCCCTTCTCTGATTCGTCTCCATGGCCTATATCCTCACTTGGATGTGCCTCAACTCCAATCGAAACTCATTAGTGACTCCTCCTCTTCCTCGACCTTCTAATATAGACGACATGTTCATTATAGGAGTTGCCATACATTTACATTCCATCATTCGAAACTTCTGTAGAATCTTGATAATATACTTTCCTTGACCAAGAAATATTTCATCAGGTTTTTTCCATACTTCTTACCCTTAATATTAGTGCATCAACCCAAGATCCTTCATATCCAACTCATAGGCCAACACCTTCTTATACTAACTAATGGGATGCTCTACACCTATTATAAATAAGTCATCAACAAACAATAATTAAATCACATGTTCATTCTTATTAACTTTGATATATATATTTGGATTAGCATCACTTTGGAGAAACCAAGTCTTTTTAGGTACTAGCCATCAATTCAAGAATACCATGCTCTAGGTTCTTGCTTAAGTCCATACAAGGATTTATTCAATCTACAATGTGAGACTCTTTCCCATGAACCTCAAAACCTTGATGTTGTTCTATGTACACTTCTTCCTCGATCACACTGTTAGCCACCAATAAAATTTGTCATATCAAATGGTGGCTAAAACATTTTTGGACCCTTCAAGGAACAAGTTTTGTTGCAAAAAATGTTATCTCTTGAAGACTCATGAAGACATCTTCCCCTTTATTCAAATCTTCACTATTGTTTCCATTTCAAACTCAGAAATTCTGCTGATTCCATAGAGAAAAGACTGCTACAAAAGCCATTTTTTCCCTTCCCTCCATCTCAAAAACTAACCTTCATTTTGCCTCCTCTTTTTCTCATAAACTTCCTCTGTTTTTCCTTTTTCCCATTTCCCCTACATAAAATCCACATCACAGAGTTTAAAACTCCTTTTTGAACTTTGCCGAAACCCCCAAATCCATCAGAAAACTATGAAAATTTCATAAAAAATAAGTTTTCTCACTAAGGGTTTAAGCCCCCTTGGGTTAAGTCCTAAACCACTTCCCCACATGTGCCCATGCCCTAGAACCAGGCGCTAAGCCCTTTCGGCACTTATCGCATCAGAGAAAACCGAGCGCACAAGTTTAATTTTCATGGTTAAAACCTCTGATGCGATTAAGCCCTTTGTACACAGCCCCCGATCCTATTACCGCCTCATATAACCCTTGTGCCCGCAATCGGGTGCTAAAACTTGTGAATAAACCTTTCCGGATGCTCATTTTCCTTTGTAAATAAAAAAAACCCACTTTTCCCTAAGTTTGGTCTAAATGTGCCCAAACAATGTTTTCTAATGTAAAATGGGTAGATTGAAAAGCCCTGCATCAAAAGTTCCGATGCGATTGAGCCCCATTATATAAACCCCACTCTCCGCTTCACTCCACATAACTTACGCCCGGGACCAAGAGTTAAATGTCCCGAAGCGCCAATCGCATCACAAAATTCCAAATGGGTAGATTGAAAGACCAAGCCCGACCTTCCGATGCGATTGGCCCTTATAGGTATAACCCCTAGGCCTATTGCACTCCATATAGACCAGCGGCCCCGCAAACGGGCACCAAGCCATATCATATATATATATCCCGCCCCAACCATAAAACCTTTTCTTTTTATAAAAACTTTGGGTTTTCATTTATTATAAGGGTTTCCACCTGTTTCATATTTGAGATATTCTCCGTCGTTGATCTTGAGCCGATCAAATGGCCCGTGCTACATCGCATCGCAAATTTTTCATCAGGTGCATTTTATTTCCCTTTCCGATTAACTTCCTCCGAACAATCGAGAGTTGTTGATCTCCTCCCCGCCTTCTCAGATCCGACGGCCCTCGTTTGCTCTGATTATTAACCTTCCCTCCACTTTGAACCCCTCCGATTCACTCCCCACCGTCGATTTGATCCTCAGATCGATGGTCAACGCTCAATCGCATCAGCGCTGTGCAAGTTCTTCACCTCGCCGATCGCCGGGCCCCGATTGCATCTGGGCCATCCACATGTCCAGATCACATCCCATAAACTTTGGTTAAAAACATGCAGCCCTGCTCATAATGTTTCTTGGCCAATCGCAGCCGTTGATATTTGTAGATCAACGGTCCCTATTAACCCTTTCTACGCCTATATATTATTTTGTTTAAATCCAGATTCAATCCTAATCGTTGATCCTGTCCATCCAACGGCTCAGATTCAAACCGCCCTCCCTCCTATCTGCCCACGCATTTTTTCCATATCGCGCTCGTTTCCCCACCATTAGATCTGAGGTCCCAGATCTAACGGCCCATAATCCATATCGCGTAACTTTCAGCGCGAAGGATAATTTCCTAAAGGCCATGCGATATAGGTTGTTTTCTGGTGCCATGTATCGGGTGGGAATGCATATTGCATTCAAAAAGGAAAAACCGCCTCCCCGCCCTTTCACCACGCGAAACCCGTGGTTTTCATCCCTGAAACCACTTTCCCTCTTTTCTATTATGTTTTATCACGTGCGACTCCCACTGTTGATCTATGCAGATCAACGGACCAGATTTAATCTGGCCTTACACTATCGCCCTCCACCCTCGCCAAAGTTTTTCAATGCACGATCTCCGCCGTTGATCTCGTGGGCCGATCTCATCCGACGGCCCACGATCATCTCGAAGCCCCAATTCCATTTCCTTTGCAATTTCCTCCGAAACAAAGGTTTTAACCCCATTTCTTCACATTTCTTCTATTTTCCAAACAATGTGACTCCTTCACACTATTAAATCACAACCAATCCTGACCGTTGATCTCTGCGCAATCAACGGCTCTGACTTAATTCTTCCTCCACTTTCCTTTTTAACCTCCCCACAAACGAATCTCCACCATTGGATGCTACCATCCAATGGCCACGCTCCTCCCCATACCCTCCGAAGCAGTTGAACCCAATAACGCAGGATTTCTTAATTAGTTTTGTATTTTGCAGGTGTTTTTAGGTTTTTCCATTATATTCAAGAAAAGCTAAAGGTTGGGGATGACGATTCCCATGCCTTTGATTCATAAAGGAGAAGCCATTCACAGGGTTCACCTCCACGTTTCATCCATGCTTCATGGGCATTGATGCCATACAGACCCTATGTAGCCCTGCACATCAATAAGACACAGTGTGATTTAATCAAATTAAAATAGTATCAGTGTTAAAGAACAAAACACAACAGAATTGAAGATTGAAGATGAATTCCATAGTTTAATTTATTACGGCTAAGATTTATTATCAAAAGCCTAATCCATTAAATTAAAACACAATTAAAGAAAATCAAAAGATCATCAGACAGAAAGGCCTCCACTGCCACAACAGAGGCCAATTGATTCCTCTCAGCTACCACAAATCTACCTATTTCCTCAAAGCATTCAAACAGAGGCCAAAGTTATTGATCAGAAAGAAGATATTTTGCCTCAGTGCATCCAAATAGTTAATTCTGCCAAAGGAAACTAATGCAAAAAATATCAGCAGAGTTATTACATCCTGAATAGAGCCTAAAAGTCAACAAAAGCTCCCACCACGCTTAATCCTTTAATATGAATCAATTAATACAGTGAAAATATCTGTACTATTCTCCATTGAGCCCCTCAAAGGTCGAGAAGCATTAATCTGTATTAATTGAACCTTGGAGATATTTTATCAGATCCCACCTCTTCATTCTTTCTATAAATACTCCTATAGAAGATGAGAAAATGTTGGTTGCAGAACTTTGAAATATACCTGTGCTCGAAACTTCTACTTGTAAATAGTATTCAAAGGCCCTTGAAGCTCTGCTTGTGATAGAATAGTTAGGCTGAGAAGTGAAGATGATTGCTAACCTGAAACACTGGACTTAAAGTTGTAATTGGTTTGAAGCATCAATACAAGCTGATTTATGGGATCCTGGTCTATGTCGACGGTGATGTTATTTGTTATTGTAAATTGTTATTTTATTTATGTTTTCACTTTGTTCATCTTCTCTGATAAAGAACAACAAGCATAGAGTTAGGATTTATTGTATATCAGTACCCTTCTCTGACTGATAATCTTTATCTATATGTTTTCTTCCAAATTGTGTTGTTTAGGAATGATTTAATTCGGTTCTAACAGTTAGGAATGCTGGCGTTCCCTCATCCTACTGTCTAGGCTAATTGTTATTCTTGAATGTTATTTTCAGCTTATGTTAAGTAGAGATGAACTAAGGAAGTTATGGTGAGCCCTGTCCTATTTTTATCCCCAAAGACTATTTGAAAGTTTCCCTAAGAATGTGTTGAAAGTTGGCTAGTTTCAAAGTACTTACCAGATCTTAGACCATTCTTCGTTATCATTTTTGTTTCCCTTGTGTTTAAATGTTTTCTATTGAAATTATATCAAAAGCTGGCTAGTTTCAAAGTACTTACCGGATCTTGGGCTGCTCTTTGTTCTTCAATTGTTTAATTCCCCTTCTTGTTGTATCATTTCATTCCATAAAATCAACTTCAAAGAGATCCTTAGACATAGATGACTTGCCCCATGGACCACTCTTGAACCTGGTTGTTTCAATTAAAAGCCTATTATGACTCCATAGCCCAATGGACTAAAACCAGCATTGCATCCATCTTTTTAGCCAAAGCTTGTTCTATTTGCTTGCAACTTCTCACCTGTGCAACTATTTCCATTTAGAACTTTCCACTCAAATAATAATCATGCTCAACCATCCAAAACAAACAAAAACCCTCGGACTTCATAACTAGCCTAATATCATTACCCAAACCTTTAAAGATAAATCCATCTTTGCACTTATTGGAGAGATCCCTCTCTGGATTCAGGAAGGATAGATCTTAGAATCCCAAAGTGGTTGAAACGGTGTTCCTCCCTATGGTCCAAATTTTGCCAATCTTGCTGATTACAGGGAGCTAACACACACCATTGAGGAAAGCAGTCTTTAGATACATATGATGTAAATAACAACCCATAGAATAAATAATATAAATAATAGATATGATAGTAGTGTACTTGGAAACTAGAGAAAATATCTCATCATAATCCTCTCCCTCTTTCTGGGATAATCCTCTAGCCACAAATCTCGCCTTGTATTTATAAATACTACCATCCATTGAATGCATAATATTATATATCCATTTGGAGGTCACCACTAACTTCCCTTCAGGTCTAGGCACAATTTCCCATACATCATTCTTCATAATAGATTGGTACTCTTCCATCATCCCATTTGTCAGGCCTCCATTTTGTTTGGTTTACATTAATTTTTCCTCTGAAATCCCTCGTTCTTTCACTCGGTTCCTAGGGTTATTGTTGTCATTTTGTGCATTATCAAGCAAATATTTACTATTTCACACATTTTCCTTGTTTCAACATTATTTGACATTAAAATCGATATTAACGATGATTTGTGTGTCTTCAAGTCTAGATGTGGTTAAATTGTCTTTATATACATGATCGATCGACGCATGACGGATGGCCTTGATCCTGCACCCTTGATGATTCCCGCACTAAGGAAAGATTGTACATGTTTCCTTCAATACTTTGTGCATCTTTTTTATGTAAAGGTTCTCAAGGAAACATATGTAGTTTCCAACAAACAATTGGTTAAACAACTTATACATGAAATACATTTTTTCCTGCACAAGTTTACCTACACTAAAGAGAAAATAATTTGGGGCTTTGATAGATTGACACACTTTCAAGGAAAATAGAAGAAGGTTTTGTCAAAAAATGTGTTTTAATACCTCCACGTGAGTTAGAATACACCCAAGTTTCACGTGTGAGTTTCTAAAAGCAAATTCACAAATCAACCCCAAAATTTGTACAATTTTCAAACTACCAACTTTGTCCTCTATTTTTGTGCATATGAAAGAGAATATAGGAATTATAGAACATAGATTCCCCCCAATATAGGAAATTTCCTAAGACTCAATCTGTTTTCCAAAATTCATTACGGTTTGGGAGATACGTAGGGTTCTTTGAGGAAGTTTTGTAAAAATACATAATTTTCCAAAATTTTAGGAATATGCCCAGATTGGCAGAGAATGCAAAAATGTGCATTATATTTTTATTCATTTGATTACTTTATCGATGCACCAGACTTCCATCAATGGAAAATTAATGGGATCTTCATCCATCCTATTTTGTATTCAACTTGTAATGAAAAGAGTTATATAAACAAAGTTATGGCTCTAACCCAACCAAGGCGGTTGTAATGTAAATTTATTGTAATTTAATAAATACAAGGATCACTCTCTATATATTATTGGAGTCTAGTCTCTCCTTGTATGATGTAAAGACTAGTTCACAATCTAATAAAAATCTTAAGCCAATTTCTGCTTTTATTGTTTCTTTATATTTGATTATTTTATGATCTGATTCTTTCCCAGGAGGCATGAGCTGGTTAGTTGGGCCCATTAACCAAGCTCGTTTCCCCCTTTCTCTTGTTCATTTTCTTGTACAAGTTTAGATCTACATTCAAATTTTGGTTTGTTGGTGTGTATTATTTAGATCTGGTGGATTTTTGTAACTGAGGTTGTGTACTCTACCTTCCTGTTTTTTATATGCTCAAATATGGAAATTTAACACTTTTAGGTATGGTAAGTCACAATGATAAATGTTATTGATCATGTATGTTATGTTCAAACCATAGAGAATTCCTTTGATGCATATTGTAATGGATTGGTAATATGAAGTGTGTTATTCACCTCATTCTTTAAGATACTTTTGTAATTTGCACTCAATTCATCACTTTAACATTCAAAACATCCATCTGGAATATTTCCTTTTTGAATAAGAACATTAATATTTGGTGGCATTGTATTTTCGTTTGAATCATGGAGTCAATACCATTCTTTACTAAGTGTTACACATCATTTTGTCACCATGACACTTGACGGTTAAAATGGATCTCTTGCCATACATACACATGTTTCAATGCACTCCCTTGCAAGTAAAACATCTAAAATCCTTGATGAAATCATGGATTTTGGGTAACATGGCCTTTTAACCTATTTAGCATGACCTGCGTGCTTTTTCTAGTGAGTTTTTGCACATGCATAGTTTCTTCCATTGAAACTCGCACAAAATTGTGCTATGTATTCCATTGTGGACTGCACAAATGAATCAATGAAAAGTAAAAATAAGTAAGTTCTAGAAGCCTTGTTGGGTGAATATATCCCAACTATACGCTTCTTGGTCATATCTATTCGAAACAAACCCCTCAAAACATGGAGCTAATTCCCTTTGATCAAGGAACCCTAATTCCACTATTAATGGATCTCATCCCTCTTTTGTCGATCTAAAACCTCCTCTATTTTTCCTATAAATTGAGTAGAGGCTACAGGGTTAGGGGAGTTCACAAAAGGTAGTCTTATACTAGTGAATTTAGATTGGGAAGCTTATCATCAAAGGAGAGGATTTGAGGCATTTTGGAGGGACCTCATGACATCGAGGCATGTTTATAAGGCTCTTCTTTTATCTTTGTATTAATACAAATGAATCCTTTCTATTATTGTATTGTCTTATAGAAATGATGAATGATTTATGTTCTTTTATGTATTCATTAAGATGATTATAATTTCTAATCCCCTTGATAATTAGATTAAGCTTGTTTTGAATCATTATATTGCATATGCCTTCGATCTCTTCTATGTATGTGATTGCATATATTATCAAAACATTGAGGAGTTGCATCAGGATGGATCAGGGATCTCCATCAAGAATTTCACAAATAGGTAAGGGCACCACTCTCGTTCTCTTGTTTTGATGATTTAAACAAAGATAGATTAGGGAAATATTTATTCAACTTCCTGTTTGTTTCTAGTTTTCCTTTAGGATTCTAAGGAGATCACTCATGTCTACAAGAGGTATTTTTCTGCTTAACAAATTGGCGACTCCACTAGGGAACATCTTAGTTCTCTTCCTTTTCCTTGGTTTTTATTTCCATTTTTTTTTGCTTGACTGTATCTGAGTTTTGGAAAAATATGAATTTATAGATCCTCTGGGTTGATTACCTTTATTTTATCTTTTCTTGAACTTTCCTTGACTAGTGAGGTTCTGTTTCAAAACAAAGCGCAAATTTGCACAATTTTCTTTCAGCAACAGTGTGCATGTGCACTAGAATTAACTGTTTACTTGTGCAAGCCTTTGAAATTTTTGAAAAAATAACTTTTCTTCTAGTTAGAGTCTAGATTTTAATTTCTGAATGTTCATAACAACGTAAACTTTGAAACAGGAACTCTAGCCAAAAAACCCCCAAAATACATGAAAAAAAACCCAAAAACCAAAATTGTGTATACCAGAACAAGGTTTTATTTTTTTCAAGGTTGATTTGCAACATTTTTTAAAAATCACAGTAAAACCAAATTTCTTGTGCCAAATAAATAGAAAAAACACACTAATGTTGTTGCTAGAATACCATTTTTATTTTTCGGGTACAATTTCAACATTTTTTAGTAATGACGTTAAATATAAAATAATGGGATCTTAAAACCACTAAAATTCCAACAATTTTTATGCATGTCGTTTAACATATAATATCATGACACTAAAAATCCCTAAAATTCCATTGATTTTCAACCATAATGTTAAAGATAAAAAATATTTCAAATTTTTTCACCTATAGAATTAGAAAACATTAAGTTTTCAACACATTTCAACCATGATAGTATGAACAAATTATATGACTAAAATAACCCAATGAAACATAAATTATTTCTCTAAGTTATTGTTGCATTGTGAATATTTTAAACAAATGAATTCATCATAATTAAAACATGTAATCCAATAAACATAAAAATGACTCATAAATTCATGTAAGATCATATGGAAGTTAAATAATCATTTTCATTGCTCAATGCAAACATCATTTTTATAAAATTTCTTACACAATTATTCAAAATCACTCATATTTTCTTACACACTATCAGAATTCACATCTTCCGATGAATGACTGGATACAGATGAAGATGTTCCATATTATTCTCTATCATAAACTAGTGCCCCATATAATTCAACATGCATGCCCACCATTTGAGGTTTCAAAACTCTTCTATATCTACGACTGGGCTCAACAAACTCCCATCTCAACACTATTTCTTGTGGTAGAAACCTCTTCATCATATCTATCGTACTGGAGCAAAGAGTTCCTCTCTTTGTTAAATTGAAGTCATAAACAAGTAAGTTAACTTCCTCCAATTTTAAGAGGTTTGTGCGGTGACAATTTATATTTGTACCATTTCTTTTAATCTTTCCGCCAATTTTTTTATCAACTACCATCTCTGGCTTGTACACACTAATGAATGGGTGTGTGTTTGTGGCATACCAATGTAATTCAACACCTGTAACATCTTCATTTTCTGTAATGACCTTTATAACCTTGTAACCCAGAATGGATAGCCATGTGCATCTCCATCTTCTAACACTGCGATCATGCAACCCTCCTTCATATCTTGTATTGAATCCCTGTAAAGGTCTTCCATGGCTTCATGTTGTGCACGAGATCTTCTGGAACCAATATTCATTTCTCTTTCCTCCACCTGTGTATAATTAATAATACCTTGAGATTTTTGTTGTTCAACAATGCTTGTTTCACCATGTTCATTTGACATATTTTGTGGCCAAACAAATGGAGTCTTCAAAAGCATATATTCATTTGTTGATCTTGAAAGGATATCACTCTCATCATTGAAAGAGGACTCCCACGAAACTGAATCAACAACATCATAGTACTCATATGTATATATAATAGTTTTTTTTTAATTTATTCCAGGAATTCAGAATAATCTATATTTCCCTTCTGCCTCTATGCATTATGAACTTCAGCAACTGATTGTAATAACAATATATTTGATGCAAATATTGGATGATCTGGAATGAAATTCAAAAATTCCAAACCTGATAGCGGCGCCTATTCTGCGGTAATTGAATACTTCTTGCCCCATATAAGTGTTTTCCCATCAATTGTTTTAATACAAAATTGATGTTGGAAGCTAATGTCATTAAGTTGTTCAATACATTTCTCCTCACCATGCGATCCTAGAATAAACCTTCACATGTCAACAGTTTATTCTAACACATGAAAAATAGGCTCTGGCATATATGATTACTTAATGCATTCAATTAATGATGGCAAGCTCCCAACATCCATCCTCCTCAATTTTACTAAAAAATAATTGAACATTTGATCA
Source organism: Pinus albicaulis (assembly GCA_034641835.2). Classification (NCBI taxonomy): domain Eukaryota; kingdom Viridiplantae; phylum Streptophyta; class Pinopsida; order Pinales; family Pinaceae; genus Pinus; species Pinus albicaulis. The sequence continues at coordinate 635,120,080 of CM076576.1, read as the reverse complement.
ATATGGTTATGAGTGTGCCCAACAAGAAAGAAACCAACCTTTAACTTATGAAAAATTCTCAACTCAACTAGAATTTTTAAATACGCATAAGTTTACTAATATTTATCTTTCATCTGGGTTGATAGCTTCATCTAGAATACCAGAGAAAACTAATTCAATAAATTTTATTTTCTGGAATATATATATAATAAAATAAAATAATTAAATAAATAAATAAAATCACATGGTTTGAGGGGGGTACCCGCTAGTGACCTGCACGACCCGACCCGACCTGACCAACCTGAACACACAACCTGACCTACCCAAGCGCACGACCCAAAAAAACCTGCCTGAACACAAGACCCAACCCAAGGGAGCGATTATCAAAGGTTGGGTCATGCATTCGGGTAGGTTGGGTCGGGTCATGGGCTCAGGCATGTCAGGTCGTGTGTTCGGATTGGGTTAGGTAGTACAGGGCTCGGGCGGGTGCCCCCCTATGGGCGTGCTTGCCCATATCATAATGACGTGTGTCGTTGTGCTGCGGGTGGGCACTCCCACAAGGGGTCGCCCGCTTGAGCCCCATAACATGGCATCGTGGGGCTTGGGCGGGAGTGCCCTTGTGGGCATGCCCACCTACAACACAACAACATGTGTCATTGTCCTATGGGCAGGAATGCCCACAAGTCCGCGCCCGCCCGAGCCCCTTGACACGACATCGCGGGCTTAGGAGGGTGCTCGCCCACAACACAATGGTGTGACACGTCACTGTGCTGCGGGCGGGCACACCCACAATGGGCTGCTCGCCTAAGCCTGCAATGCCATAATGTGGGGCTCGAGTGAGTGCCCCCCTTTGGGAATTCCCACCTGTAGCACAATGGCACCCACTGTGCTACAGGGGAGCACCCACCTGAGCTCTCAGTTCCATGTAGTGGGGCTCAGGTGGGCATAGCCCTATGGGCATACCTGCCCACATCACAATGACACATGCCACTCTATTGGGGGCAAGCACGCCCATAGGGGGGGCTCCCACTAGAGCCCCACATGACTCGACATGACCCAAAAGCACGACCCAAACACCTCAAATGCACGACCTGACCCGACCCCCCTGAACGCATGACACTACTCGACTCGCCTGAATGCACGACCCGACCCACCCGAGCGCATGACTCGACTCGACTCGACCCACCCGAGCGCACGACTCGACCCGACCCGACCCGCATGAACAAAATACTCGACCCAGGAGGGATTAATTTTGGCATGAGGGTCGCAGGGCTCAGGCGGGTGCCCCCATCTCAGCGTGCATGCCGACAACACAACGACACGTGCGTTCACATGGGTCATTTCATGTGCTCGGGTGGGTCGGGTCTGCTCATGCGTTCGAGTCAATTCGGGTCGTGTGGGGCTCAGGCTTGCCCACCAAATGCATGACCCAACCCAACCCCCTCAAATGCACGAACCGCCCCACTTGAATGCACAACCCGACTTGCCTAAGTGCACGATCCGACCTGACCCACCCGAACGAATGATAGGACCCGACCGAGGGGGGGCGATTATGAGAGTTAGCCTCCCTACCTACCAAGGAGGTCAATTTGAGAATTTACCCCCCTTCCTATAAGGGGGTCAATTATGAGAATCAGACCCCTTCCAGGCAGAGGGGGCCGATTCTAAGAATCGTCTCCCCTCGGGTCATGCATTCGGGCAGGTCGGGTCGAGTCGTGTGTTCAGGCGGGTCGGGTCATGTCGTGCGTCTGAATGGGTTGATTCATGCATTCAGGGTGTGTGCCACTATGCTACGAGTGGGTGCGCCCACAAAGGGGTGCTCACCCAAGATCCGTACTACCCAACCTGAACTGAATGCACGACCAGACCCGACCCCCTGAATGCACGACAAAACCCGCACGAACACACGTCCTGACCCGCCCCACCATTGCATGATCGAACCCGATCTACTCGAACACACGACCTGATGCAGGGGGTGATTATGAGAATAACCCCCCTTTCCTGGCAAGGGGTCGATTAAGAATCGACCCCTTTTCCTTCCAGGAAGGGGACCCAATTCTTAGGATCACCCCCTTGGGTTAGGTTGTGCATTCGGGTGGGTCAGGTCGGGTCGTGCGCATGAGCGGGTCGGGTCATGCATTTAGGTGGGTCGGGTTGTGTCACGCGTTCAAGCGAGTCAGGTCGTGTGTTCAGGCCACCTGGCATGGGGTCTGATTCTAAGAATCACCCTTCTTGCCTAGTAGGGGGCCAATTCTCAGAATCATCCCAGGGAGACCAATTCTTTGAATTGAACCCCCTGGGCCGGGTTTTGTGCTCATGTAGGTCGAGTCAGTTTGTGCACTCAGGCGGGCCAGGTTGTGTGTACGGGCGTGTTTAGCTATGTGATGTGTTCAGGTTATTCGTGTCATGCGTTGGGGGGTCAAGCTGCCTGGCAAGGGGGTCGATTTGTTTTGGCAGTAATCGGGGAGATCGAGCGGGCACCATGGGGCTTGAGCAGGAAATCCCTTGTGGGTGTGCCTACCTGTAACACATCAACATGTGCATTCGAGTGGGTTAGGTGGTGCACTCGGGAGGGTCAGGTCATGTGTTTGGGCAGGTCAGGTCAGGTCACATTGTGTGGGGCTCAGGCGGGTGCCCCCTGAACACATGGCCCGATTTGACCCCCCCAAATGCACGATTAGACATTCCTAAATGCATGACCCGAATTTCCCAAGTGCATGACTCGACCCAACCTACCTGAAACCATGACTCGACCTGACCTAGGGTGGCCGATTTAGAGAATCGCCCCCTGTGCCTAGCAGGGGGCTGATTCCCTAGTTAATTGGGGGACGATTCTCAAAATCAAACCCCTACCAGGCAACTCAACCCCCCTTGAATGCACAACCCGACATGCCCAAACATAAGACACGAGCTTACCTGCCTGAACGCATGACCCGACCTGCCTGAGCGCACGACCTGGCCTGACCTAGGGAGGCAAATTTTGAGAATTGACACCCCTGCGAGGCATGGGGGCTAGTTCTCAGAATTGTTTCGCTGCCAGGAAACCTGGCCTCCCCTATCGCATGACTCGACTAGCTTGAATGCACGACATGACCCAACCCACACATGACCTGACCCACCTGAACGCATGACATGACCTACTCGATCACACAACTCGACTCGACTTGCCCGAATACATGACCTGACCCAAGCAAGTAGATTCTGAGAATCGGCCCTAATGCATGCTAAGGGTGGCGATTCTCAGAATTGAGAATCGACCCCTGCTAGGCAGAGGGGCCGGTTCTCATAATCGACCCCCCTTCCTAGAAGGTGGTCAATTCTAAGAATCAACCCCCCTACTTGGAAGGCGGTCAATTCTCAGAATTAGCCCCCCTACCTGAAAGGTGGTTGATTCTGAGAATCACCCCCCCTGCTTGCTAGGGGGGCTGATAATGAGAATCAGCCCCATGGGTCAGGTCATGCATTTGGGCTGGTCGGGTCGAATCGTGTCATGCATTCGAGCGAGTCGGTTCGGGTCATGCATTTGGGTGGGTCGGGTCGGGTCGTGTGTTCAGGCAGGTCAGATCGTGTCTTGTGTTTGGTAGGTTGGGTCAGGTCATGCGTTCGGGGTGTGTGTCACTGTGTTGCGGGAGGGTATGCCAATAGGGGGCACTCGCCCGATCCTCATATGAACCGATCCAACCCGAACACACGACCCAACCGGCCCTCCCGAATGCACGACTTGAACTGCCTGAATGCATGAAATGATTCGCCCGAACGTATGAATCAATGCGCCCTAGCACACGACCCGACCTGACCCGCTCGAATGCACGACCCGAACCAAGGGGGTTGACTCTGAGAATCAGCCCCCTACGTGCTAGAGGGACGATTCTGAGAAACATCCCCCTAGGCAGGCAGGGGGGCCTATTCTGAGAATCTGCCTCCTGTTAGGTAGGGGGGAAATTATGAGAATCACTTCCCCTCCCTAGCAGGGGGACGATTCTTAGAAATAGAGCCTAGCAAGCAGGGAGGTCAATGCTCAGAATTGTCCCCCTTGGGTTGGGTCATGTGTTTGTGCGGGTCGGGTCAGGTCTTGCACTCTATCAGGTTGGGTTACGTCATGCGTTCAGGAGGGTGTGGTCATTTGTTCGCAGGGGTTGGGCTCCTAGCAAGGGGGGCGATTTGTTTGGTGGGGTTGATTCTCAGAATCGACCCCTTGGCAAGTAGGGGGTTAATTATGAGAATCACCCCCTGCTGAAAAGAGGGTCGATTCTCGGAATCGCCCCCCTGGCAGGCAGGGGGCCAATTCTCAGATTTAGAACCCTAGGTCTAGTCGTTCGTTCGTTCGGGTCGGGTCGGGTCATGCGCTTGGGCATCATGTCATGCGTCCAGGTGGGTCAGGTTGTGTGATGTGTTTGGGTGGGTCAGATCATGCATTTGGGGGGGTTGGGTTACCTAGCAGGGGGGGCGATTCTGAAAATCAGCCCCCCTTCTTGACAGGGGGTTGATTCTCAGAATTGGTGCCCTAGTAGGTATGGGCGTCATTATCGGCCCCCTTGGGTCGGGTTGTGCGCTCGGGTGGGTGAGGTCCTGTATTCGGACGGGTCGGGTCTTGTCGTGCATTCAAGCAAGTCAGGTTATGCATTTGGGGGTGGGGGGTCGAGTTACTTGACAAGTGGTAGATTTTTTTGGTTAGGCATCGTAGTGCTTGGGTGGACACCCCCTTGTGGGTGTGCTCGCCCGTAGCACAACAACGTGTGCGTTCGAGCAGGTTGGGTCATTCACTCGGGTGGGTCGGGTCGTGCGTTCCAATAGGTCAGTTCGGGTCATGTGTTCGGGCCTTATCGGATCATGCGGGGCTCGAGCGGACGCCTCCCAAAACCACGACCTGACCCAAACCCCCTAAATGCATGGCCTGACCTGCCAAAACGCACAACCTGACCCAAACCACCCGAATGCATAACGCGACCTAGGGGGAACGATTCTGAGAATCAGCCCCTTGCCAGGCAATCCAACCCCCCTCAAACGCATGACCTGACCCACCCAAATGCACAACATGACCTGATCGAGAACATGCCTCCTTGGGTTGGATCACGCATTCGTGCGGGTCAGGTCTGGTCATGCACTCAAGCGGGTCAGATCGTGCGTTTGGGCGGATCGGGTCATGTCATGCATTCGGGGGGGTCGGGTCATGCATTCAGCACATGTGTCATTTTGCTACGGGAAAACACATAGACAATTGAGCACATGCTCGAGCCCCACATGACCTGACCCAAATTGAATGCATGAATTGAACGCATGACCTGACCCAATCCCCCCTAAATTCATGACCTGACCTAACCGAACACACGACATGACCTGACCTGACCCGCCCAAACGCATGACATGATCTAGGGGGGTTGATTTTGAGAATTTCCCAACTGGGTCGAGTTGTGCATTTGGGTTGGTCAGCTCAACTCGTGTGCTCAGGCGGGTTGGGTCATACGTTTGAGCAAGTCAGTTCGTGTCGTGTGTTCGAGTGGGTCGGGTCATGCGTTTCGGGGGTCGAGTTGCCTGGCAGGGGGCCAACTCGTGGGTCAAGTTGTGTGTTCAGGCAGGTTGAGTTAGGTTGTGCGCTCGGGCGGGTCAGGTTGTGAGTTCGGGTGGGTCAAGTCATGTCGTACATTAGTGCAGGTCGGGTCATGTGTTCAAGGGCGGTGGGGCGGGTTTTGCATTTGGGGGCCGCCTGCACAAGCCTTGCATGACCCGACCTGACCCAAATTTAAAAATCACAGTAAAACCAAATTTCCCGTGCCAAATAAATAGAAAAAACACACTAATTTTGTTGCTAGAATACCATTTTTATTTTTCGGGTACAATTTCAACATTTTTTTAGTAATGATGTTAAATATAAAATAATGGGATCATAAACACACTAAAATTCCAACAATTTTTACGCATGTCATTTAACATATAATATCACGACACTAAAAATCCCTAAAATTCCATTGATTTTCAACCATAATGTAAAAGACAAAAAATATTTCGAAATTTTTCACCCATAGAATTAGAAAACATTAAGTTTTCAACACATTTCAACCATGATAGTATGAACAAATTATATGACTAAAATAACCCAATGAAACATAAATTATTTCTCTAAGTTATTGTTGCATTGTGAATATTTTAAACAAATGAATTCATCATAATTAAAACATGTAATCCAATAAACATAAAAATGACTCATAAATTCATGTAAGATCATATGGAAGTTAAAATATCATTTTCATTGCTCAATGCAAACATCATTTTTATAAAATTTCTTACACAATTATTCAAAATCACTCATATTTTCTTGCACATTATCAGAATTCACATCTTCTGATGAATGACTGGATACAGATGAAGATGTTCCATATTCTTCTCTATCATAAAATAGTGCCCCATATAATTCAACATGCATGCCCACCATTTGAGGTTTCAAAACTCTTCTATATCTACGACTGGGCTCAACAAACTCCCATCTCAACACTGTTTCTTGTGGTAGAAACCTCTTCATCATATCTATCGTACTGGAGCAAAGAGTTCCTCTCTTTGTTAGATTGAAGTCATAAACAAGTAATTTAACTTCCTCCAATTTTAAGAGGTTTGTGCAGTGACAATTTATATTTGTACCATTTCTTTTAATCTTTCTGCCAATTTTTTTATCAACTACAATTTCTGGCTTGTACACACTAATGAATGGGTGTGTGTTTGTGGCATACCAATGTACTTCAACACATGTAACATATTCATTTTCCTTAATGACCTTTATAACCTTGGCAACCTAGAATTGATAGCCATGTGCATATCCATTTGCTAACATTGCGATCATGCAACCCTCCTTCATATCTTGTACTGAATCCCTGTAAAGGTCTTCCATGACTTCATGTTGTGCACGAGATCTTTTGGAACCAATATACATTTCTCTTTCCTCCACCTATGTATAATTAATAATACCTTGAGATTTTTGTTGTTCAACAATGCTTGTTTCCTCATGTTCATTTGACACATTTTGTGGCCAAAAAAATGGAGTCTTCAAAAGCATATATTCATTTGTTGATCTTGAAAGGATATCACTCTCATCATTGAAAAAGGACTCCCAGAAAACTGAAACAACAACATAAAAGTACTCATATGTATATATAATAATTTTTTTAAATTTATTCCAGGAATTCAGAATAATCTATATTTCTCTTCTGCCTTTATGCATTATGAACTTCAGCAACTGATTGTAATAACAATATATTTGATGCAAATATTGGATGATCTGGAATGAACTTCAAAAATGCCAAACCTGATAGCAGCACCTATTCTGTGGTATTTGAATACTTCTTGCCCCATATAAGTGTTTTCCCATCAATTTTTTTGATACGAAATTGATGTTGGAAGCTAATGTCATTAAGTTGTTCAATGCATTTCTCCTCACCATGTGATCCTAGAATAAACCTTCACATGTCAACAATTTATTCTAACACATGAAAAATAGGCTCTGGCATATATGATTTCTTAATACATTCAATTAATGATGGCAAGCTCCCAACATCCATCCTCCTCAATGTTACTAAAAAATAACTGAACATCTGTTCAATATGGTCATGAGTGTGCCCAACAAGAAAGAAACCAACCTTTAACTTATGAAAAATTCTCGACTCAACTAGAAGTTTTAAATACCCATATGTTTACTAGTATTTATCTTTCAGCTGGGTTGATAGCTTCATCTAGAATACCAGAGAAAACCAATTCAATAAATTTTATTTTCTGAAAAATAAATAAATAAATAAATATAAATAAAATAAATAAATAAATAAAATAAATAATAATAATAATAATAATAATAATAAATAAATAAATAAATACAATAAAAATAAATAAAATAAAAAATAAATATGTAAAAATAATTAAATAAATAAAATCACATGGTCTGAGGGGGGTGCCCGCTAGTGACCCGCACGACCCGACCTGACCCGACCAACCCGAACACAAAACCTGACCTGTCCGAATGCACGACCCAAAAAAACCTACATGAACAGAAGACCCAACCCAAGGGAGCGATTCTGAAAGGCTGGGTCGTGTGTTCGGGTAGGTTGGGTTAGGTCATGGGCTCTGGCGGGTCAGGTTGTGTGTTCGGATCGGGTCAGGTCGTGTGTTCGGATCGGTTCAAGTAGTACAGGGCTTGGGTGGGTGCCCCCTATGGGTATGCTTGCCCATAGCACAACGACGTGTGTCATTGTGCTGCAGGTGGGCACTCCCACAGGGGGTCACCCGCTTGAGCCCCATAACATGGCACCACGGGGCTTGGGCAGGAGTGCCCCTGTGGGCGTGCCTGCTTACAACACAACAACGTGTGTCATTGTCCTATGGGCAGGCACGCCCACAAGTCCATGCCTGCCTGAGCCCCGTGGCATGGCATCACGGGCTCAATAGGATGCCCGCCCACAGCACAATGGTGTGACACGCCACTGTGCTGCGAGCGGGCACGCCCATAGGGGGCTGCTCGCCCGAGCTTGCAACACCATAATGTGGGGCTTGAGCGAGCGCCCCCCTTTGGGTATTCCCACCTATAGCACAATGGCATCCACTGTACTATAGGGGAACACCCACCCAACCTCGCGGTTCCGTGCAACGGGGCTCAAGTGGGCACCGCCCTATGGGCATACCTGCCCGCATCACAACGACACATGCCATTGTGTTGGGGGTAGGCACGCCCATAGGGGGGGCTCCCACCTGAGTCCCACATGACCCGAAATGACCCAAAAACACAACCCAAACACCCCAAATGCACGACCTGACCTGAACCCCCTTAACGCACGACACTACCTGACTCGCTTGAATGTACGACCCGACCTGCTCGAGCACATGACTTGACCTGACCCGACTCGCCTGAATACAAGACCCGACTCAGGAGGGGTCAATTTTGGCATGAGAGTTGTAGGGCTCGGGCGGGCGCCCCCATCTCGGCGTGCCGGCCCACAACACAACAACATGTGCATTCACATGGGTCATTCCATGCGCTCAGGCAGGTCGGGTCTGCTGGTGCGTTTGAGTCAATTCGGGTCGTGTGGGGCTAAGGCCTGCCCCGCTGAATGCATGACCTGACCCAACCCCCTCGAATGCATGATCTGACCCACCCGAACGCACAACCCAACTCGCCTAATTGCACGACCAGACCTGACCTACCCAAACGCATGACAGGACCCGACTGAGGGGGGCCGATTGTGAGAATTAGCCTCCCTACCTACCAGGGGGGTTGATATGAGAATTGACCCCCCTTCCTGTAAGGGGGTCAATTATGAGAATTAGACCCCTTCCAGGCAAAGGGGGCCAATTCTAAGAATTGACTCCCCTCAGGGCATGCATTCGGGTAGGTCGGGTCGAGTCATGCGTTCAAGCAGGATGGGTCATGTCGTGCATCCGGGCGGGTCGAGTCATGCATTCGGGGCATGTGCCGCTGTGCTACAGGTGGGTGCACCCACAAGGGTGTGCCTGCCCAAGATCCGTACGACCCAACCTGACCTGAATGTACGACCTGACTCGACCCCACTGAATGCATGATAAAACCCGTCTGAACACACGTACCGACACGCCCCATTGCACGACCCGAATCGATCCGCTCGAACACATGACCTTATGTGGGGGGGCGATTATGAGAATAACCCCCCCTTCCTGGTAGGGGGTCGATTAAGAATCGACCCTCTTTCTTGCCAGGTAGGGGACCCAATTCTTAGGATCACCCCCCTAGGTCAGGTTGTGCATTCGGGTGGGTCAGGTCATGTGTTTAGGTGGGTCGAGTAGTGTCACGTGTTCAGGAGAGTCAGGTCGTGTGTTCAAGCTACCTCACACGGGGTTCGATTCCAAGAATCGCCCTTCCTGCCTGGCAGGGGGCCAATTCTCAAAATCATCCCCCCTTTTAAGCAAGGGGGGAGATTCTCAGCCAAGGAGGGGGACCAATTCTGTGAATCGACTCCCCTGGGTTGGGTTTTGTGTTCGTGTGGGTCAGGTCAGGTCGTGCACTCAGGCGGGTCGAGTTGTGCATATGGGCATGTTTAGTTGTGTCATGTGTTCATGTTAGTCGTGTCATGTGTTGGGGGGTCAGGCTGCCTGGCAGGGGGGTCAATCTGTTTGGGTAGGAATCAAAGAGATCGAGTGGGAACCATGGGGCTTGAGAAGGCAACCCCTTGTGGGCATGCCTACCTGTAGCACATCGACATGTGCATTCGAGTGGGTCAGGTGGTGCGCTCAGGAGGGTCGGGTCATCCGTTCGGGGCGGTCAGGTCAGGTCACGCTGTGCAAGGCTCAGGCGGGCGTCCCCCGAACGCATTGCCTGACTCGAACCCCCTCGAATGCATGACTCGACATTTCCAAACTCATGATCTGACTTGCCCAAGTGCATGACCCGACCCGACCTGCCTGAAACCATGATCCGACCTAACCTAGGGTGGCCGATTCAGAGAATCACCCCCCGTGCTTGGCAGGGGGCCGATTCTAAGAATCAACCCCGCTGGCTAATTGGGGGACGATTCCCAAAATCAGCCCCCTTCCAGGCAGCCCAAACCCCCTTGAATGCACGACCTGGCATGCCCGAACGCAAGACGCAAGCTTACTTACCCAAATGCATGACTCGACTTGTCTGAGCGCACAATCTGACTCGACCTAGGGAGGCGGATTTTGAGAATCGACACCCCTGAAAGGCATGGGGGCTAATTCTCATAATCGTCTCCTTGCCAGGCAACCTGACCCCCCCTATCGCACGACTCGGCTAGCCCAAATGCATGACATGACCCGACCCGTCTGAACGCATGACCCGACTTACATGAGCGCACAACTCGACTCGACCTGCCTGAATGCATGACCCGACCTAAGGGGGTAGATTCTGAGAATTGGCCCTAATGCCTGTTAAGGGGGGCAATTCTCAGAATTAAGAATCGACCCGTGCTAGGCAGAGGGGAAGATTCTCATAATCGAACCCCCTCCCTAGAAGTTGGTAAATTCTCAGAATCAACCCCCCTACTTGGAAGGCGGTCAATTCTCAGAATTAGCCCCCTACCTAAAATGTGGTTGATTCTGAGAATCGCCTCCCGTGCTTGCCAAGGGGGCTGATAATGAGAATCGGCCCCCTGGGTCGGGTCATGCATTTGGGCAGGTCGGGTCGGGTCGTGCGTTCGGGGTGTGTGTCACTGTGTTGCAGGAGGGTATGCCCACAGGGGGTGCTTGCTCGATCCTCATATGAACTGACCCAACCCGAACGTACGACCCAACCCGAACCTCCCGAATGCATGACCTGAACCACTTGAACGCACGACACGACCCGCTTGAACGCATGAATCGACGTGCCCTAGCACACGACCTGACATGACCCACTCGAACACACGATCCAAACCAAGGAGGTTGACTCTGAGAATCATCCCCCTACGTGCTAGAGGGACGATTCTGAAAATCATCCCCCTAGGCAGGGAGGGGTGTCGATTCTGAGAATCTTCCTCCTGCTAGGTAGGGGGAGATTACGAGAATCACTCCCCCTCCTTAGTAAGGGGAAGATTCTTAGAATTAGAGCCTAGCAAGAAGGGAGGTCGATACTCAGAATTGGCCCCCTTGGGTTGGGTCGTGTGTTTGTGCAGGTTGGGTCGGGTCATGCACTCAGGCATGTAGAGTTTTGTCGTGCGTTCAGGAGGGTGTGGTCATTTGTTCGCGGGGGTCGGGCTCCTGGCTGGGGGGACGATTTGTTTGGTGGGGTTGATTCTAAAAATCGGCCCCTTGGTAGGTAGGGGTTAATTATGAGAATCACCCCCTACCAAAAAGAGGGTCGATTCTTGGAATCAGCCCCCTAGCAGGCAGAGGGGCCAATTTTTAGATTCAGAACCCTGGGTCTGGTCGTTCATTCATTCGGGTCATGCGCTTGGGCATCAGTTCATGCATCTGGGTGGGTCGGGTTGTGTGATGTGTTTGGGCGGGTCAGATCGTGCATTTGGGGGGGTCGAGTTGCTTGGTGGGGGGGCGATTCTGAAAATCATCCCTCCTTCTTGATAGGGTGTCGATTCTCAGAATTGATGCCCTGGCAGGTATGGGCATCGTTATTGGCCCCCTTAGGTCGGGTCGTGTGTTCGAGCGGGTCAGGTCAGGTCGTGCACTCAGGCAAGTGAGGTCCTGTATTCAGACAGGTCAGGTCCTGTCATGCATTCAAGCAAGTCAGGTTATGCATTCGGGGGTGAGGGGTCGAGTTACTAGACAAGGGGTAGATTTTTTTGGTTAGGCATTATAGTGCTCCGGTGGACATCCCTTTGTGGGCGTGCTCGCCCATAGCACAACAACGTGTGCATTCGAGCAGGTCGGGTCGTTCACTTGCGTGGTTCAGGTCGTGTGTTCGAGCAGGTCAGTTTGGGTCATGTGTTCGGGCCTTATCGGATCATGCGGGGCTCAAGAGGATGCCTCCCAAGCCCACGACCTGAACCGAACCCCCTGAACGCATGACTCGACCTACCAAAACGCATAACCCGACCCAAACCACCCGAATGCATGATGCGACCTGGGGGGGCGATTCTAAGAATCGGCCCCCTGCTAGGCAGTCCAACCCTCCTCAAACACATGAACCAAACCACCCAAATGCACAACATGACCTGATCGAGAACATGCCTCCTTGGGTTGGGTCGCACATTCGGGCGGGTCAGGTCAGGTCACGTACTCAAGTGGGTCGGGTCATGCATTTGGGCGGATCGGGTCATGTCGTGCGTTCGGGCGGGTCGGGTCATGCATTCAACGCGTATGTCATTTTGCTGCGGAAAAACACATAGACAATTGAGCACACGCTCAAGCCCCACATGAACTGACTCGAATTGAATGCATGACCTGACCCAACCCCCCATGATTGCACGACCTGACCTAATTGAACGCATGACATGACCCGACTCGACCTGCCCAAACGCATGACATGATCTAGGGGGGTTGATTTTGAGAATTGCCCAACTGGGTCAGGTCGTGCATTTGGGCGGATCAGCTCAACTCGTGTGCTCGGGCGGGTCGGGTCATATGTTCGAGCAGGTCGAGTCATGCGTTTGGGGGGTTGAGTTGCCTGGCAGGCGGCCGACTCCTGGGTCAAGTTGTGCGTTCAGGCATGTCGGGTTAGGTTGTGCTCTCGGGCGGGTCGGGTCGTGAGTTTGGGTGGGTGAAGTTGTGTCGGGCATTAGTGCAGGTCGGGTCATGCGTTCAAGGGCATCGGGTCAGGTTTTTCATTTGGGGTGTGTCTGCATGAGCCTCGCACGACCCTACCTGACCCAAACAGATGACCCGACCCAACCCACCCAAACACACGACCTAACCTGACCCCCTTGAATGCATGACTAGAATGCACAACCTGACCTTAACCTGCCTGAACGAACGACCTAACTTGACATGCCCGAATGCATGACCCAGATGCATGACTCGAACCCGACCCACCCAAATGCATGACCCGACGCGCATGAATGCACGATCTGACTCGAACTCACCCAAACTCACGACCTGACCCAACGTGCCTGAATGCATGACCTAAACACATGACCTGACCCTGACCCCCTCGAACACACAACTTGACTTACAATTGGCCTCCCATGCCCACCCATCACATAGAACCCAGACACGCCCCCATCAACCCCCCTAGCAGGCAAGGGGGGCAAGTGTGCGTGCCCTCTCAGGCATAGTGCCTCCCCCTCGACAGCAAGGAGGGCCAGGGAGAAAATGTAAAATAAAAATAAATTTTTTTGAAGGAATGGTTTCTCTATTTTGGTATTTTTGATGAACGTAAAAGCACACTAGAACTAGGGGACGATGTACATGTTTTTGGTGTTTTTTAATTTTTAATTTTTGTTTTTTTGTTTGTTTGTTTACGTAAGATATTGTTTTTTTTTTTACTTATTTATATGTAGATATATATTTTTGTAGGAAAATGGCATCAAGGAAGATTTATGTCAATCTCTCTTGACCAATTGGATGATCTAGAGGTGGAGGTGGGCCCTAAAAAATTATTGTTGAATGAACCCAAACTCAGTTAATTACTGCAAATGTAGGGGATACCTCCCCAAAGGAAAATAAGTTGATTTCATACTGCAAGAAATCAAAAGAAGTGAAGCGTACAAAATATTGATGATATATTTTAAGAAAAAGAATGCGAAGATATGTAATTATATCTATATGATAGTAAAATTTTTGATGATGCAAGTTATGAGATGATGGGAAAAATGTTAGACCTATATATTAGGTCGAATACTGAAAATTTTTATGTACTTACAAAACTACCCAAGTCACATGATAATATTAGATATCATTCTACATTTATGATGTATAAGATGAAAGAATATTCTACAAGGATATGCAAACAAATCATAAATGATATTGCACAAAATATCGTAAGTATTTATATTTGAATTTATGTGTTTTTTGTATTCTAACTCTATCATTATATTTTTAATAACTTAGTTATATTGACATATTATATTTTGTTTGATAGAATGTTGTAGAGGGTCTTTCATTTATGTTGGGGGGAATTTATTTTATAGAGAGAGATATTATGAATGTAGTCGACATTTTCCATGAACATGAAGAAGAAGATGTGGGAAAAAACAAAATAAAGTACTTCATGATGCTACAAGACTATATAAAAGTGATCTATCTAGTAAAGGTAGACATGTTACTTTTGAAGAAGAGGAAGTTGAAGTTGAAGTTGAAGATGAGGAACATGTTTCCATTATTGAGGATCATATTAGAACTGATGTTACAAATAATAAGAGCCATAAAATAGAAAAAACAAAAATTCCCAAGAAGGTATCCTTTCTAGTTGATGATGAGGAGATTGCTTCTGTTGAAGTAAATATGATAACCAATAGGAGGAAGAAACTAAATTTTTCTCATTCTAAAAAAAACATAGACAACAATGAAGGTCCTATTGAAAAATCAAAAGGAAGCAGGGAAATCATTACACCAGGAGCTGATTTAGAGGATGGCATTATTAAAACAAAACAAAATTCCATTCAACATCACTTGATGAAGACAAATTTAATCGATGGCGGTCGGTCATTTCAAATTAATGTCAGTCAAATATACAAGCCAGATGAAGGAAAATTCAAATATCAAATTAGAAATTCACACCACTTGCATGTTCACAATTTGAAAACATTTATGAGGTACAATCCATATGCACATGTGGTTGACTATGTTCTTCTTGTTGATCCAATTCAGGTTCCCAATAAATAAAAATTTTACACGTCAAAATGTTTTGAATATAACAATTATGTACTTGGGGGGAACCATTCTCTAGAAGGTCAAAGGAAATTGATGGAGGAATATCCCAATAAACCGCGTTTTGAAATAATTAAATTTATCAGTTATGTCAGTTTAATAGATACATAAGAAAATTTATTGGCATGGGATCATAATACAGATAATGAGTATATGATTTTTATGACTTTCATCCAAAGGGTTAGTTTTATTCATAATGAATTTGAAGAAAAATGTGGTGGGGGTAAGACAAAGGTTTATCATGTCGTTTGGAAGGAATGTTGTATGGAAATAGGTTATCAAATTGAGGTAAAAATCAATTCAAAATGTGGCAAACTAAATTTTGAAATATTCAGAGGTATGGATAACATTTTCCAGTAGGAATTTAGAACTAGAGAGAGATGGAAATTGATTAATCATATTTTTTTAGATGTGGGAGAACATTGGCATAAAAATCCAAAAGGTCAAGAAGTCTAAACCATTGATATGTACCAGCAGTAAATCAGGTCTTGAAATGAAGCTCCTTCTAGAATATATGACTATTAGACCTTGGAGAGCAATGCAAGGAGCGAAGGATGAAAAATTTTCAAAACAATATTATCTCGTGTAAAGTCAGAAGAATTATCATTGGACGAAATGTTTGAGGTATTTCTAAATTAAGTTTTTTATTTTTACTTATTTTTGGATTATAAGTTTTTGTCAAATATAACATATTTTTGTTCGTAGTATTTGTTACATATATCACTATATTAATATTTTTTACTTTATTTATTCAGTTACAATTATTATATCAGAATATAAGAACAAATGGTTAAATTTTTTAATGAAGATAATTGGGATGATGTTGTATGAAACTACCCAGATTCAAGTTCTACATCAGTGCTAAAATATTGTTATCTTGCATTTAAAAAGGTATGTTGATTTATACATTAATTTCTATTCGCACTTCTATTATTTTTATTTTATAACTTATACATATATTTGTTTATTTCATTAAATATGAAGTAGGATGCAAATGGAGCACCAGATAGTTTCAGAAGCTTTATTGAAAAAATTAAAATGGAAAGGATGAAAAAGAAATGTCTTAGTAATGTCGAACTTGATCCCAGTCTTAGTAATTTCATTTGGGATGGGCTCCACACTATCCAATATCAAATAATACCAGGTGATTGTGAAGACATTGCAAAACTCATAACTAAAAGAGATTATTCCTTAGTTATTGCAGATATTCCTCATTGTTTCAATATCCCAGACATTGAATATGATAGTGACCATTATACTTATCAAGATTTTAATAAAGTGGTCGCTGGATTTATAGAAGTCACAACATCACCATTTTGGAGATTTGTGACATTTCATTCAGACACGCAATTTGCAATGTTATTAACAAGATTCAAGGGAAAATCAAAGCCAAGGATGCAACTTACATGGTAAGAAATTGAAATCGTATGTTTGATTAATGTTAAAAAAATCATTATGTACAGGTTATTTGAACTTTTACTATTTCATGTTACAGGAAAAAGTCAAATCTTATTAGTTGTGGAGATCAACCAATTATAAGTTATTCTGAGTTCATTCATGTTGAAAGTTGGACAAAAGATGATATCTATAAGCTTATGCTTTTTACTCAAGTAGATGGAAAGATTCATAACCAAGTACTGGTCCATGATGCTCTTGTAAAAAAACCAATAGGGGAATTTTGAGGTCTAAAATGAGCCTCCTAAGGAAATAATAAAATAATAGCTAAACCAATAAAATAATATTTATGAATTTTCAATTCACTTTTTGCACGAAAATCCATGTAACCATAGTTAAATTCAATTCAAAAGTTGTACCAAAATAAAATTAATAAAAAATTTGTATTGATGTGACTATAAATAAGAATGAACTTTTCAAGAAAAAATCATTATCATTAAACAACTAATGCATTTGTCCTTTTTACTTAAATAACTTAAAATAAAATATAAATATAAATTTATAAATTCTTAATTATATTATATGCTATTAATTAAAATTTATATTATTTAAATTTTATAATAACATGTAATTAATATACTATATAAAAATAATATAATAAATTCATATGGATATTCATTGTTTCTTTCAAGAAATATGAA
This sequence comes from Pinus albicaulis, assembly GCA_034641835.2. Taxonomy (NCBI): domain Eukaryota; kingdom Viridiplantae; phylum Streptophyta; class Pinopsida; order Pinales; family Pinaceae; genus Pinus; species Pinus albicaulis. The sequence goes on along the minus strand of CM076576.1, from coordinate 635,102,741 downwards.
ATGACAATAATATATTTTTATTCAAAAAATGTGAAATGACATTTATTATGAGTACTTTACTTTCATTTTAAAAGTACTTAGAACACTACCATGGTTAACCATGAGTTTTTATCCACCATTGAGAATGTGACAAGTAAGTACCTTTAACTCAAACAATGCCACCTCAACCATTAGGGATGATGCCATCCCCTACATTGTGATTGGTTCTTATAAAGTGAATTTTGATTGTACATTTTCCTTAGGAGGCCCATTTTAGACCTCAAAATTCCCCTAATGTAACATATGAAGATAAAGAAGCAAAAGGAGAGATAGTTAACATATATAAAAAACCACAATAATTGAATAACTATTTTTCATATTTATGTTCAAATAAAGGAGATTGGATTTTGGATTTATTTTCAGGCTCACGTAAGTTTTATTATATAAAATTGAATTTCAATATTTTATTTTTCAATTTTTATGTGTTTATACTAATTTACTTAATTTTATTTTGTACTTGATGATTAGGCACAACGCTAGCATGTTGCTTACAAAAAGGAAAAAATTGCATTTCCATGAGAAAGACACAGTACAATGCAAATTTATTCAACAAAGAATTAATGCTCTTCAATTTCTTCCAGATGCAATGCAAGAAGTTGGTTTGAGGAAAGGGGATTTTAATAAATCCCGTGTGGAAAAAAAAGAAAAGGAACCTCAACCACCATTAGATGAAATGATTGGAAATACATACTTTGGGAGATTCGCAAATATAAGAGATCCATCAGAAGAGGAACATGACCAAACTGAAGCAGAAAATATTGTGGAAGAAGACAATAATGAAACTCCGGAAGATGAAGAGTTTGGGTTACGTGATATTATTGATTATATTTTAGTTAAGATTGAAGTTGAAGCTCATTTTTTGTAACTATTAATTAGTTATACTTCTAATGTTTTGACTTTGACATTTTATGAAAATAGTAAGTATTCAATTATTGTTATTATATGTTTAATATTTGTATTATGTGATTTTCACTTCATTTTTTTTGAATCATTTAATTTTTGAAAAAAATTGTGATTATTATTAATTTTTGACATAAAATTCATATAAATTGCTATTTTTTATACTTTTTTTGTTAATTTTTTCCTATAAAAATGGTTTATTTGACATGTCACTTAAAACAAATAGTGTCAAAATGTGTATTTTTTGTGTTATATTTATATTGAAAATGTGTATTTTTATGTCAATTGTTAAAAAATATTGTTTTTTAGTGACAATTATTTCATGTACAAAATATTATTTAACAATATATAATTATATAGAAGATCAAAACTTTAAAATTTTGACAATTTTTTATAACACTGGAAAAAATCAAAGTTCTCACTACAAAAAAAATGAAAAGAAAAACAAAAAAAACAAACGTGAAAAATATGTCACAGAAGAAGAAGAAGACAAGTACTTCAAAAATTGTTAAATTTAGAAAATAATTATTGTACCATTTAATACATAAGAAAATTTAAAGTGTCAAAAACATGCTGAAGAAAAATTAAGAGTATTTTGAATCAACACTTTTCAAAATCAGATGATTTTTTGCTACCTAAAAAAGGTGGGTACTCGTTTCCGTTCTTGTTTCAAAGTTTACATTGTTTCATTTTTTTGTTTTTATCTTCATAATCTTTTTGTGAGTTTGTTTGAATGCCATAGTGAAGTATTATTGAGAATGCATCATGTTCACATTTTTTTTAGGGTTTCATCTGGATTGTTTGTTGATTCATAAAAAAGGGATAGGTTGTTGTTTAAGATCATTATTTCACTGTCTTTTTATGTCAAATTCACTAGATTTTTTTATTAATATTACTTATTTGAGCTAAATAAATTTCTTATTTGTGAAGGATCTTCTAGATTAGTGAAGTTAGGGTTTTCTCAAAGAATAAGTTCTTTTGTGAAAGAGTGCTTCTGTTTGTTGAATATTAAAAGAGAATTATTCCTTTCCAGTTTGAAGTTTTCATAATTACACTTGTAGACATCATTCATTTGGAGCATTCATTAAAATTTTTCATTTTTAGAGTTTTATTGGTTTCTCCACAAAATTTATAAGAATTATGAGTGATTGTTTGTGAAAGATACTTTGTATGTTTATTTCACTTAAGTGAATTGAAATTTTCATTTAAATTTATGAAATTGAATAGTTTTCGAAGTGAAAATTGGAATTTCATGAAAAAGAACATATTTGGATTTTGAGTTTTGAATCTCTTTTTAAAATTAAATAACCTCTCACTCTCCAATAATTAGGAATTCATTGAAATAAAACGATCACAATTTCATGTTTGAATGGATTAGAGTATTTTGAGTTGGTCTAAATATCATTAGTTTCACGCCCATAACCCTTTGAGTAAGTAACATCATAATAACATAGTGTTAATTAAAATCAATCTATTATCAAAATATAAAATCTAGAATCTAGAATCTAAAATCAGTCTAAAATTAATGTAGAAATGTAAAAATAGATGCTTTTGAAGTTTGGAGGGCTTCTTTGATGTTTCATGGGGATCATGCCTGATCTAATCATATTTCTTCAGACAGGGAAAACTCTTTCTCTTTTCCTGATTTGAAACATTCCCGAGCCTTGCTAGAAACAAAACAAAGTGACCTCTTTGATGGTGCGTGACCTAGGGATAGACAAGGGTTTTGTTTTGACAAATAAGAAGAAATGATGGCTAACTGATATTGAGAACAAGTTTTTTGACTTGGAGATTAGTTTTCTCAAGGTATTTTCCCTAAACACCACCACCTAGACCTAGAGGCTTTGTCACAATTTCTGAAGGATTTCTTGGACATAGTTAGGTCATTATATGACGAAATAAACAGTGAGAAAGGGGTAGATAACTTTGTCCAATGTTTGACAGGGAGCCATGTGGAAACAAGGGTTTTGAAAGCAGAGGTATTAGTCTTATGACATTTATAGACAGGGGAGGTTTGCTGTAATGAGATAGGTTTAGAAAACTGAAGGGTTTTTCTCATCATAGGCTGGAGGGAGGGGGGTAGGAAGACAAAATTTTGTTTGAGGTGTTTTCTAGATGAAAAATTGATAGATTGAGATTAGCTTCTAGAAAACTCAGCCAAGGAATCTAGTCATCAAAATATGCAAAAATATTGATGACTAACAGTGGCTCCATTTGGGGAGGGCAACTCCTTTTTGGGAGGTGTCCAGAATTGTAGATCTCTGGCTTGTGAAGACCAGTTCCTTATCCATTGGCACAAATTTCTCTCTTTCTTGATGCTATTTCTGAAGATTTACAACATGATTAGGATCAACCTCATCTCTACTTACCCAACTACTTTTCCTAGCATTTTTTCTTCTTTAGGTGCACTTGGACTAGCAACCCTTTGACATGATATTTTTGAAAGAGAAAAACTATCTACTTCTACACTTATATCTTCCGGGAGTTCAGATTAAAATGATGAACTCCATTGATTCTCTACCTACGCTAGATCGACTGTCAAGATTAAGCTGTTTGACAAGATTTCATTCACTAGACTAAAACATGAAATTGAAAAATGACCAAATCAGGATTAGACGGTCCGATTTGTCATATGTTTGTGGCATAAAAGACAAGCTGCACACAAATATTATTTTTTCACAAAATAATATTTAGAAAAATTAGGGCGAGGATACATAGTTTGTTTTTCATCCCTGTTTTACTCTTTGGTTCTGTTTTGAGCATGTGGAACCAGTATCTTTTCCTAATCTACTTTCATTGAAAAGTAAAGCTTGCACAATTTGACAATCACTTCTTCCACTAACTTATCAGTCATCAATTTAAAACATGTCCAGTTATGATTAGGCTAGATAACTGAACAAGATAAATTTTGAGCACTAGTAGTGGCATTTATGTTTGCGCACTTTCAGCATGGCTATTTTTTGAACATTAGGCTTTTCTGCTATTTTTAAAACTGCCCTCTTTTCTACTTTTATACTGTTTTTGCATTTTCTGTTTTTGATTTATTTCTTCAAACAATCTAGAACTGAAAAGATGCCCACAAGGCTGAGCTTATTTTTCACACCTATCTATCTATACTAATCTAACCTATACACAATATACATTCATTTAGTGAAATCTCTTTTCCAACAAAGCCAATCTAGCAGATGATTCCATGAGCGATTTTTTTTTAGCTTTTTGAGAGTGCTGAAGAAATGAAAATGCCACTTCCTCTTTACTTGTTTTCGAATAGTAGTGCCTAAAATTTTTCTCACACTTTGCAACAAACTGTTCTGGGAGGATCACACTACTCCTTCAGATTTCTCAAGGAAAACAACAAATGGATCTTGGAATAATAACTAATCTAGAGGATTTGACATATGAGCTTCATTCAAGACTACTCTTTCTTCCACTTGGCTATGTTTGGGACTCTCTTGGGAAAGACACTCTTCCCCTTGCTCATGATCACTTGAACCATTAGACTCATCATTTATTGCAGTGTAGTTTTCTTTCCAAGTTGATGTGTTCTGATTAAGTGGACTGAAAACTGTGCAAAGGTCATCATGTTGATGAGCAGGGATGCACTTTGGCAGTAAATCCTCTTGAGAGGATAGTGTGACAACTCTCATGTGATTATCAACCTCTATTTATTCATCTGCAATTTGTAACTCAATGGAACTAGGTGGCTGCAAATCTAGAGTTAAGGAGGATTCCATGTCCAAAATGATTTCCTCATTGGAAACTTGCTTAAGAATTTCATCATCCTCCTCAACCTCATCATCAAAGCTGAAAGACTGCTGATTTCCAATTATGTGAAAGTTATTTCTGATGGACTGAAGCGAAGTAGAGCAAAGAGTCAAAGACTCTTCACTTACTTCCAAACTCTCCAGGATTTCCTCATTAGTGTCATAGGTGACCTGTCTTAGTTGATTACTGCTTTCAATCTGATGATAGTGAACTTCATTCCACAAATCAACTGCTGATGGCTCTGCAAGGTTAGCTTCTGCTTGAATATCATAATCATCAATATATTGATCAAACCTTGGAGAATAATTAATATAAGCAATGTCACTAGCCATACATATTGGACTATCAGATTGTTTCTCTTCAAATTGATTTACAAATCTATTTTCTGCTATGTGACAGTTAAGATCAGGAGGAAAATCAAGAGAAGCTGACTGTATGTTTATGAGTTGATCTATCTCTTCTTCAGTTAAAAAGGGAGGCATTTTTTATCTCTCTTTGGATATAACTACAATAATCTTCTTTCTCCTGGGAAAGCTGATTTAGAGGATGAATGTATTTTTAGGCCTTACCTAAGAGAGATGATGAATCATTACTTGTGCCTTTAGATAAATCCTGTGGGTTCTCTTTCATTTCTTGATTGTTTTCATCTTCAAACAACTCTTCTTGATTTATGTGAGAGTTAACTTGAGCAGGGGTTTCCTGAATGACTGCCAAGAGATATTTAGGATGCAAACTTCCTTTCAAAATCTGGAATGAATTAAAGCATAAGGGTATAGATCCTAAAGGTTTTGATTCTTCTTCTATTTCAGATTTGAATTCATCCTCAATAAACTCTTCTTGGCTGCCAAGATGGTTATCTTGAGTATGAAAAGCATGAATCACCTCTAATAGATCCTCAGGATACCAATTTCCTAAGTCTTCATCAATGTTAACAAGGTGTTGTTTGAGGTCTTCAGATTGATCACAACAATTTTCAGCCAATGATAGAGATGGAAAATGCCTTATATAGTGTTTATAAAATACTTTGTGGAAATCCTTCAAAGAAAACAAGATGCCAGGTTCTAGCCATTCATACCAATTTATTGCCTTATCTTCTAATGTTGCCATAAACATTTTCATGAGGCAGTCCTCATGCCATTCAACCTTCAACCTCCATATGTGTATATGAAATTTGATGAGGTGTAACAAGGGGTCATCAACCTTTTCATCTCGAAAGATAGGTAGGTTTTTCATCCAATTTATTTCAGGCATTTTGTGTGGGAATCTAGGGATATGATATTTGTTCCTTGGAGCATATCTCCTTTGTATCCTTGGATCCATCTTTGTTAATCAGAAAGTGTCACTGTGTCTTTTCAACCAGTCTAAAGTTCTCTACCAGTGGAATCTTTTGGTCTAATGAGGGTTGTGAAGTCACCAGGTGGAAGAACTTTGATGTCCATCATCAGCATGATTGGGATTTCTCAATGCATTCCCAAGAGATTTTATAAGGACTAGTGGAGTAATAGGCCTACTGGAGGCTAGTGGAGTCGCTAGGTGGATGTTTTTAGTTGTTTTAAGGGTATATGTGTATGGTCCACCACCAATACTAACAAAAACCAATCTAAGGATGTTTTGGGATTTTTCTGAGTTTCTTTATGTAGCCCTAAGCTTTGTAAGAGTGTTCTATAGCTGAATCATTATTTTGCTAAGATGGTGAAAGAGCTAGTTTCTACTCTTCAGACAACACTTAAGTTTTTTAAGTTTGAATGAGATCTTGAGAGGTCCTAAGGGATACCTAGGATGTTTTGACTCAAGGTCCCACCGTGATCGCCATTATGTTAGGGTGAGATGTGGGATAAATTGACAAGGTAGTTTTCTTAAGGGATGCTGAAATTTTTTAGGGAAGTCTAAGTTTGTTTATTACTTAGCGTCCCACCGTGATCGCCATTATGTTATGGTGGAGATGAGGTGTATGATTCACTAGATATTCTTGAAGATAAGGGATTTATGGAGTCCTAATGTGTACTCAGATTTTCACTAACTCAGAAGGTCCCACTGTGATCGCCATTATGTTAAGGTCCCGTGATTTGGCAGATTGGCAAGCCAAATGATAGGGTAACATCAAACCAACTTTGGAGCCCTAGGACCTAGCCTTCCTAGACTCAAAGAGGGCTCTCTCTATTATGCAAGGGATGTAAACTGTTTGCTTTTTATATCTTTGATTTTAGGCTAGTTGTTAAGTATTTTTTTTAGTTTGTTTTTGGTTTTTGTGAGGGGAACTGATCAAAGGATAAATAGATAAAAAGTTCATTAGATCAACTAGGCTATGGGGTCGAAAAGGTCAAGATTGTCTCAATGATGGACAAGGTATTACTGCAGGGTTGATTTGGTCAAGGTAAATGGATTCTTTGGGTGAAACTGAAATGATATGGACATTAAGTTTGTGAAGGAAAAAGATATTTTAAGCACAAATAGTTTAAACAACAAACATTCATGTGGTAGGGCTAACCATTAATCACTATAAATGAAACTCAAATTGATAGATGCAAAAAATAAACAATCAGGTGATGCATAGAAGTATAAGACCCTCTAACTTTGGGAAAATCACCTTCAGACTTTTTGGAAAACAAATAAGACAAACTAACAACTCAATCTATGAAGACAAAACTCCTAAACATCATATTTTGAGCTATTGGGAACTTTGAAATAAAACTGCAAAGCATTGGAAAAGGACAAGATCGAAACAAGACCTCTTTGAATTAACTAAGACAACTAATAATTAAGAGAAAGATTTCAGTGATGGAGTTTTGATTAGCTATGAGTAAGCAGGGCATACCGTGAATCATACTAGACATCATACATGATAACCATTAATGAAATTGATAACAAGTTCTTAGGGTACCAAAGAGCAGTTAAGAATTCTTTGACATAACCAAGAAAGATGAAAACATAAAAGATGTAATGAATCAGGAAACTTGAGGTGCATCCATGGGCATATCTAAAATCTATTCTTTACTGAACTACAACAAGCAAGAAGCATGAAAACATGTATGATAAACTAAGAAAACACAACAGATAAGGGACACAATACCATTCACCAAGCCATGGAATCCTACATACAATCCTTCTCCACCATCAAGGTCAAGCAAGAGATCATCCACTTCATGAGACAAAGTATTTATTCAAAGCTTGTAATGCTATGTATTGCTCTATAACATCAAGTTCATCCCCTATACTCTTAAAGCTTGACTTGTGCTTTGTATGCTTCCCTTTAGTATTTGAATGCTCGGGCTTCATAAATTGCCATTTGCCCACTCATTTGTTTATTTTGCATTTGTATAAAATGTATGAGGTCATTTGACCTTTCTAGATCAGTTTCCAAATCATGTATTTGGGCTTCTCCATTTTGCAAAAGTGACTCAAGAATTCTAGCTTCATCATCTCCATCATCACTGTCTATTTGTATGATGTCAAACTCCCTTTATTTTTCATGACTACTCTCCTGTTGTTCAACATTTTCTTTGCCCTTGCTTTGGATAGAATTCTTTGCTATTTTTCTCTTTGGAAATTCAACAATACTCTTCTTAGGCAGTTTGCCTCTACTCCTTAGCGCCCTAGTGACATTGCTAGTCACTACTGGAGTGATTTTATTTTTTGCAGATTTGGTGTTTTTAGCCTTTGGTGCTTCTGGAGAATGAATCATGGCCCCTTGCCTAGGAGAGGTAGCAAGCACATGTTCTTGGCTGTGTTGAGGATAAGAGAGAGGAGGTTTTATCACTAGCACTTGTTCAACTTGATCCTTTATACTGCTGCCTCCATCATCACTTGCTTTGCTGCCCTGTTCACTATTTTCCTCACTGTTTTGAGTTTGTTTAGGGCTGATAGCTTCATCATCCTTTTCTGCTGCTTAACTATCTTCACTGTTATTCTGTGGACTGCCTTGTTTACCCTCATCACTGTCTTGAATTTGTTGAGTGCTGCCTTTATTAGGACTGTCTTCATTGTCATTTTGCATGTTGTCACGTCCCTCACTGTTCTCCTTAGACTCTATGTGTGGGCTGCCATCATGATCACTACTTTGTTGGGAGGCACTTTTTCCACTGTCTCTTTGATTGGTTTCATGAATTTGTTGAGGACTGTGGTGTTCCTCATCACTGCTTTGAACATCTTCCCTTTTCTCTTCATCATCAATACCCTACTTGGAATCTTCATTGTTCCCTTGAGGACTTTTCTCCTAATCACTGTGTTGTTGATGGTCACTTTGTTTTTCAACACTGCTTTGAACCTCTTCCCTTTGTTCCTCATCATTACTAGCTATGGGTGGGCTATGCCCATGCCCATTTTCTTTTCTCTGCTCAGGGCTTCTTTGTTCTTCATCCTTACTACTTTGCTGAGTATCACTATGTTCCTCATCACCACTAACCTCATGCCTGCTTTCATGAGACTGCTCTTTTTCACTATCAATCATGGGTGATGTTTGCCTTTGAGGAGTATTTTGACTTGATGGAGGAGAGACATAGTGAGTGGAGGGTAAGGAGGATATGTGAGATGGGCCATGAGATGAAGAGGCAGTAGCAAAATCTGGATGAGAAATGAAAGTCTCCCAAGACACTCCTTTCTTTTCAAGCTGGTGAAGGATGATGATTTTTGTGAGAGAATGATGGAAAATACTAGCTTTTTGCTGAGCAGGAGGTCTCTTTTGAACAAGGGAGGACATATTGTCTATGATTTTGTAGAGGAAGAAAGGGAGATTTAGTAACTGAGTCCTTGTGAAATGCATGAGAAGCCTGATGTGATAGGAATAAATCCCGAAAAACCTCCCTTCACATGTGAAATACTTCATGATAAGTCTCATGAGGGGAGCATAGCTACTCAATAAGTGAGAAAAAGGGAATATAGCTTGGCAAGCATCTTGATGGTCTGGTTTTAGGAAGGGTTTATGGTGATTTAGATCCAGGTATGCTTGTTTGAACCACTTTTCTCCTATATAGGGGATCTTAGTTGCTTTAGAGACCACCCTAGGAGTGAGTTTAAAGTCCAGAACTGCTAGGTGGACATGTTTTCATTACAGCCTTAGGGAGAATAGCTATGTTAAGGGAGGGTAATTGGTGACCTCCTAGATTTTTTGGCAAAAATCAAGGCATCCTACCTCATGAAAGTTAAAGAGAACCGAAGGGGAGTCATTTATTTCCTGAGTTGTAACAGGCTCAAATATTTTGTGAAATCCACCCTTGCTGATTTTCTTTGGAGGCATAGCTTTGTTTTAGGCTTTCCTTCACTCTCTTACCAACACAGGTCTTTCAAATGAACAAAAATAGAACTCTTCTTTAAACACTGTTTTTCTCTTTTAAAACTGTGTTTGGATTTTTAATCAAAACATGCCTTTCAACTGATATCAATCCCTTTCTCAAAAACTGGGTTTTTTCTCTTTACTCAACAAACAAGCCTTTTGCAACCATTAAATAAGCCCTTCCTCCTTAATCACTGTTTTGTTTCCTCTTTGTAAACATGGTGGTTTTTAGAATAAACTGTGTCTTTTGCCTTCATTAGACTATGTTTTTTCCTTAACAAAATTGATTCTTAACACCTCCCAAACTCAAAAACTTATGTGAAGAAAACAGTAAAATTCCTCTGAAAAATGTATTGGCTGCTTTTGAAGATAAGTTCACTGTGCAAAAAATACGATTTGAGGTGAATTGGAGGTTGTTTGAGCGGTGCTATGCTCCTGTGCACAGGCGCATAGCACCTGCATGCGCTGTGGTGTTGTCGGGTTGGGCACTGGGCACCCTCTGAGTGCCAGGCGGGCCTGTTGGTTGACGCACACAGGCGCATTGTGGTATCCTACAGGTGCATCACGCCGTATGTAAAATTCTTCTGCGAACACCTACAGGCGCGTCACGTCTTCAAATTTCTGCAAACTGCTCGCCCAGGGTTTGAAAAAACGTTTTTCTTTCGTCCCTTTACACAATAGAAAATGAACTTTAACTCTGAGAGCTTTTATAGCTCCTTTTAAAACACTTTTGAACATTTTTCCATCCTTGTGGTGATTTTGACATTTCACTTTTGCCTTTGTATTTTTCATCAAACTGAAGGTTTTCTTAAAACACAATGTCTCTCTCTTTTCAAACAAACTTTAACTTTTGGTGATTTTCCCTCTGCTCATCTCTAGGATGAGGCATTCTGGCTAATGTAACCACTTAGGTTACTTGAAACCACTGTTGAACCTATGTAAATTTGTAAAGGGGGGCTTTCAAAATATTTTCTGGTTGCTTGTTTTCCACTTCAGGTTTCAATCTTTTTATAAATTCAAGGCTATGTCTATCATTTGATGGAAAGTGTCTCGAAGTTGCAAACTCCTTGCTATCCTTGTTTACCCTTTACTCATCATTTGGAGGAATTATTTTGATAAACTAAATAGGCCTGTTTAAATGAGAGATGCCTTTTTTACATAAATCACCTTTGTGAATTTCTCTTTTTATCAGTTTGCAAAAGTCACTTTTAAACAGATTTCTGTCTACCTCCTTTACCATTTAGATGAGGTTACTTTAATCAAAATTCCAGCCTTGGTTTGTTAGTGAATGTACTCTTTAAAACACACCATTTCTCGACCCTGCCCATTGCTGACAACTTTACTCAACCACAGGATTAATACCTGGTGATTTTCCCCTTGCTTGTTATGAAAGAGGCCATCAAAATGTGTTTGACCCTGTTTCTTTGAATAGATCACTAGGAGAAAAATGTGATCTTTTCGACTAGACATTTTTGAATATCTTCAAATAAACTAACCCTCTGCTTGTTATGAAGGAGGTCTTATGCAACTGTGCTAAGTGTGCCCTCTGCTTATTTGTGAAGGATGCCTTGTAAACACTATGTTTTTTCCATCTCTGTCTATCATTTTAAGACTATTTTTGAACCATTTGTCTGTGGGCCCTCTACTTATCATCAAGGAGGCAATTTTTGACAAACTGAGTGGGCGCCTTTTGACCTCTGTTAACCAAATGAACAATGTCCATGAACAAACTATTTGTGGCTCTTTAGACAAAATAGGTTTATCTTTCAAAAGAGATCCTGTGCTTTTCATTTAAGGGAGGTTTCTTTAGGGCTGTGAGGGATAAACTTTCTTCTCTGGAAGGAGGTCTTTGATCCGACAATGTTAACCTTTGAGAAAGGCTACCTGTTCCAAATCTGGGCCCTCTGAGACTGTGCCTTTACCCTCTGCTTATCTTTTGAAGGAGGCTTCCTACACACAGTCTTTGTGACCCTTCAGACCTACCATGAGGCCCCCTAATTTTTTACTGATGGAGGTCCTTAAAACTATAAAAATTCATTCATATCAAAACTGTGAACCCTTTCTGCTTGTTTGAAAATTACAAAATAGAAGGCAACAATGAATCTTTGGTACTTATCCTCGATGAAATCATTTGAATCATAATGGCTTTTGCTTCATGAGGACTTGTCAGTAAAGTACATCCCTTTTGCATAAAATTATTGTGAATCTTCACGATTAAATAAAGTGCTTTGTAAATGGTGAGATCTCACTACTATGTATCCTTGAAACAACTCTTTCTTCCCTTGACTGTGTTTTCATAAGGTGTGGTGAAATTTTCTGTGACAGTCTTTCAAAGTCTAGTTCATGATGAGGTATAAGAAGTAGCTGTCCTTGTTATACCTTCACTATGATGCCTAATTTGATTTAAAGATATTTTTTCCAGAAGACTATCACTGTTGGTTGTACAAGGCTGATTTGTAGGGCTGGCCACAATCTGCACTTTTCTCTGACTTCCATAGTAAACTAACACAACATGAAACTTTCTCCTGAGGTGCTCTTTTTTCTCATACTTTGTTTAGTGTCATCAATCAGTACATCCCTGCAGAGATGTAAAAATAGATTATTTTGAAGTTTGGAGGGTGTTAGCCACCTATATTTTTCAATTATATCAGCTGGTGGCTAAATATTCTTTGCAGCCTTCAAGAAACAAATTCAGTCCTGAAGTTGTTGGTGCTTGAAGTCTTTTGGTGAAATCATAAACTGTTGGTTAGATCTTCATACCTTTCCTTCTCCCAGCCTCTGATATTCCATAAAAATCCAAGTCAAATACTGCTGCATCCCTCTTCCTTTCCCCTCCCTTGTCTCCATCTTACCTTCATTCTTCAATTTCCTTTTATTCATAAGAACCCCACAAAACCATTTGTTATTCCTTATTCCTTCATTAATCTCATTTCCCAAGGTTAGAAACTCATTTTTTAACCTTATCGGAATTATATTTTCTTTTGAAATTCTTTGGAAAAACCATAGAAAATACATTTTTCTATGCGTTAGGCTTAGGCCCCTCAGGCTAAGCCCCCTGCCTTTTCTTCCTCCACATGCCCGAGCGCCAGGACCGACCGCTCAGTCCTAAGGCGCCAAGCCAAAATATAACCCCTCTCCATCCTTTTTCCTCTGAAGCATTCGAAAACCTATTTTTTATAAGGTTTTGGCATGAAATATTAAATCACGTGTTTATTTGCCCCAAGTCCTTCCCAGCCGTCGATCTGCTCCCCAGATCCAACGGAGTGGAGCGAGCCCCACCTGGTGGACCCCCCTCCCCCGCGCCCTTTTCCAAAAAACCGTGGTTTTCATCCCGCACCACTTTCGTCGGGTGGCGGTTTTATCCCATCGGCCAGCGATTCCATACGCTGGCCGACACGTGTCCCCCCACCACTGTTTTAAAACCACCGTCCTCTCGCATCGCCCGCACATTATCCTTCGTAACATAGCCCTGCAGCGGAATCCACCTCCGCCGTTGGATTTGGGCCCTCCCATCTGACGGTTGCCGATCGCCTCATCCGCCCGACCTTTAACGGACTCGCCCACCCGTTAACTTCCCCCGGCGTGTTCAAAAACTGATCTCTGCCGTCGGTCTCTGCAGATCGAAGGTTCTCATACAAAATCCCGATTCCATCGTACAGTCCTCTTTTTCTCCGCTGAATTTTCAAAACGCTCCCGACCGTTGATCGCAATACGATCAACGGCTCCGATCGCTCTGTTTTCCCGCACGCCTTCCAATGCAGATTTGTCCATATAACGCAGGATTTTCTCATTTTTTTTGTATTTTGCAGGTTTTAAGGTTCTTTCGTCGTGTTTTAGGAAAATTTGAAAGACGAGGGTGACGACTCCCGTTCTTTCGATTTATCCAGAGGATCGACTGCAGGGTGAAGAACAATGTTATCAACAAGGTTTCATGAGCCTTGGTTGCTGCGCATCCCTGTAAAGCTTGAAGAATACTATCAAAATCAATGCAGAGAAAGAGTATCGGATATTGAAGACAACAATGAACCAGAGCAGCAGATTAGTGGACAGATTGGCGGGGATTACGGCTAAGACAGTTATCAAAAGCCTAATCCCCGACTCAGAACACCGATTAAAAGGAAAACCTAAAAGTGTTCATCAGACATATTGCCTCCACCGCCATAATTTGGGGAAAATTGATTCCTCAACCACCGCAGTGCCACCTATTGCCTCAAAATGCTCAATCAGAGGCTGAATTTATTGAACAGGGTCAGATATCATGCCTCGGAACAGCCAAAGAAGTTATTTCTGCCCCAGATTTAATGACATAATGTTTGCAGAGTAACCCTAACAGTACGCAGAGCCTCAAAGGTCAACAAAAGTTCCCTCCGAGCTTACTTCATAAGCGTAAACACATTAATGCAGTGGAACACCTGTATGATTTCTTTATCGAGCCTCCAAGGGCCAGGAAGACATTAATTCTGCATTAATTGTATTTGAGATCTTTTTATCAGATCTCACCTCCTCATCCTTCTATATATACTTCAGTAGAAGATGAGTGAGGGGTTGGATTGTTTGGTTGTTAATGTAATTGCTGAAGCATTGTAATGTAATTGAGCCGGAAAACTCTTGACTGTAAATAGTGGTTTCATAGGCTCTTGGAGCTCTGCTTGTAACAGATAGGTTAGGTTGTGAAGAGAGATGGATTAAAACACTGGATCTGAAGATTGTAACTGGTTTGAAGCATCAATACAAGCTGATTTATGGGATCCTGGTCTATGCTGACGGTGATGTTATTCTTACTGTAACTTGTATTTTGTTTTCTGTTTTCAATTTGTTTCATTTTCCACCATAAAGAACAGTTTAAACAGTGTTAGGACCTACTGTATATTAGTAACCTTCTCTGGCTGAAAAATATTTATCCCAATGTTTTCTTCTAACTATGTTATTTAGAAATGATTTAATTCAGTCTAAGTACAGGGATGCTGGCGTTCCCTCATCTTTTTATCACAGCTGAATGTTATTTTTAAATGTTACTTTCAACATATGTTGTGTGAGGATGAATTGAGGAAATCAAGGTTAGCCCTGAGTCCCTTTCTTGTTTGCTCAACTATTTGATTGTTTCCCTTAGGATGTGTTAAAAGATGACTAGTTTCGAAGTACTTATCAGATCTTAGACCATTCTGTGTGATCATTGTGTTTCCCTTTGTTTTTATATGTATTCTATTAGAAGTGTATCAAAGGCTGGATAGTTTCAAAGTACTTACCAGATCCTGGGCTGCTCTTTGTTCTGCATCTGTCAGTTCCCTTTCTTATTGTATCACTCCATTCCATAAATCAAACTTCAAAGAGATCCTTAGGCATAGATGACTTGCCCCATAGACCACTCTTGAACCTGAATGTTTCAATTAAATCCTCTTATGACTCCATAGCCCAATGGATTGAAAAATTGCCATCATCTTTCTTCATGATCAAAGCTTACTCTTTTACTTGCAACTTCTCACCTTTGAACCTATTTGCATATAGATCTTTCCGCCTCAGACATCAATTATGTTCAACCAACCGAGGAAACCAAACAAAACCCTTGGCCTTCATAACTAGCCTAATATCATCACCCTAAACTTCAAAGACAATATCCATCTTTGTACATATTGGAGAGATCCCTCTCCGGATTCAGGAGGGCTAGATCCTAGAATCCCAAAGTTGGTTGAAATGATGTTAACTCTGTAATCGGACTTTGCCAATCTTGCTTGTTACAGAGACCTAACATTTCTGGCGACTCCACTGGGGAAGAACCCCGAATCATTTTCATTTAAAGATAATCATACGACATCAGAGATTCAGTTCATAGAGCACTTGCCTTATTAACCAGCTCGAGCCACCAGAACCTAACATTTCTGGCGACTCGGCTGGGGAAGAACCCCGAATCATTTTCATTTAAAGATAATCATACGACATCAGAGATTCGGTTCATAGAGAACTTGCCTTATTAACCAGCTTGAGCCACCAGAACCTAACATTTCTGGCGACTCCACTGGGGACTCCTTACCCAGAAACTTCATAAAACCTTGAGAGTAAAAAGCAGCCTTTTCAAGCACTACCAAGAAATGGTAATTAAGATGAAACTTGTTTGAATCAGTGACAAACTAGGTCAAACCCTAGGATTCTTTTAGGTTTTATCTAACCTTGGAAAATCAGCTGGCTTAGCCATAAGGATAGACTGTCTTTGTTTCATAACCGTAGCTAAGTTCTGAGGAAAAGTTAGGACATTCTTTTAAACCACAAATAAAACAATTCAAAAAATACCAAAAACATTTCAGATTGGTAGTAAAACACTAGTTTTTTATACCTTGTTTATATCTTTGATGTGTTTTACCCTATACTCTTAGACAGAGTCTGGAAAGGGCCAGGTAGCCTCCGGATCTCATCCTCTTTTAGAGGTGACATATCTGGTGAATGCCCTCCCAGTCAATCTCTGGTTAGAGTGTGTTGTGTTTTGAGATTTCCTTGAAAAGGAAGATTTCACAAACACTGTGGTGGACAGTGTACCCCTTTGAAAACATTCTAGTCTTTCCACCTGGTGACTCCACAATCCTGAGCAGACCTTAAGACTTCACTGGGAAGAACCCTCATCCTTACAATATCCTTCAAACCTGGTTACAAGGCTGCAGGATTCGAATTGTGAAAACAGATTAGTTAACCCCTCAAAGATTGTCATATCTGGTTGAAATTTTCCTGTTTAGTTGGGCCTGAACATACAAACATTGTGGCTCCTAAAAATATTCACACTAGAGCCCATCCTGACCCCGATCCACCTGAGATAGTTGATAACCCAGAAAGAATCCTTAGGAAGTCTCCTAAGATACAATTTTCAACTGTTTTCAGAGCACCCCTAAGAGCTAATTCAGTACCTGACAATCTTTCAGCTCTGCAAAAATCACAAACTGACTTATTGAACCCATTCAAGACTAGGTCATTTGGTGATTTAGACCATCTAGATTCTAAGCCTCCACTTTCATCTCCCGAAACAAGTGAAACCCTTGGGGATAGAGAATCAACACCTCCTGATTTACATTTTTTACATAATCTAGGTGCCTCTCATCCAAGATCAGCTCAGAATTCTACTGCTGTTCCATCCACTTCT
This sequence comes from Pinus albicaulis, assembly GCA_034641835.2. Classification (NCBI taxonomy): domain Eukaryota; kingdom Viridiplantae; phylum Streptophyta; class Pinopsida; order Pinales; family Pinaceae; genus Pinus; species Pinus albicaulis. The sequence continues at coordinate 635,085,645 of CM076576.1, read as the reverse complement.
GTGCATCCTTCATCCACTGTTCAAACCACTCCACTTCAACCCACACCTCCTCTTGTAAATCCACCCCCACTACATATCATGGCAGCATGGTATGCTCCCTTAGTCCTTCCTGTACCATTAGTCAATCTTCCACGGGACTATCAGTCCAAAATTCCATTATATGATGCTAGCAATACCATAAAAACATCTCAACATGTGGACAAGATGAATGACTACTTTGACAGAAATGAAATTGATGATGATTCTGTCAAACTTAGACTATTTGCTCAAAGTTTGGGGGGAGAAGAAAGAAAATGGTTTAAAAGTTTAACCCCCCACAGTATTAACGATCTTCAAGGCTTCCATCAAACATTCTTAAACAAATGGGAAGTGAGGAAGAATCCTCTCCAAGTCCTTGCGACTATAACAATCTCCATAGGAACCCTGGGGAAAGTGTACAAGCTTATTGCACCAGATTCAACAGCGTGTATAATGCACTTTCCCCTGAACTAAAACCTCCTCAGGGCTCAGCTTTAAACAAATTTCCTGAAGGGTTTGATCCTGACATGACATGTTCACTCAGAGAAAGAGTTTTTGCAACCCTTGAAGATATGCAAAGAGGTGCTCTTTCTGTGGAAGTTAACCTTATGGAAAAGAGAGCAAGGATGAAAGCTGAAAAGAGAGTATCTTTTAGAGAGGAATCCACCCCTTCTACTTCAAGCTCAAAGATAGAAAGAATGATGGAAGAAATGATGAAGAAAATGAGCATCCTAGAGAGAGCGCAAGAAAGTCTAAATCAGAACGCTCCTCAAAACAGAAACCAAAACCAGAATCAGAATGTCAGAAGAAATCAATCTTTAAACAGACCCAGGGAAGATGATCAGCAGATCATTCCTCCCTTTCATCAAAACTTTTTAAGTGAGGTTGAACAAACAGATCAAATAACAGAGGAAGATGATATAAACTTGTTTGGGGTAGATGATGATGACTTTGAGGTTCATTATGATAAAAAACAAGGTCTTTATACACCTTACGATGACAAAAGAGATGATAATGAGAATTATTATCAAAACATGGAAAACGTTGTCATAGAACCTTCAAAGGAATATGAACTCAGGAGTAGGTCTAATCAACAAACCCCCAACAATAAAACCTCTGACAAGCCTTCTCAAAACAGCACTGCAACCAAGTCTAAAACAATCAAACAAAAAGACAAAACAGTGGTTGTTAATTCTGGTAGTGGTAAAGAGAAAGACACTCAAAATCTTGAAAAACAGAGTGCAAACATCAGTAGTACTAGCCCTTCAGCTAGTACTCCTATTACAACCGCTGTATCAAGTGTAGATAAAACAAATCAGCAAGTTGTTGTTGCTGATAAAGTGGCAGTAAACAAGGCTGAAATCAATGCTTTAAAGAATCAAAATCTTTTCAGCCTGGAACAGGAAATCTCAAAGATCAAAATTTCTGTTCCTTTGACTGAGTTAGCTGCCCAACATGTATATAGGTCCAAAATTTTGAAGGCTTTGAACTTAGAAGATAATGAAGATACACTCAATCTTAATGATGACCAACCAGAGCTTATTTTTGGTCCAAAGATTGAAGGAAAGTTCCAAGAGGGTCCTGTCCCTCCCTTTTACGTAAGCTTAAACATTCATGACAAAATTCTGCACAATACTATGCATGACTCGGGTGCTTCCCATAATTTAATGCCAAAAGCTGTAATGGAAAGCCTGGGTCTTGAAATTACCAGACCTTAAAAAGACTTGTATTCCTTTGACTCAAGCAGAGTTAAATGTCTAGGATTGATAAAAGATCTCTGTGTTAACTTAGCCCAGATTCCAGCCAAATGTTTAGTCATGGATGTTGTTGTGGCTGATGTACCCCCAAAGTATGGAATGCTTTTATCACGATCTTGGGGGGCTAAGTTACAGGGGACCATGCAAATGGAAATGACCTATGCGACTATCCCTGTTTTTAATCAAAATAGAAGACTTTACAGGGAATCCCACATGCAATACACAGTGACAAGTCAAGATCGGCCTCAAAACTCCCCTCTCTATGCTATAAACACGAGCCTTGATTCTTTTATCATGTTTAATGATGAAACACTTACAGAACAAATCATTTCAACAGTATCAATGGCTGAAACGGAGGAAGAGGAAAACAACGCTAAATTGCCGAAACAATCTATTGCATCTGAAAATCCTAGCAAACTAAATACAGGTCTTGAACTGCAAGTCATCAATCCTTTGAACTTAAAACTTGACAATCAGAAAGACAATCCTCAGCCTGATGAAAAACTTGAGGAATCAAATTATACAAAGCCCATTCACCAAACTGAAAATTTTCCTCTATGGACTATGTATTTTGATGGGTCGTGCACCAGAACAAATGCTGGTGCAGGTGTCTAGATTACTAACACTGAAAATAATCATACAGAGTGTATTTCATGTAAATTAAATTTTCAGTGTTCCAAAAACATAGCAGAATATGAATCCCTTCTCTTAGGCTTGCATCTCTTGAAAAAGTTAGGTGCCAAGAGAATCAATGTATATGGGGATTCTGAATTAATCATTAGGCAAGTTAATGGGGAGTAGAATGCAAATCACCCCAGACTTAGGGCCTACAGGAACGATGTCATGGATCTTTTGAAAACATTTGAGGAGGCCAACCTGACTTTTGTCCCAAGAAAAAGAAATATTGCAGCCAACAATTTAGCCTTTGCTGCTAGAACCTGCCCAATACTGTATGATGACACCTCTCAGATAAAAGTCAGACCAGCTATCCTGGATAACAAGAAATATTGGCAGGTGTTTGATGGAGATAAACAAATAGAAGACTTCATGCAATTCAGAAATGAGTTTGAACTTCATAGTTCAGATTCAGATTATGATACAGATTGCAGTGAAGAAAATTTTCTTGGTGAAGAAGAACCGTCTCCTGAGCTTGTAGATTTAAACCTTCAGACTACCAAACTTAGAAACCAAACAGAATTAAGTGCAAAATCTGAAACATAGGAATTGGAAACTCTGCATTCTAAGGATGATAGTTTGCCCAAGGGTTTGTCCCCTCTAGAAGAACTGTTTGATTTTAAAGATGTGGCCAATAAACCTAAACTGGAACCTGTAGAAACCGAAGTGGAGGAATGTAATATAGGCACTGAGGAAAAACTGAAAATGATCAAGCTGTCCAAAACTTTGCCAGCTCACATTAAACTCAAATACTTAGAGCTGTTCAAAGAATTTCCTGATGTTTTTGCGTGGAGTTATGAAGATCTTAAATCCTACGACACTGAAATAATACAACACAAAATCCCTCTTAAAGAAAACCAAAAACCATTCAAACAGAAACTGCGCAGAATAAACCCTGTGCAGCTGCCATTGGTCAAGAAGGAAATCATGAAGATGCATGATGCTGGTATTATTGTCCCTATTAGATATTCTGAGTGGGTATCTAATCTGGTGTCAGTTAGGAAGAAGACTGGAGAAATCAGGCTTTGTATAGACTTCAGAAATTTAAACAAAGCTTCATTAAAGGACAACTACCCTTTGCCCAAGATGGATCATATTTTACAAAGGGTGGTTGGGTCTAAAAGAATTTATTTGCTGGATGGCTATTCAGGGTATAATCAAGTCTTAGTCCACCCTGATGATCAATTGAAGACAGCTTTTACTACACCATGGGGCACTTTCATGTATGTGAAAATGCCTTTTGGTCTAATGAATGCTGGAGCAACCTTTCAGAGAGCCATGGACATAGCATTCTCGGAAGAATTGGGCTTCTTCATCATTATCTATCTTGATGATGTAACTGTGTTTTCAAAAACAGATGAAGAACACTTAGAACATTTGAGGAAAGTTTTCGAGAAGTGCAGAAAGTTTGGGATATCTCTGAACCCTAAGAAACCTTTATTTGGTCTCCAAGAAGGTAAAATTCTTGGGCACATCATTTCAGAAGAGGGCATAAAGATTGATCCCATGAGGATTGAGGCCATATTGCAAATCTCTCATCCTCGAAACATCAAAGAGTTGCAGTCTTTCATTGGAAAGATAAACTTTTTGAGAAGGTTCATCCCCAACTTGGCTGAGCTCCTTAGGAATATCAAAAACATGTTAAAGAAGGAGCAAGGGATAAAGTGGACCTTGGAAGCAAAGACATCCTTTGAACTGGTGAAACAAGCGTTAACCAAGACACCGGTTCTCATAAGTCCTGATTTTTCAAAGGATTTTTATATCTTCTCATTTGCATCAGAACATAACATAGCTGCTGTCCTTTTACAGAAAAATCCACAAGGACGAGAGCAGCCCATTGCATTCTTTAGCAAGGCATTGAGGGATGCCCCTTTGAGGTATAACATTATGGAAAAACAAGCTTTTGCTTTGGTAAAGGCTTTGAAAGACTTCAGAGTATACATCCTTCACTCACACATCATTGCCTTTGTCCCAAATTCAGTTGTAAAAGATATTCTAACCCAGGATCCAGATGGTAAGAGAGGTAAGTGGATTGTTGTTATTCTTGAATATGATTTAGAGATAAAACCCACTAAGCTCATCAAAGGCCAGGGTCTAGCTAAATTAATGGCTGAATCAAATTGTGAGCTTCTTGACATTAATATGATCGATTCTTTGGATAACCAAGAAGAATTCTCAACTCCCGTTGTTGAAGATCATTTTGTGAATTCTCCTTGGTATACTGATATTGTTTATATTTTGCTTAATCTGAATACACCTCCTGGTTTATCTAAAACAAAGGCAAGATTCCTAAAGTTAAAAGTTGTAAACTATTGCATTATTGATAAATGTCTTTATTGGAAGAATGCAAGTGGTATATTGCTTAAATGTTTGCCTGAGTTTGATGCAGAAAATATTAAGCAGGAATTCCATGAAGGAGAGTGTGGAGGCCATTTGTACTGGAAGTCAACAGCCAACAAAATTTTGAGGGCTGGTTTCTATTGGCCCACCCTTTTCCCTGATGTACACAAAATGACAACTACTTGCCATAAATGCCAATTGTTTGAGGGCAAGAGAAAATTATTACCCCTTCCTCTGCATCCAATTACTGTTGAAGCCCCTTTTCAACAATGGGGACTTGACTTCATAGGAGAAATCCATCCACCATCCTCTGCCCAGCATAGGTGGATTCTTACCGCCACAGACTACTTCACTAAGTGGATAGAAGCCATTCCTTGTAGGCAGGCCAATGATTCAATTATCATAAAATTTATAGAAACCAACATCCTCTCCAGATTTGGCTGTCCTACCAAAATCATTACTGATAATGCAACAGCATTTGGATCAAAGAAAATGGTGGAATTCTGTCGCAAGTATCAGATAACATTGGGACACTCTACAGCCTATTACCCTCAAGGTAATGGACTTGTAGAATCTTCCAACAAAAGCTTGGTGAACATAATAAAGAAACTGTTGGAGGACAACAAGAAGTCTTGGCACACAAAGCTGATCCATGCACTCTGGGCTGATAGATTAACATTGAAGAAATCCATTGGTATGTCACCCTTCCAGCTTGTGTATGGTACAGATGCAATTTTTCCTAACAGCCTTGGTGTACCAGTTATGAAGTTAATTCAAGAGTTGCAGATTGAAGAAAATGACATAATCAGAAGAATAAATCAAACCATTCATCTTCAGCAAACCAGAGAGGAAGTGTACAACAAAGCATTGCAGAAGCAAGAAAATATCAAGAAGATATTTGATAGAAGAACAAAGGCCAGCAACTTCAAGATTGGGGACAAAGTTTTAAAGTGGGACTCAAAGAGGGAAGACAAGGGAAAGCATGGTAAATTTGACAATCTATGGCTTGGCCCTTACTCTATTCATTCAGTTGCTGGAAACAATGCATTCTTCTTACAAGAGCTGAATGGAACAGAATTGTTTGGGGGTCCTGTCAATGGCAGGATGCTTAAGCATTACCTTTCTTAAATTATTTCATGTTTGAAGCCTTTTTACCTTTTTTCCGCTGTAAATATTCCATCCACCATTGCATTTAGAGTTATGAAAAATCAAAAAATACAAAAACAAAGAAAGAAAGAAAAGAGGGCAGAAATGAAAACAAGAAAGGCAAGGCCCCATGCCAAAAAGAGAAGTAAATCTGAAAGTGTGCAAGCTCAAATGCCACTCCTTAAAACACACTTCTAATTAGTCATACTGTTTAATCTTGAATAATTAGCTTTCAATTTTCTGCTGATAGGGTAGCAAATTTGATTTGCCAAACTATTTAATCTTGGCTCATCAGTAGATAGATTAGGATAGAAATTAAGGTTCAAACAAACTCAAAATCTGAACCAAAGTTCCCAAGAGAAAGATGACTCAAAACTGTTTTATTTTCTGAGTCATAAAAGAGAAGACCTGGTTCTAATCCGCTCAAAACTTGAACCAGAAGAAAGGCAAAGATAGCTCACAGAAAAAGGAAAACGCCGAGTTGTGAAAATAAGAAAAGGCCATGATAAGAAACTGTCAAATCTTAAGCCTACCATTTTGATTTTTAAATTTCTGCAAATAATAATCTGTGTGTAGCTTTTTCTTATGCCATAGATCATAGCAAGTCAAACAGCTCAATCTTGACTTGACTATTTTTAAAATTTTTGTTGTAGAATTTAGAGAATGAAAGTTTGTTGGACTGTTTAATCCCAACAGACAGTAGACTAGGTAGAGAAATATCTGAGCTCAACTGTTTAATCTGACTTCAGGGAGAAATAAGGAGTAGAAATAGATTATATTTCCTGCTTTCAGAAGAATAAAATGTTGTGTAAAGAGTTTGCCAGTATAAGTGCACTCTGTTGAAGAAAAAATGTTAGATCAGTAGGATTGGGTAGGCAGAAGTTGTATTGATGAAATTCATTTTTCTTTCATGACTGATATTATTTGTCAAAGAAAAGCAAGAGAAAGCAATAGGGCAGGCACCAGTCAGCATCCCAGCGAAATCCAGTCTGAATTATTGATGCCTTCAAGAAGGCACCATCCCCAAGTGGAGCCACTGTTAGCCACCTATATTTTTCAATTATATCAACTGGTGGCTAAATATTCTTTGCAGCCTTCAAGAAACAAATTCAGTCCTGAAGTTGTTGGTGCTTGAAGTCTTTTGGTGAAATCATAAACTGTTGGTTAGATCTTCATACCTTTCCTTCTCCCAGCCTCTGATATTCCATAAAAATCCAAGTCAAATACTGCTGCATCCCTCTTCCTTTCCCCTCCCTTGTCTCCATCTTACCTTCATTCTTCAATTTCCTTTTATTCATAAGAACCCCACAAAACCATATGTTATTCCTTATTCCTTCATTAATCTCATTTCCCAAGGTTAGAAACTCATTTTTTAACCTTATCGGAATTATATTTTCTTTTGAAATTCTTTGGAAAAACCATAGAAAATACATTTTTCTATGCGTTAGGCTTAGGGCCCTCAGGCTAAGTCCCCTGCCTTTTCTTCCTCCACATGCCCGAGCGCCAGGACCGACCGCTCAGTCCTAAGGCGCCAAGCCAAAATATAACCCCTCTCCGTCCTTTTTCCTCTGAAGCATTCGAAAACCCATTTTTTATAAGGTTTTGGCGTGAAATATTAAATCACGTGTTTATTTGCCCCAAGTCCTTCCCAGCCGTCGATCTGCTCCCCAGATTCGACGGAGCGGAGCGAGCCCCACCTGGTGGACCCCCCTCCCCCGCGCCCTTTTCCAAAAAACCGTGGTTTTCATCCCGCACCACTTTCGTTGGGTGGCGGTTTTATCCCGTCGGCCGACGATTCCATACGCTGGCCGACACGTGTCCCCCCACCACTGTTTTAAAACCACCGTCCTCTCGCATCGCCCGCGCATTATCCTTCGTACCATAGCCCTGCAGTGGAATCCACCTCCGCCGTTGGATTTGGGCCCTCCCATCTGACGGTTGCCGATTGCCTCATTCGCTCGACCTTTAACGGACTTGCCCACCCGTTAACTTCCCCCGGCGCGTTCGAAAACCGATCTCTGCCGTCGGTCTCTGCAGATCGACGGTTCTCATACAAAATCCCGATTCCATCGTACAGTCCTCTTTTTCTCCGCTGACTTTTCAAAACGCTCCCGACCGTTGATCGCAATACGATCAACGGCTCCGATCGCTCCATTTTCTCGCACGCCCTCCAATGCATATTTGTCCATATAACGCAGGATTTTCTCATTTTGTTTGTATTTTGCAGGTTTTAAGGTTCTTTCGTCGTGTTTTAGGAAAATTTGAAAGACGAGGGTGACGACTCCCGTTCTTTCGATTTATCTAGAGGATCAACCGCAGGGTGAAGAACAATGTTATCAACAAGGTTTCATGAGCCTTGGTTGCTGCGCATCCCTGTAAAGCTTGAAGAATACCGTCAAAATCAATGCAGAGAAAGAGTATCGGATATTGAAGACAACAATGAACCAGAGCAGCAGATTAGTGGACAGATTGGCGGGGATTACGGCTAAGACAGTTATCAAAAGCCTAATCCCCGACTCAGAACACCGATTAAAAGGAAAACCTAAAAGTGTTCATCAGACATATTGCCTCCACCACCATACTTTGGGGCAAATTGATTCCTCAACCACCGCAGTGCCACCTATTGCCTCAAAATGCTCAATCAGAGGCTGAATTTATTGAACAGGGTCAGATATCATGCCTCGGAACAGCCAAAGAAGTTATTTCTGCCCCAGATTTAATGACAGAATGTTTGCAGAGTAACCCTAACAGTACGCAGAGCCTCAAATGTCAACAAAAGCTCCCTCCGAGCTTACTTCATAAGTGTAAACACATTAATGCAGTGGAACACCTGTATGATTTCTTCATCGAGCCTCCAAGGGCCAGGAAGACATTAATTCTGCATTAATTGTATTTGAGATCTTTTTATCAGATCTCACCTCCTCATCCTTCTATATATACTTCAGTAGAAGATGAGTGAGGGGTTGGATTGTTTGGTTGTTAATGTAATTGCTGAAGCATTGTAATGTAATTGAGCCGGAAAACTCTTGACTGTAAATAGTGGTTTCATAGGCTCTTGGAGCTCTGCTTGTAACAGATAGGTTAGGTTGTGAAGAGAGATGGATTAAAACACTGGATCTGAATATTGTAACTGGTTTGAAGCATCAATACAAGCTGATTTATGGGATCCTGGTCTATGCTGATGGTGATGTTATTCTTACTGTAACTTGTATTTTGTTTTCTGTTTTCAATTTGTTTCATTTTCCACCATAAAGAACAGTTTAAACAGTGTTAGGACCTACTGTATATCAGTAACCTTCTCTGGCTGAAAAATCTTTATCCCAATGTTTTCTTCTAACTATGTTATTTAGAAATGATTTAATTCAACCTAAGTACAGGGATGCTGGCGTTCCCTCATCTTTTTGTCACAACTGAATGTTATTTTTAAATGTTACTTTCAACATATGTTGTGTGAGGATGAATTGAGGAAATCAAGGTTAGCCTTGAGTCCCTTTCTTGTTTGCTCAACTATTTGATTGTTTCCCTTAGGATGTGTTAAAAGCTGACTAGTTTCGAAGTACTTATCAGATCTTAGACCATTCTGTGTGATCATTGTGTTTCCCTTTGTTTTTATATGTATTCTATTAGAAGCGTATCAAAGGCTGGATAGTTTCAAAGTACTTACTAGATCCTAGTCTGCTTCTATGTTTTCCTCAAGTGCTTGGTCAAAGGCTGGATAGTTTCAAAGTACTTACCAGATCCTGGGCTGCTCTTTGTTCTGCATCTGTCAGTTCCCTTTCTTATTGTATCACTCCATTCCATAAATCAAACTTCAAAGAGATCCTTAGGCATAGATGACTTGCCCCATAGACCACTCTTGAACCTGAATGTTTCAATTAAATCCTCTTATGACTCCATAGCCCAATGGATTGAAAACTTGCCATCATCTTTCTTCATGATCAAAGCTTACTCTTTTACTTGCAACTTCTCACCTTTGAACCTATTTGCATATAGATCTTTCCGCCTTAGACAGCAATTATGTTCAACCAACCGAGAAAACCAAACAAAACCCTTGGCCTTCATAACTAGCCTAATATCATCACCCTAAACTTCAAAGACAATATCCATCTTTGTACATATTGGAGAGATCCCTCTCCAGATTCAGGAGGGCTAGATCCTAGAATCCCAAAGTTGGTTGAAATGATGTTAACTCTGTAATCGGACTTTGCCAATCTTGCTTGTTACAGAGACCTAACAGAGGGCTTCTTTGATGTTGCATGGGGATCATGCCTGATCTAATCATATTTCTTCAGACAGGGAAAACTCTTTCTCTTTTCCTGATTTGAAACATTCCCGAACCTTTCTAGAAACAAAATAAAGTGACCTCTTTAATGGTGCGTGACCTAGGGATAGACAAGGGTTTTGTTTTGAAAAATAAGAAGAAATGATGGCTGACTGATATTGAGAAGAAGGTTTTTGACTTGGAGATTAGTTTTCTCAAGGTATTTTCCCTAAACACCACCACCTAGACCTAGAGGCTTTGTCACAATTTCTGAAGGATTTCTTGGACATAGTTAGGTCATTATATGAAAAAATAAATAGTGAGAAAGGGGTAGAGAACTTTGTCCAATGTTTGACAGGGAGCCATGTGGAAACATGAGTTTTGAAAGCAGAGGTATTAGGCTTATGACATTTATAGAGAGGGGAGGTTTGCTGTAATGAGATAGGTTTAGAAAACTGAAGGGTTTTTCTCATCATAGGCTGGAGGGAGGTAGGTATGAAGAAAAAAATTTGTTTGAGGTGTTTTCTAGATGAAAAATTGATAGATTGAGATTAGCTTCTAGAAAACTCAGCCAAGGAATCTAGTCATCAAAATATGCAAAAATATTGATGACTAACAGTGGCTCCATTTGGGGAGGGAAACTCCTTTTTGGGAGGTGTCTAGAATTGCAGATCTCTGGCTTGTGAAGATGAGTGCCTTATCCATTGGTGCAAATTTCTCTCTTTCTTGATGCTATTTCTGAAGATTTACAGCATGATTACATCAACCTCATCTCTACTTACCCAACTACTTTTCCTAGCATTTTTTCTTCTTTAGGTACACTTGGACTAGTAACCCTTTGACATGATATTTTTGAAAGAGAAAAAATATCTACTTCTACACTTATATCTTCCGGGAGTTCAGATTAAACTGATGAACTCCTTTGATTCTCTACCTATGCTAGATCGACTGTCAAGATTAAGTTTTTTGACAGGATTTCATTCACTAGACTAAAACATGAAATTGAAAAATGACCAAATCAGGATTAAACGATCTGATTTGTCATATGTTTGTGGCATAAAAGACAAGCTGCACACAAATATTATTTTCGCACAAAATGATATTTAGAAAAATCAGGGCTAGGATACATAGTTTGTTTTTCATCCCTATTTTCCTCTTTGGTTCTGTTTTGAGCGTGTGGAACCAATATATTTTCCTAATCTACTTTCATTGATAAGTAAAGCTTGCACAATTTGACTATCACTTCTTCCACTAAATTATCAGTAATCAATTTGAAACATGTCCAGTTATGATTAGGCTAGATAACTGAACAAGATAACTTTTGAGCACTAGTAGTGGCATTTAGATTTGTGCACTTTCAGCATGGCTATTTTTTGAACATGGGGCTTTTCTGCTATTTTTAAAACTGCCCTCTTTTCTACTTTTCTACTGTTTTTGCATTTTCTGTTTTTGATTTATTTCTTCAAACAATCTAGAACTGAAAAGATGCTCACAAGGCTGAGATTATTTTTCACACCTATCTATCTATCCTAATCTAACCTATACACAATATACATTCATTTAGTGAAATCTCTTTTCCAGCAAAGCCAATCAAGCAGATGATTCCATGAGGGATTTTGTTTTAGCTTTTTGAGAGTGCTAAAGAAATGAAAAGGCCACTTCCTCCTTACTTCTTTTCAAAAAGTAGTGCCTAAAATTTTTCTCACACTTTGCAACAGACTGTTCTGGGAGGAACACACTACTCCATATTTCTCAAGGAAAACAACAAATGGATCTTGGAATAATACCTAATCTAGAGGATTTGATATATGAGCTTCATTCAGGACTACTCTTTCTTCCACTTGGCTATTTTTGGTACTCTCTTGGGAAATACACTCTTCCCCTTGCTCATGATCACTTGAACTGTCAGACTCATCATATATTGTAGTGTAGTTTTCTTTCCAAGCTGATGTGTTCTAATTAAGTGGACTGAAAACTGTGTGAAGGTCATCATGTTGATGAGTAGGGATGCACTTTGGCAGTAGATCCTCTTGAGAGGATAGTGTGACAACTCTCATGTGATTATCAACCTCTATTTATTCATCTGCAATTTGTAACTCAATGGAACTAGGTGGCTGCAAATCTGGAGTTAAGGAGGATTCCATGTCCAAAATGATTTCCTCAACCATTTCGGGAAAAGGCCTCTCATTGGAAACTTGCTTAAGAATTTCATCATCCTCCTCAACTTCATCATCAAAGCTAAAAGACTACTGATTTCCAATTATGTGAAAGTTATTTCTAATGGATTGAAGCGAAGTACAACAAAGAGTCAGAGACTCTTCACTTACTTCCAAACTCTCCAGGCTTTCCTCGTTAGTGTCATAGGTGACCTGTCGTAGCTGATTAGTACTTTCAATCTGATGATAGTGAACTTCATCACACAAATCAACTGTCGATGGCTCTGCAACGTTAGCTTCTGCTTGAATATCATAATCATCAATATATTGATCAAACCTTGGAGAATCATTAATATAAGCAATGTCACCAGCCATACATATTGGACTATCAGATTTTTTCTCTTCAAATTGATTTACAAATCTATTTTCTTCTATGTGATAGTTAAGATCAGGAGGAAAATCAAGAAAGGCTGACTGTATGTTTATGAGTTGATCTATCTCTTCTTCAGTTAAAAAGGGAGGCATTTTTATCTCTCTTTAGACATAACTACAATAATCTTCTTTCTCCTGGGAAAGCTAATTTAGAGGATGAATGTCTTTTTGGGCCTTACCTAAGAGAGATGATGAATCATTACTTATGCCTTTAGATAAATCCTGTGGGTTCTCTTTCATTTCTTGATTGTTTTCATCTTCAACCAACTCTTCTTGATTTATGTGAGAGTTAACTTGAGCAAGGGTTTCCTGAATGACTGCTAAGAGATCTTTAGGATGCAAACTTCCTTTCAAAATCTGGAATGAATTAAATCATAAGGGTAGAGATCCTAAAGGTTTTTATTGTTCTCCTATTTCAGATTTGAATTCATCCGCAATAAACTCTTCTTGGTTGCCAAGATGATTATCTTGAGTAGAAAAGCATGAATCACCTCTAATAGATCCTCAGGATGCCAATTTCCTAAGTCTTCATCAATGTTCACAAGGTGTTGTATGAGGTCTTCATATTTATCACAACAATTTTCAGCCAATGATAGAGATGGAAAATTCCTTATATAGTGTTTATAAAATACTTTGTGGAAATACTTCAAAGAAAACAAGATTCCAGGTTCTAGCCATTCATACCATTTTCTCGCCTTATCTTCTAATGTTTCCATAAACATTTTCATGAGGCAGTCCTCATGCCATTCAACTTTCAACCTCCATATGTGTATATGAAATTTGATGAGGTGTAACAAGGGGTCATCAACCTTTTCATCTCGAAAGATAGGTAGGTTTTTCATCCAATTTATTTCAGGCATTTTGTGTGGGATTCCAGGGATATGATCTCTGTTCATCGGAGCATATCTCCTTTCTATCCTTGGATCCATCTTTGTTAATCAGAAAGTTTCACTGTGTCTTTTCAACCAGTCTAAAGTTCTCTACCAGTGGAGTCTTTTGGTCTAAAGAGGGTTGTCGAGTTGCCAGGTGGAAGATTTGAAATTTTTTGTCCATCATCAAGATGATTTAGATTTCTCAATGCATTCCTAGGAGATTTTATAAGGACTAGTGGAGTAATAGGCCTACTGGAGGCTAGTGGAGTCGCCAGGTGGATGTTTTTAGTTGTTTTGAGGGTATATGTTTATGGTCCACCACCAATACTAACAAAAAAAAAATCTAAGGATGTTTTGGGGTTTTTCTGAGTTTCTTTATGTAGCCCTAAGCTCTGTAAGAGTGTTTTATAGCTGAATCATCATTTTGCTAAGATGGTGAAAGAGCTAGTTTCTACTCTTCAGACAACACTTAAGTTTTCTAAGTTTGAATGAGATCTTGAGAGGTCCTAAGGGATACCTAGGATGTTTTGACTCAAGGTCCCACCGTGATCGCCATTATGTTAGGGTGAGCAGTGGGATAAATCGTCAAGATAGTCTTCTTAAGGGATGCTGAAATGTTTTAGGGAAGTCTAAGTTTGTTTATTACTCAGTGTCCCACCGTGATCACCATTATGTTATGGTGGCAATGAGGTGGCTGATTCACTAGATATTCTTGAAGACAAGGGATTTATGGAGTCCTAAGGTGTACTCAGATTGTCACTAACTTAGAAGGTCCCACCGTGATCGCCATTATGTTAGGGTCCCATGATTTAGAAAATTGGCAAGCCAAATGACAGGGTAACATCAAACCAACTTTGGAGCCCTAGGATCTTGCCTTCCTGGACTCAGAGAGGGCTCTCTCTATTATGCAAAGGATGTAAACTATTTGCTTTTTATATATTTTATTTTAGGCTAGTTGTTAAGTATGTTTTTTAGTTTTTTTTGGGTTTTTGTGAGGGGAACTGATCAAAGGATAAATAGATAAAAATTTCGTCAGATCAACTGGGCTATGGGGTCAAAAAGGTCGAGATTGTCTCAATGATGGACAAGGTATTACTGCAGGGCATATTTTGTCGAGGTAATTGGATTCTTTGGGTGAAAGTGAAATGAGATGGACATTAATTTTGTGAAGGAAAAAGATGTTTTAAGCACAAATAGTTTAAACAACAAACATTCATGTGGTAGGGCTAACCATTAATAACTATAAATGAAACTCAAACTGATAGATGCAGAAAATAAAAAATCAGGCGATGCATAGAAGTATAAGACCCTCTAACTTTGGGAAAATCACCTTCAGACTTTTGGCAAAACAAATAAGACAAACTAACAACTCAATCTATGAAGAGGGAACTCCTAAAAATCATATTTTGAGCTATTGGGAACTTTGAAATAAGACTGCAAAGCATGGGCAAAGGGCAAGATTGAAACAAGACCTATTTGAATTAACTAAGACAACCAATAATTCAGAGAAATATTTCAGTGATGGAGTTTTGATTAGCTATGAGTAAGCAGGGCATACCGTGAATCATACTAGACAACATACATAATAACCATTAATAAAATTGATAACAAGTTCTCAGGATACCAAAGAGAAGTTAAGAATTCTTTGAAATAACCAAGAAAGATGAAAAGATAAAAGCTGTAATGAATCAGGAAACTTGAGGTGCCTCCATGTGCATATCTCAAATCTATTCTTTACTGAACTACAACAAGCAAGAAGCATGAAAAAATGTATGATAAAGTAAGAAAACACAATAGATAAGGGACACAATACCATTCACCAAGCCATGGAATCCTACATACAATCCTTCTCCACCATCAAGGTCAAGCAAGAGATCATCCACTTCATGAGACATAGTATTTCTTCAAAGCTTGTAATGCTATGTATTGCTATATAACATCAAGTTCAAACCATATACTCTTCAAGCTTGACTTGTGCTTTGTATGCTTCCCTTTGGTATTTGAATGCTCGGGCTTCATAAATTTCCATTTGCCCACTCATTTGTTTATTTTTCATTTGTAGAAAATGTATGAGGTCCTTTGACCTTTCTAGATCAGTTTCCAAATCATGTATTTGGGCTTCTCTGTTTTGCAAAAGTGACTCAAGAATTCTAGCTTCATCATCTCCAACATCACTGTCTATTTGTATGATGTCAAACTCCCTTTCTTTTTCATGACTACTCTCCTGCTGTTCAACTTTTTCTTTGCCCTTGCTTTGGATACACTTCTTTGCTCTTTTTCTCTTTGGAAATTCAACAATACTTTTCTTAGGCAATTTGCCTCTACTCTTTAGTGCCCTAGTGACATTGCTAGTCACTGCTGGAGTGATTTTCTTTTTTGCAGATTTGGTGTTTTTAGCCTTTAGTGCTTCTGGAGAATGAATCATGGCCCCTTGCCTAGGAGAGGCAGCAAGCACATTTTCTTGGCTGTGTTGAGGAGAAGAGAGAGGATGTGTTATCACTAGCACTTGTTAAACTTGATCCTTTATACTGCTGCCTCCATCATCACTTGCTTTCCTGCCCTGTTCACTATTTTCCTCATTGTTTTGAGTTTGTTTAGGGCTGATAACTTCATCATCCTTTTCTGCTGCTTGACTATATTCAGTGTTATATTGTGGATTGCCTTGTTTACCCTCATCATTGTGTTGAATTTGTTGAGGGCTACCTTTATTAGGACTTTCTTCATTCAGACTGTCTTCATTGTCATTTTTCATGCTGTCACCTCCCTCACTGTTCTCCTTAGACTCTATGTGTGGGCTGCCATCATGATCACTACTTTGTTGGGAGGCACTTTTTCCACTGTCTCTTTGATTGGTTTCATGAATTTGTTGAGGACTGTGGTGTTCCTCATCACTGCTTTGAACATCTTCCCTTTTCTCTTCATCATCAATACCCTACTTGGAATCTTCATTGTTCCCTTGAGGACTTTTCTCCTAATCACTGTGTTGTTGATGGTCACTTTGTTTTTCAACACTGCTTTGAACCTCTTCCCTTTGTTCCTCATCATTACTAGCTATGGGTGGGCTATGCCCATGCCCATTTTCTTTTCTCTGCTCAGGGCTTCTTTGTTCTTCATCCTTACTACTTTGCTGAGTATCACTATGTTCCTCATCACCACTAACCTCATGCCTGCTTTCATGAGACTGCTCTTTTTCACTATCAATCATGGGTGATGTTTGCCTTTGAGGAGTATTTTGACTTGATGGAGGAGAGACATAGTGAGTGGAGGGTAAGGAGGATATGTGAGATGGGCCATGAGATGAAGAGGCAGTAGCAAAATCTGGATGAGAAATGAAAGTCTCCCAAGACACTCCTTTCTTTTCAAGCTGGTGAAGGATGATGATTTTTGTGAGAGAATGATGGAAAATACTAGCTTTTTGCTGAGCAGGAGGTCTCTTTTGAACAAGGGAGGACATATTGTCTATGATTTTGTAGAGGAAGAAAGGGAGATTTAGTAACTGAGTCCTTGTGAAATGCATGAGAAGCCTGATGTGATAGGAATAAATCCCGAAAAACCTCCCTTCACATGTGAAATACTTCATGATAAGTCTCATGAGGGGAGCATAGCTACTCAATAAGTGAGAAAAAGGGAATATAGCTTGGCAAGCATCTTGATGGTCTGGTTTTAGGAAGGGTTTATGGTGATTTAGATCCAGGTATGCTTGTTTGAACCACTTTTCTCCTATATAGGGGATCTTAGTTGCTTTAGAGACCACCCTAGGAGTGAGTTTAAAGTCCAGAACTGCTAGGTGGACATGTTTTCATTACAGCCTTAGGGAGAATAGCTATGTTAAGGGAGGGTAATTGGTGACCTCCTAGATTTTTTGGCAAAAATCAAGGCATCCTACCTCATGAAAGTTAAAGAGAACCGAAGGGGAGTCATTTATTTCCTGAGTTGTAACAGGCTCAAATATTTTGTGAAATCCACCCTTGCTGATTTTCTTTGGAGGCATAGCTTTGTTTTAGGCTTTCCTTCACTCTCTTACCAACACAGGTCTTTCAAATGAACAAAAATAGAACTCTTCTTTAAACACTGTTTTTCTCTTTTAAAACTGTGTTTGGATTTTTAATCAAAACATGCCTTTCAACTGATATCAATCCCTTTCTCAAAAACTGGGTTTTTTCTCTTTACTCAACAAACAAGCCTTTTGCAACCATTAAATAAGCCCTTCCTCCTTAATCACTGTTTTGTTTCCTCTTTGTAAACATGGTGGTTTTTAGAATAAACTGTGTCTTTTGCCTTCATTAGACTATGTTTTTTCCTTAACAAAATTGATTCTTAACACCTCCCAAACTCAAAAACTTATGTGAAGAAAACAGTAAAATTCCTCTGAAAAATGTATTGGCTGCTTTTGAAGATAAGTTCACTGTGCAAAAAATACGATTTGAGGTGAATTGGAGGTTGTTTGAGCGGTGCTATGCTCCTGTGCACAGGCGCATAGCACCTGCATGCGCTGTGGTGTTGTCGGGTTGGGCACTGGGCACCCTCTGAGTGCCAGGCGGGCCTGTTGGTTGACGCACACAGGCGCATTGTGGTATCCTACAGGTGCATCACGCCGTATGTAAAATTCTTCTGCGAACACCTACAGGCGCGTCACGTCTTCAAATTTCTGCAAACTGCTCGCCCAGGGTTTGAAAAAACGTTTTTCTTTCGTCCCTTTACACAATAGAAAATGAACTTTAACTCTGAGAGCTTTTATAGCTCCTTTTAAAACACTTTTGAACATTTTTCCATCCTTGTGGTGATTTTGACATTTCACTTTTGCCTTTGTATTTTTCATCAAACTGAAGGTTTTCTTAAAACACAATGTCTCTCTCTTTTCAAACAAACTTTAACTTTTGGTGATTTTCCCTCTGCTCATCTCTAGGATGAGGCATTCTGGCTAATGTAACCACTTAGGTTACTTGAAACCACTGTTGAACCTATGTAAATTTGTAAAGGGGGGCTTTCAAAATATTTTCTGGTTGCTTGTTTTCCACTTCAGGTTTCAATCTTTTTATAAATTCAAGGCTATGTCTATCATTTGATGGAAAGTGTCTCGAAGTTGCAAACTCCTTGCTATCCTTGTTTACCCTTTACTCATCATTTGGAGGAATTATTTTGATAAACTAAATAGGCCTGTTTAAATGAGAGATGCCTTTTTTACATAAATCACCTTTGTGAATTTCTCTTTTTATCAGTTTGCAAAAGTCACTTTTAAACAGATTTCTGTCTACCTCCTTTACCATTTAGATGAGGTTACTTTAATCAAAATTCCAGCCTTGGTTTGTTAGTGAATGTACTCTTTAAAACACACCATTTCTCGACCCTGCCCATTGCTGACAACTTTACTCAACCACAGGATTAATACCTGGTGATTTTCCCCTTGCTTGTTATGAAAGAGGCCATCAAAATGTGTTTGACCCTGTTTCTTTGAATAGATCACTAGGAGAAAAATGTGATCTTTTCGACTAGACATTTTTGAATATCTTCAAATAAACTAACCCTCTGCTTGTTATGAAGGAGGTCTTATGCAACTGTGCTAAGTGTGCCCTCTGCTTATTTGTGAAGGATGCCTTGTAAACACTATGTTTTTTCCATCTCTGTCTATCATTTTAAGACTATTTTTGAACCATTTGTCTGTGGGCCCTCTACTTATCATCAAGGAGGCAATTTTTGACAAACTGAGTGGGCGCCTTTTGACCTCTGTTAACCAAATGAACAATGTCCATGAACAAACTATTTGTGGCTCTTTAGACAAAATAGGTTTATCTTTCAAAAGAGATCCTGTGCTTTTCATTTAAGGGAGGTTTCTTTAGGGCTGTGAGGGATAAACTTTCTTCTCTGGAAGGAGGTCTTTGATCCGACAATGTTAACCTTTGAGAAAGGCTACCTGTTCCAAATCTGGGCCCTCTGAGACTGTGCCTTTACCCTCTGCTTATCTTTTGAAGGAGGCTTCCTACACACAGTCTTTGTGACCCTTCAGACCTACCATGAGGCCCCCTAATTTTTTACTGATGGAGGTCCTTAAAACTATAAAAATTCATTCATATCAAAACTGTGAACCCTTTCTGCTTGTTTGAAAATTACAAAATAGAAGGCAACAATGAATCTTTGGTACTTATCCTCGATGAAATCATTTGAATCATAATGGCTTTTGCTTCATGAGGACTTGTCAGTAAAGTACATCCCTTTTGCATAAAATTATTGTGAATCTTCACGATTAAATAAAGTGCTTTGTAAATGGTGAGATCTCACTACTATGTATCCTTGAAACAACTCTTTCTTCCCTTGACTGTGTTTTCATAAGGTGTGGTGAAATTTTCTGTGACAGTCTTTCAAAGTCTAGTTCATGATGAGGTATAAGAAGTAGCTGTCCTTGTTATACCTTCACTATGATGCCTAATTTGATTTAAAGATATTTTTTCCAGAAGACTATCACTGTTGGTTGTACAAGGCTGATTTGTAGGGCTGGCCACAATCTGCACTTTTCTCTGACTTCCATAGTAAACTAACACAACATGAAACTTTCTCCTGAGGTGCTCTTTTTTCTCATACTTTGTTTAGTGTCATCAATCAGTACATCCCTGCAGAGATGTAAAAACAGATGCTTTTGAATTTTGGAGGGTTTCTTTGATGTTTCATGGGGATCATGCCTGATATAATCATATTTCTTCAGATAGAGAAAACTCTTTCTCTTTTCCTGATTTGAAACATTCCTAAGCCTTGCTAGAAACAAAACAAAGTGACCTCTTTGATGGTGCATGACCTAGGGATAGACAAGGGTTTTGTTTTGAAAAATAAGAAGAAATGATGGCTGATTGATATTGAGAACAGGGTTTTTGACTTGGAGATTAGTTTTCTCAAGGTATTTTCCCTAAACACCACCACCTAGACCTAAAGGCTTTGTCACAATTTCTAAAGGATTTCTTGGACATATTTAGTGTTGTGCTCAACTTAGTGTTCCTAAATTGAGGTCATAAATTATCAACCAGGGTCAGTAAACTGCTGAAGTGTGGTGCACTATATGTGCCTAGGTATCTGTTTCTCACTACATTGTGTTTAGTGTTTTTATGATGTTTTTGGTTTTATGGTTTTATGTCAAGAAGGAAAAGAACTAAGTGTTGGTAAAGAGAAGTGGATGGTTACACTAAAACAAAGAAAAACCTATTCTAAACTGTGTATGACACTAAAGAACAGAAAATGCAAAGCTTGATAATGACTCCTAGTAAGGAAATAAATCACAATCATGAACTCAATAACTCATAGCATGAACTCATCCAATTCATTCATTAGGAATATGTTGGAATAGTTTTAGAAAAGGACAAGTTTAGTACAAATGAGGCTCTCATAAGTACACAATCATCTTACAATATTACAAAGAATCTCATCCATGGCTAGAAGTTTATTGGAACACAATTGGAAAAAGACTATTTGTAACACAATAAGATTTCTACTCTGAATTAACTTGTCATGCTAAGATCAATTCATTCTGCAGCTCAACTTGTCACCACTAAACCTTATTCAAAAGTTAGAGATTTTCTAAAATAGTTTTTGGAAAGAAAGGTTTAATTGTGAAATTGCAAGGGATTGCAGATCAATCAAGGCCTTAAACTGATGTCACTAATTCCTATCCATTTGATGATGCATTAATAGAAAGTCAGAACAATATTAGTTTGTAAATAATGAAGGCCGTGAAGTCTAATTTTGACAGTCAACACAACTTAAAGAACAATGAATGACACTAAACTAGAATGCAATTGATCAGACTTGAAACACAGTGACCACAACTAAACTAAAATGTCATTAACCTAACTTGAAATAGAGTGAAATGGAACTGAACTAGAATGCCACTAATCTGACTTGAAATGCAGTGAATTAAAACTGAACTAGAGTGCCATTATCAAACTTGAAATATAGTGACAGAATTAAACTAGAATGACATCTACCTCCGGAGTGCTATGACTAGACTAAAGATGCAACTAATCATTGAAATGTTTCAGCTCTGTCTCATTCGGAATTAGTGGTATTTTGGAATAGTTTGTAGAACAGGACTGGCTGCAACATGTTATGTAAATGAGCATGAAATCATAAAATTCAACAAAACACAACAAAGCTCTAAAACACCACAGCTATGTCTCATCCGAAATTAGTGATATTTTGGAAGAGTTTATAAGATCATGACTAGCTGTAACAACTGATGTAATTGAGCATAAGAACGTAAAACTAACTCCTAAAATACTACAGTTACACCTCATTTGACATTAGTGATATTTTGGAAGAGTACATAAGAACGAGACTAAACTGTAGCATCCAATGCAAGTGAATATAAAACGCAAAGTTCAGAAAGTCAATTGAACTAGGAATGAAACAAGGCTAAGTTACTTATCTAAATCATATGAACAAAGCTTCTCAGGTAGCAGGGGCCCTCTACCACCGGAGTAGCACGCAAATCTACTCAAGATTGACTCAGCTCGTGCAATAAAATGATGTTTCTTTCATTAAAGGAGAAATTCTTCAAAACAGAGTATTTACGGCCTTCAAAGATCTAGCAACAAAACAAAATCTAACCAACAGTTTCTCGGTCTCCCGAGTCATACTTATAATGAAATTACATAACTACTCTTGAGAAAAATAGGGATAAGTGTCTTTCCCACTTCTAATCAAATTAAAACTCTTATTAATAGTCTTGTGCTTTACTGCGGACATCTGTAGAGTCCGTGTTTTGATAGGAAACTGCTTCTCTTATACGTGCATAACCGCTTGGAGACTTTAACTCAAACTTCGTGGGGAGCAAGAGATGATGGGGAAGTGTTGTGGATTTCACCCATATGCCTTTTTCTTTGAAGTGACACCTGGAACCTACATAAACATGAGGATAGCTGCAGAACAGACGACTGGCTACGGAATGCCTGTATTCTGTAGCCAAGTCTTAGCCAAAAATTACTACACCAACAAAATCATGAAAATATAACAAGTTAGTCATTATATAAATTCTTAAAGCAATTTTAATTAATCTTATTGATCATTTAAGCCTGTAATTGATGAGGGATAAAGAAAATGAAGTAGAATGTGGTGAAAGAGAAGAACATCTTTGGGGCTCAACATACCCCCACTGCAAGGTTTTTGCATGTCCTCATGCAATTACTCCATGTACTCTGAGACCTCTGCTAGGACATCCAACCCTCTTCTTCTGCTTTGCCTGACAGTCAATGGTCTTCTGGGCTTCCTTATGACTAACTTGAATCTTAAATTTGTAAGTGCCCTGATTAACTTTTTGTTTTTCTTCTTCAATTTTTCACTGGCCTTATACAATTTCTCCATTTGTAAAGACAGAGTTGAATTCATATCATTTTTTAGTTTCACCTGCTCCCTCAAAATGTCATTCTCATTCTTGATATGCCTATTGAATACTTCTAACTCATACTTATCTCTTCTTAGCACATCAATTTTAGATTTTGGTGGGCTAGGAGTTCTGTCTCTACTTTCTGAAGCTCTCCTCTCTAATGACTCAATATAATTGTAAATTTGTTGTTGTGCTGGGTCAATTTCTGGAGTTTCTTCATCCTCAATGTTTATGATCCCTGTTTGTCTAACCTCTGTTTTCTTTAGTATACCTCTAAGTCTGTGGCTCCGTCTTGGTTGAGATGGCCCTTCTCCTCTGTCTTTGACATATTTTCTTATTATTCTCTCTTTCTTAAGCTGCTTCTTTATTTGAGCCAATTTCTTAGAAATCATCTCTTCATTGTCCTCTTGAATTGATTTACCAGTTTCAACTTCAATAGCTTTGGAAATTTCCCTTCTCCTGCTTCTTCTTGTAGGTTTGCTTTCAGGTGGAGATTCTTTGGGTTCCTCAAAATGGTTCCTCACTAGAAACTCTTCCCAATTATCTCTCATTTTCATCAAATGATGTTCAATTAAGATTTTGACTAAACCATGGTGATACAAAGTTGTTTCTAGAAGTTGAACCCTTTTTTCAACGTTTGAGGCCATTCTTTTCAGACTATGAAGTAGGAAAAAGGGCAAATTAATTTCCTCATATAAGAAATGCATCATTAACCGAATATGGTAGACATAGAGAGTACCAAATCTACCTTCACAGGTGATAATTTTTTTCAAAATGAGTAACATGTTCCTCCACTTATTCTTTAATGCCGAGCTAGGAATACCCTTTTTAAAAATGGAAACATCCATACCTGGAGTCTTAAGCATTTGCCTCCATGCTTCGTTATGGAATTCTCTATTTTTGAACCACCTTTCTCCTTGTCTAGGTAATTCCGTTGCCTCTGCAATGAAAGCCTCTGTAACAGTGAATTTAATGTCTCCTATTTCAACCTCGGCTCCATTGAAGGACCGTGTGAATGTTTTAGTCACCTCTTTGTGAAAACCACTGAATTTTTCCAAGAATTGCAACCACCCTGCTTGCTGTAACATTTCTATGATTTGTGGATAACCCTCCAAGTACTTGGTTCCAACCGGTTCAGTCCTCACTATGAGACCCATAGATTTTCTTCCAACCTTCATTTTATTGCTCCTCTGCTCACGATGAAAATGGCTGTTAAAGAGATGTTTTTGCCCCAACGATGTTTCCTCTGTTTTACAGAGCGGAATGGCTAAGTATTGGATGCGGAAAGGAATGATATGGAGTGGTTATGAAACGAGTGCAATGCGGTGAGGATAATTCACACGGATTAATAAGTTGAAAGCTATCACGGAAGAAAAGACCGCGGAGATATTTCGTTAAGCAATTCAAAATCATCATTAAATACTTTGGCCTAGTGACGTGACTGATCAAATCATTTCAGTACTTTAACCGTTAATTTTTTAAATGATGACCGAATATGGTAAGATGGAAGGGTTTTTTTTCAAAGTTTTTATGATATGGTTGATAGGCATGATCAACACGACTAATTAAAATAACCTTTTTGAATCATATATGACTTAACTATGCTAAAATTTTCATGATTTGTCACCATAATAATTTCATACCTTTGCCTTTCCTTTGATTTTATTTGTGGTTTTGATATGCCTTGTCCTCAATCATTGATCTTCAGTTCCTCATAAATTCTTTGATTTTTCTTGTTGTTTTGAATATGTAGGATCAATTTGCTACTAAATCAAATGTTTATTGGATAGTGCCTTCAAGATCTCTAGCTGCAGAATGTCTGTCTGGCTGTAGAATGTATGCCTAGCTGCAGAATGTCTGACTGATTGCAGAATGTACCTGTAGAAGCCTTGAAATGGAATGGTTTGAAGCATGAATGGAATGTTGTAATTTTATATGAAATGAGTTAAAAATGGATAATGAAATATTGTGCAATGGAATATGGGTGAAGTGAATAATGTAATGAAACAGATCACAATTATGAAGTGGAGTGAAAAAGTGACCTGCAGCTTCTGGTCTGTATTATTCAATTGCAGAAAGAAATCAATCTTAAAACTCTGAGATGGAAATGAGGTGGACCATGGAATGAAATGAATGAAGTATGGATGAAATGAAATGAAGTATGGATGAATGGAGTGAAATGGATCATAAGTGGGATGTGAATCACTTATGATTTTATGATAGCTGCTTGGAGAGAAAAAAAAACAAACTTTGAAAAGCTAAAGTGTCAGAAAGATTCTGATTTTCACTCTATATTTTCTGTATAAACATGCTAATCAGAGATTAGTTTTCATGTTTATACTTATTTATTTATTATTTTTTTTTATTTTTTATTTTTTCAAATATCTGACTTCAGAAAATTCAATTAAGTTGATGAAGAAGAAAAATTCTTCTTCATTAACTTCATATCATTGTTTTCCTGGAATCTCTTGACAAATTCTTCTCTTGAAAGTGGCTTGTGATACAACTTCAATCTATGACCATTTACAAGAAAAGTGACCTTCTCTTCATCTATTGTCATGATTTTTATTGCTCCATTATCAAAAATTATTATAATTTCGTATGGTCCAAGCCAATGTGTTTGGAATTTACCTTGAAAATCCTTGAACTTTGAATTAAACAAGAGAGCCCAGTCACCTTCTTTGAACTTATTTTCCTTGATGTATTTGTCATGCCATCTAGTCCTTTGCTGTTGGACTATACTTGTTTTCTGAACTGCATCTTGTCTGATCTCATCCAATTCATTAATCTGCTCCAATCTGTGCTTTTGTGCCTTTGTTAGATCAAGTCCTAGCTGAACTGCCATTTTGAAAGTTTGAATCTGGAACTCTATGAGAAACAAAACTTTCTTTCCATAAACAAGTTCATAAGGAGTATGGCCTATTGTTATTTTCCATGTAGTTCTATAGTCCCACAAGGCTTCAGGAAGCCTATCTGCCCAATCTCTTCTATGCAAATGAACAGTCTTTGTTAGGATCCCTTCAATGACCTTATTAGTAGATTCCACTTGACCATTTGCTTGTGGATGATAGGGAGTAGATTTTATGTGTCTGATTTTGTATTTATCCATCATTTGTTCCACTAGCCTTGATGCAAATTGAGCTCCTTGATCTGTAACAATTTCTCTTGGGACACCAAAATGAGTAAAAATATCCTCAAAAAGAAAATTAACTACAGATGCTTCAATAGCAGAAAGTAATGGCTTGGCCTCTACCCATTTAGTAACATAATCAGTGCAAACTAATATATATTTCTTTTGTCTTGATGGAGGACTAATAGGTCCTACAAAATCCAAAACCCATTTTTCAAAAGGTTCAATATGTACCTGAGGCTGCAATGGCATCTCACCTAAAGGAGAAGGTTTCCCTACCCTTTGGCAACTGTCACACCTTTTGACATATTCTTTAGCATCTTTCAATAGGGATGGCCAATAATATCCTAAATGAAGGATCTTATAGGATGTCCTTTTATCAGCAAAGTGTCCGCCACAAGGTTCATCAAAACATGCCTTGAGAATCTCAGGCATCTCATCTTCCCGAACACATCTCCTAATGATAAAATCTGGACCTGTCTTGTATAAATCATTATCAACCCATGAATATTTTGCACTGTCATAAATGATATTTCTTTTGTCTCTTGCATTCATTATTGAAGGAAATTTCCCTGAAACTAAATAATTAGCAATGTCAGCAAACCAAGGAGTTTGAGTAGAAATTGCAAAAACATATTCATCAGGGAATTGATCTTCAACTGGAGTATTTTCTTTGATGTTTTGGAGTCTAGATAAGAAATCAGCTACTGTGTTTTGTTTTCCATGCCTATCTAGAATGGTAATGTTGAATTCTTGTAAAAGCAATAACCATCTTATGACTCTGCCATTAGTAATTGACTTGTTCATTAAATATCTAATTGTAGAGTGATCTGTGTGAACACAAGTTTCATAGCTTGTTATATAGTGTCTTAATTTGTTTATGGCATGAACAACAGCTAAAAACTCTTTTTCAGTTACAGTATAGTTTAACTATGAAGGAGTCAAATTTTTACTGGTATAGTAGATGGCATAAGGAATCAGGTCTTTTTGTCCCAATATTGCTCCTAGAGCTGTATCTGAGGCATCTGTTGAAATATGAAAAGGTAACTTCTAGTTAGGTCCCCTTAGAATAGGTGCTTCAGAGATTTTTGTTTTCAGAGTCTCAAAGGCTAACTGGAAATTGGGATTCCACTTGAATTCACAGTCTTTGGTAAGTAATTTGAAAAGTGGAGATGCTATCTTGGTGAAGTTTTCTATAAACCTTCGATAATATCCTGTAAATCCTAGAAAAATCCTAACATATTTTTGACAACTTGGAATAGATAAGTTAGAGATGACTTCAACTTTTGACTCATCAACTCTAATCCCATCCCCTGAAATGTGATGTCCCAAAACAATTCCTTCAGTAAACATCATAAAACAATTTTCATGACTTAGTGAAAGATTTGCTTCTTTACATCTTTTAAAGACTTTTTCCAAGTTTGCTAAGGATTCTTCAAATGTGTTTCCATAAACTGTGAAATCATCCATATATACCTCTACACAATCATGTATTAGATCTGAAAAAATTCCTAGTACTGCCCTTTGAAATGTTGCGGGTGCATTGCATAGTCCAAATGGCAATACTCGATAAGCATAGGTACCCCAAGGACAGGTAAATGTGGTTTGTCTTGATCTTCCAGTGCTACTTGGATTTGATTATAACCACTAAACCCATCTAAAAATGAGAAGTACTTTTTGCCAGCTAATATATCTAACACCTGATCTATGAAAGGTAGGGGAAAATGATCTTTAAGAGTAGCTTTGTTTAATTCCCGGTAGTCAATACATACCCTCAATTTACCATTTTTCTTTGGCACAATTACCAAAGGAGAAACCCACTGACTATCTGAAATGGGATAGATAAAGTTGACATTTAATAATTTCTGCAATTCTTCTTTAACAATTTCCCTAAGATTTGGATTCATCCTTCTCTGAGGTTGTCTGATTGGTTTACAATTTTCCTCTATGTAGATGTGATGAGTGCAAGTCTTGGGGCTTATCCCTTTCATATCAGTGTACTCCCATGCATATGCAGAAGAATGTCTCTGTAATATCTTGACTAGCTCTTCTTGTTGATATTTCTCTAGGTTCTTGTTTATGTTTAAAGTTTTGCCTGGAAATATCTCAATTGTAGAGCTGCCAAATTTATCCATGGAATAGAGAGACATCTGCCTTGATGAAAAAAACTCAGTGTTGGATTCTTCTTGAAATTTTTCGTGCTTATATTCCGAAGAGGATTCAAATTTTTCCAAGGTATTCAAAATCTGGCTATCTTCACTAATTTCTGAAATTGTGAAGAGAGGTTGTAAGTCTTCTTCATCCTCTATCCATTGAGTATCATCTAATTCAGTAATTGTTCTTGCTGGAGGATACAAGGTAAATTTCTTGTTTGAAATACCATTAGAGATGTACATATCACCGGATCTACAGCAATGAAAGCATCAGCTGTAGCTAAACAAGGTCTTCCTAATATAATAGGGTGTCCTCCTAGATTATTCTTAGGAGTTAGGATCATAAAGTCCACAGGATACTCCCAAGAATCTAGGGACACTGGAATGTTTTCTATTACCCCATCAGGTTTAATCACAGATCTGTCTGCTAATTGTAATAATGTGGGTGTAAAAAGAAGATTAGGAAGTTCAGTTTATCCATGATTTGTCTACTCATAATATTGATCGTTGCTCCTAAATCAATGAGTGTGTTTTGGATTTCAATTCCATTGATGTGAATTTTGACAACTGGATTTCCTGGGTCTAGATACTTTGGAATAGCAATCTTACCCATCATGATATCTGCTATTTTTCCTGCCAGTTGAATTTTATTTGTCTCTCTTATTCTTTTTCTTGTTTTCTTCATGCTCAACTCCTTAATTGTTTTTTCTAAGATTGGAATTTCCTTGATGGCTTGCAATAATGGGATCATAATACAAACATTTCTCAGCTCATCTAGGAAATCATAATTAGGCACCATAATTTGTTTTTCTACACCCCTATCAATTTGTAATATTTCTGGGAAGGGAGGTGTAGAAGTGGATGTTGATGAATGCTCTAATATAGGAGTTGAAATTATTGGTTCTTTTTTTTTTGATTTTTCAATGTTTGGGTCTTGGAAAGTTGTGTCTTTTTAAGACTTTTATTTACCCGTAGAGAATCTTCCTCAGAATTGTCTTGCTCTTGTATGATTACAGAAGGTTTCCTATTTTCAAGTATTCTTCCAGACCTAAGTTGAACATCACTAAGGTCTAAAGGAGTGATCAAATAAGTTGGAAACTGTTGGCCTTCTATCATGTATGTGTTCTGAGGATTTTTATTGTTGGGGTTTGGTATGGGTTGGGCATGCAAATAATTTGTTTTTTGAGGAAATGGTAATTAAAGTGGTTGATTTTTATGTTGTGGGTTTTGAGGATTTTGTTGAAAATTTTGTTGGAGGAGGGAAATGTGGATATGGTGGATAGGATGGTGGATATTGATAATACTGAGAGTATCTTCCATAGGGATTTTGTGCTCCTTGCACCCAAGTTTTTGATTGATTTTGAAATTGGGGCCAAGGTTGCTGCCAAGGATTCCAATTTGGTGGGGGTTTATTATACATCTGATCATGAAATCCTTGTGTTTGAGGTCCTTGCCAAGGCCTCCTGGAGACAAAACTGAGAGATTCTGTGGAACTTGTAGGAGTATCTTCTTGAAAGATAGCTTTAAGACCAGGAAGTGAAGGAAAACTCTTGGTCTCATGTTTTTATGAACAATTACACAAGTCTCCACAACTTTGGCATCCAAAGGGCACTCTCTCAAGGCATGTTTCTTTCTACATTTGGGACAAAATATTGCTAAGGCATCAGATTCAGCTTTTTGTTTGTTTTGTAACTTAAGGGTGTCTATCTGCTCACTAAGACTCCCCAAGATATCAGATTTGAATTCATCAAGCATATGTCCTATTTCTGCCCTACTTACTGTCCCAGAAGCAGACTTACTCGCCCTTGCAAGAGCAGGGTCTCTTGGTCCTTTCATAGTTTTAGTTTTCCCTCTTGAAAGGTTGATACATAATTCAGCTATCTCAGGTAATGTGAGCTGAGATATATCCCATTTTCCCATCATATTAAGGATATCTAATCCCTAACTGTCTTCAACAAGAGAGCTTTCAAGGTGTCTTGGTCTAAGTTTTCCATTTTTGCTCTTTTGATGTTGTAGTGAAATCTCTCCAATAAATCTTCCAAATTTTCATCTTCTTTTTGTAGCATTTTAAACACTTCCTCCTTATGGTTGACTAGCATACAGTAATCCAAATACCTCTCTAGAAATTCTTGTTTCATGTCTTCCCATGTTCTAATAGAACTATTGATCAAACTCATAAACCACTTCAATGCTGCCCCTTTCAATGTTGAAGGAAATAATTTAAGTTTTTGAGCATCTTGTAGGTAGTCATAGGTTTTGGAAGGACATAGGGTGAAATGTTTTTCATAGTTGTATTGGTTTCTTCATCTACTATAGGAAACCCAAAAGAGCTTCCCATTTCTCTTCTTCCTCGTCCTCTGCCTCCTTCTGCATCTCTACCTCCTTCTCCTCTACCTCTACCTCTACCCCCTCCAAATAGTGTGTGTTCTCCATTAAAAACTCCTCCTCCTCCTTCTTCTGCCATAGTTGATTCTTCTGTGGAAGTTGAAAGGTTTAAATCCCTAGCAGGGGTTCCTGAATCTTCTTCCAAGATAGGTTCAGTGGGTAAGGTGGAAGGTCTTTCTGATGGAATATCTGATCTTAAGTCCTCTGGAAGTCTAGGATCAGTAAAGGATGGAATATGGGTTTGAGTTGGAGGTGTACTGGCTCTTGGTCTTGGTGAAACAAGTGATGTTCTAGGAATCAAGCTTCTGCTTCTTATGAATCTACCCCTTGAGTCTCTTTCTCTACGCATATCATTGTTTTTGGGTGGTAAGAAACAAGGCTACCTAGTTACACTTCCCCGACAATGGTGCCAAAATGTTGTGTTCAAATTAGTGTTCCTAAATTGAGGTCATAAATTATCAACCAGGGTCAGTAAACTGCTAAAGTGTGGTGCACTATATGTGCCTAGGTATCTGTTTCTCACTACGTTGTGTTTAGTGTTTTTATGATGTTTTTGGTTTTATGGTTTTATGTCAATAAGGAAAAGAACTAAGTGTTGGTAAAGAGAAGTGGATGGTTACACTAAAACAAAGCAAAACCTATTCTAAACTGTGTATGACACTAAAGAACAGAAAATGCAAAGCTTGATAATGACTCCTAGTAAGAAAATAAATCACAATCATGAGCTCAATAACTCATAGCATGAACTCATCCAATTCATTCATTAGGAATATGTTGGAATAGTTTGAGAAAAGGACAAGTTTAGTACAAATGAGGCTCTCCTAAGTACACAATCATCTTACAATATTACAAAGAATCTCATCCATGGCGAGAAGTTTATTGGAACACAATTGGAAAAAGACTATTTGTAATACAATAAGATTTCTACTCTGAATTAACTTGTCATGTTAAGATCAATTCATTCTGCAGCTCAACTTGTCACCACGAAACCTTATTCAAAAGTTAGAGATTTTCTAAAATAGTTTTTGGAAAGAAAGGTTTAATTGTGAAATTGCAAAGGATTGCATAACAATCAAGGCCTTAAACTAATATCACTAATTCCTATCCAGATGATGATGTATTAATATAAAGTCAAAAAAAGATTAGTTTGTAAATAATGAAGGCCATGAAATCTAATTTTGACAGTTAATACTGCTTAAAGAACAATGGATAACACTGAACTAGAATGCAATTGATCAAACTTGAAACACAGTGACCACAACTAAACTAAAAATGCTTTTAGCCTAACTTTGAAATACAGTGAACTGGAACTGAACTAGAATGTCACCAATCTAACTTAAAGTACAGTGGACAGAGTTATACTAGAGTGCCATTATCAAACTTGAAATATAGTGACAAAATTAAACTAGAATGACATCTACCTCCGGAGTGCTACAACTAGACTAAAGATGCAACTAATCACTGGAATGTTTAAGCTCTGTCTCATTCGGAATCAATGGTATTTTGGAATAGTTTGTAGAACATGACTGGCTGCAACATGTTATGTAAATGAGCATGAAAGCTTAAAATTCAACAAAACACAACAAAGCTCTAAAACACCACAGCTATGTCTCATCCGAAATTAGTGATATTTTGGAAGAGTTTATAGGATCATGACTAGCTGTAACAACTAATGTAATTGAGCATAATAACGTAAAAATTAACTCCTAAAATACTACAGTCACACCTCATTCGACATTAGTGATATTTTGGAAGAGTACGTAAGAACGAGACTAAACTGTAGCATCCAATACAAGTGAATATAAAACGCAAAATTCAGAAAGTCAATTGAACTAGGAATGAAACGAGACTAAGTTACTTATCTTAATCATATGAACAAAGCTCCTTAGGTAGCAGGGGCCCTCTACCACTGGAGTAGCACGCAAATCTACTCAAGATTGAATAAGCTCATGCAATAAAATGATGTTTCTTTCATTAAAGGAGAAATTCTTCAAAACAGAGTATTTACGGTCTTCAAAGATCTAGCAGCAAAACAAAATCTAACCAACAGTTTCTCGGTCTCCCGAGTCATACTTATAATGAAATTACATAACTACTCTTGAGAAAAACAGGGATAAGTGTCTTTCCCACTTCTAATCAAATTAAAACTCTTATTAACAGTCTTGTGCTTTACTGCAGACATTTGTAGAGTCTGTGTTTTGATAGGAAACTGCTTCTCTTATACGTGCATAACCCCTTGGAGACTTTAACTCAAACTTCGTGGGGAGCAAGAGATGATGGGGAAGTGTTGTGGATTTCACCCATATGCCTTTTTCTTTGCAGTGACACCTGGAACCTACATAAACACGAGGAGAGCTGCAGAACATACGACTGGCTACGGAATGCCTGTATTTTGTAGCCGAGTCTTAGCCAAAAATTACTACACCAACAAAATCATGAAAATACAACAAGTTAGTCATTATATAAATTCTTAAAGAAATTTTAATTAATCTTATTGATCATTTAAGCCTGTAATTGATGAGGGACACAGAAAATGAAGTAGAATGTGGTGAAAGAGAAGAACATCTTTGGGGCTCAACAATTAGGTCATTATATGACAAAATAAACAGTGAGAAAGGGGTAGAGAACTTTGTCCAATGTTTGACAGGGAGCCATGTGGAAACAGGGGTTTTGAAAGTAAAGGTATTAGGCTTATGGCACTTATAGACAGGGGAGGTTTGCTGTAATGAGATAGGTTTAGAAGACTGAAGGGTTTTTCTCATCATAGGCTGGAGGGAGGGGGGTAGGAAGACAAAAATTTGTTGGAGGTGTTTTCTAGATGAAAAATTGACAGATTGAGATTAGCTTCTAGAAAACTCAACCAAGGAATCTAGTCATGAAAATATGCAAAAATAGTGATGACTAACAGTACCTGGAACATACGTTGACTAGACTCACTTGGAAGTTTTGGAGGGTAATCTTCACTCAAGATGGCATAAGTGAAGTTACTTGCACCAGACTATTTCATTAAACAAGTTTTTAGGGTAAATGGTTCCATATACTTTATCTATATATTGTCACATTTATTTCTGTGAAATTGGATTTCATCACCAACTAGTGACTTCACTGTGAAAATATTGTTTGTGTGGTTTGACTCCTAGATTTGTTAGCGTGTGTTATTTGCTTGATTTTACTTTTTTACAAACCTTAGGTGTGGATTTTGAACTCAGATTGTTAATATTTTTAAATTTTTAATTGAAATTCACTAAATTTGAATCTAATGCCAAATGTTCCGTAATTTACCAACCAAGGAACCCCTCTTAATGAGAATCCTAGTCCTTTTCCTTTCTTTGGAAATTTTGGTCCTCATTATATGGCTACATTTTTATTACCTAGATATACCATAGGTTTACCGATATGGTTGTTTTCAAATTTGTTGGCCTCAAATACTCAAATTGTTCCACCTCAACTGAATGCTTCACCTCAACCGAGTTCACCATATCAACATCACTAGCCTCATGTTGACCTTTACCTTCTTCATCCAACATGTATTCCTCCCTTTCTTCTTCTTCTATTAGTAAAATCCTTGACGATAGTAACTAGGTGGCTACGAAGAAGAAGAAAGGGAAGAAGAATAAGAAGCAATATATGAAAGAATTCAACCAACCAACCATGGTTGTAAGTATTGGTAATTTTGAGTATGCCTACTGTTATCACTCTACCAAATCTCTAAGTCTGAATAAGAGATCCCAACAGAGTTAACCACATACCAACCTTTTAACTTGGTATCTAGCCCTACCAAGTTGGAGAGGGCTCTCTCCAAAAAAAAACACAGCCAAGAGGGTTGGATGAAAAGGTTTCAGCTAGCTAAGAAGTGCAGAAGGGTTTTTTTTTTTTTTGATTGGGTTGGGTTTGCTAACTGACAATTAGGTCAAGGGGACTAGGTCAGGGAATATATGATGGAATTGCACTCCATTAGATGGGGCAAGGTAGGTATAAATCTTAGCACTTAAATGTGATTTGGTGAGATGGTTTTAGACTGATTAGGAGCTAGGAATAGCATATGAGATGTATTCTTCCTAAACTGAAGAAAATGGACAAATTATGACAGCTTTCCCAAAACAGAGCATGAAAGAAAATGTATTCTGCCTATCAACTTGAAAACTATCATATAATAGATATGAAATGGATTATGAGCTTAAAAAACATTCATACAAATGATTACAGTGAAGAAATAATGATAAACATTCATACCACAGGTATCCCAAAGAAATAGCTGCAATTTTTCTTTAATTTATGGCCAAATTGATTACACTATCCTTGATCAATATAATAGCATCCAATTGATTCCAACCCTTGCTAAGAGTGAGGAAAGGGAAGATATAGAAATCAAAACTACATTCTCTCATCCTCAGGGGTCGAATCCCTGAGTTGAGGATGAGATCTACAAAATTCTAAACTGAAAGTCGGAGTGTAGGGAGCTCTAAGTGACTCCTCCCTAATTACATTGAAACCGATTCATTTGAATTTGATGATTAAATTTACATCATGAATCTACCCCTAGGTAAATTATCTACATCATAATTACATTTACCATGCTCAATTTTTTTTTCCACAGAAAAAATCGAATCATCTATTAATATAGAAAGTTACATAGCATATGCAAAAAGCATTCCAGAGAACTTTGTTTCTCCCTTCTTAGGAAGAAACGAAGTTTCATCTGCGGTGAATAGTATGAGTATATTCACCAACTAGCCAGATCAAAATAATAGAGAGAGTCCTCCTCGTCCCTTCCCTCCTTCTGGGCTTCCTTTAAGGAAAAAAACACCCGAAATAGAGGGGAGAAGAGATTGCAGTCAAAATTTTGATGAAAATTCAAAAGAGTAGAAACTAGGAAGTTGACCCGAGCCTCCTCTGAGAGGAAAACAGCTCAGGGTCAAGAGAAAATTTTGTGTGTTTTTCATAATGTAAGATGATACTCAGGACCCGAGCCTCCTCTGAGAGGAAAATAGCTCAGGGTTAAGAGAAAAGTTTGTGTGTTTTGCATAAGAAAGTTTTTGAAGATACAACATATATACATCTCGTGAAACAACATGAAAAACCAGAGCCTGAAATCTTTTAAGAAAAAACAGGCTGGTCAATGACTCGAGCCAGCCCATCCACCAGTTCCACAACCATCCAAGACCCCATATCTTTCTCAGCACCTTCTTTAGAAAGGCAGTTTGCATCATGGTTCCTTTCCCTGAAAATATGGAAAACAGAAATCTCAGTAAAATATATTTTCAAACGAGTGATCTCATTAAGCAGAGGAAGTAAAATATAATTATTGCAGCATTGAGTCCCATTGAACCACTTCACAATGTTCATAGAGTCCCCAAAAATCTAAACCTCTCACATGTTTATAAGGGATAACCAACAAAGGAGGTGATGAAGAGCTTTTAGTTCTACAAAATTGTTGGTCCCCTAGTGTAAACAAATAGAGGCTTTGAGGGTTTTTCTAGTAGGAAGATGAATAACTAGCCCTTCACCACACCTTCTGTACAAATCTGAGGCACCATCAAAATATGCCTAGGGAATATCTCCCCTGATATCTTCCTGCTGAATAACACGAGCTTGCTGGGGATGAGATGGGATAGGGATGTGGTCATATATGGATGCACCTTCAGCGGCCAACTTACCGATAGGGAAGGTAGAATCTTTAAAAATCACATGGTTTCTCACAATCCATGTGCCCCATGCAACCAGAAGAGGGACTAAGCATACCCTGTCATCTGGAGCTTCCTGCCACCACCTTTTCCAAGCTTCATCCACATCCTATCCTTCCCACTTCTGGGGTATCTTAATCAGCAGCAAGGTTTCATTCCAGAGGATGATATTATAGGGGCAGGAGAGAAAGACATGATGCACCATTTCCAGCTTATCTTTGCATAGTGAGCACCACCCAGGGCCTATCTTCCCCCTTATTTGTAAGAAGAACGAAGTGGGGACTTTTTTCCGGAGTATGCACCAGAAGAAAAACCTCTACTTTTCCGGTCCTTTCAGCTTCCAGAGTGGTTTGGACCACCAATATGGATCCCCCCATCCATTTTGAGTCATAAGCCACTTATATCCCAATTTCGGAGTGTAGAGCCCTAACAAGGAGTGGACCCATCTGAGCTCATTAGGTTGCATTTACCATGCTCAATTACATAAGTGAAATCATGATTTTCAAGATAAAAGTCAAATTTTCAATGAAATTTTAAAAATATCAGCAAACTATAAAATGCGCCCTCTCTTTGCCAGGCACTCCCTCCGTTTGGCAAACGCGCCCTCCATCTTGAAGGTTGTTTTTGAGTGGATTGTAGGTGTCAAAATTGGCTCCAAGATGGCTTGTCCAGAAGCCCTTCAAGTATAATTTCTGAATATGCTAACAATTTTCAAAGTGAAGGTCATTTTCCCTACTAAAACTAAATCCTCCCAAGACTGCTCAACGTGCGCCACGACAAAAAATGAAGCAGAAACATGATTTTTTGCTAGTTTTTTGACATTTTGACTTGCTTGTTTTGTAAACCAAGGCTTGAAAAGTAGTTTTATGATATGTATTTACCATTTTGGATCCAATCATGGGGGCCTTGTGGTCAAAAGATGGCTAAAAAAGGAGCGCATCACCAAGGGCGCTGCATGTTTGACACTTTTCTTTGTGACCCGATTGTCCAAAAACTCAATAAAAATACAGAAGTTCCAAAAATGACTCAAAACCTTTCAAAAGTGGTAAAGTGAGTGTTAATGGTGTGGCTAGGTTTGGATTGAAGCCTCTGCAAGTATATCTAACTTCCTTTTCTCTCCTAGCATGGTCAAAGCCTCAATTGTTGCATTGGCTCTTTTGAGCTTGGCCATTGCAATTTTGTCCTTTTGGGCATAGTGTTTGACCTTCCTCCTTAGTATGTCATTGTATACATTTTCCTTCTCCAAAATTTTCTCCAAGTGCTGGTTAGCTCTATCAAGCCATGGCTCCTTGTTTTCATTGATTACAATTGCAAGTTTTTCATTCAAGATTAGTTGATCAGCAAGCTCAACCTTTTTTTGTCTTTCTAGTGCTAGAGCTATTTTCAACCCTCTGGTTCTAGGTCTGCCTCTTGGTGCTTGTTCTTATTTTTCTTCAAGCAACCCATACTTTTCAAGTGTCTCCCTTTGATCTACGATGTATTTTACCTCATCAATGACATGCTTTGTCTTCAATTACTGGTTCTCCTGCTCAAGGAATTTTATGACAAATTTGGACTTGTCAAGATTAGTTTGAAGCTCTCTAATATTGGCATCCTTCCCCTTGATGACTACACTAGTGATCTCATCATCATCATGCTCATCTAGGTCAACAAGGTCAAAATCATGTTCTGTCTCATGGAGGTCATCCTCATCATGAATGTTTGCCTCATGTACATCTTCCTCTACCATATTTTCTTTCCCCTTCTATTCCTACTTTGTTGGTGAAGAAGGCAAGGGCCCTTCCACAATCTGTGGAGAAAACACCTACCTATGATCGCTCTGGTATTTTTTTTCCAATGGCTCTATCTCAACCAAATTAGCGTTCTTAGGCTCATTGATCTCAACTCTGCTAGGTGATCCAGTCTCAATGTGGGATGGAGATGATGGTGATGAAATAGGTGAAGGATAATGATCTGAAGATGATGAATGTACTGTGGGCTGAGATGGAGGAATGGAAGTGGAAGGATGAGATGGTGAAGGCACATTTTGGGCATGTTGAATAGGTGAAGCAGTGAATATGTCATCAACTATGAATGAAATCCACAGAATGTTCAATAGTTTTAGATGATGCAGGACTATGATTTTCATGAGGGAGTGGTGAAAAATATTGTTCATTTGGTGTTCATACTCTCTCTTCTGGACAATAAATTCGATATTTTCA
This sequence comes from Pinus albicaulis, assembly GCA_034641835.2. Taxonomy (NCBI): domain Eukaryota; kingdom Viridiplantae; phylum Streptophyta; class Pinopsida; order Pinales; family Pinaceae; genus Pinus; species Pinus albicaulis. The sequence continues at coordinate 635,047,071 of CM076576.1, read as the reverse complement.
ATTCTCCGGAAGAGGTAGTAGGGTATGTTGAGCATATTTACCCTGGTGAAGTGCATAAGTATCTGGATGTGATAAACATACAATCTAGAAAATCTACCTTCACATGAAAAGTATTTCATGATGATATTCATCATGGGAGCATATCTCACCAAGAGGTAAGAGAAAGGAAAAATTCTCTTTCTCCCATTATTGTACCTAGGTTTGATGAAAGGCTCATAGTTATGCACCTCCAAGTCTTTCTGTTTGAACCATTTCTCCCCAACATTTAGGATCCTGGTGGCAGCTGAGATGATGGCAGTTGACATAGTAAAAGTGACACCAACTAGAGTAAATTAGCTCTTATGGAGATTAGAAATGAAAAGTCTGGTCAACATAGCATGGTGTTGGACATTCTGAATATGCTCACAGAACTCAAAACATCCAAGATGTTTGAAACATGACACAACCATAGGAGATGCCAAGAGTTCCTTGGTACTTGTTGTCTTTAATCTGAGTATTCTTCCCCCTTTGTGTGGCCTCCTCCCCTTTGTTTCTTCTCCCTAAATGTATGGTCTGTTTTCTTCTTCTGCCATGATGTATTAGTGTCAAAACCCTAGGGAGGTGTGATGATAGTGGAATGTGATTTTAGGAATAGGGAATGGGATAGGGTAATTGAGGGAGATGGGAGTAGGGATTTATGAGTTAAGGTATGTGACAGGGAGTAGGGATGTAGAGGGTTTTGGAATAGGGAATTAATTAAAGGTGTAGGGAATTGGGAACATAGGTAAATCGTGTACCTAGGGTTTAGGGTTTTAAGGAAATGAAGGCTTAGGGAAAGGGAATGTCAATGTAGGGATTTGGGAAAGGGTATATTGCAATGTGGGAAGGGTATGAAGGTTTTGTGACTAAAATTGAACAATAATTGGGTATTTTAGGAGTAATAGGGTTTTAAATTAAGAAAGACACCAAATTTTATTTTAACAAACCTCACACAACCAAAATGACATGGAAAAGAACATAAATGAAGAAATGGTCACTTAATTGCTTGTTTGAGGCTTGAGGAACTAATGTTGAAGCCTGGAGGGTGATTTTGTGAAGTTTAGAGGCCCTCATGGCAATTGATGAAGAAGATTGGCTAGTGCACAGTGCCACAAGCAGGCACGCCCTCTCTTTGGTAGGCACGATGTGCATAATGCAGGTATGCAACGCAACACATAGGAGTGTAGTGCCACAAGAAAATGTGCCCTCCCTTTAGAAAACACGCAACACCTCCCCTGTTTTGCTGATTTTGCCCAAAAAATTGAAAACCCTGCTTTGCTTTGAGGATGCTTGATGGTAGTAAGAGACAAATGAGGTATATTTTGATGTCATTAAGGATCTATGTGAAATTTATTTTTTGATTTAAAACCCACTTTCTAATGTTTCACTTTCACTTTTGAAAACTTTGGAAAATTGTAATATTCCTACTTAGCCTAAGCTAAGAGGAATATTCATTTTTGTTTTAATTTCTATTGCATGAATAAATGAATAAAGGAGGACATGTAAAACTATTGAAAAGACTGAATAAATCAATGCCCATGTGAACACAGATAAATCAGGGCCATGTAAATAAATCACTTGCAAGTGTGAAAGGGGTTTGAACTGTGAGACTGGGTCAACCTTGACCAAATCTACATCGTTGTCTAGGTTCAAAGTATCTCATGAAGGGACAGCTCAGTTCTAGAAGGAGGCCCCTCATGTGAAAGGAGCTAACTCATCAAGGTGGTTTAGGGTTTGCAAAGGCTTTCATCTTATAAAAGGAAGGGAAGGCAGCAAGAGAGGGTTGTTGATTGATTATATTTCTGAGTATCTTGTCTGCTTAGACAAATACTATTCTCTGCTGTTTATTAGAGAATTGTGCTGCTTAGCACTTGGAGTTCCTATGCAGGGATTTCACCTCTTCCTTTGAGGATTCTTGGAGAAGTATTTTCGGATTTGATCCACTATCAGGCTTGAGGCCAAGCTCTACTTCCAATTGCACCATAGATCCAGTGAGGGTTTGCCTGCTTTTGCAAGCTGCAACAAGTGGGATTCTAGATCTGCAAAGATCTAGCTTGTTTTAGGAGCCTCTTCTCATGGAGTGTGTCTTTTAACCTCTTGGAAGAGTGCCTCTCCTATTTTTACTTCAGATATGTATCTTAGCAGCTAGCCATCTATGTTATTCAAGCTACAACGCAGTTTTCATTGAGGAACTATGTTATTTTCATATGAGATTCTTCAGGGCATATTGATCCTAGTTTTGATGATAGATCTCTGGTGCTAGGCTTTGCCTTTCACTTTGGTGATCCATGGATTAGCTTGCTGATCCATGTTCTATTTAGATCTGATCTATTGTAATGTAAATTTATATTCAGAAATTACTGCAGCATTTTACAGATCTGCAACTTAAAACTCAGATCTACTCTTGTTTATGCATGATTTGGTCAAAACCCCAAGGGGATCTTGTAAATAAGACTATCTAGTTTCCAGATCTGAAATAGGTCTGATGTTTTGTCCATAGATTTGTCCTAGATCTAAGTTGTAATATTTAGTTCCTGCAACTCCTTAAAATAATGTTGTTGAGCCATTTCTGCAGTTATATATGTGTTGCAACCTTCTTTTCTGAAGATTTCTTGCTCTATTGTCTCATGTATTCTATTGTATATTGAAAGAGCTTCATTATAATTATGATTTTCTGCTGTATATTCATAAGTTAATCGTATTTTATGGCCTCCTACTCATACTGTCCTAGACTGCGTTATTTCTGAAGCAGTTTATTGTGCATAGCTGCAGCCCCTCTTGTAGGGTGTTTTTCAGCTAGACTAGGTGGTGGGAGATCTATTTACCACACCTAGTTTGATTTGTTTTTGCTCCCCTTTTGGATATAAACTCTAGATCTGCTGATCTATGGGATCCAAGGGTTTTAAACTCATTTCTGTGCATAAATATCCTAGGAGTGCGTTAGTTCAGCAGGCTTGCTGTGCTATTCCAGATTTGGAATATTACAGTGGTATCAGAGCTCCTTTCTTGGCACAGCTTGTGCTTTCCTTGGAGCATCACAGCCATGTTGCATTCAGAAGAAGATGAAACTCTTACTGATATGGATAAGAGGTATTAGAATATAAGTCACAAGAAGTATGATTACACTACTGATGATCAAGACAAGGGTAAAGCCCCTAAGACTACAAGTGATAAAGAAGGAGAAGAGTTTGCAAGAACTCTGTTGGTGGCCATGCAAGATCTTGCCAGGGAGATCAAGGAGATGAGGGTGGAAAAAATGAGGGAATCTCTTGGGATATTTCATCTGGTAGAAAGCTCTGACATGTCTCATCATGGGACTGGTCAACCAGTGAACCTTCCACAAGCCCCACAAGCTTTAGAACGCTCCACTATGCCTACTTTCTTGGTTGTGGAGAATGAAGGACCATAAGAACAAGCTTCCCTTGAATAATAATTTGTGGAGTATGATTCCTAGAGTCAGAGATTCAAGGATAACTTGAGTTTCCAAGACTTTTTTCACCTCAAGGACAGAAGAAGACCAAAGCAACAATATAGAGATGGTGGGTTCTTTCATAATCAGGATAGACACCACTCTATGGGCAGATTATTTTTGCCCAAGTTTGATGGATCATCCTCCAGTTCTACCAAGGCATGGGTAGAAAAGCTAGATATTTATTTCTAGTTGAACAAAGTCCCTGAGACTGAAGCCATCAAGATTGCAGCGCTACACTTTGAAGGTGAGGCACACAATTGGTGGTTCCATGGGCTGTCTACATTGGGACACATCAATGTGACTACCTATTCTGAGTTTACTAGAAGACTGGTGGAGAGGTTCGATAGGAGGGATCCTGAAGCACCCTTCATAAGCCTTGCAAATTTGAAGCAATCAGGAGATGTAGAGACTTATATCTCTGAGTTTCTGAGATTATCAGTCATGGTCCCTGATCTATCTGTAGCCAGGAGGGTCTACATGTTCATTGATGGCCTGGAGGAGCCTTTGCATGGGTTGGTTAAATCTACCAAGCCCATCACTTTGCATGATGCCATTGAGAGGGCTAGAGACCTCCAAGATGCCTTTCCAAAAGCAAAGGAAACTTTCCAAAGTAAGGCCCCTCACTTTTCTAAAGGGAAGGATGGAAAAGCTGCTCCTCCCAAGGAGAGTTCTATGAAGAAGCCTCTTGATATTGATCTCAGGAGGGAATTGAGGAAGAAGAAACTGTGTTTCACTTGCCAAGAGTCATGGGCATCGGGACATAGATGTGCTTCGGGGAAAGCACACTATATAGAAGTCTTCTCAGATATTGAGGAGGAAGATGAAGATGATGAACCTAGGAGGGGTCACAACACTGATAATGATGAGGAAGATCAAACACCTTCTAGAGATGGGAAGGGAGCCTTTGCTCCAATAAGTGGGACTCTTGCATATTTGAGAGGAGTGCCTAAGTACTTGACCCTAAGAGTACAAGGTTCAGTCATGAATCAGAGATTATCTGTCCTGATTGACAGTGGGGCAACCCACAACTTTATTGATGCTCATCTTGTGCAAAAGAGAGCAATCCATACTGATGCTTTTGAGGTATTTTCTGTCTTGGTCCCAGGAGATATGACCATGCAATGCATGCAATATGTTCCATCACTCTCTGTCACTATGGGATCCTACACTTTGGTGGATCACTTCTTTGTAGTTAACATACCAGACACCAACATCATTTTGGGTGTCCAATGGTTGATTACCTTGGGGAAGGCTACCAATGATTGGAAAAATTTGCAAATGGAGTGGGTGGACTTGAAGAGTGGGAAACCACAAATGATTCAAGGCATGCACACTTATCCTTCACCTAGTACTTCCACACAAACAACAGAGATGGATTTACGCAGTGGAAGCAGGGATCTCGCAGTTCCTTCTCTCATGTTCATGAGGATGCTGCAAGGGACATTTTTATCTAATGGAAAGCCACCTGGAATGCCATCAGATTCAAATCTTGTGGGGAAGGCTCCACAAAGTGCTTCTCCAAATCTAGATCCAGGAAGGATTGGAGCAATGACAGGCCAAGTCACAACGTTAGAGGGTTTGGGACAACCCAAGTATGAGGGAGATCTTCTTCCTGCATCACTATATCTCTCTCTCTTTTTTGAATCTGCGCTGTGGGAGGAGAAGAATGTGAGGATCAGCCTTCCAACAAATTTTTTTGTCATGAGTAATGTCAAAAATGAAATCAGCAACATGACAAGCACTTCCATGGATGTTTCAACAACACTGTCATTGTTGAGTAGTGTGGATCTTTATTGGAAATATCAACTGCTTGTAGAGTATTCCAAATATCTCCACACAGGTATGATACTAGATGGCATGCAGCAAGAGGAGGCCTACTTAGTCCAAGGGGGAGTCATCTATTAGCATGGTAAGGTCTTCTTGGCTAGAGCTTCCAATCTCAAGCAGAAGATCCTACAAGGAGCACATGAAGAATTCTTCCTCAGCCATATGTATTCAGTGAATATCTATACCCTGATCCTGAAGAGTTTTGATTGGGAAGGCATGAGAGAGGACTTACATCAGCACTTTCAAGAGTGCAATAGCTATGGAGGATTGGGGTAGCCAATGGACTCTTTGCAAGAGTCATATTAGCCAGCTCTTCCTTTGCTTTAGAGGAGGGGAATGCTCATGCACAATTCCATGTGTATGAAGGAATATTATGGTAAAGGATTTGATCATGCCAAGCAAGTTATATTTTCTGATATATTACATTCCTGTGCCATGTTTTTGCAGGATGTGACTCCTAAATGGAGTGAGAGATCATGTGGATCTCATAGCTTGTTGGGGGCCAATAGAAATTCTGAACTTGGCCACTCCCTTGTTGTGCAAAGGGAGATTCCTTTTCATGATGGGTGCTTCCCAAAGGCACCAAAATTATGTAACATCTTTAGCCATGTCAAGGTGATCCATGCAGCAAATGTGTGGTGGGAATGCCACTTGCCACACCTGGATCTAATTAAGACAAGAGGTCCAATGTGATGGCATCACATGTGGGATTTTGACCCACCTCCTCAAGTTTAGATTTCTGTTTGCACATATGTCGTCTTGCTTCCATACTTGGATGATATAGTTGTATTGTTTATGGGATTGTATAGACAGAATATGAGCATCTTTTATGTACCACATGGTTTGGGACTTCTACCTGTACTTGATAATACATGTTTTAGATGTAGCATTGCTTCAAGCATGCTTATTTCTGTTGAGTTTTTCACTCCTGAAGGGATGGACTATGCACATATTATGTTGACCTTGGAGGAGCAATTCGTGATGTATTTTCTTGTTGAGCACTTGGCTTATGATGAGGACTTGATCCTTGATGATGCCATCAATGGAGGAGGAGAAGTACTACAGCTCTTACCCTATCAGTTGCTTCAGGAAAAGTAATGTTTTGGAAGGGAGGACTGTAATATTCCTACTTATCCTAAGCTAAGAGGAATATTCATTTTTATTTTACTTTCTGTTGCATGAATAAATGAATAAAGGAGGACATGTAAAAATGCTGAAAAGACTGAATGAATCAATGCCCATGTGAACACGGATAAATCATGGCCATGTAAATAAATCACTTGCAGGTGTGAAAGGGGTTTGAGCTGTGATATTGGGTCAACCTTGACCAAATCTATAGCGCTGTCTAGGTTCAATGTATCTCATGAAGGGACATCAAAGTTCTAGAAGGAGGCCCCTCATGTGAAAGGAGCTAACTCATCAAGGTGGTTTAGGGTTTGCAAAGGATTTCATCTTATAAAAGGAAGGGGAAGGTAGCAAGAGAGGGTTGCTGATTGATTATATTTCTGAGTATCTTGTCTACTTAGACAAATACTATTCTCTGTTGTTTAGTAGAGAATTGTGCTGCTTAGCACTTGGAGTTCCTATGCATGGATTTCACCTCTTCCTTTGAGGATTCTTGGAGGAGTATTTGCTGATTTGATCGACTATCAGGCTTGAGGCCAAGCTCTACTTCTAATTGCAGTGCATATCTAGTGAGGGTTTGTCTACTTTTGCAAGCTGCAGCAAGTAGGGTTCTAGATCTGCAGAGATATAGCTTGTTTTAGGAGTCTCTTCTCATGGAGTGTGTATTTTAACCCCCTAGAAGAGTGCCTCTCCTATTTGTACTTCAGATCTTTATCTTGGCAGCTGGCCATCTATTTTATTTAAGATGAAACGCAATTTTCATTGAGGAACTGCGTAATTTTCATATGAGATTCTTTAGGGTGTTTTGATCCCAGTTTTGATGAGAGATCTCTGGTGCTGGGCTTTGCCTTTTACTTTGGTGATCCATGTAATAGCTTGTTGATACATGTTTTGTTTAGATCTGATCTATTGTACTATAAATTTATATTTAGAAATTACTGCAGCATTTTACAGATCTGCAACTTAAAACTCAGATCTACTCTTGTTTATGCATGATTTGGTCAAAACCCTAAGGGGATCTTGTAAATAAGTCTATCTAGTTTCCAGATATGAAATAGATCTGATGTTTTGTCCACATATCTATTCTATATCTGAGTTGTAATATTCAATTGCTGCAACTCCTTAAAATAACGCTGTTGAGCCATTTCTGCAGTTATATATGTGTTGTAGCCTTCTTTTCTGAAGATTATTTGCTATATTGTCTCATGTATTCTATTGTATATTGAAATAGCTTCATTATAATTATGATTTGCTGCTATATATTCATAAGTTACTCATATTTGATGGCCTCCTGCTCATAGTGTCGTAGACTGTGTTATTTCTGAAGCAGTTTGTTGTGCATAGCTGCAGCCCCTCTTGTAGGGTGTTTTTCACCTAGACTAGGTGGTGGGAGATCTGTTTACCGCACATAGTTTGATTTGTTTTTGCTCCCATTTTGGATCTAGACTCCAGATCTACTGATCTAAGGGATCCAAGGGTTTTAAAATCATTTTTGTGCATCAATCTCCCAGGAGTGCATTATTTCAGCATGCTTGCTGTGCTATTCCAGATTTGGAATATTACAAAAATGCCCTTTACACTTTGACTTTGTATTTTGTAGGTTGATGATGTTGGAGTTTGGCACTCTTTTCATTGCTTTTGTTTGGTGTTTAAATTGGCATATGGAGTTGAATTTTCAAGTTGGTAATAATACTTATTACATATAATGAACATAAAATTACATAAAAATAAAAATAAATTACATCTTTGGTTTTTGAATAAAATTACATTGTAGAAAAAATCATAACTTGAAAGCAGAATTAGAAATTTGGAAATATTCCTTGGAGATCATCTTTACATGTTGAAAAATCCTCTTCAAATGATAAAGGAATATTATTTGGATCACTCTCAGTATTTTTTCCGACCTTATGTAAATGAAATGGTGTTTTATTGAACCTTGGAAAATGAAACCTAATCACCTAATGGGACCTTAAATGACCAGACTCCATGGTGACTTGACTGACATAATGACATGATGAAATAGACTCTCATGACTGAATTATGCTTAGAAATACATGAAGATGAGCCAAAAAATATGAAGTTTTGAGGTAGAGTGATGTTTTGAGGTAGAGTGAAGTTTTATGACTAGGGATACCATCAGTGAGAAATGTTTTACATGACTTAATGGAATGATTAAAAAATTTCTGAGTGGGACTCCTAAAATTATATGAAAAGAGTATTTTTTATCAATGATGGCAGTATCCAAATAATGACATTAACATTGGCCTTATTGGGGATGATAGCTCCGAAATAGGTGTCAACAACCACAAAAATATGAATTTTACCTATCAGTGCCTCTTCCATTTGGCCAATATGGTCAAAAAATCAAATTGAAAAAATTAACTAAAAACTAAGAACTGAAGAAATAGACTAACTCAATGCAAACTCAAATGACTGAAACTTGACTCAATAATGACTTACTTGACTGAAAATTGAACTTGAAAATGGCAGAAAATCAGTGAAGCTCCATGGCCTTCACTTCGGGCTCTGAACTCCAGTGGCTCTGTACTTCACACTTGTAGAAAATGTAAATGATATTTACAATGAAATGGAAAACTGTTCGAGAAATGTGTTTCAAAAAAGATAGTGTTTCAAGAGCCTACCATTAATTGGTCCTCCTAAACACACTTGTCCATTAATCTCTTCAAGAAAATAAGAATTCTGTCCCCGAAAAGCTGAAATATGATATGGCCCTTCCCATAAATTCTCAAATTTACCATGCTTACCCTTCTCTTCATTCCTGGCATCCTAGCGGAGTACCACATCTCCTATCTTGAAGTTATCTTCCTTGGTTTTCCAACCATAAATCTTCTTTATCATATCATGAAGTTTTGAAGTATTCTGAAATACTTCATCCCTTGTCTATTGAAGGTGTATTATTTGATTAATACAACGTTGTATGTCATTTTCCTCAGTCCCCAATTCTTGCAAAAATTTCATTACCGGGACTGCTAATTATGAAGGAAACACAATATTGACACCATATACAAGTTGAAATGGAGACATACCAATATAATTTTTATTACTCACCCGATCTTCCAACAATTCATTAATCGAATTCTTATGCCAAATATTTTTATTCACCTCTAACATATTATTAATGATACTGATCAATCACTTATTAGAGGACTCCACCAATCCATTAACTTACAGTTAGTAGGTTGTAGAGTGTCCCAACTTAATGTTATATCTTTCACAAAAATCAATCATCTTCTTAGACTTGAATGTTGTTGCATTATCTGTGATAATATTAGTAGGACAAACGAAACGGGACAAAATATTAGTTTCTAAAAACTGAATGATGATAGAATCTGTTGCTTGCATGGTCAGGATTGATTCAATCCATTTTGTGAAGTAATCTGTGGCTATCAATATCAACTTGTGCTGAGCGGATGACATTGGGTGAATCTCGCCTATGAGATCTAGGCCCCATTACTGAAATGGTGCATGGACTGAAATAGCTTGAAGAGGTAACAGGAGAAACTTTCTTTTACCCTGAAAAACTTGGCATTCATGGCAACTCATTACTTCTTCGTAAACATCTGAAAAAAGTGTTGACCAATAATATCCCACTCTCAATATTTTATTGGTTGTGGTCTTCCAGTATAGGTGGCCCCCTGTTGTCTTGAGGGGTTCTGACCCAGGTTTGGTGTGCAAGGTTTGCCAAAAAACCCCTATACTACTAGCCCTTTCGGCAGTGACCTACTGGCGTAGGTCACAGTCTCACTCGAAGTAGTATGGGTGGGTGCTAGAACCAGGTTTTTGTACCCTGAGAAAGGAAGGGTAAGGCACGCTGGGCTCCATTCTGTTCAGATTACCTCGTCTCTACGCAGGGTTAAATATGTATCCAATTGCATCCACGTGCACTAGATCTACAATTATATGCTTTTAATAACATCAACACAACATTACATGACTCGAACAGAACAGATCTAGGTTTACTTCAATACACAGACTTTCGCAGCATGATATAACTAGAGCAGAATAGATCCAATCATTCAATCTAAAGAACTTCACAACATAAAGATAGAAAATGCATATCACAGTAATTATCAACAATCCATTCAATAGTACTCAGAGATTTAGGTCTAATAATCCTGCATACTCATTCGTTCATCACCCTTACAATTCCCTTCCCAGCCTGCGCACACAACAGCAGGGTCCACACACAACTGGACTAGGATCTCTGTGCACACAGCCAGCAGGAGTCTGTTCCCCAAAAACCTAAACAGATCTCTTACCAGACGGATTGCATCAATATCTCATCAAATCCTACCTCTTATAATCCAAAATGCCTCTCTATTTATAACAATCTAGCTTTAACATTCCTATGGTCCGCAACCCATGGTTTTCGGACCCCTAGTTTACCCTTTAACCCCATTACAATGCTTTCCGAGCTTTGACCCACCCCAAAACCCCTGCGCTATACTAAATATAACAAAAATAACCAAAATGGACTGGTTTTGTAGCTTGTTAGGAGACCTCGTTCCAACAGTCCCCCAACACAATCTTGTGACTCGTCTCGAGTCACTTTGGTGGCGTGCCTTCAATCTGCGTGCACAAGGTTGGTAGGGTACGAAGGAGTGGTGGGAGCACTTCCTTGCTTTGGGCCGCAGCGTGTTGCGCAATTTTGATCATTGTCAGAGGAGCAGGTTCGTTGAGGTCTGGACTGAGTCATTCCAATAACCGGTGGAGGTGTGCAATGGTGGACTGCGCATCATGCGCAAGCTAAAGGGTAGCATCAGACCATGGCTTCAACTTTTTACATGCAATCTTCTTGGAGTGACGAAGGTCCTCAATCTGGTGCATGGCGGCCAGGCACTGCGCGGGGCCGGGGGGAGGGGGGGGGTGTGGAGGCCTGCATTTGATCCAGAGCATCTTCTGCCTGCTTCAATTCCCGTTAGGCATGCTGAAGCATGGGGTGGTGCCGTGATTTTGTCCATAGCTGTGTAGCCTCTTCAAAAAATTGGGCTCCCTGCGCCAGTTTTTCCTGAATAATGCGTGTTGCGTTAGTGACCACAGCAATTCGCTGGGTTCATTCTTCTGGAGGCATGACATACTACTTGTGCTTTTCTTGGTCACGACGGTGTACTTCTTGCATTACACTGGTAGACAGAATCTGTAGCTCTAAATTAGATAGCTGCACTAAGTCTACTTGAATATCCCCAGTAATTGGTTCAGAAGTGTGAATTATGGCAGTGCGAGGGAGTAAACATATGTTACTTCTAGCGGGCGGGGCCTGGAAATGGTGGAGATGTCATAGCAGGTTTCGGTACCGCATCGTTCCTATCGAACTTGGTTTGTAGCTAATCCTCCTAGGTGGTAGCCCGTGTGCATGCCTATTACTGCATTAAGTGTCCCCTGACCCTCTTATCAACTCTTCCTGTGAGTTGGGATCCGTAACAGAGAGATGAGCATTATAAATCGTAGGAATAAGTAGAAAAATCCATAATGCAGGTAGCCAATACCGCTTGACAGTTGAATAATAGCCCGAGCCAACATCTTCCAGCCATCTGCACCCCAATCGAAGCTTCTTAATGACGAGGTAGCTCGTATGAGGCGTGTACCCTCGATCTGTTGAATCGTGCTTATCATAAATGGTGTTATTGATAATGTACCGCCATTTTTTTGCACTTGTTAGTGTCTTTTCGCATTAACTCGGGATGAGATGACATTCTTCCTTTGTATTTTAATGTCAGGGCATGGCTAACGTGTTGGAGGTCCTTCTGTATTTCGACAGAAGGTGGACACACGGTGATCCTACAAGTCGATCGGGAGTCTTTTCGAAGCATTTATGTCGTTCATGGAAGGATCATTTTTGTGCAGGACGGCTGCGTCATATGTCCGTAGGTGATTTAATTCTGCAGGTGTCCATAAATTCTCCTGGATACTCATGATTGTAGACAGGTCCGTAATCTGGTTGGGCAAGGGCCAAGCGCACCCTTGAGTGTTGTGCGCAAGCAGGTTACCATGTGGGTCGACTGATCTTGGGGCCCATCTGGCTAAGGGGGTTTCTATACGCAGGATCACCTTACTCCAGTACTTCCTCCAGGTAGGGGAGACAGGTCCCTGCGTAGGTGATTCATATCTAGTTAGTGGTAGTGCCTCAGATCTACATTTGATGGATCCCTTAGGCTTCGTAGGCTTCAGAGTGTCATTTGCGGCCTCTTGGCAAGGCAAGGTTCTTTCCATGGTAGAGATGTGATGGAATCTTCTAACGGTCTGAAGGATGCGAAGTGATGAAACCTCATGCAGCCGACTCTGTCAATCCTCCATCTCCTCATCAGAGTCGGAAAAGAATTCACTATCCTTTTCCCAATAGAGCATCCCTTCATCCATGGGGTTAACCTGATCTTCATCTTGCGTAGTGATCTTATAGATATGATCTAATTATTCCTTTGTATGAACAGGCTCGGTATACCGGACACCTTCCACAGGATCCAGGGGTACTATGACACGCGTGCTTCCACTTTCAAATACCATGCTTCATTTCTTTAGGTTAATAATACCTCCCATGTCTATGGCCCAATACAACCCAAGGAGCGTAGGGTAGGGGTCCACATCGTCGACTATCTCAATTACTTCAAAGTCAGCTAGTACTCTTGCTCCTGCAATGTCAACCATAACTTTTGGTAACCTTCCCAAAGGAATGATTTTTTGCTGATTTTCCATGCGCAGCTGGATAGTGGACCATTCAAATTTGGGTTTCCCCATTCGTTTCCATGTCTTCTTAGGCAAAACGTTGGCATCAGATCCAATATCTAAGATAACTTGATCCATTTCATAGTCTCCGATTTGTGCAGTCAACCGCATTTCCCTCCCTTTGCGTTTCTTGGAGTTGTAAAGTTTGTGCACATCCTTGGTCTCAGGGACCAAGGTGGGCTGAGCTATGCAGGTATTCATTAAGGCCAGGAGGTTTCTTATTGCCTGTGGATTCTTGAGAATTTCAGACATGCCTTTAAAAAGGTCTCAATTTATTCCTTGCTCTGAGACGATGCAGGGGCTGCAGGTAGTGTCTGTTCTTCACAAGATATCTATTTGCTTCCCTTGGTATCTAGTCCGCTACATGTTATGACCCTTACACTTGGATCTGCTTCTTGTAGCTCAGTTTTAACCCTCTATACATTATGCGTAGGGGTAGGCTGCTTTTCCTGCATTCTAGATATTAAGATTGGACAATATTCTACCTCATGGTCTAGCTGTTTGCAGTACCTACACGATGGCCTGGTGTGATTAGGGAATTCTTTGGCAAAGTGCCCTATTTCCCCACAGTTATAACATATTAACTTCCCTTGTCCTCAGCCTGCACTTCCTCCTCGACCTCCTCTGCCTCGGCCCAGTGATCCACCAAAGTGTGCAGCCAGTCTTGGCGATGCAGGGTCTGATTGCACCCGATATAAGTTCCCGCGATCCATCATTAAGTCATATGTTTGAAAATTCTGCTCTTCGTGTCCTACAGATCGACAGAATCGACACCATTTTTGTTTTAGCTTGGGAATATATGCACCCAGCCGAGGGCAATGAGTTGTATCATGTGGGCCTGCTACCTGACAATCATCACACCATAACGCAGATCCGTTTGATCTTGGGCGCAACAGGGTAGGTTCCCTACTCGCCCCTGGGTGCAGTGGGCTAGGTCCTCCAGCTTGCATATAATCAGTCAATAGTGGGCACTGATCCTTCGTGTGACCAGACACTCGGAAACGTATACACCAAAGATCCGTGCAGATGTCTTTTCCTCGTTCCTTTCACAGGTTCTGTATCTCCATGTGCATAGCCCCGAGTTGTTCCTGGATCTATTGTACCCCTGCTGAGGTGTCTTCCCGGGGAGCAGCTTCTGATTTCATAGTGAGCTCTACAGATTTCTCATGTGATTCAAAGTTCTGCTGATTCATGGGGGTGTGTAGGTGAGGTAGCAAAATGGCGATGAACCATCCATATGTTGTCTATCATCATACTCGAACCCTCCTTCCCTAATCATCTTATTTAACCGTTGATCCGCCTCCCATACTGATTCAGACGCACCTTGCTTGAAGTCCTTTACGTTTGCTACTAACTGGGAATAAGACTTTGGCTTGCGGAATTGTTGCTTCAGAGCATCCTTAATATCCTGAATGGAGGCGGTTCCATTCTGGGCAACATATCGCATATACCAGTCTAGAGCTCGGTCTTCGAATGCTAAAGACAGCTACGCCCTTTTTATTATATCACTTGCCACATTGTGCGTAGTTCAGACAGAGTCCGAAACAAACCAAAATCGATCCATGTCCTCATCTCCTACCCCTTTAAGGGTAGGTAGTTTCAAGTGCGTAGCCATATCATTATCTAGAGATGATGTTATAGGTGAATTCTTACCCTTGCATGCCCTAGGTGGTGATGTAGTCGGTTCCTTCACCGGGCTATAGGCGGCCCTTCCTCCGTCAAGGTTGGTCCAATAATACTTACCACTGCGCATCGCGCTCCCGTCTGGATCTGAGGTCATTCATTCGGCATGGCTGCATAGAATGCTCTTTTCACACAACAACTTCATGATCAGTAATGGTAACGTCCTTAGAAATTTACCCTGGAATCCTTTGAAGAATCATCGCTTGGCCTGAGAGTATGATATAGATTGATCAATGGCAAACTTTGTTACAAATCCTCCTAGCACACTATCCACCCAGTGATCCACCGTGCGTGTAATAGTGTTATCGGTTCTTTCCAACTATTCAAGCAGATTTGGAGTCCACTGAGTGACTCGCTTGTCCTTCCAGCACTTCTGGAATTCTACCAGTGTGGCCAGCCACTCATGGAGCTCAATTGAAAAGGTTACAAAGAATATTTCGTAGCTTTCAGTAAGAACATATCTATTTTTCCACCTCTCCACGGTTAAATTTTTGCTTTGGTTTTCTCTTACTGCAAACTCCTGGATCTGCCTTTCGAACCAGTCCTCGGTCTCTTTTCTTTCAAGCTTCTAGTATTCTCTTTTCATTACCCGATCCCTTTCTCAAATCTCTTCAGGTCCTGGCAACGGAACCATTTTTTGGCTTGAGGGGTCCTGACCCAGGTTCGGTGTGCATGGTTTGCCAACAAAACCCTATACTACTGGCCCCTTCGGTAGTGACCTGCTGGTGTAGGTCATAGTCTCACGCGAAGTAGTATGGGTGGGTGTTGGAACCACGTTTCCGCACCCTGAGAAAGGAAGGGTAAGGCATGCTGGGCTGCATTCTATTTAGATTACCTCGTCTCTGCGCAGTGTTAAATATGTATCCAATTGAATCCATGTGCATTAGATCTACAATTATATGCTTTTCATAACATCAACACAACATTACATGACCCGAAAAGAACAGATATAGATTTACTTCAATACATAGACTTTCACAGCATGATATAACCAGAGAAGAATAGATCCATTCATTCAATCTACAGACCTTCGTAGCATAAATACAAAAAATTCATATCACAGTAATTATCAACAATCCATTCAATAGTACTCAGAGATTTAGGTCTAATAATCCTGCATACTCATTCGTTCATCACCCTTACAATTCCCTTCCAAGCCTGCGCACACAGCAGCAAGGTCCACACACAGCTAGACTAGGATCTCCACGCACACAGGCAACAGGAGTCTGTTCCCCAAAAACCCAAACAGATCGCTTACCCAACAGATCACATCAATAGCTCATCAAATCCTTCCTCTTATAATCCAAAATTCCTCTCTATTTATAACAATCTAGCTTTAACATTCCTATGGTTTGAAACCCATGGTTTTCGGGCCCCTAGTGTACCCTTTAACCCCATTACAATGCTTTTGGGGCTTTGACTCACCCCAAAACCCCTGTGCTATACTAAATATAACAAAAATAACCAAAATGGACCAGTTTCGTAGCTTTTTAGGAGACCCCGTTCCAACACCCCCGCAATCTCCTTTGTGGAAGTCATTAATCACTTCCTTAGATTCTTCTTTGATCAAACAATTCAACAACACACCTCTGGTATCCTTCCAGTAAAGTGCATTATCCAGTATGCAATGCTTTAAATATTGGAGTTTCAAAGATCTACCTTGACTCTTAGTCATGCCTACAAGAGGGTTTAGGTGTTGCAAAACATAAACAATATCAAAATATCGTGGAGTTGACAAAAATTTATCGGATACCTGAATGATATTCACTTCTTCTTCATTTTTAGACAAAGATGAAATCAAATTGATGTCAGGGGCATGAATATTTCACTCAGCCATGAGCTTGGCTAAGCCCTGGCTTTTGATTAGCTTGGTGGGCTTGATCTCAAGGTCATACTCCAGTAAAGATGCTATCCATCTTCCTCTCCTACCTTTTGGGTCTATCTGCACGAGAACTTCTTTCACAGCTGCATTAGGTAGATATGAAAGAGTGTGTGAATGTAATATGTGAAATCTAAAATATTTCGGTGCTTTAACCAAAGACAAAGCCTGTTTCTATATGATGTTGTAGTGAAGGGTTGCATCTCTGATATTGCGACTAAAAATGCAATTGGTAGCTCTGTTTTGTCCTTTTTTTTCATCAATACTTATACTATAGTGTGCTCAGAAACAAATGAGAATATTATGAAATCACTTGTATAATCAAGACTTATCAAAACCAAGGCAGTAGTCAAGGCAAACTTAAATGAATGAAAATATTTCCGGGCATCTCTAGACCACTTTACATCACTATCTTTCTTCAACATATTTGTCAATTCTCTAAGATGCTCCACTAAATTAGGAATGAATCTACGTAATAAATTCATCTTACCATTGAATTCTTATACTTCCTTTTTTTTGCGAGGGAAATCAATTTGTTGAATTACTTGAACACGAGAAGGGTCAATCTGGATCCCATCCTTGGAGATGATGTGACCAAGGAGTTTACTTTACTCCACAGAAGAAAGGATTTTCTTCAGTTTGACAGATATTCCAAACTTCTTGCATCTCTCGAAAAAAATTCTCATATGGTGCAAATTTTCATCATCAGAATGTGAAAACACTATCAAATCATCTAATTAAACAACCAAGAAAACATCTTTTTCATTGGTGAAAGCTATGTCTATAGGCTGCTGAAATGTGGCCCTTGCATTTTTAAAACCAAATGGAATTTTGGCATATTTGAAGGTGCCCCAAGTTGTAGTAAATTTTTCCTTGTCCCAATCATCTTCGTGCACCATAATTTGGTTGCAGCTTGAATAACCATCCAACAATGACATCCAGGAAGAACTGAAAACTCTTTGATGTATATGGTCCATCTTCAGAAGTGGATAGTTGTCCTTAAGGGACATTGTTACACCATTTTTTGGTCATCTAACCTATTATTATTATATGGACCTAAGTACACCATGTAACATCAATTTTACCCTAAGTAAAATTGTCTTCACTATGAAAAATAACTTAGTAAACCACCTTTATTAAGTTGTTTATGGTCTAAACAGGAAACCCCATGAGGGAATATTAAATAAATCTACATTTTTTTGATTCTCCTCAAGGAATAATTAGTTAAACAACAGTTTAATTAATATTCCTGGTTATATTTAACCCAAAACAAGGAAATTAATTAGATAAATCATTATTTATCTTATTATTTTCTAGGAATAATTATTTAAACCTTATTTAAATAATATCCTTGTTAAATATGACTAAATCACTCATAAATAATTAAATAAATAACTATTTATTTGATTATTACTCAACCACATCCTTAAAATAATAAATAAATCATTTATTTATTTATTATTTACAAATAAAGGGGTTTGACCCAAGTCAAATTCCTTTTCCCTCCAGCAAATAAAATAAATTATTCCATAAAAGTTGGATCTTGATTTGGTTAATAATATTTTAACTATGCACCAATATCTAGACTAACTCAATATTTTGTTATAAATAGAAGGGTTTTCCCATTCATTCACTATCTTTTGTTGCCTAAAGATGACTCTGGATCTATAATTTTGGTCTAACTTTGATCCACCATCATAGTCATATTTTGCTACCATTTTTGTTTGGGTTTTCTACACCATCAAGAGAGAGGAATTTTAGATCTAAAATACTAAGGACTTACAAGAACCCATCCCATTGAGGAGAACTGGTAACACCCTTCGGTGTTTTCCTCCTAGATGCCATTAATACAAAATTCATTCAACATATTCTTGTCTTGTCTATTGGATGCATGGAGTAAATCTTGTTTTTTCTACTGCTTAATGTCTTTTGATGCATAGATATAGATTTTTATAGCATTTATGTTGATCACTAACTACATATCTGATGATATTGGCAACCATATTTGCTGTTAGGGTTGTTTGTTATGCACAGCTAAAGTGGTATTTTTTCGTACACTTGGAATTAAGATTCATACTAACAATTGGCGACTCCACATGGGTTTACAATTACGACCACTATCTTTTTTCTGATCCTTGCATATCCAGCTACTTCAAACCCTAGGATTTATCTTTAGCCTCTTGTTTTTGATTTTCTTGTTGTTTTTTTTAACCTATAAAACACTAAAACATTAAAAATTCTCACTTCCGTGTGTTTTCGGACCTATTGCGTAGGTGACAGACATCAGCTGCAACTGAGACGACACTTTTTACTGAAATTTGCCACCGAGAGTGCCGGAAGTGTAGGTCTCACTTTTTGGCCCTAAAAATGTGATGTGGACCTTCAGGATGCACCTTTCAACCCAAAAACTGTGGCCTCTGCAGAAAACAGGTTATAAACTGTGACCTGGACTTTTTGCGGGAGTTTTTCTGAAAGTTTTTTGAGTTTGTCTAAGCCTATGTTCAGGGTTGTCTGACCTCCATCTCTGCCCATTTTGGACCTGTACTTGTTATTTTTTTCTCAAATAAGTGGGAACCTAGCCCCCTAGGGCTTCAGTACCCTCCACTTTTTGTGGAAGAGTTTTTGCTGTTGCAGGTTGTCTGAAATTTCAGTGTGTTCATCCCTTTTTTTCAGATCTGATACCTCACCTTTAGATCCGATGCCTCACCTTCAGATCTGCTTCAGATTGGATATTTATCCATCCACAACACCTCATTTAGTTTTTTTTGGGTTTTCCTCTAGGTTCCCCTCCGTTTCCCTCCTAGATATAGCTTTTTCCCACCCCATTTACAACAATCTTTCCTCTGATTTGTTGTTGTTTTCTGCACCACTTTCCAGCATATTTGACCTTTAGATCCATGTCCCTCCTGACCTTAGATCTATTGGCTATTTTAATTTGTTTTGATTATTTTTTTTACCCACCTACAGACTAGTTGTTGAGAGGCCCGCCTCCTTGGGTTTAGAATATTGCATTATTATCTGTTTATTTTATGTTATTTCAGTCTTATATACTGTTATTTGCAACTATACAACACACTTTTTCTTTTTCTCTACAAACGTCTGGGTTTAAAAATTAAAATTTACACACTTTACACACACACCCTAAGCGAAAAAGGGCTTGGTTAACACCGCCAAGAAAAGACTCTAAAACATTGAAATCAATTGATCCTGCGCCTCTCTGCCCTTGTTTTGACATTGTAATCAGTTGATCCTGCACCTCCCTACCCTTGTTGGTCTCTTTTTCCTTTGTGCAGTGTTTGTGTCATCATCATTGTGCCACCAAGGCATTTGTCCCAGAGACTTCTTGGCCATCATCCCCAGTTTCCGGTAGGAAGACTTACTCCTCTATGTAGGATTCGAGTTAGTCCTCCATCAAGTTCGCACTCTGACTCTTCTTCTCGTTCATTGGGTTCTCCTTCTCGTTTCGCCCCCAGTTCTCCCCCTATCACCTTCACCATGTCTAGTGTAGGACCTAATGCTGGTGGTAACCCCGGACCTAATGTTGGGAATACCACTAGTGGGACCGCAACGGACACTACCCCGACTACGCCCTTGCTCCCTTACATAGTAGGCCTCAACCTTTATGATTTTGACTAGTCGATAAATGACCCTATACACCATGATTTTTCTTGGCCCGCTATGCCAACCAAGCTCCCTTCCGACATCCCCAAGTTTGAAGCTCTTGCTAGTGAAGATCCTACAAATCATGTTTGATCTTTCCACATGTAGTGTTTGTCTAACTCCATTACCGATGACTCTATACGTCTTCGGTTGTTCCAACGTATGCTTACTGGTGAAGCTTCTAAGTGGTATGTTGTTAAGGCCCCTTCCTCTCATACCACTTTTGCAACTCTTACCCGGGCTTTTCTGTCTTACTTCCAACTTCCCCTTCATTATGACACTGGTACCAAACTTTTGAATTATTTTCGTCAATCCTCTGTGACCCACCTATCTGATCATGTCCAGGAATGGCGGAGAAGAAAGAGCCTATGTCGAGCCCCTACCTTCGAATACCGTGTCTACATGGACTTGTTCCTTAGATCTCTCTTGCCTCCTATCGAGAAAGATGTCGCATCGTATTTTCCTCAAACTGAAGAAGCTAATCTCAAAATTGCGTTAAAATATGACCTGATCTATGCTTAGTCGGGTTATGTTTATACCATTCTATTTGATCTTCCCAGACCCGATGGTGCCAATGCACCGGGGGCATCTCATGCCACCAACGGTATTGTTGGAGCTCTCTCTAATCCATACGCTCAGCCTCCCATGGGCTATGGTTTCCCTCGGGGGGGGGGGGGGGGGGGGCAACACCTCTTGCACTTTTCCCCCTCCCGGTAGCACGTATCCAGGATACAGCATGCCTCCTCTTTTTTCCCAACCTTCTATTTACCACACTGCTACCCAACCTCCTTATTATTCGTATCCACAGCCTAGTGCTCTAGCTCCTCCAGCATTAGCACCTTCGCCTCCCTTTCCTTCTCAACCCCCACAACAGCAACCACCGCCCCCTCAGGGGCAGGTGTATGCATAGAAAGGCGCGACTAATCCTCCTCCTTCCAAAAAGAAGAGGAAAGGAACTCAAAGTCAATCTGCCTCCAGTAATTCTGGACCTAATCCGCAAACTAATGCCCCTAACACTGCTAACCAGCAACAGGGCACTCAGCCCAAGCAGGACAGGCCTGTTTGTACGAATAAGCCTTGTTCTTGTTGTGGTGTTTATGGTCATTACACACATGATTTTCCTCTCTTACCACAGATGAAGAAGAAGTGGGAGTCTCAAGAAACATTGCAAGGACAACAAGCTTCCCCTTCCATCCCTCCTAGTGTTGCGCCTAGTCAGCCAGCTATGCTTACTAATTCTTTCCCTCAGCAAGGATTTGTGGCTACCCAACCACCTAAAGGTCAAACGGCCACTCAACCTCTTTCATCTGGTACCCCCGATTACCAGATCCTCATGATGAACTCTGACTAACCTGTTGTCATTGACCTCAACCTTCAGACTCGATCCCGTCAGTACACCAAGCCTCCTACTACGTCTATCCCTGAGCCACCTTCTTCAGGTCCTACAGAGCCTCTTTCAACACCTAAGGGTCCCTTGTAGATCCCTCAGCCGAAGGCAGAGGTTCATACCAAGATCCCTAAGGGACCACTACACCAAAATGTTTCTTCTGGCAAAGTTTCCCATTCATATAGTATATTAGATGATTTGGCACAATCTCCTGCAGCCATCTCAATGCTGGAACTCCTCCAGTCATGCCCTTCACAATGAAAAGCTCTACTATCTGCCATGGGCACTGTAGATCCTGCCGATGATCGCTTGATTGTTTTCAATGATGACGGGTTAGAACATACTCCTCTTCCTCCTTCCGTCACCTTCCAAATCCCAATCAAAATCCAGAACGCCCACGTTTCCCGGTGTATCATTGATGAGGGGGCATCCACCTATGTGATGTCTGCTTTGGTTTGGAAGCAACTCGGATCACCTGAGTTGGTTCCTTCCATGATCACTCTCTGAGCGTGGGATGGCCACGCCTCCCAACCCATTGGCATGTTGTCCTATTACTCTTGCGGGAAAATACTGTTTGCGTTGACGTAGAAGTCATTGATGCCCCCTTAGATTACAACATTCTATTGGTTCATAGCTACACCTATGCAATTTTTGCTGTCCCATCTGCGGTCCATCGCAAGATGTCCTTCCCTCATAATGGAAATATATTCACCATTGACCAGTTGAAATATTACAAAACGCAGTCTCAGACCTCCCCTGAGTCCATCATCTCTTCGGTGGCCAATAAGCAAACCGTCTATCCTTTGACCAGTGTCTCACCTGGAGTCTACAAAGAATCCTCTTTTCTTGGTACATTCCCTAGTCTTCCTCCTCTTATCTCTAATCCTAGCTCATCGAATGTTTGCATGATGCAATCGTCTCAGGCTACTCTCAAGCAGCCTGCTTCGGCCAGTCGACAACCTCCTCCCCCTCTGCAGCCTGCTCCTAGCCCTTCAATTCAGCCTTCTGGACCTCCTCCTCCTGGCCGTTCACCTACAGCTAGTGTTCATGAGCCTCTTTATCCCCCTGGAATGGTTCCTCTAGGCCTTAACCATCTTGGAGTTGTCCCGCCTGGCCATTACCCCTTCAGTCAGATACCATTCCTAGCTCCCCCTCTCGGAGTGTACAAGGTACTTGTTATGGCTACCCTCTCTCTTCCTAACCTGACCCTGGGGATTCCCGTCTGGTACCTTGATCCCCCAGATGCTACCCCACCTGGTCAACCCAAACCTTATCTTACTTTGACCCCGGTTCAACCAGTCCACATGAATTCTCCTACTTCTACAGTGCCTCAGCCACCTCAACAGGAACCCTCTTCTGTTGCGACAACTTCGAGTAAGAAGGGAAAAGCTCACAAGAAGGCAACTAAAGACAAGGCTGCCCCGACAAACCCTGCCCCTCCTTGGTTTCCAAAGTGTACTATCCAGTGTGATTTGTGTGATGTTGTCAGTCATGCCACCCATACCTGTCCAGAATTGCCTCACCTCAAGCCCATGGTTAACAAAGCGTTTCCAGAGTCTGATATCCCAGAGGTATATGTCACTATACTTGATTTAGTCATGAAACTCAAGTCTTTGCACACAAATCACCCATGTGTTTTGTGTGATTTCCATGGTCACTATACTTACTTCTATCCCCGCAGAATTTCGCACCTCTCTAGCGACAGTTCGCCAATTTGAGGCCAAGCGCAACGATTCCACCACTCCCTTATTTGTGCGTTTTGCTTCAACAAAACTAGAGGAAAAATCCACTCCCATAGACATTCCCCCTCCGGATGTCGAAATGACAGAGTATTCGGCCACTGTCCACTACCTATCATCATCTATGAGATCCTCGATGGAAGACCCCCCTCGGCCTGCCCCTTCTATTTCGCCTAACCTCCCTTCAGTGATCACCTTGGGTTCAACATCGGTGGATCCTTCATCTACTTGTTTTTCTGTCACCCCTTGTGACGATACACATGTGAACCTCTCTTCTCATGATGATGAGTCCCATATCACTTCATATCACTCTAGGGATGATACCCCTTATCATTCCTTCATCTTACATCAACAATCCAGTCCATTTGACATTGTTGTTGACCAACCTGTCAGTTTTCTAGGAGAGCACCAGTTCATTATCTCCAAATCCTCTCTTTGGGATAATGACACCATGTATGCCAACCTAGAAACTTAGTCCATTTGCTTCATATCTGTAGTACAAATAGAGATTTGTAATCCTCCATTCCCTTTCTCAAACGGCATAACCATAATGAAAACAAATGGCGCACCACATCATAAAAATGTGTTTAGATTCATTTGGCATGACCATAACATGCTTGGGGGCACCTATGCCCCTCAACCATAAAAATCCTAGATCTCAGCCAAAAACAGCACTGAAACCCCCTTTCTCTGACATATTTCACTTTTCAAGTCATTTCCTGGGACAAGTCGCAGTTTTGTGTTTAGTACCTTCTACCCAGGTCACATAACAGACCCCAAAAAGTGTGACCTAGCCTGTTCATGAGCTCTGGATACCTAAACTGAACTTTCAATCCACTAAAATGAAAGAGTAGGATTAGGCCTCTTACTTGCAACTGACGAATCTCAATTCCAATGTTCGGTTTGTCTGCTACGATCACTGCAAGATTTAGGGCCTTATCTCCTCTCTACATTCACCACAACTACACTTGCAAATGAGTGAATTTGGAGGGAAAATGCCTTATTAAAAGAGAAACCCCTAATTTTTCTTTCACCTGCTGTGGCCAAACCGTAGCTCAGTTTGACAAACCATCTATACCGTTGGAAAGCTCTCACCGAGCCCTCAAATGGGTATCTGTTAGTTTTTCATGATTTGATAATTCACCAGGACACATTTGGTCCAATAAGCATCAATTCACCACTCCTCAAAATTGAATTTCTTCACTTGCAAGTCTTGTACTTGGGGCACCACTTTGCCTTCATACTTGTCCATGCTTGTGTTGATTTTCGTCATGAGTTACCATCTTGTACTCATGTCTATATGGTCCCCATTGGACCTTCACTGTGTGGCAGTATCATCGAGTCACCCTTGTTTAGAGCATCCGAGTTGAGTCATCATCGCATTCATGGAGTCTATCCCGAGTCCCTTTGTATCCCGCTATAGTCCTCCATCCTTCATTTCTTGGTCCCTCTCTCATGTTGCGCATTATGGCCTCCAGTCCCACTATCCCCTATCCCTCATGATATTGTGTTAGTCGCTGCCAAGTCATCCATTCCCTTTATGCTCTAACAAGGGAAGTCGTATGTCCGCTACTCAGTACCCCCCATTTCATCATCACCCCTGGTGTATATCTGTCAGTCGCTCTAATATTTTCTCCCATGCCTTAGTTGAGGATCTCTTATTGCCTCACCTATGGTAGACCTCCTTCTGTCGACATCAAATCATTTATTCCAGAAGATAGGTCTAGAGGGCGATGTACCTTGGTTCTAGCTTCCACTCTTGTTCGGTGCCTCGGATCAGGCAAAGGGATTCCTTATAGCCCTTTGACTTGATTGTTTCTCAGCTCCAGCTCCTTTCAACATGATCGAGATCCGTATAATCGATGGTTCAGTGATGTAGCAGATTGGATCTGTGATCCCCAGGTGTGTGGGAGATGTCTCAGCCCTCATGAGGGGGTGGCCCTACAGGTACCCCCCACATGCCCGAATGACCTCTTCATTTCAGCCTTTGATGCAGCTCCATATATTTGATGATGTCGGCATCAGCCACTTGCAGCGCCTTTTTGATTTCATGTATCAGTCAGATTTTCAGAGCCCTTTCCTGTTTACAGGGGCATCTGGGTTGTATTTGTATCTCATGTACTTAGATATTATTGTACAAGTCTCGGCTGTTATCCCAGGCATAGTATGTATGTGGGATTCATTATCATTTTTTTTATCTGGCTCATGTTTATGCCATCATGTACTATATTGTTCAGTCCCTTGTTTACTAGACACACTATTCTTTGTACTCTATCTCGGCAGGCATAGGTATGCCTCCCCCACCGCCTATAGCATAGGTACTCACTCATAAAAGAGACTTGTCACACCTGTAAGTCTCACCTCCTCAGGGTCTATTCCTCTCAACACTTTGGTCTACCTTATATTTCTCTCTCTCTAACTTCCCCTTCGGTGTCTAGTGATTGAGTTCTTACAACGTACTTCAGTCATATGAGTAGCTCCTAACGCTCGCACGCTGGGGGGCAATCTGTTACACCATTTTTTGGTCATCTAACCTATTATTATTAGATGGACCTAAGTACACCATGTAAGACCAATTTTACCCTAAGTAAAATTTCCTTCACTATGAAAAATAACTTAGAAAACCACCTTTATTAAGTTGTTTATGGTCTAAATAGGAAACCCCATGAGGAAATATTAAATAAATCTACATTTGTTTGATTTTCCTCAAGGAATAATAAGTTAAACATCATTTTAATTAATATTCATGGTTATATTTAACCCAAAACAAGGAAATTAATTAGATAAATCATTATTTATCTTATTATTTTCTAGGAATAATTATTTAAACCTTATTTAAATAACATTCCTTGTTAAATATGACTAAATCACTCATAAATAATTAAATAAATAATTATTTATTTGATTATTACTCAACCACATCCTTAAAATAATAAATACATCATTTATTTATTTATTATTTACAAATAAAGAGGTTTGACCTGTTAGGGTCCCGTGATTTGGCAGATTGGCTAACCAAATGACAGGGTAACATCAGACTAGTCTTTGGAGTCCTAGGACCTAGCCTTCCTGGACTCAGAGAGGGCTCTCTCTATTGTGCAAAGGATGTGAGCTTGTTTGCTTCGGATGATTGATTTTAGGCTAGTTGTTAAGTGTAGTTTTGTTTGTTTGTTTTGGGTTGGGGTAAGATGATCAAGTAGGATTGGTGGAATGAGAGAATATCAAATCAATAGGGCTATGGGGTCAGATGAATTCAAGGGTGTCTAAATGATGAAACAGAGTGTATTGCAGGGCCGATTTAACAGGGTGAGTGGATCCTTAAAGTGATGTATGATGGTGTGACGAACATTAATTTTTGTGAAAATACTAAGAGGTCTTATACATATATAATTTGAAGCAATAACTCATGAGGTAGGGCAAACCATTAATCTCTATGAATTATACTAAAACTAATAAACATACAAGATGAACAATCCAGTGGTACATAGAAGCATTAAAACTCCTAACTTTAGAAATCCACCTTCAATTTTTTGAGAAAACACATAAGATAAACAAACAATTCAATATATGGAGAGGGAACTCCTAAAAAACATATATCAAACTATCAGGAACTTTGAAACAAGTTGATGAGCATGGGAAAAGGGCAAGATTGAAACAAGACCTCTTTGTATTAACCTAATCAATCAGTATTCCATAGAAAAGCTTCAGAATAAGTTTTTGAAAACTTTAAATAAGCAGGGCATACCATGAATCATATTTATAAGCTAACATACTAATCATTCATGAAACAAAGAAAAAATTTTAGTGGGCCTAAGGAGAAGTCAAGAATTCCTTAAGATGAACTAAAAGAAGAAAACATCAAAACTATGGCAAACAAGAGGTTTGAGGTGCTTCCATGAGCATATCTCAACCTATAATTTTCTGATTTATAGCAAACAAGCAGACTGAAACAAAATGAGGACAATAAAACAATAACAAGTTAGAAAAACATTACCATTCAACAAGCTATGGAATCCTCCAAGCAAGCTTCTCCAACATCAAGCCACACAAGCCTTTCATTCACTTCATAAAACCAAATATCTTCTCCAAGCTCATAAACCATGTATTTCTCTATAACACATCAAGTCCCAACTGATTAAAATGAATCCTCATGTCTTATATAACAAATGAGGATAAGAGAGCCTACTAGAGCATCTAGAAGCCTATTGGCCAAAAAGAAATATCCTAACTTGTCCTTGAGGCTTTGCAAAGCTCAAGGCACAAAAATATCTAAATAAAATATCTTTTCCGACTATAGGAGGAAATAAAATTGAATTTTAGGCCTGGCATGTCTAAGAAAACTATCCAAACGCACATTTTGTCCGCTCAGTTACAGGAGCACAACACACTGTGTGGAACTCTGAAAATCTGCCAAGAGCGCAACACCAAAATGGGCCTTTTTGTAGTGGTGTTTTGGAGGACTTCCCGATGTCGGAAAAGGCTCTGTGATGGCTTGTTGGAAAGCTATGAAAGTATAATTTCTAGATATATATTTACTTATTCAATCTGACCTCTAAAAGTTCCCCAAAAAGTGGAAAAATACAAGACTTCCAGGAGCGCAACACCTGTTCAGAAAAGTGGGCAGAAAGGTGAAAAAATGAGTGTTTTTGACCCTTTTTGGGGGTCAAAACAACTCCAATTGAGCTGGAGCATACTCCTCTAGTGATGGGGAATCCAAAAATGTAAACCTATCCTCATGAAGATGCCCTGAGAAAAAGCACAACACAGGGGGTGCTGCGCTCCTAGGGGTCAAAATTTGGAAAAAAACAAAATATTGTTCAAATTGCCTCAAATTTGGTAGGTAGGTGCCTCATGGGTCATTGGAGATCTACAGAGAAAATTAGGCCAAAATCCAAGCCTAGCTTGGTCCTTTTCATCTTTTGGTGACGGGCCCTTATTTTGGGCAGTTTTGAGCTTTTTCCTTGCAAAGTGATATCTCCATTTATAATGCTCAGTCATCCTCCTTTGCAAGCTCAAGTCTTTTTTGGCCTTCTCGAGTTTAGCCTCTAGATGTAGGTTGGCTCTCTCAAGCCATGCTTCTTTGTCATGTTCAATTTCCATGGCAAGGAGTTTGGTGAGGGGAAATTGTTGTGCTTGGGCTAATTCTTCCTCTTTTTTCTTGGCCAATGCTTTTCTTAGACCCATGGTCCTGGGTCTCTTTCTAGTTTGACCCTCTTCCTCATCATCTTCCTCATAGGCGCCCATGTATTCGTCCAAATACACTTGTGACCTTTGAGCTTATTTCCTATATTTGAGCGCCCTTGCTTCATAGATGGCTAGTTGGCCACTCATTTGTTTGTTCTACATTTGTACGAAGTGAATGAGATCTTCTGATCTCTCTAGCTCAGCCTCCAAGTCCTTAATATGTGCATTCTGGTCTTGTAGAAGGGAATTCACTATCCTTGTTTCATTTTCCTCAT
The DNA here is from genome assembly GCA_034641835.2 of Pinus albicaulis. Classification (NCBI taxonomy): domain Eukaryota; kingdom Viridiplantae; phylum Streptophyta; class Pinopsida; order Pinales; family Pinaceae; genus Pinus; species Pinus albicaulis. Next base: position 635,018,081 of record CM076576.1, on the reverse strand, counting down.
CACTGTCTATGTGAATGAGTTTAAGTTATCTTTCTTCCTCATGATTGTCTTCTTCCTTATTCAGTTGTTGTTTACCTTTGTCCTTCAATGGTTTTTTGACTTTGCCCTTTAATGGTTGTTTACCTTTGTCCTTCACTGGTTTTGAGGAGGAGTGCATGGCCCCTTGCCTTTTTGAGGCAGCAAACACATGCCTCCTTCCTTTTTGATAAGTGATGGTGAAAGGTGCCATAAGTTTCACTTGTAAATTTTGGTCACTAATGACGTTGAGACTTTTTTCTTCTTCATGGATGATTTCTGTGTGAGTGTCCTTCTTGCCTTGCTCTTGGCTTTCCTTTTGATAAGCATCCTCAACCTCCTTCAAGCTTTCCTTGGTGCCAAGACCTTCAGGACTGCCATGCTCTGTTTTTTCACTATTAGAGGCGCCTATGTTGGTCATTTATTTACTTTCATGATTGTCCTCCTTTTGATCTTTATGTCCACTGTCTTCATTGTCAATATCATTCTTTATATCACTGTTAGAATTGTTTGTAGGGTCATTGCTTTGGGCACCTTCATTGGTATTCTCATCACTGTGAGAATCATTCCCTTCTTTATTAGATGAGTCCCTTTGATCAATATTTTCTTCACTTCCTTGTTTATTGTCTTCATTACTTGGTCATTTGTCATCATTTCCTTGCCTATTGAAAACAACTTTAAAACCTGTCTCTTGGCTTCCTGTGCCATTCTTGTCACTGTAATTCTTTCTTTCTCCATTGCTTTCATATGTCTCCTCTCCACTGTCTGCATTTGTACCCTCAATTTCATTTTCTTCATTATCATCCCTGTTGTTTTGACTTCTTTGCTCATCACTTGCATCACTGGTTTTACCTCTGTTTTCTTCTTCATTCACATACTCATCCTTGGGATCATCACGTTCTCCCTCACTGTTTTCTTCTTGATTATTACTCTCCCTGATTGTTTTCTTCCTCATTGTTTTCCTCATGATCACCACTGCTTTCTTCATGATCAGATTTCTTAGGGGAAGGAAAATGAGGAGGGTCTGTTTGAGGGAATGATTCATGTGAAGAAGATGAAACAAGGTCAGTGGAGGGTGATGGAGGCGAGTGAGGAGGATTTTGAGATGATGATGGCATACTTTGCAGAGGGATAGGCTGTGGAGTTGTGAAATCGTCATGGGTGATAAAAACCTCATAGGGAATGCCTTGTTATTCTAGTTGGTATGAGACAATTACTTTGATGAGGGAATGGTGAAAGAGGCTTGACATTTGTTTGGATGGAGGCATTTTTTTCATGATGGAGGATATTTTCTCAATGCTTTTGAAAAGGTAGTAGGGCATGTGCAGTAGCTTGGTTCTAGTGAAATTCATGAGGAGTATAATATGATAGGAATAGACTCTAGAGAACCTACCCTCACAGGTGAATAATTTCATGATAATCTTCATTAGGAGGGCATATCTTTCCAATAGATGAGAGAAAGGGAAAATAGTTTTATAGTCATCTTGAATACTTGGTTTCAAGAATGGGTGGTAATGGCTGAATTCAAGCTGATTTTGTTTGAACCACCTTTCCCCTATGCAAGGAATTCCAGTGGCCTTAGAGATGACATTGGTGGTCAACTCAAAATTTATCCCGGTTAGGTGTACTTTGCGCTTATGAAGCCTTAGGGAAAATAGTTTTGTCAAATGAGGGTGACTTTTGATCTTTTGCACTCTGTTACAGAACTCATAGCACCCTAACTCTTGAAAACATGAAAGAATAGTAGGGGAGGCTATCAGCTCTTCAGCGTTTATAGGTTCAAACCTATTTGGCTTCCGCCCCTTCTTCTGCTGCTTTCTTGGTCTTTGATTTGCCTCATTTAGGTCAACGCTCCCTTATTCGGACATTGTGTATTTCTTCACCCCTTCCTCAAAATCTTTAAATATAAATGATACGTGCTAGTGAAATAATGTGTAAAGAGGGTTAAGGAGATACTGAGTTTTGTAACAAGGTTAGGAGACTAGCAAAGAGTAGGTTAGGTATTCTTTACAAGTTTTCTTCATGCTTCCCTTGACATAAGTTTTGAATTTTCTTGGCACCCTTAACCTTTATAAAATCATGAAGAGGCGATAACAGTCAAAATACCTTTTTAAAATGTCCTTCACAGCAAAGAAAAGTCTTTTTCAAGGCTTGTGGGTGAGTTGGGCGATGCTGACTGTATTTTTGTGTAGTAATGTGCTTTTGTGGCAAGAGCGTATTGTCTAGGCGGAGGGGTGAAACCTATGGCAGAAGCGCATCACCTGGGTGCCCGGGCAGCTCGGGTCACTGAACGCTGAGTCGTGCAGTTTTTGGACAGTGGCCAGAGCGCATCACCATGGGTAGCTCTCCACATGGTGTCGGGCGGAAGTATGGATGTAGTGTCTGGAGCGTAGCACCGTTGGTCTAGGCGCTGTGACTATGGTCTTGGGCCTTCAGTCCTGCACATCGGGCATGTTTCACGCCGTCAAGAAAAGTGAAACAACGTGTCGTGTGTCGGGCGGTTGGCTGCTATGGCAGGAGTGCAACACCCTTGGGCAAGGCTGCATTATTTTTCAGGCCTTCCTCTACACGCTGTTTCGAGCCTTCTCTTGCACGCCAGGAAAGGCTACAAGAGTGCATCACCAACCTACAGGCGCACAACACTCAGAAGGAAAACACATGTGAAGCTGCTACAGGAGAAAAAAACACTGGATTTTTAGCCCAAGGACTCCGGCCGAAAATTGGAAACCTCACAGTGTTTTGCAAATGATCGAATGAGCGGGTGAACGTTATGTTGTGGTGTTTTATATCTCCTTTTTGAAAGAGTTAATATTAAAACCCACATCTCTAAGGTTCCCTTTGGACCCTTTTTTCTTTTTGCACCTTTTCCATTTTTCCAATGCCTTTTGGAGCTAATTCTGAATGTCCTTTACAACCCTTTTTAACCACGTTCTCTTTTTGCACTTGGACAATTGGTTAGATCCAAAATGATCCTTGCTTGTCAAAATCATTTGTTAGAGGGGTTTTAAATCATTTTTTGCCTCCTTTAGACATTGTGAACATGCCTTTGACATGTTTCTTTGTTAGAAAACATATTATTGAGTTGATGCTTTGTCTCCTTGAGTAAAGTGGCATTCAGTGCCCTATATCTATCTCCTTAGATGTTTTTAAGAACTCTGATCTTACCCTTTGATTAAGTGGGATTGATGCTTGTTTCCCAAGCTTAGAAGATAGTTGGAAAACTTTTGAAACCATCTGTTGTTGATGAAGGAGGTTTCTTTTCCTCTTATTATGACCATTTTTTTCAGTTCCCAACTTCTGAGCCTTTAGGGATGTTCAAAAAAGTAAACAAGGCTGCCTTCAAAATTTTCAAAGAAAACATTCATTCAAACTTATGACTCATGCCTAAAAGGTTTCAAGTGATCATTTGGAGGGTTGGAGGAGTTCTTTGACCTTTGTAACTCAAGTATTTTTCCACTGTTTGGTCAAATTAGTCACACATTTGAATTCTCAGAAAATACACACCTACTGCTTTCTTCTAGGTTGTGAATGAGCTTATTGTATTGATCCTCATTTTTACCTTGCCTTATAGCTTATCTGATGGCTTTTTAGTCTCTTTGCAGGAATGTGGGCAAAGGGCAGCTGTCCCTCTACAAATTTCATGCTTGAAACCAAACAACCTTTTAAATGATCCTTTTGATTTGAGGCACAAGGTTGCTTATGCGCCACTATCTTTTATGACCTGCATGGACCCTTTGATGGGTAGCACTTCATAACACTCCCTGATGAGATCTTGTTTCTTCCTTGTAAAATTTAAGCCTGTTTGTATCTTACCACCTGCTGTGGATGCCTTTATAAGCCCTTTAGGTCTCCTTCTTTGCCTTTGTTCTTTTGTTCGATCATTTACAAAACATTTCTGCAGAAATGCTTTGACATTGTAAATTTCTTCTTTGCAGTCTTACTGCTTGATGAAGAGGATACCTTTAGAGGTCCTTGATGTTTTTCGACCAATGATATGGTCTCATATTTGTGTTCACTTGATTTCACCTTTGAATACCTGTGGAAATATTGAATTTAGAAACATGATAGCGCATAACCCTATTTGACTCATTGTAATGTTTTGGAATAGGTTTTTTGACATGAAAACTTGAAACAGGGTTTGGATGAGGAGATAGGGTTTTTGACACTCTATTATGCACTACCATCCTAGACCACTAGAAAACCTTTTTTCTACTTCAAAGAGCTTTTAGACAGGGATTTTTGACAACACCATTGCTTGAGGAACTTGGTGAGCAAGGAGAAAAGTTTGGTTTACTTGGCAAAACAAGGTGTGAAAGTAGAGGGCTTAGGTAGACAGAGACAAAGTGTTATAGGCAGGGATGGAAAACATAGTGAGAGTGAGGGACAATTAGTCTTGTCTGGGCGATATATTGGCCATGCTTTTACAAGGAGGTGAGATAATGAAAAAATTTCTCTTTGAGGGGATTTCTAGAACTTACATGATTCTTGAATTCTATTTCTAGAAATCTCGGACAAAACATTTATGTAGGTTTTAACCCTGTACATAAATTATCTGCAAAAGAATCTTAAAAACAGAAAATAAACAGTAGCGAGAGCATAAAACATAAAACAGATAAACAGAGAGATATTCCCCTGGATCCCAAATTGGGACAACCAGCTTGATTGTTCGTTATATTCCTTTTAGTGTTACAACACATATATATACATGCTGAAGCATACATAAACCCCAATCCATTAACCCTGGATTAGAACATAACCGTAGTTCCCTTGACCGGATCTACAAAATACTAGGGGCCGAAAACCATCGTACCCCAAAACCATGTGCAAACCCATGCACAAAACCATGGGCAGATCTGCCCACTGGAAAATAAGGACCATGAACATCAATGTGCTTTGTCTTTGAATGATAAGTAATGTTATTAGCCAAGAAAATTTCACTTTGGCTATCACAATATATACTTATAGCTTGCTGTACCAACCCCATACTTGAACACAATCTCTGCAACCAAACTGCTTCCTTACTTGCATGAGTGGCTGTTATGTATTCAACATCTGTAGTTGAAACAGCCACTATAGACTGTGTTTTACTCATCCAACTGACTGCACCTCCAAATTGGCTAAAAACATACCCACTTGTAGATATTCTTGGTCTAGATCTCCAACCCAGTCTGCATCAACAAAACCATGAATGTCCAACACTCTTTCCAATCCTGGTCTTCCCTGGTAGCACAAGCCATAATCACTAGTGCCACGTAAATATCTAAAAACATGCTTCACTGCTATCCAATTCTCCTTCCCTGGGTTTGACCTAAACCTGCTCAATACTCCCACTACATGTGCAATTTCTGGAGCATTGCATACATCAAGCTACCCACTGCATTTGCATATGGAACACGAGACATATCCCCCTCTTCTTCTTGTGTCTTGGGACACTGTTCAGCAGATAGCTTTGTACCTACAGGAATCAGAACATTCACCGGTTTACTATCCTGCATATTGAACCTATGCAAGATATTCTCGACATACTTCCTCTGGTTTAACCAGAGCTTCCTCTTTGCCCGATCTCTCTTAATTTCCATGCCCAAAATATATTTTGCAGCACCAAGATCCTTCATGTAAAATTTGGAGAATAGTTGGGTCTTCAAATCATGGATAATTTCTTTGTCATTTCCAATCAACAACATATCATCCACATACAAGACCAAATAAATAATACGATCACCAATTAATTTAAAATAAATACAGTGATCCTCCTTGCTTCTGGTGAAGCCAAGTCCCTTTATGTAGGTATCAAATTTCTGATACCACATCCTTGGTGATTGTTTTAACCCATACAGAGACATATTTAACTTGCATACTAGTTCTTTCTTCCCCTTCACATAAAGCCTTCAAGTTGTTTCATGTAGATCTCCTCTTCTAGATCCCCGTGAAGAAATGTTGTCTTCACATCCATCTATTCTACCTCAAAATCAAATGCAACAACAAAAGATAAAAGTAATCTAATGGAAGTAACTTTGGCAATAGGAGAAAAAATATCACCAAAATCAATTTCTGACATCTGGGAATAACCTTTTGCTACCAACCGAGCTTTGTATTTCTCCACCTTGCCTTCTACATTCATCTTCTTCTTAAACACCCATTTGCTCCCGATGGGCTTCCTTCCAGCCAGCAACTCCACCAGATCCCATGCCTCATTTTTATGCAAGGATGCCATTTCATCAACCATGGCCTCCTTCCAGAGTTTTCCATCCTCTGAATCTACTACCTCCCTGACAGTTCTAGGATCATCATTAGTTATAGTTAAAGTAATATTTGAACATAAATAAATTGGACTATACCTTTTTGGTTGTCTTCTTTCCCAAGTTGATCTTCTCACAGCTGGAGTTTGTGGCTCTTCCTCTTCTGACTCTTCTTCTGTTGTAGAGTCTGATTCATCCTCCTTTAGCTCAAACTCTATCTTCTCAGGTTCCTTTGGTAGGAATTCATGTTTAACAACATATTTCACCTCTCTAAACACCACATCTCAGTTGTACACAACCTTCCTTATTTCTGGGTTCCAAAGCTTGTAACCCTTTAAACATCTTATACCCAATAAAGATGCACCTTTGGTTATTATCCAACTTGGTCCTTTTCTCCTTTGGAACATGTACATATGCATCACATCCAAATACCCTCATATGTGAAAGAGAGGGTTTCTTACCAGTCCATACCTCATGTGGAGTCTTATCCTCCAACGTTGAAGAAGGTGATATGTTAACCAAGTAACATGCAGTCTCCATTGCCTCTGCCCAAAATTCTTGTCCTAACCTGGTACTAATGAGCTTGCTTCTTGCCTTTTCCATCAACGTTCTATTCATTCTTTCTCCAACTCCATTTTGCTGAGGTGTGTATGGAGTAGTCTTCTACCATGCTATACCACACTTCTTACAGAACTCTTCAAATTACTTCTTGTAGAACTCCCCACCAGTATCTGTCCTCGACACCTTTATCCTCTTCTCTATTTGGTTTTCCACCAGAACCTTAAATTATTTAAATCTGTCAAAGACTTCGGATTTCTTCCTCAAGAAATATATCCATGTATTCCTTGAGAAGTCATCTGTGAATGAAACATAGTATACAGACTTACCCAATGATGGAACCGACACAGGTCCAAACACATCACTGTGCACAAGCTCTAATAGATTATTTGCCCTCTTGGCACTAGAAGGAAAACTCACCCGATTCTGCTTCCCATATACACAATTTTCACAAAAATCGAAATCCGGAGAGCTGCGTTTCGGGTATTTATATTGATTTAATTAAATTAATTATTAGTTTTACGTATAACTGAAAAACAAAAAATTTAAAATAATTTAATTTATTAAAACTAAAATATTGATTTTTTTGGTTGGTCGGCCCTTATCCAACACTCTTATGCACATATATATGATATCTTTCTTCCTCTCTTTTCAACAAGATTTGTCCTGATGATGGGTCTTGTTCTAGACCCAAAACGTAGATGCAAAAATTCTCACTATGGAGATTCCGAACTCAACAACTAAAAACTCACACCACAGAAATCTGAAATGTATAATCCAGAGAGCTATTAGTGTAATATCCCAAATCTGGAATGGCTAGAAATCCATGGCTGGAAAACACATTTTCCAGAAATGGAGGCAGCAGGAATTGAAACCAAGACCTAGATCCCTTAGATCAATTTATCTAAGAATGAAATCCAAGAGATGGCTCCAAAGAAATCCTTCTAAGTGGGTTAAATAGATCTCCCACACTTAGATGTCCTCAGAAAATGCCCAATAAAGGGACTGCAACAAATGTAAGCACATGGAATGGAAAGACAATGTTATTTAATAGCTTTGAACAGATGAAGATATGTATAGACAAAAAATATATGATATAGCAGAAAATGTATACAATGTGTGGAGGAATTAATCACTCCAACTAGGAAATGGAAGCCTCAATGAATCATGTACAAGGCAATGAAGCAATACTGCTATGCAAAATATCATATGACTAAAATAACGCAGTTTATAGGAGATACTGCTACATACAGAATGAGAATAGGATGATATGATAATAAAAGCTCAAAGAAATGAGGGGGAGAAAGCTATCAACCCCTGAAAACACTAATACAACAATAATACACAATCCTTGGAAGGATTGGCTACAATATACATCAAAATGGAAAATCTGCAGAAATGTTGGAGTTGTTAGGAAACAACTGCAACTCAATAATATAAATACATGGAGATGGCTGAAGATGATGCTCAAACTGAAACAAACCTCCTCCAATGGATCTCTCAATGCAAATCTGATCCCGACACTGAAGATCTTGCCCTCCAAGAAGCTGGTGCAACCTCTCACTGCAAGTGTGCACTGAAATAACGCAGTCTTGAGGATGGACTGTGATGTCTATGATGGGAGTTGTTGGCCTTGGTGCCAAGATGTAAAAAATAGCTCTGAAATCCCTTTCACTAACCTCCCAGAGCAAGATAAACTCCCTCCTCTGAAAGATAAGCCAAAGAGAAGTGTTGGGGAACCCTCCACTGCAATGCCCCAGTAACATTGCATTATACTTCAGTAGAAATAACACAATATCTAAAGAATGGCTTTGGCCTTGAGCCAATATGTGGATAAGATGAAGTGCAATCCTCCAAGAGGCCTCTCAAGAAGGAGAGGAAATCCTAATGAGGAATCCCTCGTGCTAAGCAGCACTGCAACTTTGCTGAATAGCTGGAGTGTGCAATTTGTCTGAATAGACAAATAATCAAATGATCCAAGATGTCTCACTATGGCTGCCTCCTCCTCTTCTTATACAAGTGAATGCATCTTTTCCATGGACCCCACTCAATAGGGTTTCATCCACAAGGAATATTTCTCCCTCCAAAACTACGTTGTCTTCTCATGCAAGCTACACCTCTTAGGCATCACTATTGACTTGGTCAAACTTGACCTTGTCCTCATGCAAATTTCCCCCTTTTCACATTGGAAGGTGAAAAATAAGTTTCTCCAATGATCCTTTTCACATTATTAAGGATATTATTCCTACTTATGGGCTTTTTACCCATTTTATTCACCTCCTAGATGAAATAAGAAAAAAATTAATGTTCCAATTTTCTTCATGAAAATTTTGGAACATTACAATCCTCCCCTCTTAAAAATTGCTTGTCCTCAAGCAAGTGCAAGGATAGACTGAATTCTTTTCTCCTCCTCTCCCTATAGCATCTGTGTATGATGATATCCTCCAAGGAAAGTGATGCTATCTCATCGATCAAGCCTCCATAATGTCCCTCCTCAGCATACAAGTTAGCTACCAAGCTATCATCATGTGAAAGTGAAATACTGAAGAGGATGAAAAGGTGATGTCTAGAGGTCCCTTTGAAGAATGGGACTGGAAACATAATGGGAAATATCTTCCCCATATGGAACCTCCATCTCCAAGCTATGAGCCATGAAAAATGAGTCACCTTCCAACTAGGAAACTCCTAAAAGCTGTCATCCACCTTTGGATCCGGAAGAGTAGGTGGGATGAAAATTTGCACATGGTAGACTATGTAGCCTACCCCACGATGTCCATCTCTCCACTTATGATAACTGTAGAGAAATTTCTGATCCTGGGCTGCAAAATACTTTCCCTCAAGTGGAAAAATGAAGACTAGATCTCCAAGGATCTCTCCTCCAACGCTGCAAACCATGCTGGCCCAAGTATCTCCATAGATGATGAGTTGGAAGTCATCAACATATGGCATCTCCTCCATCATATGGCTCACCTCATAAAGTGAAAAATGTGTTATTAAGGTAACCATATAATGTCCCATGTTCCCCTTAGAACACGTAGTGCAAAAAGTGTGGGGAATTTCTCCCTCAAAGGACACATCCACCCAATGTGTCTTCCCCCCAAGCATGCTCCTCATAAGAACAAGGACAATAGACCCATAGGGAGAAAATATGAGAATCATGCTTGCTGCCATATGCAACAAATGTGAAGGAAAATGGTCCCTCAGGTGCAACCAATGCAGCTTGACCCTCAACTGCAATAGAGACTAATAAAATGAGTGGTTTCTAAACCACTTTCTTGCTGCTCCAATCTCCTCATAAGTATGGAGGAAGTGAATGATGTAAGGTGTACAATGAACATCTCATCCATGATATCTATCTTCCCCAAGTCCTCTTAGGGAGTGGCCATCAATCATGCTCATGGCCTCATCTAAACCGTGTGGTCTAGAAAAAATAATGCTCCTTCTTGGAGCATCATCCCACACATGTATGGTTAAGGGAAATATCCATACATCATATAAATTCTCATGTAAATAAAAATGAATACCCTTACCATACTCTCTGCTCATACAAGTGGAGTGGCTCATAAGTGAGTCTCCTCTCATCTTCAAAGAGAAAAGAGGTGGCTGTGCTAACTCTCTCAAAGAGTCATGTTTCTCCTCCATCTCCATTTGGTCCATGCATCTGCTCACATGCTGATATATCTCCTCCTCAAAGCCCATCCAAAAATACCCCTCCATGATGGTGTGGTATGCTCTCATAGAATGTGTGTGGTTGAAAAGGAACTCCTCATGAGCTGCATGTAACAAATTTTCCTTGAGCTTGGAAGCTCTAGGAAAGAAGATTCTGCCATGATGAAATATGACCCCATCTCTGATTGAATATCCCTTCTCATGCAACTGGTCATCCAAGATCATGCAAGTGAAAATATCCTTGGAATAATCCACCAACAGCTGGGAGTTCCAATATGGATCTATCCTCCATAGTGACAGCGCTGATGGTCTCTCATGAAGAGCACCTATCCTATGGTCACCATCTCCTTTGACATATCCCATGCCAAAGATGCAAGTTGGAAGGCTACTATCCTTCCCCTGCTGCTTCTGCCACAACGCAGAATATGAAATGGATGTGGATGATGTTGATGTTGAGAGAATGCTCTCTCTCTGACTCCCAGTGCTGTATCAAGCTCTCTCCAGGTATCTAACCTTTTGAAATCAATGATTGGTGCCTCAACTGATGAAGCAACCATCCTCCTCTGCTGATCCAGTGGTATTCCCGGTAAAATGTCTCCATGCAATGAGACATCATCATCAAGAGATGACTGAATAGATGAGTGGAGATAACCTTCCATGCTTCCACTGCGCGATCCAATCACCTTCTTAGGTGCATCAACCTCTAGAAATGAATAGGGATGGGTACATCTCATCTCATGACACTGGTTCTCCTCCCTACCTTCTCCTTGTGTCTCCATGGTTTCACACCTCCTCAATAATGGCACAGATAAAACATGAGTTGTGCCTTGATCTCCACACATGAGATCCTAGGGACTTTCTTGCAAAGATGCAAGCATCCCTCTCCTTGGAGAAAAAGCTTTTTATTCCTCGACATGAGGGGCTAGATCGACTCCAAATCTAACAGCGGTGTTTCCCTCAAGATCTGCACTATGAGTGGGCAACTCTCCAATGATTGAATTCCTTTTTGAAAAAGAGATCTCCATGCTCCTTTGCTCAAAGGTGTGAGATGAAAACCTTACTCCCGGAAAAGTATGGTGCAATTTGTCATGCAAAGGTTTTACTTGAGTTTTCTTGTTTTGCTTCACCATATGTGTTTCATGAATCCTTCTATCAAATCTCTTCACTAATTCCTTAGTGAAATTAGCATAGGATGCAATGTTTAAATTTCTCAAAGAAAAGGATTCAAAGATCCACCAGGCAAAAACCTTACCTCTCAAATGCAGCGTTGAAAATTTGATAGCTTCATCCCCATGAATGTGGTGCTGCTGCAAGAAGGTATATAACTCCTCCACCCAAGCTTTGGATGAACATGTAGGTGAACCCTCAAAGGTAGATAGATGAAATCTATCCTGCTGCTCTTTTCCTCTCACCTACATCTTGTAAAACTCTGAAAAAACTGAGATTATCTCTGAATTTCTGAGTTTGAAACTCATACTCTTTAAAAAAATAGCTAAGGTTTTCCCTCATAGTAACCTTTTCTTCTCTTTCCATCTCTCTTCCGGCAATCTTGGGCATGTGACTACGCTGTACAAGATGGTGTGTAGCTGCATGCTCACACTCCTCCAATCTAGAGTTTGCTTTTGAATCAAACCCTCTAGGAGATTTTATATACCTCCTTCGGATCTCCTCGAACTCTTCATGAATAATATATACAAATTTAGGAAGAAGCTTGGTAAGCTCATCCCCTTTTCCTTCTCCAAAAGATGGAGTCTTTCTCCTACTTATTTCTTTGTCTCCTTCCTGAGAATAGGAAGTGCATGGTTCTTCCTCTTCTTTCTGCTTATCCTCCTTGGTGAGGTTCTTCATGGATCTGAAATATGATGAGATGAATCCCATCTTCTTCAATCTTATGATCTTCTTGGGCTGAGACTCACAGGCTGAGCCAAGAAAGTAGCTCCGATACCACTGTAATATTCCTTTTTTGGGAATTTCTGCTATATGGTCCTCAAGGATGTTGCATAAGGAAGGAAATGAAAAAATAATCTGTAAGGGGGTTTATATCCCCTTATTAAATCATTAAAAACTTCTCTTCCAGAATTTGAGCCCAAAGAAATGACCCTAGATGGGTTATTCAGATCTCCCCAAACTAGGTCCCCTAGAGAATGCTCAAAGAGAGAGCTTATAGAAATACATGAACACAATCATTAACCTCTACCAAATCTGAATATGTCATAAGATGAGATATAATACAACCATAATGTTTATTAATATATCAGCTAAAATATAAAAAAATATCTTGAGGGACAAGCCACTCAAGCTACCAGAATCAACCTCCAATGGTCAAACTATGAAATACATGAGTTGCTGCAATTGCACAAAATGTCGAAGAGCAGTGACAGCGCTACCTATATTAGAGTAGTTGCTGCTATAGATGCATATACATGAGATATGGCTGAAATATACAAATAAATGCCCAAGAATAGAATAGTGGGCTCCAATACAAGATTTCTAGCCAATCTAGGAGAGATTGCTAGAAATGCTGGAAAATGTACAATGTGAAAAAATAATTTGTCACTTCAACTGAATCAAAATGAGAATGAGGCTATGGTAGATCTAAAATACTCATGCCCTCCTCTGATAATGTTCTCAAGAAAAGGGTTGATCCCTTTTGCTCAAAAACACTCCTCCTGATAAGCTCAAATGACCCTCCAGCAACACCTTGCATAAAATAACGCAGTTCCAGCCCTAGACTGCGCTGTGAGAGATGATGAATGATTGGACTGGTGCCAAAGATCTGAAATAATTCTTGGGAGTCTCCTCTGCTGTTCCTCCAAAGAATATGAAATATTTCCGCCGAAGAACAAGCCAAAGAATAACTCTATGGGTTCCTCTCTTGCTACACCCATCAACTTAACGTTTTCTACCCAACAGAATAATGCTGTAGCTGAAGGAGTAAGCTTGGCAAAATGCCAGAATGAGGAAAATGGAGCTCAAACCCTCTCATTTCTTGAGGATGAGGTAGGGATTCCCGACTAGGAACACCCTTGGGTTCAAGAACTCTACAACCCTGCTAAACAGCTCAGGGATGCAAGTCTTTGCAGACCCAACGAAAATGATAAGCTAATGCATAATGAAAATGGGATTCCATCTCCTCCTTATAAAGAAAATCATACTCCTCTCACCATGGGTCCCATCCACACTTGCCACCTAGCTCATGCAAGTGTAGCCTCCTCTAAAGTTGTGCTGCCTTGTCACGGAGATTCCATCTCTTGGATAGCGTTGTTGACTTAGTCAAAGGTGAGTAAATCAAAGTGATCCCGATCATGTTCACACCCTTAGGTGCTTAATTCAACTTCTTATTCACCCTCCTTTCACACAAGGAGTTTTATTTCTCCATCTAAGGGGGTTAAGGGGTCTCCTTACCCATTTTATTCAATAAAATGAAAATATGAAAAATATAATGTTCATTTTAGCTTGAGGCTAAAATTTGGGAACATTACAATTAGACATACCTTCTACCATACCATTTCCATGCAGTATCCGAAGGCCCTTCTCTCTAATATGTCCAAGCCTTTGATGCTATAGCATGGTATTTTCTCCAGAGACCGCTAGGATTTTCGCTCCACTTTCAGGAACCACAGAACTGTTGCACCCAGCAATAACAGTGCTGCCCTGAAGCTTGTATAAAGTTCAAATTTTAACTCCCCGCATTAATACCAGTGCTCCCCAAACCATCTTATAGGTATCTTTCTGGAACAATGTTTTTACACCTGCATCATCCATCTTGCTTATAGAAATCATATTTTTGGCCAATGCAGGAATGTGCTGAACACTAGGAAGTGTTCTAATTCTTCCACCTTGTAGCTTCAACTTGACTTTTCCACATCCAACGATTCTAGCCTTCCTATCATCACCTAAGAAGACATCACCGCCATCATATTTCTCATACTCGTAGAACCACTCCCTATGGGGAGTGAAGTGAAAGGATGCACCCGATTCAATCAACCATGACTCATGATCTACATGTGTATTTGAAGAAGAAGCCAAATACACATCCCCACTTTCATCTGAGGTGGTTTTTGCCTTTGTAGAAGGAGCATCATCAGACCCCTTTCCTTTCTCAGGAGCTTTACATCTGCATTCCTTTTTGTAGTTCCCTTCCTTTCCACATTTCCAACACACCTTTACAAACTTTCCAGGAGATTTAGATCTCCCTCTAGATTTAGATCTCCCACTCGAAACCTTATTCTTGTTTCTGTTCTGGGACCTTCCTCGTACAGATAAGTCATCTCCATTCTAACCCTCCATATTTCTCCATCTCATTTCCTCCAACAGCAAGGCTGAGACAATGTCATCAAAATTCAAGGTAGTTGTATTGCTACCTATTGCAATAACCAGACTGTCCCACGAGTCTGGTAGAGAACACAACAAACTGATGCACTTATCTTCATTTGAGATTTTAATATCAACAAATGACAACTGACTTACCACAGTATTAAAGGCGTTCAAATGCTCTATCACTGAGTCTCAATCCTTCATCCTTAGGTTATACAGCTTTTTCCACAGGAAGTATTTATTCACCAGAGACTTAGATTGGTACAAAGTCCCTAGTTTTTCTCATAAGGTCTTCACCGTAGCTTCCCCAGATACATTCAATAATACTGAATTTGAGACACACAATCGTATTGTGCTCTTTTCCTTCTGATCTAGCTTCTTCCAGTCTTCATCTAACATTGTCATTAGTTTAGTACCCAGATCTACCATGGTCCACTGATCTTTATCCACCAGAAGATCCTCCATCTTGAGCTTCCACAACTCAAAAATATAACCATTAAATTTCTCGATCTCTATCTTACCGTCGCTCGCCATCTTATTTCACCACAAGAATCGATCCTGAAGATCTCCCAATGAATAGGGTCTACCTCAGGCTCTAGAAAAAAACCCCTCAGCAGTAAAGGCATCCCCTTGAAGCCAAACCTGCTCTGATACCAGATTTAGGTTTAACCCTGTACAGAAATGATCTGCAAATGAATCTTAAAAACATAAAATAAACAGTAGCGAGAGCATAAAACATAAAACAAATAAACACAGAGATATTCCCCTGGATCTCAAATAGGGACGACCAGCTTGATTTTTCATTGTATTACTTTTAGTGTTACAACACATATATATACATGCCGAAGCATACATAAACCCCAATCCATTAACCTTGGATTAGAACATAACCGTAGTTCCCTTGACCGGATCTACAATTGACTAGGGGCATCGTACCCCAAAACCATGTGCAAACCCATGCAAAAAACCATGGGAGGATCCACCCACCGGAAAATAAGGACCAAAAATTTTTTCCGGGGCGCTGCCCCCCTGTTACCCCCTCACACATGATTAGTCGTGGAAATAATATAACACATACCCAAAAATTTAGTCATCTAAAATAGGTGAAAATTGCTGATGACTAACAGTGGCTCCACTTGGGGAGGGAAGCTCCTTTTCAGGAGGTGTCCATAATTTCAGATCTCTTGGTTTATAAAGACCAGTGCCTCATCCATTGGGAAAATTTTCTCTTTTCTTTTGTTGATGCTTTCCCTGAAGTAGTAATTTTGAAAATATGAAAGCATGATTAGCTCAACTTCACTTTTACCTACCCAACTTACTTGCGTAACATTTTTTTTCTTCCTTGGGTGCACTTGAACTGGCAAACCCATTGACATTTTTATTTTGAAAATGAAAACAAACTATCAACTTCTACACTTATCTCTTTCGGGAGTTCATATTAAGCTATTGAAACCCTTTGATTCTCTACCTATTCTACTCAACTGTCAAGGTTAAACTGTTTGACAGGATTTATTTATTAAGATAAAAACATGAAATTGAAAACATGACTAAATTAGGATTAGACAATCTGATTTATCACGGTTTTGTGGCATAAAAACAAGTTGCACACAAATGCTATTTTTGTACAAAATAAGACGAGAAAAATCTGGGTTAAGATGCATAGTTTGCTATTCATCCCTATTTTTCTCCTTGGTTCTGTTTTGAGCATGTGGAGCCAGTATCTTCTCTCCTAATCTATTTTTCTCGACAAGTCAAGCTTGAATAATTTGACAAGCATTCTTTTCAATAACTTATCAGCAATAAATTTAAAACATGTTCAGCCATGATTAGGCTAGATGACTAAACAAGACATTCTTTTTTCACCAGTAGTGGCATTTAGGCTTGCACACTTTCAATATCACTTTTTTTTGGGTATGGGGATGTACCATTTCTTTTAGAATTTGCCCTCTTTTCTAATTTTTCTATGTTTTTGTGTTTTCTTTCTTTTCGACTTTTTTCTTCAAACCATGGTATGTACAATGAGTAAAAATTAAAGCTAGGAATCTTTGCAACAATGGTACTTGAGCATCCTATCTTCAAAAGGATCTCTTAACACTTTTTGTCCATTTAGTTTTGTGGAGTAAAGATGATAGTTATCTTCATTTGCAAACATGGTGTAAGGATTTTTCCAAGATTTTTCAAACAACTCATGTTCTCCTTGATGCTCCTCCTTTGACTCTTGATTCCCATACCTATTTTTGATACAAATTTTCTTTAGGTAAAAAAGGTACTCTTTATCATTTTTAAAACAAATGATGATGTCATCAATGTATACCATAGTGAAGAAATTGAAAACTGGAAACATAGTTCTTCAGAAGGTGTCTCCAGTGTCTTTCAGCCCAGGAGGTATTTGTTTAAGTATGCAACTGTCCCATGGAAATTTGAAAAAGTCTTTGAGTTAATTGATCTGAAGTGGTATCATCTGATGGTAACTTGAAAAAATATCATGCAATGAGATTTGGTTAGAAAACCCTACCATTTTTGAAGTATGATCTTTTTTGGAAAAAATATATTTGTTCTTTTGGAAGGGTTGCTCCTGGTACCTAAAATCTATACAAAGCCTATGTCCTTTTGCCTTCTTTTGAAGTGAACTCAACTGCTCGAAATTTTTCTAATTCTTTTTGAAAGGAAGGCTTTTTAGACCAATGGCTATGTTACAAGGTTTTAGACTAGCCTGCCTACACACATAAGTATTCTGAATTTTTTTGGACAATCTTGTATTCCTTTGTTTTGTGTGTAGTGATAAAATTTTAGACAACTTAATTATTTCAGGCTCCTTAAGTTTATCCATGCTATCCTCCTCTATATCAACTTTAGAAAAAATTTCTTTGGGATTTGTAGCAATATTTGTGAAAATTGGTAATTGTTATGAAAGGGAAAATTTCTTGGATGATGAAGCATCTAGGTAAGGTAGGAACATCAGACTGTCTTGTTCCAGATTCCCAACGATTTGTGTTTTGTGGGAGTGTTTTATTTTTTCCGGATGAGAAAAAGGAAGAGGTTGTGTTCTTGTGATTTGTTTTTCTTTTGAGCAACCTGTTCCATTTTCTAAACTGATTTTTGTTTCTAACATTTCATTTGCAATTTGCAGGAAATCAATTTCAGTTTTATTATCTTGTGGTGTTTCAGGATTGTGATAGTTTTGACTGTCGAAATCATCATAGAGGAAGTGATCTGATTGTTGTAATGTGCCTAGATCTTCACAATATTCATTTACTTGCTCATCAAGGTAATTTTCATTATACAAGATGGATGAGTCCAAGTCTAAATGAATGGAATAGATAGGGGTGTTATTGGGTCTATCTAGGCTACTTACCATATACTTCATGTGAGATTCCTGGTAGATTCTTCTTGTTTGGTTAAAAACAAGGATGGTAGTATAAGACATGTCAAGTTGGAGGTTTCCCAGAAGTTTAGCTCCCCAAGATCGGGATAGGAGCATGCCATATTTGGGGGGAATGTCAGCCACGACTATATCCATGACCAGGCTCTTAGCAGGGATTTGAGCCAGATTGACACATAAGTCCTTGATTAGGCCCAAGAATTTAACTCTACTTGAATCGAATGAATACAGATCTTTGCAAGGCCTGGTTATTTCTAGGCCCAATATTTCCATCACTACATTTGGCATAAGGTTGTGAGAGGCACCAACGTCGAGCATGGCATTATGTAGGATTTTGTCGTGTATGTTTAGGCTAACATAGAATGGGGGAATAGCTCCTTCCTGGTATTTTCCATCTACTTCCGGTCCGAACAACAACTCTGGTTTATCATCTGTCAAATTCAGAGTGTTGGTATCATTTCCTATGTTCAAGACTTTCAAGACTTGGGAGCGGTACATATCCTGAGTTACCAGTTCAGTGAGAGGGATGGTTATTTTGATTTTAGCATTCTCTCCTTCAAAACCGAAAGGTACTTAAGTTTTAGACATATTTACATCAATTTTATCAGCCATAAATTTCTCCACATTTTTAATTTGCTGATTTTGATTCAGGGCTTTGGTAATTAGAGTTTTCTCATGGCCACTAGCAGAGGTGCTAGGACAGCTTGTGCCAATACTTGATTGGCCGATTTTATTTGTGTTAGGATCAGCTTTCTTAGCCATGGTATTGTTATTGTCTGATGTTCTTTTAAGAATGTTTTCGGGAGTTTTCTTAACAATAGTGTCTGAGTTGTTTTTCCTAGAGTTGTCTTGGTTTTTCTTACTCCTAAGATCATATTGCCTATGGAATTCCATAATGGCATTTTCTAATCCCAATTTGTGATCTTCAGAATCTTCATAGCTTGTTTCATCTTGGTTTGAGGAGAAAAAAGCTTGTTCTTCTTCTATGAGAAAAACCTCACCCTCACTATCAGAGCCTATTAAGTTTAGATGATTCTCATCTGGTTGTTCAATGTCTCTTTCCCCTTTGTCAACATAGTTATCTTGGAAGGGTGGCCTGATTTGTTGATCATTTTCCCTTGGTCTGTTTTGGGGCAGGTCTCTTCTAAAATTTTGATTCTGGTTTCTGTTTTGGGGATTTGTTTGGTTGTCACTAATGGTGTTCTTTCGTTTATGCTTATTATTCCATCATTATTTCCATGGTCCTAATAAGGTTGTCCATCTTGGAATCAGATAAAGAGGTGGAGGGCATGGTGTCATATTTGTATGTTACCCTCTTTTCTAATCTTAGCCTAGTTCTTTTTTCAATTAAGTTGGCCTCCACACTTATATCTCCTTTTTGCATGTCTTCTAGAGTTAGGGGCTCTCTTTCTCTTAGTTGATAAGCCATGTCGGGGTCAAAACCCTCCGGGAATTTAGCTAAGGCTAGGCCTAATGGGGGTTTCATGTTTTGTGGTAGCGTGTTGTAAACACTATTGAACCTAGTGCAATAGTCTTGGACACTTCCCCCAATGTTTCTTTTGAGGTTGCTATATTCCGAGAGGATTTGAAGAGGGTTTTTCTTGGTTTCCCATTTGTTTATCAAAGTTTGGTAAAGGGAAGGGAGATCATGTATGATATTGGGAGTTAGGCTTTTGAACCATTTCTTAGCTTCTCCTCCTAGGCTTTGGGCAAACATTTGCATTTTCATGGTTTCCTCTTCTAATTCCATGTAGTCAAAAGCATCATTCATTCTATCTACATGTCGTTGGGTGGTAGTGGATTCAACCCTGATGAAGTGTGGGATTCTGGATTGGTAATCATTTGGCAAAGGTACCAAAGGTTGCAGTAACACAAGGGGCACATACCATGCTGCCATGGTGGGAGCTAATGGTGGAATTACAAGCAGAGGATTTGTGCTATGAGATGGAGGGGTTTGCACAGTGGTGGTGTGATAGGGTGTGGCAGAGGTACTTGGATCAGTAAACTGATTCTGAGCAGACTTGGGGTGAAAAGAGCCAAAGTGATAGAGAAGTTGTAGATCAGGTGGTGTAGAAGGAGAAGATTCTCTGCTAGGACTCTGCTGCAAGTCTATGGGCTCAAGATCGGTATGGTCAATTTTACTTTGTGACTTGGTTCTGAAAAGGTTTCTAGTATGGTGCAAGTCAAACTGGGGGTCTTGCAATGTTGTAAATTTTTCAGGTACAGAGCTTGCTCTATGAATGGTCCTATAAGTAGCTAAGTTTCCAGTTTCAGAAGTTTTCCACAAAATCCTTTTTGGGTCATCAACTATAGAGGAGGGTTTGGGTCCAGATGAGATCTGGTATTGATTATTCGCAGATCCAGTTTTCAAATTCAAAAGTTTAGAGAGGATGAAAGTTTATGACTGCTTTTGAAAGGCTGACCTCTCTAGGCGCTATCAAACTCGCACTGTGTGTGACTAAGGTTCTATATTTCCTAAGGTTGTTTTGATGCAGTCCTACAGGAGTCTATAGATACTTAGCAAAATTTAGAAGGTATATTGGAGGCTAGTCGAGTCGCCAGGTGGATATTTTTGGTTGTTTTGAAGATATTTCATCTATGGTCCACCACCAATATTGACAAAAAGCCAATCTAGAAATTTTTTGGGGTTTTCTGAGTTTTCTATATGCAGCCCTTAAGGTTTGTAAGAGTGTACTATAGCTGAGTCATTAATTTTCTAAGATGGTGAAAAAGCTAGATTCTACTCTTAGGCTATCAGTTAAGTTCTTTATGGTTTGACGAAGGTTTCTGAAGTCCTAAGGGATACTTAGTTTGTCACTGACATCAGAGGTTGCATCATGATCACCATTTGTGTTGGTGAAAGGGATGAGGTGTTTTTTACAAATCACATAATTTTCAAAGTTTAACTGAGGGTTAAAAGAGTATATAAGAGTTTTTAGGCTACTATGTACTCGGTCCCACCATGATCACCATTATGTTAATGTGGCGATGAGGTGGCAGATGAACCACTAGATACTATCAGTCAAACTTGAGGGTCTAAAGAGTTTTAAGAGGTGTTCAGGCAATTATATACTCAGAAGGTCCCACCGTGATTGCCATTATGTTAGGGTCCCGTGATTTGGCAGATTGGCTAACAAAATGAACGGGTAACATTAGACGAGTCTTTGGAGTCCTAGGACCTAGCCTTCCTAGAATCAGAGAGGGCTCTCTCTATTGTGCGAAGGATGTGAGCTTGTTCGCTTCAGATGATTGATTTTAGGCTAGTTGTTAAGTGTAGTTTTGTTTGTTTGTTTTACGTTGGGGTAAGATGATCAAGTAGGATAGGTGGAATGAGAGAATATCAAATCAATAGGGCTATGGGTCTGATGAACTCAAGGGTGTTTAAATGGGCTGATTTAATAGGGTGAGTGGATCCTTAAAGTGATGTATGATGGTGTGACGGACATTAAGTTTTGTGAAAAGACTAAGAGGTCTTATATGTCTATTATTTGAAGCAATAACTCATGAGGTAGGGAAAACCATTAATCTCTATGAACAATACTCAAACTGATAAACATACAAGATGAAAAATCCAGTGGTACATAGAAGCATTAGAACTCCTAACTTTAGAAATCCACCTTCAGGTTTTTGAGAAAACACATAAGATAAACAAACAATTCAATATATGGAGAGGGAACTCCTAAATATCATATATCAAACTATCAGGAACTCTGAAACAAGTTGATGAGCATGGGAAAAGGGCAAGATCGAAACAAGACCTCTTTGTATTAACCTAATCAATCAATATTCCATAGAAAAGCTTCACAATAAGTTTTTGAAAACTTTAAATAAGCAGGGCATACCGTAAATAATATTTATAAGCTAACATAATAATCATTCATGAAACAAAGAACAAGTTTTAGTGGGCCTAAAGAGCAGTCAAGAATTCCTTAAGATGAACTAAAAGAAGAAAACATCAAAACTATAGAAAACAGGAGGTTTGAGGTGCTTCCATGAGCATATCTCAACCTATACTTTTCTAATTTATAGCAAACAAGCAGACTAAAACAAAATGAGGACAAGAAAACACTAACAAGTTAGAAAAACATCACCATTCACCAAGCTACGGAATCCTGCAAGCAAGCTTCTCCAACATCAAGCCACACAAGCCATTCATTCACTTCATAAAACCAAATATAAACCATGTATTGATCTACAACAAATCAAGTCCCAATTGATTACAATGAATCCTCATGTCTTATATAACAAATGAGGAGAAGAGAGCCTACTAGAGCATCTAGAAGCCTATTGGCCAAAGAGAAATTTCCTAACTTGTCCTTGAGGCTTTGCAAAGCCCAAGGCACAAAAATATCTAAATAAAATATCTTTTCTGACTATAAGAGGAAATAAAATTGACTTTTAGGCTTGACATGCCTAAAAAAACTTGCCAAACGCACATTTTTTCCACTCAATTACAGGAGCGCAGCACACTGTGTGGAACTCTGAAAATCTGCCAGGAGCGTAACACCAAAATAGGCCTTTTTGCATCGGTGTTTTGGAGGCCTGCATGATGTCAGAAAAGGCCCCATGATGGCTCATTGTAAAGATATGGAAGTCTAATTTCCATATATACCTTTAATTCTTCAATATGACCTCTAAAAGTTTCCCAAAAAGTGTAAAAAGCCAAGACTTCTAGGAGCGTAGCACTTGCTCAGAAAAGTGGGCAGAAAAGTGAAAAAATGACTGTTTTTGACCCTTTTGGGGGGTCAAAACAACTCCAATTGAGCTGAAATTTGGTGAGCATACTCATCTAGTGATGGGGAATCCAAAAAAGTAAAACTCTCCTCATGAATATGCCCTAAGAAAAAGCGCAGCACACGGGGTGTTGCGCTCCTAGGGGTCAAAATTTGGAAAAAAACAAGAATTGTCCAAATTGCCTCCAAATTTGGTAGGTAGGTGCCTCATGGGTCATTGGAGATCTGCAGAGAAAATTGGGCCAAAATACCAAGAATAGCTTGGTCCTTTTCATCTTTTGGTGCTGGGCCCTTATTTTGGGCAGTTTTGAGTTTTTTCCTTGCAAAGTGATTTCTCCGTTTATAATGCTCAGTCATCCTCCTTTGCAAAATCAAGTCTTTGTTGGCCTTCTCCAGTTTGGCCTCTAAATGTAGGTTGGATCTCTCAATCCATTCTTCTTTGTTATGTTAAATTTCCATGGCAAGGAGATTGGTGAGGGGAAATTTTTGTGCTTGGGCTGATTATTCCTCTCTTTGCTTGGCCAATGATTTTCTTAGACCCACAGTCCTAGGTCTCTTTCTAGTTTGACCCTCTTCCTCATCATCTTCCTCATAGGTGCCCATGTAATCCTCCAACTGCAATTGTGACCTTTGAGCTTCTTTCCTATATTTTAGTGCCCTTGCTTCATATATGGCTAGTTGGCCACTCATTTTTTTGTTTTGCATTTGTAGGAAGTGAATGAGATCTTTTGATCTCTCTAGCTCAGCCTCCAAGTCCTTAATTTGTACATTCTGGTATTGTAGAAAGGAATTCACTATTCTTGTTTCATTTTCCTCATCACTGTCTATGTGAATGAGTTCAAATTCTCTTTCTTCCTCATGATTGTCTTCTTCCTTCTTCAGTTGTTTTTTAACTTTGTCCTTCAATGGTTTTTTGACTTTTCCCTTCAATGGTTGTTTACCTTTGTCCTTCATTGGTTTTGAGGAGGAGTGCATGGCCCCTTGCCTTTTGGAGGCAGCAAACACTTGCCTCCTTCCTTTTTGATAAGTGATGGTGAAAGGTGCCATAAGTTTCACTTGCAAAGTTTGGTCACTAATGGCCTTGAGAATGTTTTCTTCTTCATGGATGATTTCTGTGTGAGTGTCCTTCTTGCCTTGCTCTTGGCTATCCTTTTGATAAGCATCCTCAACCTCTTTCAAGCTTTCCTTGCTGCCAAGACCTTCAAGACTTCCATGCTCTATTTTTGCACTGTTAGAGGCACATATGTTGGTCATTTCTTTACTTTCATGACTGTCTTCCTTTTGAACTTTCGGTCCACCGTCTTCACTATCAATATCATTCTTTATATCACTGTTAGCATTGTTTGTAGGGTCACTGCTTTGGGCACCTTCATTGGTCTTCTCATCACTGTGAGAGTCATTCCATTATTTATTAGGTGAGTCCCTTTGACTGATATTTTCTTCACTGCCCTGTTTATTGTCTTCATTACTTGGCCCCTTGTCATCATTTCCTTGCCTATTGAAAACAACTTTGAACCTTGTCTCTTAGCTACCTGTGCCATTCTTGTCACTGTCATTCTTGCTTTATCCATTTCTTTCATATGTCTCCTCTCCACTATCTGCATTTGTACTCTCAATGTCATTTTGTTCATTATAAGCCCTACTATTTTGACTTCTTTTCTCATCACTTGCATCACTGTTTTTACCTCTGTTTTCTTCTTCATTCACATACTATTTCTTGGGATCATCACTTTATCCCTCACTATTTTCTTCTTCATTATTAATCTCTCCCTCACTATTTTCCTCATGATCACCACTGCTTTCTTCATGATCAGATTTCTTAGGGGAAGGCAAATGAGGAGGGTCTGTTTGAGGGAATGATTCATGTGAATAATATGAACCAAGTTCAGTGGAGGGTGATGGAGGTGAGTCAGGAGGATTTTGAGATGATGATGGCATACTTTGCAGAGGGATAGGATGTGGAGTTGTGAAATCATCATGGGTGATAAAAACCTCCTAGGGAATGCCTTGTTGTTCTAGTTGGTATGAGACAATTACTTTGATGAGGGGATGGTGAAAGAGGCTTGACATTTGTTTGGATGGAGGCCTTTTTTTCATGATGGAGGACATTTTCTCAATGATTTTGCAAAGGTAGTAGGGCATCTGCAGTAGTTTGGTTCTAGTGAAATGCATGAGGAGTCTAATATGATAGGAATAGACTCTGGAGAACCTACCCTCACAGGTGAATAATTTCATGATAATATTCATTAGGAGGGCATATCTGTCCAATAAATGAGAGAAAGGGAAAATAGTTTTACAGTCATCTTGACAACTTGGTTTCAGGAATGGGTGGTAATGTCTTAATTCAAGTTGCTTTTGTTTGAACCACCTTTCTCCTATGCAAGGCATTCCAGTGGCCTTAGAGATGACATTGGTGGTCAACTCAAAATTTATCCCGGCTAGGTGTACTTTGTGCTTATGAAGCCTTAGGGAAAATAGTTTTGTCAACTGAGGGTGACTTTTGATCTTTTGCACTCAATGACAGAAATCCTAGCACCCTAACGCTTGAAAACATGAAATAATAGTAGGGGAGGCTATCAACTCTTCAGTGTTTATAGGTTCAAACCTATTTGGCTTCCCTCCCTTCTTCTGCTGCTTTCTTGGTCTTTGATTTGCCTCATTTAGGTCAACACTCCCTTATTCGGACATTGTATCTTTATTCACCCCTTCCTCAAAATATTTAAATAGAAATGATATTTTCTAGTGAAATAATGTGTAAAGAGGGTTAAGAAGATGCTGAGTTTTGTAACAAGGTTAGGAGACTAGCAGAGAGTAGGTTAGGTCTTCTTTACAAGTTTTCTTCATGCTTCCCTTGACATAAGTTTTGAATTTTATTGGCACCCTTAACCTTTATAAAATCATGAAGAGGTGATAACAGTCAAAATACCTTTTTAAAATGTCCTTCATAGCAAATAAAATTATTTTTCAAGGCTTGTGGGTGATTCGGGCGATGCTGACTATATTTTTGTGCAGTGCTGCGCTTTTGTGGTAGGTGCGTAGCGTCTGGGCGGAGGGGTGAAACCTGTGGTAGGAGCGCAGCACCTACACGCCCGGGCGGCTCGGGTGACTGAACGCAGATTCGTGTAGTGTTTGGATAGTGGTCAGAGCATAGCATCATGGGCAACTCTGCACGTGGCGTCGGGCAGAAGTATGGAAGAAGTGGCCGAAGCGCAACACCGTTGGTCTAGGTGATGTGACTGTGGTCTCGAGCCTTCACTCCTGTACGTCGGGCAGGTTTCATGCCATCGAGAAAAGTGCAACAACGTGTCGTGTGTCGGGTGGTTGGATGCTATGGTAGGAGCGTAGCGCCCTTGGGCAAGGTTGCATGCTTGTTCGGGCCTTCCTCTGCACGCTGTTTCGGGCCTTCTCCTACACATCGGGTGAGGCTGCAAGAGCGCATCCCCAACCTACAAGCGCATAGCACTCAGAAGGAAAACACATGGGAAGTTGTTACAGGAGCGCAACACACTAGAATTTTTGTCCAAGGACTCCAGCAGAAAACTGGAAACCTCACAGTGTTTTGTAAATGATCAAATGAGCGGGTGAATGTTATGTTGTGGTGTTTTATATATCATTTTTGAAAGAATTAAGATTAAAACCCACATCTATAAGTTTCCCTTTGGACCCTTTTTTATTTTTGCTCCTTCTCCATTTTGCCAATGCCTTTTGGAGCTAATTTTGAATGTCCTTTACAACCCTTTTTAACCACGGTCTCTTTTTGCACTTGGACAGTTGGTTAGATCCAAAATTATCCCTTCTTGTCAAAATCATTTGTTAGAGGGGTTTTAAATCATGTTTTTCCTCCTTTAGAAATTGTGAACATGCCTTTGACATGTTTCTTTATTAGAAAACATATTATTGAATTGATTCTTTGTCTCCTTGAGTAAATTGACATTCAGTGCCCTATATCTGTCTCCTTAGATCTTTTTAAGAACTCTGATCTTACCCTTTGATTAAGTGGGATTGATGCTTATTTTCCAAACTTAGAAGATAGTTGGAAAACTGTTGAAACCATCTGCTATTGATGAAGGAGGTTTCTTTGCCTCTTATTATGACCATTTTGTTCAGTTCCCAACTTTTGAGCCTCTAGGGATGTTCAGAAAAGAAAACAAGGCTACCTTCAAAATTTTCAAAGAAAACACTCTTTCAAACTTATCACTCATGCCTAAAAGGTTTCAAGTGATCATTTGGAGGGTTGGAGGATTTCTTTGACCTTTGTAACTCAATTATTTTTCCACTGTTTGGTCAAATCAGTCACACATTTGCATTCTTAGTAAATACACACCAACTGATTTCTTCTAGGTTGTGAATGAGCTTATTGTATTGATCCTCCTTTTTACCTTGCCTGATAGCTTATCTAATGGCTTTTTAGTCTCTTTGCAGGAATGTGGGCAAAGGACGACCGTCCCTCTACAAATTTCATGCTTGAAACCAATCAACCTTTTAAATGATCTTTTTGATTTGAGGTACAAGGTTTCTTATGTGCCACTGTCTTTTATGACCTGCATGGACCCTTTGATGGGTAGCACTTCATAACACTCCCTGATGAGATCATGTTTCTTCCTTGTAAAATTTAAGCCTGTTTGTATCTTACCACCTGCTGTGGATGCCTTTATAAGCCCTTTAGGTCTCCTTCTTTTCCTTCATTCTTTTTTTTGATCATTTACAAAACATTTCTGCAGAAATGCTTTGACATGGTAAATTGCTTCTTTGCAGGCTTACTGCTTGATGAAGAGGATACCTTTAGAGGTCCTTGATGTTTTTCGACCAATGATATGGCTTAATCTTTGTGTTCACTTGATTTCACCTTTGAATACTTGTGGAAATATTGAATTTAGAAACATGATAGTGCATAACCTAGGTGACCCTATTTGACTCATTGTAATGTTTTGGAATATGTTTTTTGACATGAAAAATTGAAACAGGGTTTGGATGAGGAGACAGGGTTTTTGACACTCTATTATGCACTACCATCCTAGACCACTAGAAAACCTTGTTTCTACTTCAAAGAGCTTTTAGACAGGGAGTTTTGACAACACCATTGCTTGAAGCACTTGGTGAGCAAGGAGAAAAGTTTGGTTTACTTGGCGAAACAAGGTGTGAAAGTAGAGGGCTTAAGTAGACAGAGATAGAGTGTTATAGGCAGGGATGGAAAAAATAGTGAGAGTGAGGGAAAATTGGTCTTGTCTGGGCGATAGATTGGCCATGCTTTCACAAGGAGGTGAGATAATGAAAAATTTTCTCTTTGAGGGGATTTCGAGAACTCACATGATTCTTGAATTATGTTTCTAGAAATCTTGGACAAAACATTTAGTCATCTAAAACAGGTGAAAATTACTGATGACTAACATGACCCAAGTCAAATTCCTTTTCCCTCCAACAAATATAATAAAATATTCCATAAAATTTGGATCTTGATTTGGTTAATAATATTTTAATTATGCACCAATATCTAGACTAAATCAATATTTTGTTATAAATAGAAGGGTTTTTCCATTGATTCACTACCTTTTGTTGCCTAAATATCACTCTGTATCTATACTTTTGGTCTGAGTTTGATCCACCATCATAGTCATATTTTGCTACCATTTTTGTCTGGGTTTGCTACACCATCAAGAGAGAGGAATTTTAGATCTGAAGTGTTGAGGACTTGCAAGAACCCATACCATTGAGGAGAACTGGTAACACCCTTCTGTGTTTTCCTCCTAGGTGCCATTAATACAAAATTCATTCAACATATTCTTGTCTTGTCTATTGGATGCATGGAGTAAATCTTGTTTTTTCTACTGTTTAATGTCTTTTGATGCATAGATCTAGATTTTTGTAGCATTTATCTTGATCACCTAACTAAAGATCTGAGGATATTGGAAGCCATATTTTCCATTAGGGTTGTTTGTTATGCACAACTAAAGTGGTATTTTTTCGTACACTTGGAATTAAGATTCATACTAACAGACACTTTGTTCAAGTTTCTGAAATCTATGCAGAGATAGATTTCTCTAGTCTTCTTTCTCACTGGGACTAAATTTGAAATCCAATTAGAGAATCTGAACAGGAAAACGATACCGGAATTGAAAGGTCTATTTACCTCTTTTTCAATTGATGGCAGCAATCTGGGATTTATCCTTCTCAACTTTTGATAGAAGGGATTTTGATCAGACTTGATTGGAATAGTGTGTTGAATGATGTTCTTGTCATACACCTTTAAATATGCATATTCCCATGAGAAAACATCAGAAAATTAAAAAATTAATTTAACATATTCAACCTTTACCTCGGGACATAAGGACTTGGATAGTTTCACCATCTTTGGTTTGTTGATTGTCCCAATGTTTACATCTTCAACACCCTTTTCCGTAGGCATCAATGTAGGCTTCCTTGCTACGTCATCTTGGTTGAACAATTCTTCCAAAGGTATGAGACCTTTTGAAATGTTTTTGTCTTTCAGTTGTAGTATATCCATCTGATTTTATTCTATATCTTGGTCATATTTATCGGAAATATGATCTATAGAAAAATTCTCAAATTATTCTTTACTTTGAAGAAAGTTGTTTATTTGTTTATCATCCCAGAAAAATTTCCAATATCGAAAGTTATTTGAAACAATGGGCCGATGTTTCACATGAATCTCAAATTTTTTCAAAATATCAAGTAAAAAATTCCTATACTGTCTCATTCGAGGATGGTTAGCTTGATATTCACCTTTGACTTGCTTGATCACAAGTTCTGAATCACCATACACCGCAATCATTCTTGCACCTATTTTCTTCAAAATATTTAAGCCAGTAATCAGTGCTTTATTGTTAGTGTAATCAAAAGCTAATTTATAAGAACGCAACCTTACATTTGTAGGGACCTTATTCTACTGATGAAAGGGGTTGCAGACCCAGATTCTAATGCATGCCCCATCTTTCCCTAGGGAACCATTAAAGTCCATGGACCATAGACCATTCTCATCCTTCTCGTCCTCTAAATGCCGAAACAATGATTTTTGTTTTGGCTCAATTTTTTGAACTGTCTCTTCATGCTTTTCCAGACTTTCTTCCACTTTATCCAATGGATATTCTAAATATTTCACTACCTCTTCTGATTATTGTTCTAAATTTTTCAGTGCTTCATCTGATGGCTATTTTATTAAGCTACGCAGAATCATCTTTTATTTTGCTATCACTTCTCTAATATAATTATGGATATCTAGAAAATATTCTACATCTACTAACTGGCTATCTACATCATTTAAGCCACTATAATTAAACAAATTGAATAACTCTAAATCTGTATGTACATTGTTTATAAGATGATTGTTTGGCTTTTCTTTTCTTGTGATCATATATTTCATCTTAGTTTCACGGTACAATTTTCTCAATAGCCCGAAAACATGGATATTTGCACAAGAAAAGTCTAATTGCAATGTATCTCGCAATCCCCCCCCCCCCCAAAGATCTTTACAGAAGCATTCCAAAGCATGGCGGTATGTCAGCTACCACCACATCCATTAGAACATTCTTTGCCAGAATCTTCTCTCAGGAGACTACCAAATCTTTAATTAGACTAATACAGCAGACTCTACCTAAATCGAAGGAGTATAAATTGTGGTATGGATGAGTAATGTCAAGGCCCAACTTCTCCATTATGTCTTTTGGCATCAGATTGTGTGAGGCTCTGGTGTCTAACATGGAATTATTTAAAATGCATTGGTGGATTCTTAGACTCAAGTAAAAAGGAGGAAGCTCACTATCTTCTAATTGACCGTCAATAACAGGACCAAAAATGAGTTTGGGCTGATCATCTTCGACATTCACCATGTCAGAGAAAGGATCTACTTTAAGCATATTGGCAACATGGGATTTGTACTGGTTGTTCTTAACAAGCTCGGTTAAGGGGATATAAACTTTTAAATTTGAAATTTTTGTATCTAAACTGAAGGGAATAGTTTTGTCTACCTCTTTAACGACGATGTTTCGCTGTCTAGTATGTTCCTTTGATGGAACTTCTTTTTTATGATTGTCCTTTTCCTTATTGGATGAACTTGTGGATGGTTGATTTACTTTATTCTAATTTGTGATCATAGGATCTTTTACCTTACTCTGATTGCTCGGAGGATTCTGCCTTGTTTGAGTGTCTTTTTGCTGAGATGCTCTCTTCTGAATGGGATTAATCAGTACATCTCTACTCCTCAATGACATCTGCCTATTTTGTGAACTAAGTGCATTCAAGTATCCCTACTGGTAATCATATGATTCAGTCTCTAATTCATGATCATTAGCAAGGATAAAATATTTGTCTTTAGGCTGATATTTCTTTTCAAAATATTGCTCATCTTCAGTCAAAAACATAGGCAGATCATCAACTTTGAAAAGGAGGTTTTCCTCAACAATTGTGTCTTCATCTTCTTCTTCTCCTTGAGCATAGTTTTGTTGCAAGGGTGTTTGATTTGTTGTTACTGTTGTGGTGGGTGTTTATGATCCTACTCTTCTCTCTGCTTTAATCCTTAACTAAGGATGTTGCTGACATTTATAGTCATTAGGGGAATTTTGAGGTCTATAATGGGCCTCCTAAGAAAACTGTACAACAAAAAGAAAATTTAAAAGAACCAATAGGATTCAAGATGATGATGTCAACCATGGGGGATGATACACCATTTTTCAAGTAAAAGGGTAAAAATATTAGAAGATAATAAAATAATAAAACTACCTTTTCAACTCGAATTTTCAACTTATCTCCCAAATTTTTTACTCAAATTTCGAGTAGGAGTACTCGTTCAATGCAAAATTTAATTCCTCATCCAAGGACTACCCATGTTGCATACTTTCGATGGACCCTGCTACATGAAAAATGAG
This sequence comes from Pinus albicaulis, assembly GCA_034641835.2. Classification (NCBI taxonomy): domain Eukaryota; kingdom Viridiplantae; phylum Streptophyta; class Pinopsida; order Pinales; family Pinaceae; genus Pinus; species Pinus albicaulis. Next base: position 634,986,289 of record CM076576.1, on the reverse strand, counting down.
AAATACATAAAAAAAAGTGATTGCAATCATCTTTTTCATGTATTTCTCATTTTTCGTGTAGCAGGACCCATCAAAAGTATGCAACATGGGTACTCCTTGGATGAGTAATTAAATTTTTCATCCAAAGAGTTATCCCGCTTGAAATTTGAGTAAACACTTTGGGAGATAAGTTGAAAATATGAGTTGAAAATTAGTTTTTTCTTTTTTCCCTCTAACATTTGATGATGTAATCAAATATTATTTTATTATTTCCACTATTATTTTATAATTTCCTTAGGAGGCCATTTCAGACCTTAAAATTCCCCTAATGTAGGATTTATGACCTCACGTTGTCTTTTTGTGATGGACATCCTATCAACCATCCGTTCAATAGTTCTAATCAAAGTATCCATCTTAGCATCAGAAGATGAAATGGATGGTTCATCTTTAATAGTAACTCTCCTCTCATTCCTAGCCCTAGCTCTCTTCATCAGCAAATTTTCTTCAACAATGATTGTGTTGTTGGCAATATGATGCTGAGTGTTGTCCTTGATGGCAACCTACTTGATGAAGTTGTGCTTGATAGAATATGTCTTGATGAACTTGTCAAATGATGTATTTACAGTGAGTACAGAAGGTAATGAAGAAAGGAATTCAGTATGTGCTAGATCTATGATGAAAAGAGTATGTCTCAAGGCATACACGGCTTTGTCTAAGATAAGTCGCATATGCGCGCGGGAAATAACGTGACAAGTCGTGTATGGGAAAAAGTGCTCATAAAGTGCAAAACCAGGGGTAACCACCATGGTATTGACCCATTGTATTGAGTAATGATTCGTCTATGTGACCCCGCCCAGGAATACCATCGAAAGTAATGTGGTTTTGACCCATGGTATTGATAAAGGGTAAACCTATATAAGGAGAAGAAATTCATTGTGCAAAGAGTGTGGAGATGTCTGGGCTTTAATGAATACTTCACTCTGAAGTATATCTGCATGGTGGAACTTTGCTCTTAATTGATAGATCTGATTCTATAATGTATCTATGAACATAATGAAGGTCCAAGATCTCTAGATCTTGAAATGGTGAAACTTTTGGATGATCTGAAAAGAAGTGATGAAGACCTGGCGCAAATCCGTTGAAGAAGTTGAAGAAATCTGGGTAAGTTCATTGATCTGGTCTGTTCTGCAAACTTTATCTTTTATAGATCAATACTCAGGTTCGCTTCACTAAAGGCACGTGTATACGCAGATCTATTTCAACAAAGGCGCGTATGACCTGTTAGGTTTTTTCTGAAAAGTTGCACGAATGTATACACGGGTTGTCTTCAGTGAAAGCGCATATATACGCGGATCCATATAAATAAAAGCGCGTATGATATCTGAACTGATGGTTGCTAATGGTTGAATGTGTTTCTGCATATTTATTCTGTAGTTTGGATTATCTCTGATATACTGATTACAGTGGTTTCACTGTTCGGTTTGGAAGCATTGGGCAAAGTATGTTTGTTGATAAGTGAAGGGTTGTGTTGGAGCTGTTTGATCCAGTTTGAAAATTGATGAAACGTGGTCTGCAGTGGATCTGAGGGTTGAAGCCTTCAGTTTGATAATAGAAGCTTTCTGTCAGCTGGTGCTAATATCAAGGGGTAGTAGCTCCCTTCCAGGTGAGACTGGTAAACGAGAGCAAGGGTTGAAGCTCCCTTCCAGGTGAGGCTGGTAAACGAGAGAAGGTTGTAGCCTTCTGTAGGTGGGTGCCTACGTGCTGGTATAAGTCTGCACTAGTACATGATTGTAAGAAGTTTTTCTCTATAATAAAATATTGAAGGCTGAGACAACGGCAGCGGTGGTTTTCTCCCGACTTGGGTTTCCACCTAAAAATCATGGTGTTCATGTGTGATGCTTTTGTGTGATGTTTCATTCTATTATTACTGCACATGTCTACTGCTATATAAACATCTGATGAATGAATACATGCAAGGATCTAAGTGAAAAATTGATTGTTTATTAATATCTCTGTGCATACACGATTTCAGTAAAGGGTATCCGCATATATACGCGAGTCTGGTTCAGTAAAGTAGCGTATGGGTTATTAAAGAATGAAAAAGTAAAAAGATCTGAGAAAATCCTAAATACTGATTCACCCCCCCCTCTTAGTATTTTTCCAACAATTGGTATCAGAGGAGGTCCTTCTGAAAAGGCTTAACCGCTAGAAGGAAGATCAAGCAGGATGAGCAATCACGAGGGAACACCATCTATCAAACCTCCGCTCTTCAACGGAAGCAATTTAATCTTCTAGAAAATAAGGATGAGATCCTATCTTCAGTCTATGGGAGCAGATATATGGGCCATTGTTGAACAAGGATATCAATATCCAGCTGCTACACCAACAGATCCAACTGAAAGAAAGAATTATGAATCAAATGCAAAAGTGGTCAATGCTATAACTAGAAGTCTAACTGAAGCAGAATTTGTCAAAGTCATGTAGCTAAATACAGCAAAGGTGATATGGGACAAAATCATCCTAAGTTATGAAGGTGATGCAAAGGTAAAAAGTGAAAAACTTCAATCTCTCAGAATTGAGTATGAAAATTTAAAAATGCATAGTGATGAGAATATTGCTGGTTTCTTTTTATGTGTTGATGATGTTGTAAACCGTATGAGAAATATGGGAGAAACAATAACCAAATCCACTTTGGTTGAGAAAATTTTGAGATCACTAACGGCCAAGTTTGAGTCAAAAGTTTCTGCTCTTGAAGAAAAACAGGACCTTCAAAATCTTACTATGGTGCAACTTCATGGCATATTGACTGCATACGAAATGAGGAGAGGAGGACCATCTGAAGTCAAAGAAGCTGTTTTTAAAGCTTCTAGAAAAGGGAAAGAAGTTCAAAAACTGGAAGGGTCAGGATATATCTCAGAAGAAGAAGAGGCAAACTTTGTGAGAAGACTCCAACTAGGAACCGGAAGATTCAAAGGTAAGCTTCCTTTCAAATTTTTTAATTGTGGAAGAGTTGGTCATTATGCTACAAAATTTCCTTATAAAGAAACATCTGCTAAAGAGAAAGAAGTAGCAAGAAGAAATAAGAACCGGTCTAGCACTAAGAAAAGCTACTATACAAATGAAGACAGTGATGGGTTATCTGACAGTGAGGAAGAATGTGAACAAGATCTTAGATTTCTCATGGCATTTGAAAATAATTCTAGAGACAATAAGGATGCTTTTATGGATGCTCTAGATGACAATGATTTTCTTGATCAAAAAAATCAACTCAAAATATGCTTGGAAGAAAGTAAAATAATCATAGAGACTCTGAAAAGGCAGAATGAAGAAGCAAAGAAACATAATGAAAAATTAGAATGTGAAGTAGTAAGTCTAAGAAAAGAACTTGAGAAAGTAAAGACTCTGAATCTTATATTTGCTAAAGGATCTGAAACCTTAGATGAGATTATCAAGGTTCAACGATCTCCTCTGATTAAGACAGGTCTTGGATATACCGGAGAATCCTCTCAGGCTTCAGCACCAAATTATCTAAAAGCAGCTACAACTGGTTTACTTCATTCAGCCACTCAACAAGGGAATAAAGAATCTTTACAGGTAAAGCATGATCATCACAATACAAGGAAAACTAATAGGGATATCTCTCAAAGAAGCAACAATCAACAGGTAAATTCAAATAGAAGATTTCATGATCGCAGAAATTTCTACTTCAATGGACAATGTTTCTCATGTCACAATTTTGGTTATAAAGTTGTTCAATGTGTTGCATATAAAACCATCATGACAAGAGAAGCAAGAAAGAAAAGGATGGATATTGAACCAAAAAATAACACCTATAACAACTTTTCTCCTCTTCAAAATGAAGTTGAATGTGCTTATTGAAATAACTTTGGCCATGAAGAATCTGAATGCAGGAGCAAAGTCCAGCCAAAACAACATTTTCCTTCAAGTTCCAAAGTATGGAAAAAGAAGGAATTACAAGTTGAAAATTGTGGGATAGCGTTATTTGCAGAAGGTGAAGAAAATCAATGGTACATTGATAGTGGGTGCTCAAGACACATGACAGGTGACAAAAGCAAACTTCTTTCATATAATGCTCTAGAAAAGGAAAAGAAAGTTACATTTGGAAATGATAATCTTGTTTTAATTAAAGGAAAAGGGTCCGTGTTTCTAAAAGAAAAGGTGAAGGCTAATGATGTCATGTATGTGGATGGATTAAGGCATAACCTGCTAAGTGTAAGTCAAATGTGTGATCAAGGTACAGAAGTTGTCTTCAGTTCAAAAGAATGTGTGGTTCGTGATCTGGATACAGGTAGAACTATTATAAAAGGGAAAAGAACTCCAAGCAACCTATATGTATTGAAGAACTGCAAAGATCAATGTTACTTGAGCAAATCTTCGGAAAATTGGCTATGGCATAGAAGGCTGGGGCATCTAAGCTTTTCTCAAATCAACAAAGCAAGTAGACTTCAAGCTGTTCGTGGTCTTCCCAATATTACTCTACCAGAAAATATCATATGCAAATCCTGCCAATTTGGTAAGCAAACCATAGTACAATTTAATGCAAAAGAAGGATCATCAAGTAGGCCTCTTGAACTTGTTCATACTGACATTTGTGGACCTATGAGGAAAAAGTCACCACGTGGAGAAGAATACTATATCTTATTTATTGATGATTTCTCTAGAATGTGTTGGATTGGGTTGCTTAAACACAAAGATGAAGCATTTGAGAAATTTCAAATCTTCAAAGCACTGGTGGAAAATGAATTGGATCTAAAAATAAAATGTCTTAGATCTGATCGAGGAGGAGAATATACATCAAATGAATTCTTTGAATTTTGTGAACAACATGGCATAAAGAGACATTTCTCTGTAGCAGGCACTCCACAACAAAATGGCGTAGCAGAAAGAATGAATAGAACAATTCAACAAATGGCTAGAGCTATGCTTGATGATTCTGGAACTCCTGAAATGTTCTGGGGAGAAGCAGCACATACAGCAGCAAATATTCTCAACAAGGCACATGTTCGGGTGAATAGTGACAAAACTCCATATGAACTCTGGTATGGTAATTCTCCCTCTGTAAAGAATTTTAGAATTTTTGGAAGTAAATGCTTTATCAAAAATAATGATGAAAAGCTTGGCAAGTTTGAACCTAGATCAGATGAAGGGATACTTCTTGGTTACTCTTCTACAAGCAGAGCATACAAATGTTACAATAAAAGGCTTCGAAAGATTGTTGAATGTATTGATGTTGTCATTGATGAGTCTCCTACAGCTCCTAAAGAAGAAAAACAAGCAACAGAAGAAGATGATGGTGATTTTTGTTCTTCTACATCAAATGGAAATGATATAAACAATGGATCCAATGAAGAACCTGAAGATGATTTATCAGAGAAAGCTCCATCCAGATATGTTCATAAGAATCATCCTGAATCTCAAATTTTGGGAAACAAGGAATCAGGTGTACAAACAAGGAGGACTCTTGTGGGATCTTCTAGCTATTTGGCATTCCTATCCACAATTGAACCCCAAAATGTCAATCAAGCTAGCAAAGATGAATGTTGGATTCAAGCCATGAATGAAGAGCTTGATCAAATTGAAAAGAACCACACTTGGGAATTGGTACCAAGACCACATGATAAAAATGTCATTGGAACCAAATGGATATTCAAGAACAAGTTAAATGAAAATGGGGATGTTATAAGAAACAAAGCCCGATTGGTTTGCAAAGGGTACACTCAACAAGAAGGTATAGACTTTGAAGAAACTTTTGCTCCTGTAGCTAGACTTGAAGCCATAAGAATGTTTCTTTCTTTTTCAAGTTCTCAACAAATCAAAGTCTATCAAATGGATGTCAAATCTGCTTTCCTCAATGGTGATCTTGAAGAAGAAGTTTATATAGAACAACCAGAGGGATTCATTTTGCGAAATGATAAGAATCTTGTTTGTAAACTTAAAAAGGCTCTATATGGTCTCAAACAAGCTCCAAGGGCATGGTACTATCGTCTTGACAAATATCTCCATCAACAAGGATTTTCAAAGGGGTCTGCTGATAGCAACTTATACACAAAAATTGAACATGACAAACTTTTAATTGTGATTGTATATGTTGATGATATCATTTTTGGGAGTAATGAAGAATCCTTGAGTCAAAAATTTGCTTCTGTTATGTAGCAAGAATTTGAGATGTCTTTACTTGGGGAACTAACATTCTTTCTTGGCTTGCAAGTGCATCCAACTACAGATGGTATATTCCTATCACAAGCAAAATATCTTAAGCAAATTTTGAAGAAGTATGGCATGGAAGAATGCAAGCCTGTAAGTACACCAATGATAACCGGATGCAATCTCAGTTCTCATGATGATTCTCCCATGGTGAATCAACCAGAATACAGATCAATGATAGGAAGTCTACTTTATCTCACCGGGACTAGACCGGACATTATGCATGCTGTTGGGATTGTTGGATGATTCCAAGCTAATCCAAAGGAGTCTCATATTCAGGCTGTCAAAAGAATATTCAAATATCTGCAAGGAACTCAAGACTTTGGACTATGGTATCCAAAGAATGCTGATCTTACTCTTCATGCTTACTCTGATGCAGATTGGGCTGGAAATGTTGATGATCGAAAAAGCACAAGTGGTGGTGCATTCTATATGGGGTCCCGGTTGGTATCTTGGTTCAGCAAGAAGCAAAGTTCTATTGCATTATCTACAGCTGAAGCATAATATGTGGCTGCCGCATCTTGTTGCACTCAACTCCTTTGGATGATGCAAACCTTACAAGATTTTCAAATCAAATGTGCTTCTCCTATCTCCATTATGTGTGATAATACAAGTGCCATCAGTATCTCAAAGAATCCTGTTATGCATTCGAAGACCAAGCACATTCTCATCAAGTATCACTTCCTACGTGAACAAGTGCTTGAGAAAAAGGTGAAGTTGGAGTATGTTCCCTCCAAAGAACAAGTTGCTGATATCTTTACCAAACCTCTGCCCAGGGAAGCGTTCGAGTATCTAAGACAGAAGCTGGGAGTATTCTCTGCCAGTCAAAAGAACAAATCTGCATAAATTCAGAAGATTAAATTAGATACGCGGGTTTCCTGAAACACAGTAGCGTCTATACGCGAGTATATGAACAGAAAGTCACGTATGGATAGCTGCTGACTATTTTTGGTTGGGGTCAGCATTTTGCAGTACTTTTTGATTTTCTGGTTATGTTTATGTCTGAAAGAGCATTTGATGAAAAGAATACAGGCAAAGGAAGGACAAAATTCAGGGGGAGATGAAGGAATGTGAAGTTTTCCATGTTTCACTTTGCATACGCGGGTTATGTGAATAAAAGCCGCGTATACACGCGATTTCCTGTAGACACAGTCGCGTATGCATTGATGCTGAGGAAATTTTTACAGCAGCTGAAGATCAGGAGTACCAGTTCAGGGAGAGCATCAGTCTGACTACTGATGATTGTATTTTTGGCACTGTATCTGCTTATTTCTCAGTTCTAAATGTTAATAACATGATACCTGGTTTCTTATGATGAAGATTATGATTACTTGAGATAGAAGTCTTATGATTCAGAGTTATGGACAGATCATGCAGATTTTGTTGCTGATAACTTACTGTTGAGGGTGTTCAGGCTGCACAAGCTAAGGGGAGCAGTAGCCTTGCTGGGTGTAATGCATTGTTGGCATTATGATGATTCTGAAATGTAATCTCTTTCTTGAGGTCTTTTTGGTAGTAGTCATGAAAAGTCATATTTGTAATTTGGTAAAAAAGGGCATGATCAGACCCATGATGTAAAATTGTAATATTCAGTCTTGTAAGGACTTGAACATTTTGTAAACCCACTTTTTTGGGTAGTTGAGTCCAACCCACTTGGTTGGGTAGCTTGAGTCTCATATGTAAATCCACTTGGTTGGATCTTTGATGTAAGTATGAGTCCTTGATGCTAGGAAAGTCATAGAGTCATATACTTCATTGAAAAATATGTTTGAAGGTTCGGCATGAACTCAGGGGGAGCTTGGTCACTTCAGTACATCAGATCTGCAGAACGCTTCCTTCTACATGAGGAGAAAAACCTTGTGTTGGTTTTGATCCGCCCTTTTCCCTTGATGTAAAAGGGGGAGAGTGACATGGTGTTTCAATGAATTCTTAATATAGTGACATGGTGTCATTGTATTCTTAATGTATCTATCTGTTGTGGTGATCAAACACCATCGTGGTTGCCATCAAGTCCAAAGGGGGAAATTGTTTGCAATATGATGCTGAGTGTTGTCCTTGATGGCAACCCACTTGATGAAGATGATGGAAACCTACTTGATGAAGTTGTGCTTGATAGAATATGTCTTGATGAACTTGTCAAATGATGTATTTACAGTGAGTACAGAAGGTAATGAAGAAAGGAATTCAGTATGTGCTGGATCTATGATGAAAAGAGTATGTCTCAAGGCATATGCGGCTTTGTCTAAGATAAGTCGCGTATGCACGCGGGAAATAATGTGACAAGTCGCGTATGGGAAAAAGTGCTCATAAAGTGCAAAACCAGGGGTAACCACCATGGTATTGACCCATTGTATTGAGTAATGATTCATCTATGTGACCCCGCCCAGGAATACCATCGAAAGTAATGTGGTTTTGACCCATGGTATTGATAAAGGGTAAACCTATATAAAGAGAAGAAATTCATTGTGCAAAGAGTGTGGAGATGTCTGGGCTTTAATGAATACTTCACTCTGAAGTATATCTGCATGGTGGAACTTTGCTCTTAATTGATAGATATGATTCTATAATGTATCTATGAACATAATGAAGGTCCAAGATCTCTAGATCTTGAAATGGTGAAACTCTTGGATGATCTGAAAATAAGTGATGAAGACCTGGCGCAAATCTGTTGAAGAAGTTGAAGAAATCTGGGTAAGTTCATAGATCTGGTTTGTTCTGCAAAGTTTATCTTTTATAGATCAATACGCAGGTTTGCTTCACTAAAGGCGCGTGTATACGCGGATCTATTTCAACAAAGGCGTGTATGACCTGTTAGGGTTTTTCTGAAAAGTTGCACGAATGTATATACGTGGATCCATCTAAATAAAAGCGCATATGATATCTGAACTGATGGTTGCTAATGGTTGAATGTGTTTTTGCATACTTATTATGTAGTTTGGATTATCTCTGATATACTGATTACAGTGGTTTCACTGTTCGGTTTGGAAGCATTGGGCAAAGTATGTTTGTTGATAAGTGAAGGGTTGTGTTGGAGCTGTTTGATCCAGTTTGAAAATTGATGAAACGTGGTCTGCAGTGGATCTGAGGGTTGAAGCGTTCAATCTGATAATAGAAGCTTTCTGTCAGCAGAGGCTGGTGCTAATATCAGGGGGTAGTAGCTCCCTTCCAGGTGAGACTGGTAAATGAGAGCAGGGGGTTGAAGCTCCCTTCCAGGTGAGGCTGGTAAATGAGAGAAGGTTGTAGCCTTCTACAGGTGGGGGCCTGCGTGCTGGTTTAAGTCTGCACCAGTACATGATTGTAAGAAGTTTTTCTCTATAATAAAATATTGAAGGCTGAGACAACGGTAGCTGTGGTTTTCTCCCGACTTGGGTTTCCACCTAAAAATCATTGTGTTCATGTGTGATGCTTTTGTGTGATGTTTCATTATATTATTACTGCACATGTCTACTGCTATATAAACATCTGATGAATGAATACATGCAAGGATCTAAGTGAAAAATTGATTGTTTATTAATATCTCTGTGCATACGCGAGTTCAGTAAAGGGTATCCGCGTATATACGCGAGTCTGGTTCAGTAAAGTAGCGTATGGGTTATTAAAGAATGAAAAAGTAAAAATATCTGAGAAAATCCTAAATACTGATTCACCCCCCCTCTCAGTATTTTTCCAACATGTGTTCTTTTGCATATATTCCATTGTATCTAGATTTATTTCTCTTAATTGGTAAGCCATGTTAGCATAAAATGCATCAGGATAATGTATGAGAGCTAAGCCTGGAGGAGGCTTGATCTCAACGATGAATTACATTGTAAATCCTATTAAAGCGAGTATTGAAATCTTGAACTAATTCATTAAGATTTTTTTTAATATTCTCATACTCAGTAAGCAATCGTAAGTGATTTTTATTTACCTCCCACCGGGGTATAAACAAATCAATGAGCTGCTTTATTGTGACAATGGAATGAGCAGTGAGAGACCTAAGCCAAACTTTGACATCTCTAGAGAAACTCTGGCCTATTATCTTGATTTTTGCGTTATCAACATTGAATTCCTCCAAATCTATAAATTTAGTGACCTTAAAAATATGTTGTCTTGCACATATGGTGGATTTCTCATCAAACAAGGGGAGTCTTTGGCCAAAAACCTGAGGTAAGTCATTCAATTGGGCTGGTAAGATAAATGGGGTAAATATTGCCATGATTCCTACTCAGTGGAGTATTGGATTGAAAACATGAGGGATTAGCTGAATAGGCAAAGGAACAGAAGTTGTAGGTACTGAAGTAGTAGGTATGAATGATGAGGTCGAAGGTGCAAATGAATAAACTACAATTGACTGAGTTTGAGGTTGAGTTGAAACATAAAATTCCTCTTGATGGTAGAATTGGATCCACTCTTTGATGTCAAGGTTAGATTTAGGCTTAATCTCTTCGAAAAACCAATCTTTCATAGGACTAAGGTCTAATTCAGACAATGACTTGAACTCATATAATCTCAAAGGATCAAATACTATGTCGGATAAAGAGGTTTCGGACTTGGATTTAAACAATTAAAGTTCAAATTTCAGATCATACGTTATATCTTCATTCTTCAAGAGAAAGTAACTTAGCAGGTAGAGAAACCGATCTTACTAATGGAACTGGTCCTGATTGAATGTTTGCAATTTGATATCAATGCCTTCGAAAGACCTTCTCTGGATCATCTACCGGATCAATTGGATCAGGGTTGGGATTTTATCTGGTATACCTTTTAGAAGCCAACTCTACAATCTTAGCACTACAATTGTCGAATCAACCTTTCTAAAACTTAACCCTATCATCCAAAGGATAAAATTCCAAAATTTCTTGTCATACACCCAGTGAAAATAAATCTTTCGTTCCCTTGCAACATCGCTAGAATGTTAGCACTTCGTCAGATCTATAAGGCTGAAGAAGAGATCCCAATAGAGGTAACCACAGACCAACCTTTTAACTTGGTATCCATCCCTACCAATTCGGAGAGCACTCTCTCCACAAAAAATCACAACCAAGAGGGCTGGATGAAAAGGTTTTAGGCAAGCTAAGAAGTGCAGAAGGGTTTTTTTTGTTTTGATTGGGTTGGGTTTGCTAGATGAGGATTAGGTCAAGGGACTAGGTCAGGGAAAATGAGATGGAATTGCAATCCATTCTATTGGAAAGGAAGGCATATGGCTTAGCACTTAAAGGTGATTTGGTGAGATGGTTTTAGACTGATGAGGATCTAGGAAGATCATAGGAGATGTATTCTTCCTAAACTGAAGAAAATGGAAAAATTATGACAACTTTGCCAAACCAGAGCATGAAATAACATGTATTCGTTCTATCAACTTGAAAATTTTCATATAATATACATGAAATGGTTTATGAGCTTACAAAAAATTCATAAAAATGATTATAGAGAAGAAGCAATGATAAACATTCATACCACAGGTATCCCAAATAAATAACTGCAATTCTTCATTAATTTCTGGCCAAACTGATTACACTGTCCTTGATCAATACAATATCATCCAACTGATTCTAACCGTTGCTAAGAGTGAAGAAAGGGAATATATAGACATCAAAACTACATTCTCTCATCCTTAGGGGTCAAATCCCTGAGTTGAGAATGAGATCCACAAAATTATGAACTGAAAGTTGGAGTGTAGGGAGCTCTAAGTGACTCCTCCCTAATTACATTAAAGCTGATTCATTTGACTTTAATGATTACATTTACATCATGAATCTATCCCTAGGTAAATTATCTACATCATAATTACATTTACCATGCTCAATTACATAATTGAAATCATGATTTTCAAGATAAAATTCAAATTTTCAATGAAATTTCAAAATATCACCAAATTGTCAAACACACCCTCTCTTTGCCAGGTGCACCCTCCCTTTGGCAAACACACCCTCCATCTTGCAGGTTGTTTTTTACTGGGTTTTAGGTGTCCAAACTGGCTCCAGTATGGCTTCTTTAAAATCCCTTCAAGTCTACTTTTTGAATATGCCTCCAGTTTGAAAAATGAAGCTTATTTACCCTGTCAAAACTCAATCCTCCCAAGACTGCTCAGCGCATAGCACCAAGGCAAAAAATGAAGCAGAAACATGATTTTTTGCTAGTTTTTTGACATTTTGACCTACTTTTTTTTGCAAACCAAGGCTTGTAAAGTGGTTTTCTGAGATGTATTTACCATTTTGGATCCAATGGTGCTGGCCTTCTGGTCATACGATGGCTCAAAAAAGAGCGCAACACCAAGGGCATTGCACGTTTGACACTTTTCTCTCTGACCTAACTGTCTAAAAACTCAATAGAAACATAGAACTTGCAAAAATGACTCAAAACTTTTCAAAATTGGTAAATTGAGTGCTGATGGTGTGGCTAGGCTTGGAGTGAAGCCTCTGCAAGTAGATCCAACTTCGTTTTCTCTTCTAGCATGGTCAAAGCCTCAATTTTTGGATTGGCTCTTTTGAGCTTGGACATTGTAATTTTGTCCTTTTGGGCATAGTGTTTGACCTTCCTCCTCAGTATGTCATTGTCTCTATTTTCCTTCTCCAAAAGTTTCTCCAAGTGTTGTTTTTCTCTATCAAGCCATGGCTCCCTATTTTCATTGATTACCATTGCAAGCTGTTCATTCAAGGTTAGTTGATCAACAAGCTCAACCTCTTTTTGTCTTTCTAGTGCTAGAGCTATTTTCAGCCCTCTAGTCCTAGGTCTATGTTATTATGAATCTTAATTCCAAGCGTACGAAAAAAGACCACTTTAGCTGTGCATAAAAAATAGCCCTAATAGCAAAGATGGTTGCCAATATCCTCAGATCTGCAGTTAGGTGATTTTTGTGCTATACAACTACCCCCCATTTATTTTCATAAATAGGGACCCCTTAGAGATAATTAGAAAAAAATCCTTTTAAAGGTTCCTTCTAAAAGAACACTTAGGAAATAAATTTATCTCAAAGAGCATCTCTTTTCACATATCACTTTCAAAGAAGAATCTATAAATCTTGCGATTTGCAAAACGTGCCCTCTTAAAGTCCTTACTCTACTTTTTCACATTGCACTCGATTTAACTTAAATATTAGAAAAAAACAATAAAAGTCGCAATCACCGCGGACCCGACAGAGCGAATGAAATCAAATATATAATCTCGTTCGCATCGCGTCCACTTTTTAGCTTTTGAAAATCGCACCGCGCGTGGATTATGATTGAAACTTCAATGTATTTCTTAAAAATTGCAAGCGATTTGCGCAGATCGCATTTCGCAATTGATAAGAAACAATCACTAAAATTATAAGATATGAATGCGATTTGCGCATTTATTGTTTCCAGCGTGCGAAAAGTGACTTATGTCATTTTGAATTGAATTCTGATCTTAACGAATTTAATCAAAGGATAAGTATTGCATGTGAAGCCACATGAACCATGCCTAGCATTTAATTTTGAAATCATGAAGGAATTATGAGGAGATGACTGATCAAATTGATAGTTTTTGTGTGAAACATCTCTTCACAATTTCTGTTATATGATATATTTTGTTTCACTTTCAGGAAAGCAGTTATTGAATCGAAGGAGTCTAAAATGAGTAAGAAAAGCAATGAAGTGTCTCGAGCATCGTATACAAAAGATACAGAAATTACCTCGCTATTTTCTGATACTTTTTGTCACAAATATTGCGGCATCACATCATGGGAAGCTATGTATAAAATATTTGAATATCAAGGGCCAAAGGTGATAACAAAGATTTCTGCAACAGGCACTGATTCGACTTCCGACGAAAAAAATTTCAACGTTGCATGTTCATTCATTCATAAGATAACAACAAGGCTAAAGCTCATGCCTTACACAGATATGATCAAATGGGCAATCGAGAATTTGAATATTGAAGACAGAGTGTTTAATAATTCCAGAGGAGAAGTCATGGGCTCTTTTAAAGCTAAAGACTTGGCAAATATTTATCATTTACCATCTCCACAACAGAGGTATGACAGTGTATATGTGCAAAGGTTTAAATCTAAGCACCCAGATCTGATCAAAGTCATTCAAGAATGGAAGGACAACGAAGGAAAACTACAGCAAGACAAGTTTGGTATGTACCCTATTGCACAAATCCTGCAACCTTTTTTCTATGCTGTTGGTATGTTATGTAGGTTATTCAGTAAACCACACAATACTAGGTTTGCTAGAGATTGGGTTCCCTTGATTGACGCAATCGTCAACTCATCCAATTTGAATTGGGCAGATCTATTATCCAATTACTTAGTTAAACACATTACTGAGTATAGGAATAAGAATAATGCCTTGTCTCAAGAAAATTTACCCTTTTTTATGTCTTCCTATGTTATGGATGCCATATGTTTTCATTCTACATTTCCAACTATGGGTTGGAAATGGACTTCCAAAGAACCTACCCCAATCCATATTTATCATGAAGAACTTTGGGATTCCAAATACCACCTGCATTTTTATAAAGTCTATTATGGTGTTATGATACCAATGTATTAGATGATTTTTAATGAAAATATCCCTAGGGTTTCCAAAGAAGTCGGTAGGGATATTGTTCCTACATCTTGATGGTTTGCTGAAGAGAAATTTACATATGTACGAGTATTTGGAAGCTCTGCCCTTCCACATGTTTTGCCATACTACGTTCCAGACAGGTTGTTTAGGAGAGAGATCACTTATCAGCTTGTTAATGGTGTTACTAAATAGTTGAAAGATGAAAAAAAGGAAATTTGGCCTTCTTTTCCTGTACAGTGCAGTTCTTTCGCTCTGGCCAACATTGGTCAGACATACAAAGAAGTGCCTAATGTGCAGATACTAAATCTTTCATTTATGCCTGGGAGACTATATGATCCTAATTATGATATTAAAAATTTTATGGCAAGCTTTAAGACAAAGCATTTTGTCAAGGAAGAAGATCTGTTTGATGACTTCCTTCAAGGAGTTGAAGTTTTTTCAGATGTTATTAAAAGGGTTTCAAATGAATCAAGTCAAGAAGATATTCAAGCCTTTCAAGAATACAAAAATGAGAGACTGAAAAATGTCCCTTTAAATTTATTTATCATGGAAGATGAAAAGAATACTCCAAGTGTTAGCATTGATGAAGAAATGAAAGATAATTCTAAAAATGAATCCGATCAATCTCAATAGCAATCCGACAAATCTGAGGATGAGTCCGAGGTCATAAAAACGAATTTGGAAATTGATCAGGTTATTCATGAATTAGAGTTGCATGAAAAGTCAAAGAAAAATGACACTGAATTGAATTCAAGAGAAGTTCGAAAGGATCAAAGCATAATAGATCAGTCCAATTTATCTGAAGGAAAAGATCCTTCAAATGAATGGGAAGAGTTTTCCCAAGCAATAAACACCTCCAAAGAAAAGACTATCACTGATCAAGCAATAGATTTCCAAACTCTTGAGCCTTCTCGAAATATAGTTCAGACTGTTAATCCTTTGCAAAAAATTCTAGCAACTCAAAACAAAGAAATCATTCCAGCTTTTTCAGCAAATCAAATAATTTTTCAAATAGAAGACATTCCTTCATTAGATATCTTCTATAGTCCTAGCCATAAAGCTGTAGTGAAAAAAAATAAAAGGAAAAGAGTTGACGAAACTCTTAAATCTACAGATGAATCAGTTGACGTTCTCTGGAAGGATTCACTTGAAGACCCTACTGAACATTTAACTAAGTTATCTTAGTATGTAGGAGCTTATGCTACAACCACTGTAGACAAAGAAAATCAAGCTAAAACTTTGTTAAGGCAAAGGGATTACAAGATACAAGAGTTGGAACATTTATTGGATGTAGAGAAGGTTAAAACTACAGAACAGGTCAGAATGAATTTAGAGTAGTTCCTTAAAGATATAGAGAGGCTTAAGCTAGAACATCATGCACAGCTTGAAGAAAAATAGGTACACATGGAGAATACTTTAGCAGAATTACAAAAGCAATCACAGTCAGAAAGATTTGTTAAATAAGAACTTGATATAAATACCATGTTAAAGGAACAACAAAAGGTATTTTTTTATCAAGCAGCCATGATTGATTCTTACTATGATTCAAATAAAATAATGATTCAACAAATCGCTATCCAAAAGCTTGAATGTGAAAAACTTTAGAGTCAAATTGAAGAATATGTTCAATGGCAAGATTCAGATGATGGAAAGAAGGATAATCTACCTCAGGTAGATAAATTTCATAAGGAATTATTGTTTATAGAGTGGAAGACACAAATTGCTAGAGTAGAAAAAGCAACAGATAAA
This sequence comes from Pinus albicaulis, assembly GCA_034641835.2. Taxonomy (NCBI): domain Eukaryota; kingdom Viridiplantae; phylum Streptophyta; class Pinopsida; order Pinales; family Pinaceae; genus Pinus; species Pinus albicaulis. The sequence continues at coordinate 634,969,820 of CM076576.1, read as the reverse complement.
ACATCCAGTAAATCAAATGAAATTATACAGCATTTGTGTGACCAATTATTCAAAATAGTAATTTTGGAAGAAAACACATCTGATGTGTTTTCAATGATAAAAGAAGTAGAGTTAAGATGGGTTCAACAAGCAGATCAGCGAGAAGAAATGATCAAGAAAATTGACAAGTTTGATCAAGAAAATTCTTTGAATTTTCTGATCAAACTATATCATCAACAAAAAATGCTTCAGTTAATCACAAAATCAGCCCAAAGGTCACAATCAACAATTTCAAATGCTATATTCAAGGATCATATTTGCTCACGAATATCTCAACCATCTTAGCTCAATAATATGCTAGATATTTTCAAGTTATGTGACCACATTCAGCAGAAGAAGAAGGATCCTTAAATCAAGATTGTCAGTTTGTTTAATTTCCTAGATTATAGTTCAAGATAGGTTTTATAGACAGAGGTTTTTTGAAACCTCCTCTATATTTTTGTAAAGTATTTAATTTAGTTAAGTAGTTAATTTTAGTATTTAAACCCTTCTCATGCATTTAGAGAAGGGTCCTGAATTTTATTGAGAACATTTTGCAAAGAACGCTTAAGTTACAAGCAGGTTTGCAAGTGTCTTGATGAAAGAATGGAACATAGCCTTATGCAGTTCTATAAATCATCTTGTTGATCAATGTTGATTCACTTTGGCTTGGATTTTTGATTGAAGAATTGAATATGACCTTTTATCATTGATCTAATAAACTGGACGACAAACAACTGTTACTAATATCATGTGTGCTATTACTGTTTTGAATATTAATGATTAACACAACTTTCATGAATCATATGTAGAATTAATTATTTATGTCTGAAGTATCAGTTTCATTAATCGTACAGTATACAGGCATATATTAATTATTTTATATATGGTCATTACATAAATGCGATATGTTTTTCATATTCTTTTTTATTAATTAATCTTTTCAAAAGGAATTATTCTACACCATTATAATTCTATTTAATTTGCAATGATTTCAAAACAGATTAGATATACATCTTCCTAAATCGCATTTGAGATACTTTACCCGAGTTAGATTAACTTTATTTGAAAGTCTTGCATTTAGAAGTAAATTTGTTTAGTTTGTAGTAATTCATCATTTTTAAAATGTTTTGGTAGAAATATCACAAATCATCACACAAACACCAAAACTGGGAAACTGGTCCCAACACCTCCAGTCGGAGCCACTACCCCAAATGGAAAAGGAGCTGCTTTAAGGTCTGGACCTGGTGGTTATCCCCCTTTGTTGTTGCCACGGATTTCTAAGGTGTCAACAATGATCAAGATAGATGCTGCAAAAATATATATCCATGCATCAGAAGACATTAAGTAGTAGAAAAAAAAAGATTTAATCCATGCATCCAATAGAAAAGACAAGAATATGTTGAATGAATTTTGTATTAATGGCACCTAGGAGGAAAACATAGAAGGGTGTTACCAGTTCTCCTCAATGGGATGGGTTCTTGTAAGTCCTCAGGACTTCAGATCTAAAATCCCTCTCTCTTGATGGTGTAGAAAACCCAGACAAAACTGGTAGCAAAATATGACAATGATGGTGGATCAAAGTCAGACCAAAAGTATAGATCCAGAGTGATCTTTAGGCAAAAAAAGGTAGTGAATGAATGGAAAAACCCTTCTATTAACCAAATCAAGATCCAACTTTTATGAAATATTTTATTATATTTGTTGGAGGGAAAAGGAATTTGACTTGGTTAAAATCCCTTTATTTGTAAATAATAAATAAATAAATGATTTATTTATCATTTTAAGGATGTGGTTGAGTAATAATCAAATAAATAATGATTTATTTAATTATTTATGGGTGATTTAGTCATATTCAACAAAGAATATTATTTAAATAAGGTTTAAATAATTATTCTTAGGAAATAATAAGATAAATAATGATTTATCTAATTAATTTCCCTTTTTTGGGTTAAATATAACCAGGAATATTAATTAAACTGATGTTTAACTAATTGTTCCTTGAGGAAAATCAAACAAATATAGATTTATTTAATATTTCCTCATGGAGTTTCCTATTTAGACCATAGACAACTTAATAAAGGTGGTTTACTAAGTTATTTTCATAGTGAAAGAAATTTTACTTAGGGTAAAATTGGTCTTACATGGTGTACTTGGGTCCATCTAATAACAATAGGTTAGATGACCAAAAAATGGTGTAACAGATTTCCCCCCAGCATGCGAGCGTTAGGAGCTAATCATTATGGGCGAAATACGTTGTAAGAAACATAGATATGGACAGGGTAGAGAGTGGGAGAGAAATATAAGGTAGACAAAAGCGCTGAGAGGACTATACCCTGAGGAGGCGAGACTTACAGGTGCAACAAGTCTCTTTTATTAGTGAGTACATGTGCTATAGGCGGCGGGGGAGGCATACCTATGACTGCCGAGACAAAGTACAAAGAATAATGTGTCCATTAAACAAGGGACTGAACAATATAGTACATGCTGGCATAAACATGAGCTAGATAAAAAACATGATAATGAATCCCACATACATACTGTGCCTGGGATAACAGCTAGGACTTGTACAATAATATCTGAGTACATGAGATACAAATACAACCCAGATTCCCCTGTAAACAGGAAAGGGCTCTGAAAATATGATTGATACATGCAATCAAAAAGGCGCTGCAAGAAGCTGAGGCTGACATCATCAAATCTATGGAGTTGCATCGAGGGCTAAAATGAAGAGGTCATCCAGGCATGTGGGGGGCTACCTGTAGGGCCACCCCCTCATGAGGGTTGAGACATCTCACACACACCTGGGAATCACCGGTCCATTCTGCTATATCACTGAACCATCGAGTATATGGATCTCGATCATGCTGAAAGGAGCTGGAGCTGAGAAACAATCAAGTCAAAGGGCTATAAGGAGTCCCTTTGCTTGATCTGAGGCACCGAACAAGAGTGGAAGCTGGAACTAAGGTACAATTCCCTCTAGACCTGTCTTCTGGAATAAATGATCTGATGTTGACAGAAGGAGGTCTACCATAGGTGAGGCAATAAGGGGTCCTCAACTACAGCACGAGAGAAAATAGTAAAGCGACTGAGAGATGGACACCAGGGGTGATGATGAAATGGGGGGGGGGTACTGAGTAGCGGATGGACGACTTCCCTTGTTAGAGCATAAAGTGAATGGATGACCCGGTAGCGACTAACAAAACATCATGAGGGATAGGGGACAGTGGGACTGGAGGCCATAATGTGCGACACAAGAGAGGGACCAAGCAATGAAGGATGGAGGACTATAGCGGGATACAAAGGGACTCGTGATAGACTCCATGAATGCGATGATGACTCAACTCGGATGCTCTAAACAAGGGTGAATTGATGGTGCTACCACATAGTAAAGGTCCAATGGGGGACCATAAAAAAATGAGTACAAGATGGTAACTCACGACGAAAATTGACACGAGTGTGGAAAAGTATGGAGGCAAGGTGGTGCCCCCACTATGAGTGTTGCAAGTGAAAAAATTCTATTTTGAAGAGGGGTGAAGTGATGCTTCTTGGATAAAATGTGTCCTGGTGAAGTATCAAATCACTAAAAACTAACAGATACCCATTTGAGGGCTCGGTGAGAGCTTTCGAATGGTACAGACGGTTCATCAAACTGAGCTACAGTTTGGCCGCAGCAGGCGAAAGAAAAATCAGGGGATTCTCTTTTAATAAGGCATTTTCCCTCCAAATTCACTCATTTGCATGTGGAGTTGTGGTGAATGTGGAGAGGAGATAAGGTCCTAAATATTGCAGCGATCGTAGCGAACAAACCGAACGTTGGAATCGAGATCCATCAGTTGTAGGTAAGAGGCCTAACCCTAATATTTCATTTCAGTGGATTGAAAGTTCAGTTTAGGTCCCCAGAGCTCAGGAACAGACCCCTGCTCCTCTTCACGACCGGGTCACACTTTTTGGGGAAATAAGTGTGACCTGGGTAGTAGGTTTTGGGCACAAAACTATGACCTGTCCCAGGTTTGGGCCTGAAAAGTGTGACCTGGAAGGGAGGGGTTTTTCTGTGTTGTTTTTTGGCTGAGCATTGGGTTTTTATATTTAGATACAGTATTTCCTATCTGTACACTGAAAAATATGATGGTTTTGTGTAGATATGGCATAATTATGGATCAAATAGAGAGAGAGAGACCTGGGCACATTATGGTCGGAGATCCGGGAGGATCAGGGTGTCTGCAATGAATTGGCCAGGTTTGGGGTTCTGAAGTTTGTGGAGAACCCTATGATGAGAGCTGGAGAGCCCTTATTGGCCCAGATTCTCAACTATTGGGATCCAGACCATGAGGTCTTTATAGTGCAGGGGCACTAGATCGAGTTGACGGTCCAAGATCTATATTTCCTTACTGGTCTCCCACCACTTGGGTTTGTAGGGAATACTCAGCCAGTGTTACCGTGGGGGGGGGGGGGGGGGGGACAACATGGAGTTTGTAGAACGCCATTGTCGACCAGGTCTCCACGTGAAGGGGACTCGGATACCCATCGGGGATCTAGAGAGGTTAGAAACCCGTGTTGTGGCCGCGGCGGTGCTGCATATCCTGGGAAACTAGGCACTCCACCACATCACTGGAGGGTAGAGATGCTTTTGGAGAGTGTATTGAGTGGGACCTACTATGGGTGGGCCCAGATGATGTTTTCGTCGTTGAAATGACAGTTGTCACTATGCAAGAGGTAAGTGAACCATGACTGTGCATATGGTACAGTTTTGTGCTCGCTCTTCTTTGAGAATATCCCGACACTTTGACCTCACATCTAGCTCCAAGATGGGGGCCTGAGAGAGCCCAGGATGCACTGGTGGGGGAGACCACTATGTAGAGGAGGAGGTGGGGCAGTCAGACGGGTTTTCTGACCCGAGTTCTTTGCTCATTGGGATCAGATGCCACTATATATAGAAGACTATCCCTATAGTGGGATGAGTTATCGTGGGGACCCAAATCTGCCACTGCTGCCTGGTCGAGTATGGGGGCCCAATGGTAAGTGAAAAATTTATAATCTTTTATGTGCATGTAAAGCTCTAGAATATTGCATGTGGTACTAAGTCTTTCACTTTTGGTATGCAGATACAGCACCGGTAAAACCCGCCAGGTATATGGGATGGCCTATGGTATCAGGGACCGCAGGACCTAGTGGATCGAGAGCGCCACAAAATGAGGATGCAGCAACCCTCCTGGAGGAAATTCGTCATAGATATGAGAGGCTTTTGACCGATGTTTCAGAGCGCAGATGGCAAGACTTGGATGACCAGTACATAGAGCCATGTATTGGTCTACCCTCGGAGTGGCGAGCGGTCATGCAACGCATGGCGATGGCCGGACAGGGTGTGCGCGATCTACAAGCTGCAGGAGTAGAGCCATTGGCTCGAGATCCTCCAAATAGTGATTAGGTGTAGGGGCGGATGGTGCCCCCTATTTTGAGTTTTGTAACATGCTATGGGCATGTCATATGTATCAGAGTTGATGGAATCTAAAACATATTATGCGACACATATTATGGATATGCATCATTTTGATGGTTTATGTTATGTTATTGTCTTGTGTTAAATGCATATGCTAAATCCCAATCTAGAATATTGTTTGCAATGCTATCTACATAGTGATTTTGTGCTCTAGGTACATGACTGAATGTAATGATTTCAAATTCACGCATCAAAAGCTTCACTCGTAAATATCTTCTAAAATGGATAGGATTATGCACACGATAGACACCATTCAATTGCATGACAAGAAGCAGGGAATCTAAACGAACATGAAAGTGGAGGATGCGATGGGAAAGGGCATCAGCTAATAAAATTTGCATTGCATCATATTCAGCCTAATTATTGGTAGCAGTACCAATGCATACGCCGTTCGAGAGAACAAGCGAATGCAAGGGGGTGAAAATGGCCCAACCTGCTGAGGTTAGATTCTGGGAGTAGCGACTTGCACCATTGGCATAACTGATATAAGGTGTGGACGGGAGGTCCATCTGAAAAGTGCCACAAGACAACAAATGGAAGGATGATGAACAATGCTGGAAACCTGAGTGAAAAGTAGAGACCGAACAAACACTACGAGAGGGAGTGATCTGGGTACGATTGGGTACATATTTGTAATAAAAGTCATTTATTATCTTGGATTGATTTTTTCATTGTGTAAAGGTTGATAGTCCTTTTTGGTGTGAAGTTTGTGAAAGAGTTTGAATTCATATTCTTAATAGCTAGGGTTATATTTAGTTATGGTTTGTATTTCAATCATCAATAATTAATTTTTTCCTGTTACTTTTTGATAGTTAGGGTTTATTTTTAATTGTGAATAATTAGGGTTTTCTTTACCAATTAGGGTTTTTCTTGAAAATAATGTTATGCGGAATTATGAATTAAGGATAAAACATTCTTCCCTAAATGTGGTGCATTGCATTTAGAACAACAGGTTAAATACTTTGTAGATAATTTTCCTGCAAGAATGAACACTAAATAACAAAGAGATAGAAATATACATATACCTATTCAATTTATTCAGTTAAATCAATGAAACATGAACCATATACATCAGATAATAATTCATAATATGAAAGACAGAAGCTTATACAGATACATATGTGGGAAAGTAAACAACAATCTTTATCAATGGATAGAAGGGGAGGTTACAACCAGCGATTGATTTGATGTCACCATCGCCAGCATCATCCCAGCCTCATCACAATGAACATCTATCCAACAACATATCACTCAAATCAATTCCTCAATTGAAATTCCACCAGAATTTCTCTACTCAAATTCTTCCTTTAGAGCATTAGGATTTGTGCTCAATTTATAGAAGATTTGAAGGTAGTTTTACAATCAATGACTTTCTAATAATAGGCAAGACATGTTCCCAAGCTGAGAGGTATCAAATGGACACATGGATTCAAAGTTTGACACATATGCACTCTTCTAGAAGGCACTGGCCAAGTGGAGATTCTGGAACAATAAGAATTTTGCTCCCAATTGAAAAATGCACCCTTGAGTGTCGGGAAGTTCTTTTCAGAGCACCTTTGAATGGAGGTATCTGCATATGCAACACACTTAGCCCCTTGAGAGACTGCGTTGGTGAGCTCATAGGTGTTATAATATATACTTCAAATCTTGGAAATCTTGCAATGGAAGCCAAGAATGATTTGTCTTTGTTCTTTGTCTTAGGGCACGTAGAACCTGAAATGATAGGTGATGACAGACCCTATTCATGGTTCTGGGGATGATGTCCAGTTTAACCAGGTCATTGGGAATGGTGCCCAAATTGACCTATAACAGATTTCCCCCTAAAGCATGATGTCAGAATACTAATAACAATATTTTTTGAATGAGATGCTTTACACTGTGATGGGCTGGGGCTGAAGTGGAGTGGCGACATACATCAATCTTACAATACATTACATCATGATATATCCTCTTGATCAAGAATTGCTAAGGGAAGGCATTCCCATGCTCAACACATAAACTATCTAATAACATGTACATAGTTAAGAAAGATGTCTACATTGGAATGTTGCCCAATACAGACATGCCTATAGATATAGGCCCATGTTCGGATGACGATCTGTATGTAGGGTCATTGTACAAATGATGTGTACAACAATCTTGAAATCGTAGCCCAGATGGCTGAAACTAGATCCAGGGTTTTCTTATCTCATTCACTCGATCATTCAGGTGCAAGTCTAGCCATGCGAATATATGATTTGTAGTCGAACATGGTAAGACATCGTTTGATTACCAGCCAATGATGTGAGATGTTAACAAACACGAGAGAACCACCATTGTGTCAATGGCCCTCAAGGTATTGCAGTACATTTTGTAAGACATGAATAGATGATTTGATGTTGAATGCCAAACAAAATATTTTAGTCAAAATTCCGGAAGCGAGGATCTTTTCAATGCTATAACAAGCCTCATGGTACTGGAATGATGTTTCTAAATGAACTTCCTGGATGATGATTTGACGTCACAGGAAGCCACTTTATTATGAAACGGGAGTTACTGATTTTGGAGAAAAAGGATGACTTGATATAGCAATGTTTAGGGATGAGTGTCATGATAATGAGGGTTTATAAGTATTGCAGAAGGATGAGTATTCACTGGATGAATTCTCTTGAACATATTAGCAACATTGAGATGAGTTGGTAGCATTGACCCAAAACCGAAGTGAAGGTATGATGAACCATAGGTATGAGTGAACCGTCAAGAAGATTACCCAACCCAAACAATCACGGTGATGGAGTGAAGTGTCATGTTCAAGAGAAACCTGCTACCGTAAAAAGTTCTGTTCACTTTCTCAAAAGTTTCCCCGGTCATTTGTCGACCAATACCTCTTTATTTTTTAACAAGCTTGAGGAGGATAACATTTTGTTGATCTATAATTCAACTCTTCGTGTAAACAATGTATCACTATTTAATAATTTAACGAGTCTAGCGATGAATGAAACTCGATTCTTTCCATGATTGACAAGCCCGTCGTTATTTTATGTTTTAATGAGCCTAACGATAGTGACAACCTATTCCTTTTTCATATTTAGAGAGTTTGAAAAAGAGGAGGAAAAGAAAACTCCATAAGTAATTTTTCGTAAAGTTGTCGCTCAGATTCGAAAAAGTGTAAAATAATATCTGAGAGAACTTCTTTAGTCATGCTTGACCAAGGTATTCATGTTTTGTAAATAATCTATCTCAGTCCGGAAAAGGGTTAAAATTATACTGAGTAGATATCAAATAATTTACTTTTACAAGCTCGAAAAGACAAGTGCTTGGAAATATTTTCATATTATTGGAGTCTGAAAAGAGCTAAAAGAATACTCCAGGGGTTCCTTTTTTGCTGTTAAAAAGGAGATAAAAGTGTGCTTCAAGTCCTTTTTTGTTTTTAACAAAGCTCTAAAAATAAGGATAAAAGTATGTTTTGTGGTCAAATCATTCTTGAAATAACTTTGCACGACTAATATGTTCATCAGTTGTAAAAACTGATCAAAATAAAATTAAATGGATTAAAAATACCCGTTTCATGATAAAAATATAATAAAACCATATTCATAGCAATAAATATTCATTGAAAACAATTAAATGACTAAATAAAAAGAATTTTTTTAATATTCCAAAAATTTATCCTTCATCTAAATGGAATATTATAGTTTGTTTTATCACTATCTAGGTGAATAAGTGGGTAGGGAGGCCCATAAACCTCTTTAGAAGAAATAATAACACTCCTAATGTGAAAGGAGGAAGAATAAGCAGCTGGATTAAGCACCTTTGGGTGTGAACAGGGATTGGATCATGTTGATTCAGTCAACTTTGACCAAGTCAACAACAGTGTCATGGAGGAGTGGCTTTTATGATGAGACAACACAGTTTTAGTGGAGGACAACTTGCATGAGCTTGGTGGCAAGTATGGATGGGACCCAATGTGATGTGTTTCACTTGCTATATATGGAGAGGATGGAAGCCTTTGCTATTCATGTTTTAGTTTATCATTTGATATTGGTCTACTTAGACTTTACTTCCTCTTGTTGTTTAGTAGGGTTGCAGTGTTGTTTAGCACAAGGGTGTTCCCGGTTGGGAATCCCTAACTCATCCTCAGGGAAGGAGAGGTTTTTGAGCTGCATTTCCTCATTTCGGAATTTTTTCCAAGCTACCTCCTTCAGCTACAACGCAGTTTCTGTTTAGAACTGGGTTGTGTTGCAGGGTGCAACAAAGGAGGATCACATAGAGCTATTTTCGGGCTTGTTTTTCAGTGGGGAGGTAACCTATCCATTGGAGGATCATCAAGGAGGGCTCCTGGGAATATTTTCTCATATTTTTCATCAGTCCAACCATCTTCCATTCTTCACAGTGCAATCACAATTCCGAACTGCGTTATTTTTGAAGGCAATTACTGGGAGGGTTCATTGAGTGCATCAAGAGGGTCTATTTCTGAGTAGAGGGATCAACCTTCTAATTAGAAATACCATTGGAGGAGGACATCACCATTTTTAGATCTTTCATAGCCTCATTTCATATCAGATCCAGTTTGTAGTGTCATCTCAACCCTAGTGTTATTTGGCACATTGTACATTTCTTGGTATTTCTAGCAATCTTTTCCAGGTTGGCTAGAAATCTTGTATTGCAGCCCACATCTTCTTTGCTGGGCATTTCTTTTTTTTCCATTATCCATATATCATCTAGGTATGTTTATAGTAGCAGCTACACTGATATAGACATTTTTTTCACTGCTCTTCGACATTCTATACAGTTGCAGCAACTCATGTGTTGATTGTTTTGATTATTGGGGGCTTGTTCCTATTGCTCGAGTGGCTTGTCCCTCATGATATTTTTTTATATTTCTTTTGATATATTAATAAAATGATGGCTGTACATTGATCCATCTTATTTCATGTTCATATTTTCTACATTATACATAATTATGTTTTATATTGCTGCTATTTCCAATTTGGAATATTACAGTTTTACTATTTTTACCATTCAACAGTTACCATTTGCATTTTGGAGCTCTGAACCTGTTTTTTTCCCTCGAATTTAGTAGCTGATTGCGATCAATTCTGTGGACTATTATAATCACCGTTTTATCTAGGTTAGTGCCATGAACCTTCTCTTTCTTTCAATAATCATTTCATTTCCTTTCATTGCAAATTTTTAGGGTTTTGAGCCCCTTATGGTAAATTTTGCTTCCAAAAATGGCAATGCACCTTTGAGCATTGAAAAGTGCATTGTGTAGTAGCTAAAATAAAGGCTATATGCATATGAAATGCAATCTCCCTTATTCAGGACTGCGTTGGGCGCAATCTTCATTTTTTATTCTTGAACTATGCCTTAAATTTGTCTAAATTTTTGCATTGAAGGGAGTCAAATGATTCTTATGGTTATGTTTTAGGATTTCATCGGAATATAATGATGATTACATGGAGAGAAAGAGATAATGAAGAACATAATATGGTTTCCCTAAATGATCCGAGTACAGTAAGAGCCCTAAGAGATTGTGGCTTGTTAAAGTACTTCCGTTTGTCAGGGATGAGGCAACACATAGAACTCTTGGAGTTCCTAGTTTGAGCATGGGATCTGGATATCGAGGAATTTCACATTAAGAACAAAGTGGTTCCTATAATATTGGAGGATGTATATTTTCTAACCGGTTTGTCGAGGAGAGGCTTTCCCATTTCCCTCTCAGGGTCTGCTCTTGGAGGAGAGACTGTGAGAGATTATGTTTTGCAGAATTGCTATCCAGGGGCAGAGCCAAGAAAATATGGGAAGATAAACATCTAGGATGTTAGATATTTTCCTTTGAGAACCATTCTTTTCATGATCGCAAAACTTGCCGGCACCGTTACACTACATGTAGCGAATAGATCATATATGTAGTATGCGATAGAGTGTATGGAGCCAACAGTCTTCAACTGGTCTGAAGTTGTATTTTCTTAGATAAAATAACAACTGAGCAAGGAAAAGGGAGGAAGGAAAAAAAACTTCATTTATGGTTCAATCCTCATTTCATTTTCCATAGAGCGGATTCCACTGATGCAGCCACAACATGTGACACTGGGTGTGTCTAACCCTAGAGATCCGAGGATGCAGAGATGGGTGGAAATAATGGGTAGGCATGCAGGCCAATCTACCATTGTGTTCTCGACTACATTCTTCACCTGGTTCAGGTGACAGGTTGTCGCCATTGATGAATATGCATACACAAGTGTTGATTTCCGAGGATATCCAGACTTAGCTTTACCAGAAGGTGCTCAATGGGGTGCAATAGGTAAGAATGTTTTGACCATGTTTTTGATTTTTCTAAGGTTTATACAATGTTTTTGTATTTTGATGTATTCCCAAGACTAAACTTATATTTTTAAGTAATGCAGTTGTTGGTCAAGTTCAACTGGTGGAGGAACCAGAGCATGAAGCAGATAAGCCAGCAGAGAGGGCTGTCGAGAGAGCATTCCTTCAGGATCTAGACATCAATGAGACTCTGACTAAGCTCCAACAGCACATAGAGGGTTTGAACTTTGGGATTCAGGATTTCTGGATTGAAGAGTTACCCACGCGACTGCAGCACCACACTATAGGCGTTCCTAACCGCTGGATGCGGTTACTACGTAGGATAGCTAGATCTGTAGCATGTTACCATGAGCACCACTAGTTTAATTTTGACATGTTGCATACATTTTGAGGTCTGATAACCAATGTGTCTTGGGCACAATTTTTTGTAAAAACCTATAACTATCTATATATTTTGATTTCATTGTTTTCCTATGTTTATTATGCAATCCTATTCAATTATGTGAATGTTTTCTTTACATGTGTTGCAAATGTCTGTCTAAAACTTGATTAGCCAAAGAATCAGCCAATGTGTTCAAATTTCTGGAAATGTGTTGATATTGAATAAAATCAAAGTGTCTTTCCAAAAGTCGAACTCTTAGGAACAAACAATGTAATGTTGGATTTCTAACAGTATAAACACTAGTAAGTTGTAATACCACAAGTTGAGAGTCTAACCTTATGATAATGCGGTTAATACCAAATGAAATGGCATCAGAGAGAATTTCGATCAACGCGCTATACTCAGTGATATTGTTTGTCAATCTACCAATAAAAATCCCTCGAAAACTAACTAGCTCGTCGTTCAGAGCGAAAATGGCCCATGCTGCAGAGGATAGATTCTACGTACTACGATTAGCACCATCAGCATATCCAACAAATGGTTCGAAAGATTCAGACATCTGCAATGAAATGTAAAGCAGATTACTAACATCAAGAAAACTCTAAAAACAAGCTAAGACAATGAATGCAAATCAACAACATATATATACAATATAATACAAAAAATTACTACGCTCATGATTAAGCATAGTAACGTTTCAAATACAACCCATTTCTAGGTTGCGCCAACAGAATTCCATCGTAATCTACTAACTCATAGGCACCCTTAGCAAGAACTCTTTTGACAGTATAGGGGCCATGCCATAATGGTTTAAATTTCCTTGAACCTATTACATCAACTTCTTGATCATAAAGAAGGACTAAGTCGCCCTCTGAGAAAATGCGAGGCTGGACATTTTTGTCATATTATGCCTTTATACGTCTGTTATGTGCTTCGTTGGCCAGTTGGGCTTCACGATGCGTTTCATCAAGATGGATGAGGTTAAAAATATGTGCTTCTTCTTCTGAGGTGTCAGGTAGCAAGTTGATTGTGAGTTTTAATGATGGTATTTCACATTGGATAGGCAAGATAGCTTCCATACCATACACCAATTGAAAAGGAGTAAATTCGGTTGCATTTCTAACCGAGGTTCGATACGCCCACAAGGCCAAGTACAGGATCAAATTCCAGTTTCTTTTATGAACTCCTATCATTCGTTGAAGCATACGTTTAAGAATCTTGTTGATAGCCTCAACTTGTCCATTTGATTGTGGATAATAAGGAGTAGAATTATCATATGAAAATCCTAACTTGGCAATCAATTCAGTCATCATGTGGTTGTGAAAATTCTTCCCATGATCTGTAACTATAGTTTGTGGGACCCCAAACCATGCAATAACATGATAAAAGAAAAAAAATGTAGTTTTCTGTCCTGTGTTGTTGAATGTAGGCATCGCTTCGGCCCATTTGGTAAATTATTCTATTGCGACAATAATATAACCATGCCCCCCGATCGAATGAGGGTTATAGGTCATGAAGTCAATACCCCATTTCGAAAATGGTCCCACAGAAACAATAAGATGCATTGGTGCTGGCAGTTTGCGGATTTTACGATAAAAAATATGGCACACATGACAACTTCTGACCACGTGAAATATGGTAGGCCAAAAAGTAACCAGCACGGAGTATCTTCTGCACGATAGTGTATCCAGATAAGTGTCCACCACAAGCCCTAGCATGATAGTCATTTAAAACCTTTTGGCCCTCCTCATGAGTGAGGCACCTCCTTAAAATTGTATTGGCACCACAACAATAAAGTGTATCATCGACGATCACATAATATTTGGCTTGGTATCGAATACATTGTTGTTTAGAGCAAGAGGTATCAGGCCGAAAAGTTTGAGTTTGGAGATAAATGATGAAATCTCCATGCTAAGGATCAAATGATCCAATCAGAAATAGAGACTCGTCCAGAATCGATGGTTCTGACGTAGTAGCAGTACTATAAGAGGGAAGGTCACATAGAAGCTCAGCCAAAACTAAAGACTTCTTTGACTTGGATTTGATGAATTCCAAATCAAATTCCCACAAAATGAAAATCCATTTTTAATATTTTCCCCCCAGAAATTGACGTGATAAGATATAAGTCATGGGGTTGCAATCCGAAATGAAAATGGTCTTTCGGAACAGGATATAGTGGTGAAATCTTTGGACAGCTTGAATAGCTTCCAAGGCAAGCTTTTCTACATACAAGTACTTAACTTCCGTATCATTGAGATTATGGCTTAAATAATAGATCGGATGCTCTATCCCATTTTCTACTTGGACTAATACCATAGCAATGGTCGTATCAGTCGCAACGATATATGGGAGATAATCATTCTGATAATTAAGGGGATATATTAATGACGCCTGGATAAGAGTATCCTTGACAACATCAAAAGAAGCTTGTGCAACTTGGTCCCAATGGAAGGGAACCCCCTTTTTGCAAGAGTTAAGTAAATCCTTTAGCCATTTCGGCGTAGTTGCGTATAAACCTCCTTAGGAAGTTAGCCTTTCCTTGAAGTTTTTATATCTGAAGTAAATTTGATGGCGGAGGTAAATAAATAATGGAATGAACCTTTAATGGGTCAAATCAAATTCCTTCTTTTAAGACAATGAATCCAATAAAACGACCAGAACCAACACAAAACACACATTTATGTGTATTGAGGTGTATTTTGTAGTGTCAGCAGCGTAAGAAGATGGCTCTCAAATGCATCGAGTGATCATTTTGATTTCGTGAATGCGTGGGTAAATAATCTAGATAGGGTTGAAAAATTTGCTTGATGTCATTGAAATCATAATACATTGCTCCATGAAATGTTGCACCAACATTATTTAAAACAAACGGTAGTTTCCTATAAGCGAATGTGCCCCAGGGACAGATGAATGTTGTCTTATGTTGATCCTATGGGTGGATATTGATTTGATTGTAGCCAGAAAATCCATCCATGAACGAAAAGATTTCACATCAAGTACAATTGTCAAAAATCTATTCGATAAAGGGAGTAGGATAGTTGTCTTTTGGATAAGCCAGATTGACATCCTAATAATCGACGCACACTCTAATGGTTCCTTGTTTTTTCATGACAGGAACGATGTTGGAAACCCACTTAATTAGCGGAACAGGGTAAATGAAACCAACACAAAAAAATTTCTCAACTTATTCTTTAATGGCAGCGGCCTTCTTTGGATGAACAGGATGAAGGAATTGACACACTGGTTTGACATCAGGATACATATTAATAGTGTGTTCAACAATACTAGTATCTATGCCTGGAATTTCCTCATAAGACCAAGAAAATACATCATGAAATTCATGAAATAGAGAGCTATATGTTTCAAGTTCTTATGGAGAACAAGATACGCCGACACGAATATTTTCTACTATGCCACATTTGGTCGAAATATCGATAGAAATGGCTTCTTCAATATTTGATAAATTTCGCTCTGAATCGATTGCATTAATAGGTAAAGAATTCAAAAAGAAATTTTTGATTGATGGGTGATATAGTTCACTAAGATAATTTTCTTCATAATCAGGAAGATGGGAATGACGATGATAATCTTCCCATCATTCTCCTTCTGAAATCATAGTTTCCAAAATATTATCATCTGTCAAGAAAGTTGAGGAAAAAGGATCAGTTGGAGTACCAAAATCTAAGGAACGATCAATCCTAACAACCGACGACGCTGATTTCGGATTCGTCGCCCAAGCCAGATAGATTGATTTCTATGCCAAATCAATAAGGTTGGGTGTCAGAAACGCATCCAACGTAACAAATTCAGAATCATATGTATTCTTCCTTAAGCCAGATGGAGTGGAAGCGATCATGTAGCAGGTCTCTATAATTGCAATTTATGTTGACGTCATGGGTGGTGGTAATGAAAAGGTTCCCATGAGAGTGGAATCCTTTAAGAGTCCTACACCAATGTTCTGAAGTGCTAGTTGTAGTGCGTGAACAAATGGAACACTTCCAGTTACAAATAGAAGGTGAGATAAATGATTGATGACTGTGATAACACCTTTATGTGGAAAGGAAATCATTCTAAAATATGTAGAAACAATTTCAGTCATAACATATACCCATGGCCTTCCAAATAAAATATTGTAGTCAAGGGGTCTGTCAACGACCTCAACTTCAACATTCACTATTTTTCCCCTGGTTCAACATGCAGGTTATTAATAATACCACAAGGCTTATATGTATGTCCATCAAAATCCTTCAACGTCGTTGATGATTGATATAAACACAACGAGCCAAGTGAATTCCAACAATTTAGTGACATAATGCATGTATATGCTCCCTCATCAATAATAGTGCGATGAACAAGGTGATTGAGAACATTTACTTGTATGGAGAATGCCAATTCTACTGGTAGTTGCAGCACACAGCCCGTATGATTAAAGACGATGAGATTAGAATTAATCGGATCAATTCCACCAATAGCCGACAATAAATCCTGTTTTTGGGAGGGAAAATTTTGTAATACCTCAAGAGAAGACACAGCTAAAGGGGATTGAGCCAAATCTTCAACTATATTATAATTTTGAGCAGCTCTTGCTCGAGGATTATATGTCGATTTGTGAATTACTCCCTTAGGTTCCTTAATTTTCAATTCAGGAATAGCAGTAGGTGGTATCGTTTCCGTAGACGGATTAGTAGTCGAGGTAGTAGGTTGATCAGTTGCCTGACTACCATAATATTTATTACACATTGACACCAAAATATTTGTTGAAGGTTTTGTGACAAATAACATAAGCACCTGGGAACTAGAAACTGGATCCGTAGCAACCAAATTTGTGTTTGGATTCAGAAACGGATCTGTCAACATTGTTGATGCATGGGAAGTCTTAATGATTTTTGAGACTTCAACACAATGAGGAAAATCTTAAACAAAATGTTCCTCATTATATATTATGCATGGATAACGAGGTTTCCTAGGTCCAGACGATTGATCAGATGATCTTTCCTGCAGGTTAGAAGTTTTCTTTTTCTCAGATTTCCCTTTTTTCTTACTTCTAGGTTGCTTGTCACTTTTTCCTTTGTCAAATGACATGGCATTAATTTTGGAAGAAGGTGCAAGATCAGATGCAGTAGTATGACGTGTGCTTGTAGTACCATTCAAATCGTCTCCAGCATGAGAATCCTTTAATTGTGGCAGAACAATAAAATTAAATCGCAGTGCATTAGGAATTGTTTCATAGAGTGTGCCAGATTTGGTATAGATCAAGTCTAAATATTAGGCATGAGTAATAACTTACTCTTCAGCGACGAAGCCACACTTAGCCACATCCTCAGTTATAGATGGTAACAGGGACTTAATGAACCACTCAGCAAGGAGTTGATCAGGAAAAAATGTCTTAACCATTCTACGACAACGACGCCACTCATGAATATGATCAGAAACGTGAGTAGAATTAGTTTGTTTAAAATTGGTCAAGAGTTTCATTCCAGTTTCATATCGTATGGGTAACTGGAAGTGAGTCAAAAATATAGTATCTAGGGTAATGAAACTATCAAAAGAAGCTCTAGGTAATTCAATGTACCATTTTGCAGTCGGACTAGTGAGCATATGTTGGAAAAGACGTAGTCAAACAGAGTCATCATTCAGGGAGTTTGATGAACAACACAAATGATAAGTCATAACATGAGTTGACGAGTCTTCCCCAGGGTTTCCATTGAACTTAGGAATATCCGAGGTTAATTTGTGAGGTATCACCGACCACCAAGGAGCATAGTTTATTGGATCATTGGTTAGCCGATTTAATTCTGGTAACTCTAAAGTTGCAACAAAAGGAAACTGTCGATTAAGGTCAGGTTGAGCATAGCTAGGGTATGATGGAATTTCTTGAGCAACAGGCCTTTTAGCACTAGCATAAAGAATCTTCTACTGGTAACCTAGATAGGGGTTTTTTTGATAAGCAAACTCTTGAGGATTCAGTTGACCAAAACCTGGGTACGATACTTGTTGGAATGAAGGTTGAGGCATTTGCGCCTGAGGCTGCCAACTTGTTCTGTCCACCAATGTTATAACCCAAATTAGAATAACTTGGATTCAGTTGAGGATAATTATAACCTGGTTATGGCTGTGACATCCCATAAAATGGTAAACCAGCTTGTGAATATATGATTCCAGGTACAGGTTGTTGTTGTAAATTTGCCAAGGATTTGGATTCTGTGGGCCCAATAGTTGATGGTATTGATTTGAAGGACCCGCCTGAAATGGTTGTTGTACAATATTTTGATTCTGTAATGGAGGTAAATATGTATTAACAAGTGGGAATGATGTGGGTATAACAGGTTGAACTAGTTGATATGAGTGTACAACCGTTTGTGGTTGGATAAGCAGAGTGGGTTTCCATTGACAAACATTCATTTTGACATTAGGTTGACCAAAAAATAATGGAGTATTATCAAAGTTGGCGGCCAAAGGTTGCCCCCCAGCAGGAGAAGGATAATAAGATGGAAAATATTTCTCTCCAAATGCAGGGAGTCTAGTTGATATGGTACTAGATGGAATAGGCCCAGAAGGACCAGCTTGATATTTCCCTGATGATGTGTATAAAGAATTAAGCCATTTAGTACTCACTGTAGGTTTACCAATTAGAATACCAGACGATGACATTGGTGAAGTCCACGGGTTTGAACATGCACTAGAAAAATTTCCAGATAAATATTTATAACCTGATGGGACCATAGGGCCACCATGAAAATATGATTCTGGTAAAGTTGTAAACATCGACGGGGTAGCGAGGGAAGGTACTAACGTAATTGGAATAGATGGCCCAACCGAAGATGTCGGTTCAGGCATGGTTACTTGACCAAATGTATACCCTTTTGAATCGACAAGAATGTGAATAGGAACATGATCAACAAAAGCAGAGGGTGGTTGTTAACACTGGAAAATCGTACAGTAGAAGACGACACCAATTAATGTCAAGCCTAAGGATTTGTAGGGCAGGAACACATTATGGAATCAAGAAGTATTTAAAATCTCTAAGTTTTTGAGAAAATAAGATTTGAACTAGTCATAAATGCTGAATTACATGCTTTATCCTTCGAGAAGAGCACCTTCTGCGTGCCTTTTTTCCTGATAAGCGCGCAT
The DNA here is from genome assembly GCA_034641835.2 of Pinus albicaulis. Classification (NCBI taxonomy): domain Eukaryota; kingdom Viridiplantae; phylum Streptophyta; class Pinopsida; order Pinales; family Pinaceae; genus Pinus; species Pinus albicaulis. The sequence goes on along the minus strand of CM076576.1, from coordinate 634,950,483 downwards.
TCCTAGAAATAGAAAAAATTCACTTTTCAGGACCACACCAAGAAAAGGACAGTTACTCCTTATATGAAATCCACCTAAGGACAACCAACAGTGCCTCCTTAGACACTATGTGAGCACACAAAGGAATATTTGGAGCACACAATGGAATCATACCTCTCCCTTGGGTCACCATCCATCATGTACCAAGGGAGGGAAGGAGGATTTGAAACTCACCTATATAAAGCCACCAAGAGATGAATAAAGGGTGATCGCATTGTTATGCTGGCCAAAGTTTCCCAAGAAAAACCATCAGTGTGTGACCCAGAGCTGGAGCTAAAGAGGACTCGATCGTTGGCCACCCAACATCCTAGTCCACCATAGCAGAGAGAGAGAGAGAGAGAGAGAGAGAGAGAGAGAGAGAGAGACTGCATCAGAGGCAAAGCGTGGAAGGCAACATCCTTGCATCGGTACCTAGAGCCATTGCCTAGGGGCCCTTTGGCAAGTGGGTAAAATTTATTCTCCATTTCAAACGTTTAATAAGAAGAGGCCATCGATCCATCGTTTGCATTATTATCATTTTGAATCTCTTTATAGCTTCTGTATATTTTTGTTTTAGTTTTAGTTTAACCAGAGCATACTTTAGCATACTATTTCCACTGAATTTTATGCTTTTGAGCTCCCCCACTTTCTTCCTGTTACTAATAGTTTAAAGAGTAGACCACACTCTTTAAGCTGGTGCGATTTCGTACACCCATATGACAAATCCACCACAACATGATTGCGACTCCACTGACGTGTTCCAAGTTTATGTGGTTGTGCCATGTTTTGCAGGAGACCCTTTGTCGATGCTGGAGTGGAGCTCACAGTCCTCTGATCCATCTTACATTCCCTAGACTCACTGAAGTGACAGACTGAAGAAGGAATCTCCTAATATTTTTACTTGCAGGATTTTTGCGCATAGTTTCTCCTCATAGACGTGCATTGCGCATGTTCAGGACTGACCTGCGCACAGGAAGGCACACCTGTCAAGGATTTTTGTGCGCAATTGGAAGATTGAAATTTTTCTCCCTATATTCTACATTTTTCTGCTTGTAAGTGTGCTGGGCAGCCCCTAATGTATCTGCCAGCACTTGTGTTGATACCCCACAGCTTCTGAGAACTCACTTTTTGTTGCTTTCTATAGGCATAGAGTTAGTTTTCATTTAAGTTGGTTTTTAGCAAAAAAAGTCTTCACATAGTTTAAGTAGGGGCTGAATTAACCATTTCTTTCCGAACAATTTATGTTTTTGCAAATTCTAGTATGCACACTTAGTTTAACTAGTCCAAGTAAGTGGCCCAAGACCACACATGCATAAGCTAATGTATAAATTGTTTAGCTTAAATTCAATTTTTGCATTTAGGAAATTGCGGGACTAGGAGTGAAACGCCGATTAGAGCAAGTAATATATGTTTCCTTTGCACCATTTGGTGACCCTAGGAAAGAATATGAAAGCTCTACATTTGTGATTCACCATCTCCCTTTAGTTAAGTCACATAAATTAACTAGGAAGATTTGGAAGCGGCCCATTATCCGCAAATGTTTTCCATTTGAGTAAGGAACAACGTCACATAGTTTAACTAGGGGACTTTTGTAAAGGATCACCAATATCCATATGTTCAAACTATGAGATTTTTCACCATATGCTCACACACACTCACCCACTAAGTAAAAAAAGCCACCTAAAACTAACTTAAAACAACTCACTAAATTATCCCCACAGGGGCCACAAAGAATTTATAGATTAAGTTAGGATCAAGGGGGTAGGCATCCAATAAGCAGCCTTGATCACACTTAAAATTGAAACATAGAAGTTGTGTATTTAGGGAGCTTTAAAATCCACCTATATGCCCACAGAAAAGAAAACCCAAGCGCGGCAGAGACCTGAATTAGAGTCGGTTAGGCTTAGGCGCAGTGCGTGTGGTATCAGTTGGGGCTACCTGACCCGGCTGATACTTGGTACTGTTAGCTGACTACCAAGAAGCCCAAGACTTGAATTCTCACATGGGATAGTGGTTCTTAGTGGCCAAAAATAGGGCATCCTTTACCCTATAGGTGATGGTCCAGGCAAGCGCCAGACCCTCTACCGTTAACTTGGTTGATTCTCTTCGGCTAACTGGGGGCGTCGCCAAATCTTACGGGACGTTGTGCCGGCACTCGCAAGAAATCCTCTCAAGGCATAGTTAATTTTGAGTGTGTGAGGACGTATTAAGTCTTCTAGGATTTTGAGTATCACACACAAACAAACAAAACCATTTTTTTCTTGATTGATCACATAAATTAAGCTAAAAGAAAATTCATTTCATTTTTGCTTTGTTTTATGTATGTGGCCATAAATTTGTCGTGATCAAAGACTCGATCCCCTCAAAAAAAATTTCCAAAACCTAACCTAGTCGACACTCAAATGGTTCCAATGGAACCTCGTCGGTCTAGGCATCTTTTGGACCTCCCCCCATTACTTAGAGGGGTTCCAGGTCTTTTGTTGTTTAGGCGTCAAAGATAGAACATTGCCATAGTGGTTGCTTCCTCCTTTCTTGGAGCAACCTTAGTTGGGAAGCCTAGTCGGTCTCCCAACACCACACCGCACACCAATCCCCCCTCGTCCCTAGGGCGAGAGGCACTCTTATGCGGGAAGCCGGTTGGATACAGGGCCTGTCACGGACCAACCCTCGTTCTAACCAGAACTTCATGTCTTCACATGTTTCCATGGCGTTAACCTCATAGTCACCCTTCTTAGCTTCATTAAATCTACCCAATTTAACCAAGCTCAAAAATGACCCCATTGCACACGTCCCCAATTGGCCTCCCATGCCCACGAAGATCCCTTCGAACATACCAAAATTATAGGGTAAGAAGGTGGAAGAACCAAGTAATCATGTAATGAACTTTCACCTATGGTGCTCATTGAATAGCATCATTGATGATACTATTTGGTTGAGGCTATTTCAACGCACTCTTACGGGAGTGGCCGTGAAATGGTATGTGGAGCAACCACCTGCTTCACATGGAACCTTTAGCGCCCTCGATATCGCATTCCTCACATAATTTTAGTTGCCCATTCACCATGATTTAGGAATGGAATTACTGACTCATTTAGATAATCCCCCTCCATCCATATCTCAGACCATCTCCATGAATGGAGGCGGCATCGCAGTTTATGCAAAGCTAAACTCTACGACCGAGTCCTTTTAGATTTATTCTTGAAAACTCTGATGGCAAATATTTCAAAGGATGTGGCGGAACACAACCCCACATCCGAAAAGGATGCAATAAGTAAATCCCGGCATCTTGAACTGATCTATACGCAGTCAGGATACATCTACAATATCTTGCCTAACACCCCGCACCTGCAAACTTATCAAGAATTTCCAGGTGCATCTAACTCTGCAGACAGACTAATTTGGTCAATGACCCAAGGGTACCTAGGTAGCAGCAGTCAAAATCCTGGTTATACACATAATTCTACCCAGAACATGTCTCAACCTGAATTCCAAAGTCATCATATGCTGCAGAAAAATTTGACTAATATGGCGCAAGCGTATCACCAAGGAGGACCTTATCCTCCGGCTGAGGGGACCTAATACACAAGAAGAAACACTGAGGGAAGAGCTCCCCCCAATGGCCAGGTGCAAACACAGGACAACATTATGCTCAACCCCAAGCACACAACCCACCTACGCAAACCAATGCACAGGTGAACTTTGTGCAACCATCCCAAAATCAACCACACTAGTATGCTAAGGAGAACTACCCTCCTAACGTGGTTAAGAAAAAGACAAAAAACAAGCCCAAAGGGAACCTTGGATAGGGGGGCAGCAACGAAAAGTGCCCACCGCAATCCCAGGCTGGAGGTAACTCCAACCAGAATTAGAACCAGGAGCCAAGCATTGCCCCAAGGCAAGGCAAAAGGCCACCTCTATGAACAAACCATTCTTGCTCAATATGTGGTGAGTACGGGCACTATACTCACCACTGTCCCGAACTCCCTGAGCTTAAAAAGCTACAGAGTAATTGAGGACAAGGAGGGTCTTCCCAGCAAATTGTAGTGATGTAAGAACCTTTCCCCCATCAAGGGACGGTCAAAACTCAATAGCAAAACCCAGATGATTCTGGGAAAAGCAACCATGAAATTTACATGTCTAGGGAAGAAATTTTTTCCAAACTTGGAATCGCAACTACGACACCCCACCAGACACAAACACATCAGGGGCTAATACTAGTGCGTCGACTGCCCCTTTGACCATTCCAAATATTCCTATGGAACTATTGCCAAAAATGGTAAAAGGGCCTAATAGGCGAGTAGATAACTACTCCAAAGCGGCCCATAATTATAGCATCGTGGACTATTTAGCTCAATCACTAGCTTTTGTGTTCGCATTGGAAGTACTGCAGTCATGCCCAAAGAACTGGAAAGCCCTAATTTCCACTTTAGGTGCTATCGACCCTGCCGATACGTGCATGATGGCTTTTGACTTAGACAAAGCCACCCCTAGGCTTCCTTCCATGGTTGCATTCCAAATACTGGTATCAGTACAGAATATCACTATTCACCAATGTTTCATTGACAAGGGTGCATCAACATGCATCATGTCAAAAAATGTGTGGCAGAAGTTAGGATCCCTCGAAATCAAACCTTTCGTCATCACACTCAGAGCATACGACGGTCGTCCCTTGCCTCCCATCGGCCTCTACCAAAATGTACCGGTCTGCTTAGCCAACAAGACGGTCCACATAGACATTGAAGTCTTAGATGATCACTTGGATTACAACATACTCCTCAGGCAAAGTTACATGCATGCCATGTCTGCCATAACATCCTCCGTCTTCCGCATCATGATGTTCCCCCACAAGGATCGAATCATTATGATAGACTAGCTGACGCACAGTGAAAAGTGTCCCCTAACCAACACGGATGTAATTATACCCTATGTGGATATAGCCGTAGATGGTCTTTCATGGTACCAAGAATACGACCCTAGCCAATTCAAACCGTCGTCCGTCCTAGGGTCATTCCTAGGAGATCCTCCCATTATCCCAAAGGCATCGCCCAATGTCACAGGGGATTCGGTGTGCATGATGTCCACATCAAGCATCGAGGTTACTCAGGATATAGACTCAAGCAGTAACGACACCGAGGCATCAACCACGGTAGCCTCTCTAGCATACGCCGCCTCCCAAACCCCTTTCCTCTACCCTCCAGCTGGCTTCGTCTCCCAACAAGTTTTGGCAACACTGGTGTTACCCAACATATCGTTGGCATTCCCAGTTTGGTACCTCATTCCCCCTGCTAGAACAGGAGCCACCAAAATTACTGCCATACGGTTAAAGCCCCTCAGTCCCAATGACCCCCAACCTACCTAAGAAATGGTCGAAACCACCCCCGCAAGGGAAGTTCCCATTGCGAAACTGGTTATCACGGCCAAGAAAACTGAAAAAAGAGGAAAGAAAGTGGTCACCCCCACCATGCAAAGGGACTCATTAGCCTATGCTATATGTGATGTCATAGGACACCCTACACACATATGTCTGGAGTTGGACGAGTTAAAACCACTCCTTGGCTCCGAAGCAGACATCTCAACGCCGCCTTCCCGAAAAAAGGAACCTACCACAAAAAGTAAAGGCAAATCATTGCGTACCAATCATGCATGCGCTCTTTGTGACACCTATGGGCATTATATTCACCATTTTCTGGAAATACCACATTATAGGGATGCTTTACAAGTGATCGAGCGATCCTATCAAGAGGATCCCTCCCTCCATTCTATCAATGATGAACCACGTACCATCCTATACTTACAAGAGGAACATAGATTTGTAGAATGAGCCCCAGTAATACCCATTATACGTTGTATGCTATGCGTTGAACGTGGCCACTACCTCTGATGCACCACAGCTAGAGCTCATTCACATGCATGTTGTACCCACTTGTGATCACCTTTGGAAAGTTGTCACTACATACCTCGCTTCTAGCTAGCCCTTGCTAGCAACCACTCCGCCATAGTCCGCCTCCCCCACAAATATGACATGGATGCAGAGTCCATAGGCAGCTCAATGACCCAAGATGATGATATGAGAAGATCCATCATGTTCCTAATAGTCGACGATCAACCAAATAAGGGACCCCTAGCTACCCCAAACAACTCTCTACAAAACAAACCCGCATGCACGTTACGAAAAAAGATAGACCATATAGTCGTCCATTGCCCTGATTTAGTAGCCTTCCGGCGCTGGTTCCCCATCAGACCTTGAACTGAACCAAATGGAACCTTCATATCAAGGATATTTTGCTTGATATGTCAGGGTAACCATTATGAGCGACATTGTAATTATGCCTCGCAGATCTGTCCCACTATCGACATGATTAATGTTGTAGAAAAGAGACAGGATGATCTCCGAGAATGGCATAAAAGATACATCGCTGGCTCAACGTCCCCACCACCACAATGGTGTGTCAAGCCTAATAAGACTGCACACCAACCATGCGTACCCCAGGAAAATACTAGGATAACATGCGGCCTATGTGATCTGAACGATCACTGTGTCAACCAATGTAGAGAACTCAAGCCCCTTGCAAATAGTCTCCGCATAGTCTCTTCGCTCCCTCAGAAATTTCTCTCCAATCAAGAGAAGATCACATGCACTTATTGCTAAATTTTCTCACACTTTCATCATACGTTTAAGTGTGCACATCTCCCCAAGCTAAGAGCAGCTCGAGCGGCATTAATTCTACCATCCACCAAAGAGGAAGACAAGTATAAACCAACGATGCAGAAATGGAAGCAACAGATGACCTCTTCTACGATCGACCCTTTTCAAGCGTCCACATCAGGGACAACGAGTAGCGTAGAATCTCACACTATCTACTCTGTCAGCACTGTGGTACCATGCACCATTTGCACTGGTCAAGATCACGTGCCAGAGGTATGCCCACTGCTGAAAGAATTCAGGAAACTAAATGATAAGAAAAAATTCCACCTACTGGAAATTGACTATCTTGGCATGAGACTTGAATTTATGCCCAAACAAGACTCCATTACCGAGATCGTTCCCCCATCGCATGCTAGTGACACAATTCACCACATACGACTTGCATCATCGTACGCCCAAGACAGGATTCCAACCGCCCCCTCGCCCCAGGATTTCCACTTTATTCCTGTCACAAAAGACCAATGTACCTTATGCTTTTGCATTTATTTCTGCAATATCCCAAACCTACACACCGCCATCAAACTCCTTGATGACACCTAGCCTCTAGAACAACGCCTAGTACAACTAGAGCTAGTTGACGAAAGTCGATGATAGTCGCTGCAACACAATGAGGCCCATAAGAAAAGGGTGAAAGGTTCATTCCACTGCCACATCACCCCTCACTCATTTACCGAGGGAGAGTTAGTCCTTTGCTACGATGTCACAAAAGAGGCCTTAGGGCTAGGAAAAATCAAAACCTTGTGGAAAGGACCCTATATCATAAAAAATTTCCTCCGATAGGGGGCATACATCTTGACGGAACCGGACGGGACCTACCTCACTAACCCTATCAACGACCTTTACCTCAAGAAGTTTTACCCATAAGGGCCCCAATAGCCCTTTTCCCCTAGAGTTAGAGTACACAAAAACCCAATCACAAAAATATTTTTGACCCAAAGACTTATGTAAAAAATGTGCTCAAGGTGCCACCATGGATCACAACACTACTACATTTGGCGGAAATTCCGACACTTGGTTCCGACACTTTTGACCAAATGTCGGAAATTTCCCAAAAAAATTTCCATCCTGCCCAAAACCGTCGCTATACCGACGTTTATAGAAAAGTGTCACAATACCGACACTTAGAAAAGTGTCGCAATTGCGACGTTTGGAGGAAGACGTCGCAATTGTGACACTATACTGCCTCCAAACGTCGCAATTGCGACACAATGTCTAAGTGTCGCAATTACGACGTTTGGAGGCACTCGTCGCAATAGCGATGCTTTTTCCGCCGTCGGTATAATGACACTTATATGCGCGCTACATAAAAATACGAAACTTATATGCGCGCTACATAAAAATTATTTTATTGTTTCGTATCCGTCGCAATAGCTACATTAACGTCTGATATCACACGCGCATTCGCCCTCCACTCTTGCAGAACAACATTCGCCCTCAGCATTCGCCTTCAACTCTTGTAGAACAAAATTTTCCCTCAGCATTCGCCCTCAGCGTTCGCCCTCAGCTCTTGCAGAACAACATTCACCCTCAGCTCTTGCAAAATGGTAAGTTCTTACTGTAGGCCCTTCCTCCTATAGTAGGGTTGACTCTATTTGGGTTTTTTTGGTCAATCCATTGGATTGTGTTAGGCTGTAGGGTTCTCTCTAGATGTCAAGAATGAAGATTCAATACCCTCTATTATCTTCATCACCTAATACAAGATTTAAATTGTTCCCAAATAAACGCTTATTAATTTGGCAGCCATTATTTCTCCCTACTTTAAAAACCCTACATTTAAATGAAAATAAGCATTGCATTTCAACTACAAAAATATATTGGTGTTCAAATGTGCATGTGTGTGCTACAATACGTTTGATATCACACACGCATTCACCCTCCGTTTCTCGTTAACAACTATCTACCCCTCGCATTTGCCCCGAGCTCTGGCACGAATATTCACCCCTCGCATTCGCCCCGAGCTCTCAGAAGAACATTCACCCCCGGAGCCCGCCCTACCTCTGCAGAACAACATTCACGCTTCATTCACCCTCAGCTATTCGCCCCCAGCTCTTGTAGAACAACATTCACCCTGCATTCGCCCTCAACGTTCATCCTCAGCTCTTACAGAACAGCATTCGCCCTCAGCTCTTGCAAAATGGTAAGTTCTTACTGCAGGCCCTTCCTCCTATAGTAGGGTTGACTCTATTTGGGTTTTTTTGGTCAATTCCATTGGATTGTGTTACACTGTAGGGTTCTCTCTAGATGTCAAGAATCAAGATTCAATACCCTCTATTATCTTCATCACCCAATACAAGATTTAAATTTTTCCCATAGAAACGCTTATTAATTTTGCAGCCATTATTTCTCCTTGCTTTAAAACCCTACATTTAAATGAAAACAAGAATTGCATTTCAACTACAAAAATCTATTAGTGTTCAAATGTACATGTGTGCTACATTAACGTCTGATATCACATGCGCATTCGCCCTCCGCTCTTGCAGAACAACATTCGCCCTTAGCATTCGCCCTGAGCTCTTGCAGAACAACATTCGCCCTCAGCATTCGCCCTGAGCTCTTGCAGAACAGCATTCGCCCTGCATTCACCCTCAGCTTTTGCAGAACAGCATTCGCCCTGCATTCACCCTCAGCTCTTGCAGAACAACATTCGCCCTTAGCTCTTGCAGAACAGCATTCGCCCTCAGCTCTTGCAAAATGGTAAGTTCTTACTGCAGGCCCTTCCTCCTATAGTAGGGTTGACTCTATTTGGGTTTTTTTGGTCAATTCCATTGGATTGTGTTAGGCTTTAGGGTTCTCTCTAGATGTCAAGAATCAAGATTCAATACCCTTTATTATCTTCATCACCCAATACAAGATTTAAATTTTTCCCAAAGAAACGCTTATTAATTTGGCAGCCATTATTTCTCCCTGCTTTAAAAACCCTACATTTAAATGAAAACAAGCATTGCATTTCAACTACAAAAATCTATTAGTGTTCAAATGTACATGTGTGCATCACTTGTGTAGGGTATTCCTTTTCCACTTTCATATTATCCAAGAATGTGTGCAGTATAGTTCATATTTTTTGTGATTTAGATTATCTTGAAAAAGGAAAGGTAAATTATTTCCCATGGAAAAAGAAGGTTTTCTCTTTTTACTACTGGAAATGGTACAACAAAGTTCCATTTCTACCCGAAACTCCTATGAAACAGGAACCAAATAAAGGCCATGTCCTCAATGGACATCATTTGGCTTTGAAAATGGCCATTGCACCATGTTGTTTCTTATATTACATCATGATAGTTTCTTAGGTCATTTCTTGTTTCTTGAGATGAAAAACAACCAAAGAAATTGTGAAGATCCTTTCAAGAAATAAATGACCATTTCTCAATCATATCTCAAATATTTTTTATTTTATTCATTGGTTGCTTACTTTGAGAGAAATTTGACACTTTTATAAGGAATATAACATAAAAACACAAAATGGGAAGGAATTGATGAGGTAGATGACCTTTAGTTGTTGTCAATTAAGAATTGATAATACACGATGCATGTTCTCTACTACAAACTAGATTCCTTCCTAGAGTTAGGACACAGAGTATTGAATCAAAGTTGTAGTTTCTAACTTCTTGTATTGGTTCATCAATCTTGAAATTTAGACATTGCATGTCTTCATTGCTTCATGTTTGAATAATTTGCATCATATCGTACAATAGGAAACTAGGAATTATGATTATTATTACTTTATGGATCTGTTAAGTTACTTTTAAGTTTGCATGGTTTAGTGTGAAATTATTCTAGTGTGCCCCTAGGCCCAGGTGAAGGAATGCCAAGGACCGAGAACCCTAGTTTTTAAATGGTATTGTTTCTTATACCCAAAAACCCCTCAACATCACTTCTTATTAGTTCTTAACAATAGTGTTGTAAACAATTTTAGAATTGATATAGAAAAATCTCGCACTTCTCAAGATAAAGTCCTAAAGCTAAAGTGTGATACCATGTGTAACTCAATAGCCCCATTGTCACCTCACCAACCTCTTTTCACTTCAGGCTAGCTCTCCTCCAACTCAAGGGGGGTTCTCCCTAGTAGATTTTAGGGATCTAATGGCCCAACCAAACCAAGTAAAGAGCCCCCTAACTCTCTATGTTTACTACTATCAATCAAAATATTGAACAATAGGGTCAGACATGCATCCTGAAGATATATTGCCAGGGTATTTTTGGGTGATTTCAAAGGGAAAGTCCACAAACACATATAATCAAGGAATTATAACATGATTTCAAACATTAAATATCAACAAAATCATTTAAAGGATATTGAAAGGAAAAAGGTGATGGAAGATAGAAAGTGCCTTAATTAAATGCTCTAAGGATTTTTCAATAGTTGCTCCAAAAGCTTCACTTCAAGGCCCTTCAAGATCGTCTCCAACAATGCTATACCATCAACTTCAACAATGTTGCTCCAAAAATATCCTCAAGGTCTTCATAACAAGTTTACTAGAAGTTGCTCCAAAAATATATTCAATAAGGTCTTCATTGTCAACTCGTCTCTTGTTTGGGTGCCTTAATGTGCAATGACATGTTTCCAGGACTGAATTCAATGCAAGGCATATTTGAAACTCTAACTCTGTCTTCCGGGGTCTTATTAGAAATTATTTCAGTTTTCATTTTGTGTTTTCAAGTTAGATATTGTTTTCAAGTTTTTACATTTATAATTTTATTGCAATGTGGCAGACTGATTAGAGCAGTGCAGGAACAACCTCGAGATGGGATGATCGCGGAAAGAGGCCAGCGGAAGAACATGTAAAGTGCCAGCATTGCTCTATCTTCAGGTATTTTAGTTATTTACATAATTGAAATAATATTAATTTTGTTCAAATATGCAGACACCTAGCCATGGTACGCCTGATGATTCCCTCTTTGAGGAAGAGCTTTCTTCATCCCTATCTCCAGTGTTCTTGTTGCGAAAAAAGGCACGAGATGCAAGGTTGGAATTTAATACTTTGATAGACGCGCCTCAAACACCTGAAACAGAAGAGAGGATAAAACATCTTATGAGCCAGCTAGAAAGATATCAGGTAATAATAAAAATTCAAAAGGATATTTTTTTTTTCTTCAAGAGATGAATTATGATAGTTTGATTTTTAATTTTTACATTGACTAAACTAACAAAAATTTCTTTTGTATGTAGCTTTTTCTGGCACTTGCTGAACCCGGTGTTGGTGGTAGTGGGACACAAGGGCAAGATATTGCCCAACAACCCTCTCATACACCTTCTACTCCTTTAGGTGCCAGCCAAGAAACACACCCTGCCCAAGCAGACACCCAGCCAACCGCTGAACGTGTTGGCAATGATGAGGCTGATATGGCCAACTACATTATTGTGTTTCCTGGAGCTACACGTGTCAGTTCCACATGGACCATTAATGGCACGTTGTTGGTGAACGATGAAGGTGTCCCTATAAAGCATGTACAACTCCCAGGTAAATTTTAATATTTTAACTATTTCATGTACTTTATCTAAAACATATTTATCATGATTTTTATTTTTAAATTAATGATAATATCTTCTCTTCTTTTCTTTTCTTCTTCTTCTTTTTTTTTTTTTTTTTTTTCTGTGTAGGAAAAAATGAGTTCTACGGGTTTCTGGAGAGCCATGCGTTGGTAATTTTTGGCCCAACCATACGCACAGGGTGGAATTCCCAGAATTCCAACCTGAAAAAAGAACTTCTAGATTATCTAGAAGCCCTTTTTGGGGTCGGCACATTTGACAGAACAACGGTGGCTCGGGTAGCCGGCAAATATTTGAAATATACCAGGGACACCTATAGGATGCAATTGCAATTTAACCCTAGATATGAGCATCCTCTCACAGTTCCAGAGAGTGAGTGGAGAGCACTCATCCATGATGGAAAAGAGAAAAGGGCAAAGAAAGAAGGAAAAATGCCAACTGGACCCGCAAGGTAAATTACAACTTTAATTCAATAGCTTTAATTTTCTCTATGTCTAAAATAAAAGTGTGCTACATCATATCTAACTTAAATATTTTGATGCTAGGTTTCCCGACACCTCAAAGGCAACCAAAGCTAGAATTGAAAAAAAGGGCCATCACAAGCTAGGCCAGGGTGGCTACTTGAAATTAGCCACAAGAATTGTAATTAAGTAGCTAAACATCTTATAATTAATTGTATTGCCTTCCAACGTTTTTGTAATCCTATCAAATATGATTAAAAATACACAATCATATGTAATGTAGGGTGATGACTTTGGAACAGAAACTACAGAGGAAGATAAAAATATCGCTTTCCGTTTCGACTATCAAGCTGTAGTTGAACGTCGCAGAAGCTTGGGGCAGGTCCCAAGATCCAGAATGCCTGATAAGGTAAAACATTAACCTTTCAATATGTTTGTTTTTGTCCATAAATTTAATGTCTAACAACTTTGTTTAAATCAGGGGAGCAGCACTACCGACGAGGCAAATAACCCAGTTTTAGAGCCAGATGTAGATGATCCTCACATGCAACCTGATCATTGTAGTGGGGACCAGGCCGACAATGCTACTATCAGTGAGGGCCGTGACGGTAATTAATTTCCACTTATAATTTTTTCTAATTATACCTTGATGGTTGTCCTTATAACGTTTTTGTTTAAATGACAGAGAATGTTTCCCTTGAGGATCTTACCACCAGAGAGGAAGACAGGGCAACAGTCCCAACGGCGACAACTGGTGCACCAGGTAAATAATCTCATTGCAATTTTTTTTATTAATATTACCGAACTAGTTCAATGATATTTAAAAACCGACAATTAAAATTTAATATTATCTGTTTTTGTAGGCGATGCCCCGTCACTGGATGAGACCAGACTTCGTGACAACGAAACTAGGTCAGCGGCGACAACTGGTGCACCAGGTAAATAATCTCATTGCAATTTTTTTTATTAATATTACCGAACTAGTTCAATGATATTTAAAAACTGACAATTAAAATTTAATATTATCTATTTTTGTAGGCGATGCCTCGTCACTGGATGAGACCAGACATCGTGACTACGCAACTAGGTCAGCGGCGACAACTGGTGCACCAGGTAAATAATCTCATTGCAATTTTTTTTATTAATATTACCGAACTAGTTCAATGATATTTAAAAACTGACAATTAAAATTTAATATTATCTGTTTTTATAGGCGATGCCCCGTCACTGGATGAGCCCAGACATCGTGAATACGCAACTAGGTCAGCAGTGCGGGTCGAAAGGCACGAAACAGGAGCAGAGCACGATGATATTGATGATGTAATTAGGAGCTTTAGAAATAGGAAGAAGAAAAAAAAAATTTGATAATGTAAAATATTGTATTATTATAAGACAAACGTTACCATACTTGGAACGTTTTTTGCGTTATATAAAAAACTCATTTATCATACTATTTTTATGTCAAGAATTAATTGCAATGTTTCCTTGCGTACTTTTTGTTGAATTGTTTTTTTATTAGTTATTGAATATTTTTTTTATGCTCATGAAAGTAAAAAATGAAATATAGATTGGGTATTGGGGAATTGAGAGTGATGTGAGGGGGCGGGGGGGAGGGGGGAGGGGCCATAAGAGCTTCCACCTTCACGTGGTTGGCCATGTTTAGTAGAGAATAATTTATTGGAGCGATTTAATCTTGGAGCAAACGTCCCTTGATATAGTGTAGCAACAAAAAAGTCACTATTGACTTAGTTTCTACTCTTTCAGATCGTAGGAGGCTTGTTCCAAGTTCATGCGACTCCAATAAATTGTTCTTGAAACGAAGAGGAGATTATTCAAGTATGTTTTGAAATTTTCAACATATGTTCTAACATTATCATAAGAATGCATCTTAGAGTAAAAAATACTACAATTACTTGTATTTATTGTATAGATAATGATGGATTTTTATTGACTTGGAAATGCAGGTACAAATCCTCTTGCATCATGAGCAATACAACTTGTCAACCAGGGTCATGTCCAAGATATTTTTTCTTGTGCGCTTGACCAGGTTCATAATGTCACATTTTGTAAGTTCCTTTATAGTTCATAATTCAATATTAAGCTTGTTCATGATTATTATCTAGGTTTTTTGTATGTGTTTTTTCATCTATTTGATTGTAAGCAACTCTACATGTTTCCTATTGTTCACTATGATTTCTCCCATTACCACTCCCAGGATGAATCCGACTTTATTGTTACATAGGTTACTTTATTGTTACTATGACTTCTCCATTTACGATTTCATAGGTTACATCATGTAAAGTTGTCAATCTCAGGTTGGTGATGAGCTTTAGTTCTCCAGATTTGGGGCTTTTCTGATATTTTCTCCCTCATGTCATTCCCGCATCACCTCGTTGTTTGAGCATGCCAATTGTCTACCACTTGTACCAATTGGCACATGACAATCTCTGAGTGGTGCCACATTTCACCTATTTTCAGTGAGAGTTTAGGGTTTCTCTAACATAGCTTCAGAAATCTGATTCAGTGCCTGCTTGAATATCATCACATAATACTCATGGTTTGGATTTATGAGCATGTTCTGAATGGTTGGTTGATTCATAAGAACCACCCATATAGTCATCTTGAGATATTTCAGAAGTTTTCTCAGGTTTCCTTTTTCATCGTTTCTAGTGGGTGGGATGGTGTGGGGTGATCCATCAATACTGGTTCTCTTGTAGTAGGGAATTTGTTTTTGGGGATATAAAGGAGCATTTGATGTAGATATCCCATTGGATGCATTCATAGATTGGCACGAGAGGTCAAGAATTTAAATTAAAAATATGCAACCTCTAGCATGGCAACCTGAAGGCCGCGAGAGACACTGGTTAAAGATTGTTTTGTGCTGGCCTTAATATAGTCGTGATTTATTTTTATTATCTTAATGCAAATATATAGTCCGGTCTCATTAAAATGAGGATTGTGGTTGTATTTCTCTTTGGTTGTTTCTCTCTTAATGCTCCAGAAGTTGCCAAAAGTTGCGATAGTTGTTTAGTTTGCCTGTTATAACTTAAAAGTGGTTTTTAGCAATGGGAGTCATGTTTTTTAAGGTTCATACTAATATGAAGATCTTGTAATTCTATATTCAGCATAAGAGAAGATGGCCTCTGCTTTGGGTGGTATGACAACAATTGCCACATCTACCTCATTGGGTAAAAATGGAAAGGGGAAGAAGTTGGGTGCAATGTTTGATAATTATGGCAGACAATTGTCTTCTCTTTCAGTTTTTTCACCCATTTCCTTTAATCGCTCAAGCAGAAGAGGGACTCTGAGATTACGCGATAGAGATAAGGTAGTTAATACAAGAGCTATGGAAAAGGAGTTGTACTTCAACAAGGATGGCTTAGTGAAAAAAAAATTGCAGGTCAGAGAAAAAATTATGTTTAAAGGAAGATCACCTGCACGTGAAACTTCACTGCGGTGGATCTTTCCTTGTCCACTTATATTCGATTTTAATGTGTTATTTTAATTTTTCATGGAGGGTTGTTTTGGCATATGGTATGGCATTCAATTACACACTTACCGAAAGCATTGTCAATCTGTCTTGCAGGCGGTGTGAACAAACTTGTTGATCTTGTTGGAGTCACCCTTGGGGCGAAGGGCAAAATGTTGTCTTGGAGAGCAAGCATGGTTCTCCGAAAACAGTTAACGATGGTGTGACAGTAGCTAAGGAGGTAATTTGTAGATGTGTGCTCTAGTTTTATTTTTAACGTTGTATTAGTTCCCCCTCTTAAATGTCTTAGATTTGGTAGGGATAATTTGAAAAATAAAAGGTGAAAGGAAACATATTTGTTACCCAGTGGTCTACTTGGCCTATGGACTAGCCACATTAGAGTAATGCATAAATCTTTTCACAACAATAAAAGGAAAGGGTTATGGCTGAGTCAAATTTTATTGTTATTGACAACGTAATGAAATGTATCTCAATGCTATGGTTTTGGCCTTTTTATTGGTTGAATTAGAGGACCCAGTTGAAAATATTGGGGCCAAGTTGGTAAGGCAAGCTGCGGAAAAGACAAATGATTTAGCCGGGGATGGAACCACAACATCTGTTGTTCTTGCACATGTTGGAATATTGAAAAATTCCAGAACAATGAATGGAGAATAAATCTCCCTTCCTCTAACACAGAGAAAATAAAATTTCTTTGACAGGAGACAGAGTTTCAATACTTTGAAAACAAACTTCTATTCCCTTCAATAACTCAAAAAAAAACTATTACACTACTTCCTCACTGAGAGGGATTATAAAATTATGACTGCTACAAAACGCAGTGCATAAAACCAACTCACTGTCTGTTCAAAACAAACATACTCTGTCTCTAAAACACTCTGCTGTGTTTTTCCCTTTCGCACTGCTGTGCATACACACTTAAAAAGTTACACTCAGTCTTTCACTTTTTACACACTGCTGTGTAATAAAAAATTTACGTACTGTCTATAAAAAAAAACTACCAAGCTTTTTTGTCCTTTTTATTTTTATATGCCGTAACATATAAAACATATTATAATAAACCCTCTTTTTAAAAAAATAAAATTGAAACTAAATTCTATGGCCCACCTTTCATTTCGCATATGATATATATATAACATATGTATATATTAAAGCATACATAAAATTAAATTATCAAAACATTAAAGAACCCTTTTCCTCAGACTTCAAAAGTCTGAATAGATTGAATTTCAAACCAAATTCGCGTTCCAAAATGGGATGCTGACGTCTGCCTAATTTTTAACGCGAATTCTCAATCCAATGTGCCTTATAAAAAATTCGGGTCTGATTTTTAGGTTTTCAGATTCCCTTCAATTTCATGTGATCCAATATTAATGCTCCACGTGTCCTCCTTTTGGATTTACAAAACTGGGGGGTAAATTTCTGTTTGTTTAATTTCTGGTTGGTGAATTGCGTTAATGTTGGTTGTTGTGTTTAAATACAATCCTGTATAGAAATATGGCTGCAGCCGTCTACAAAAAAAACTTGCAGGAATTTTAAATGCTGAATTAAATTTCTGGATTATGTGGAAGTTCAAAAAGTGACATAATCCCTTCCCTGAAACTAATTTATAAGATAGTGGAAATTATGGTGAGAGGAAAATGGTGGGATTTACAATCAACCATATTCACTTTGAAAAAAATGGGGAATTAAGAGACCATTATACCTAACAAGTCCTTATAAATATTGAAGCCGAGGCACAAAGACATGACAAAAACCTTTATACGAGAATTATTTTATTTGAGTAAGGGAATAGTAGTTGTAACTTAAGGTTGCAACAATGGTTCCATAAAACAATTACTTGTATCCGACTTCAGTAACTATGGATTAAAGTTGCAACAACTGTGGCTTGAGGTTGCAGAAGTTGTGACTTGGGGATGCAACATTTGCGACTTAGAATAAAACACATTATATATATATATATATATTAAGAGATTATTATACCTGAAAAATACTTGTCAATATTGAAGTTGAGGCATCGATACACGGTAACAATCTTTATACGGGAATTATTTTATTTGAATAAGGGAACAATAGCTGTAACTTAAGGTTGTAACAACGGTTCCATAGAAAATTTGCTTGTATCTATTTGCAGTAACTATGCGTTAAAGTTGCACCAACTATGGCTTGAGGTTGTAGGAGTTGTGGCTTGGGGATACGATATCCGCGTCTTAGAATAAAAAATGTTATATATGAAAGAAAGTATATATATTAAGAGATCATTATACGTAACAATTCCTTGTAAATATTTAAGTTTACGCATAGAGACACGACAACAACCTTTATACGAGAATTATTTTATTTGAGTAATGGAACAACAACAGTAACTTAAGGTTGCAACAATGGTTACATAAAACTATTGCTTGTATCTAGTTGTAGTAATTGGGTGTTAAAGTTACAGTAGCTATGCCTATGACTTAGAATAAAACAAATTATATATATATATATCTATATATATATATATATATATATATATATATATATAGAGAGAGAGAGAGAGAGAGAGAGAGAGAGAGAGAGAGAGATTATAAAATATATTAAAACAATATTTATTTAACTAGTATGTTAAAAAAATAAAATTTACCAGGTCGTAGGTGTGGGGGCATCTGGAAAGGTATGGATAGTACCAATCCATTTAGAATATACATGGCATCAACACCCAAATCCGTGATTAGTTTTTTAATATGGAAGATGAAAAACAAGAGATACATGCCTAAACAAATTAAGAAATGCTACTATTTTGATCACTCACACATTTACATATGCTATTGTCTACGCACCTTCTATTGGTGGACGATGTTATCCTATTTCTTTCAGGATATAGTAGATAGGACTAGTATGTGAAGACTCATTAGAGCTCTAAAATCATTTTGGGTTTCATTTGGAATATAAGTAAACCTACTCAAGTCTACCATCACTTTTAATGATTTGGAATATATGTTAGAAAAAACAATCAACCAAGTGCACCCATTTCAAATACTTGGGATTTATGTTAAGATTTAATGACTATAGGTATGGAAATTGGTTCTTTCCATATCAAAAAGTGGGAAAAATAATCACAATATGGTTATCCTTGGGTGGCACATTAACCTTAGTAGTGTCCATACCAGGATATTGGCATTCCCTAGCTTATATTCTTGTTGGTATCTTGGGAAATATTAGAAAAAAATGCTTTCATTTTATCTAGAAGGAAAGGAAAAGCAAAGGAGGCATCCCTATAGTAAAATGGAAATGGATTTCCAAGCTATAAATCACATGATTCGTTGGATACTAAAGAATATTCATCATTTTTGGAAAGAATTATTTTCCAAGAGTCTTTGGAGAATCATAAAACATTTAGGCTTGTGGCAGGATGTAATAAAATCAAAGTAAATAGGCAAAATTTCATATAAGGATAAATTTTATAAAAGTTCCAACAGTTCTTCCCACCATTTATCTTCTGGTATTCTGGTCCGTTGAAGTTTTCTCAATGTTTCATCAACCTCAGTATATCTGAAAAAGGTAGGTTGAATTGGAAACAAATGCTTTACTTCATGCTCAAGATAAAATAAATTTTCCAATCTGTCATGAAGATTTTTTCCCGTTGGCAATGCTGCTTCTGATGTACTGGTTGAAGAATTGGCCTGATTGTCAGCATAATTGTCCAAATTTTCAACATATCTTTCAAGGTCCATTAGTTTATCCTTTGAAACTATAGGACTGAGCAATCCTTTTTTCAACAAAATATCAAATCTTTCTCTGAAGGCAATGATTTCTTCTTGCATATCTGAGCACCTTCGTTCTAGATTGTGCATAAGGGTTCTCTTAGTAAAAACCCTTTTTATTTCCAAAATTGTTCCGGTCCTATCCTGAATACCAAGTTCTATAAGTTTGTGTCTCGTTTGAGTGTTTAGAAACTGTATGAGTTGATTGACTTCCTCAGGCCTATTTCCCAATTCTTCTCTTGTACTTTGAACTTCTTCTATAGCCAATTTGACTAAATCATTCTGTTCATACATAATCTGAATTGAAGAACAGACATCCTTTATTGATTGGATAATGTTGTCCCAAAGAATTTCATTTATTTCCTTTAAAGGTTTCTCCAATGTGAGATCCTTTTCCAATGCTTTAACCAATTTTTCTAATCTTTTGACCTCTCTTGTTTTATCAGCAACACTCATTTTTGAGAGATCATATCTTTGTTCTAAATTAGTAAGCTGTAAATTTGTGTGTTGGAGTTCTGTTAATTGAAGTTTCAATTCATTCATTGACTTTATTAATTCTTCAGAACTCAAATTGGAAGTATTTACCTGTGATAGCTCTGTTGGCTGACCTATTGTGGATGTACCTGTACCTGTAATTGCCTCTGTTGTTGATGATGTAATAGTAGACTGCTTGTTCTTTAATGCCTGTTCAAGATCTTTTTCTGTTTCATTTATTTTCTCATTCAGTTTCAAAAGCAAGTCCATCATTTCTTCTTCAGAATTTTTCTTTATCATCTCTTCAGTTTGTGGATGTCTTGAAGCTGGCAATTTCAACTGCTTTCTCAAAGCTGCAATATCATAATCTTGTTGGGAAAGATACTGAGAGGGGGGGTGAATCAATATCTTGATCTGTTAATCAACTTTTTACTTTTCTTTTCTCAAAAACCCATACGCTACTTTACAGAACAAAACTAGCGTATATACGGGGATATCCTTAAGGAAACTCGTGTATGCTCAGATCTCTTATTATGCAGATAATCATTATCTTAGATTATTGCATCATTCACTTATTAGATGTTAGTAAGCAGTAAACGTGTATAGTAAGAACAGAATAAATCAACACACATAAGCATCACACATGAACACCAGGATTTTAGGTGGAAACCCAATTCGGGAGAAAACCACTGCTGTCGTTGTCTCAGTATTCAATATTTATTATAAAGAAAACATCTTACAACTATGTACTGGCGTAGACTCATACCAGCATGCAGGCACCCACCTACAGAAGGCTACAACCTTCTCTCATTTACCAGCCTCTCCTGGAAGGGAGCCACAACCCCCTGCCCTCATTTACCAGCCTCTCCTGGAAGGGAGCCACTACCCCCTGGTCTCGTTTACCAGCTATCACTGGAAGGGAGCTACTACCCCCTTACTGAAGGCTTCGACCCTCAGCACCACTGCAGACCACGTTTCATCAATTTTCAAACTGGATCAAACAGCTTCAACTCAACCCTTCATTTTTCAACAAACATACTTTGCCCAATGCTTCAAACAGAATAGTGAAACCACTGTAACCAGAATATCAGAGATTACCCAGACTTCAGAATAGATATGTAGAAACACATTCAACCATAAGCAAACATTAGTTCAAATACCATACGCGCTTTTATTTAAATAGACCCGTGTATACACGCGCTTTTCATCAGACGAACCCGCGTATACATCTGTGAATTTTTCAGTAAATCCTAACTTCTCATATGCGCTTTTATCAGATCGGATCTGCGTATACACACGCTTTTCATCAGACGAACCTGCGTATACATCTGTGCATTTTTCAGTAAATCCTAACTTCTCATACGCGCTTTTATCAGATCGGATCCGCGTATACACGCGCTTTTTCCACAACCAACTTGCGTATAGATCTGTAAATGAAGGCTTTGCAAAACAGACTAGATCTATAAGCTTACCCAGATTTCTTCATTACCTTCAGCAGACTTTGCGCCAGATCTTCACAAGTTCTTCTTCTGCAGATCATCTTAGAGATTCATCATCATTAGATCTAAGGATTTAGAAACATCCATGGGTGCATCATAGATTCAGATTTATCAATCAAGAACAAATTTCAATCATGTAGATATACTTCAAAGTGAAGTATTCATTCAATACCCAGACACATGCACCCCCCTGCACAATGATCTTCTTCTCCTTATATAGGTTTAGCCTTTATCAATACCATGAGCCAAAACCACACCACTTCCGATGGTATTCCTGGATGGGATCAAATAGATAATCAAGCACTCAATACAATGGGTCAATACCATGGTAATGCCCCTTGGTATTCTAAATTTGGAGTGCAAAAGGGCATACGCTACTTAGCATGTACTTTTCCGCGTGCATACGCTACTTCGCCTTAAAAAACCCACGTATGCTTTGTGACACATCATATTTATCATTTTTCTGGCACTTCCATTCTTCTGTTCCTTCTGAGCTGATCTGTAGATACATCATCCTTCCTTTTAACACACAAATACATCATCCTTACATATTTAACACATAGGTTTCTTATCATAGGCAACTCATTAGGAACAACTGATTGCCATCAAGGACAACACATTGCATCATATCGCCGACAGTATTATTTCATCAAGTAGGTTGCCATCAAGGACAACACATGCCAACACATCTTTTTTCTTGATTAGGGCCTCTATACCTTTGACATCTTTAGGATTGTGACCCAATCCAATGATTATTTCCTCCAATGTCTTTATCCTATTGTCTTTGGCTTGAGAAGAGGCTTTTTCAAGCTGCAATTGTGCATTAGTGTTCTCCAAAGAATCCTGCAACTTCTGAGTTGCCATTGCTTTATCGGTTAGAGTAGAATAGATCATTTCACCAGTCTGCTTATGTAACTCAATCTAATCTAAAGGATGAATATCCTTTGCTAAGACTTCAAAATTTTTTCTAATATAATCTGCAGCTGTTTGAGGCTGCTGCACTTTTGGTTTGAAGTGACTCATTATCATTTTTCCTTGCTGAATGTCATAAGCTGACATCAATATTTCTTGATTCTTAGGAGCCATCTTCAAATATTGATTGTAAACCTGGAGTCTTAGTAGATCATTCCTGTCTTTTCTATTGATAAAGGTTTTCTTTATATCTCCTGCATCTTTAACTGGTGGTTTGAAAGAAGATATTTCAACACTCTGTTGCTTTTGCAGCTCTTTTCTCTGTAAAGTAGTGGATGCCCCATTGACTGTACCTATTTTTTGACTATCCAAATCTTCTCTCTGGCTATCAGGAATTTCCTGAACAAAATCTACTTCTGGAAGAGGATTTAATTTTTGTCTTTTAGCATGAGGCTGTTCTGAAGATCCACCAACAGGGGTAGCAACTTCAACATCTCTCTTCTTGCCTTTTTCTATATTGATAGGAGTTTGTAAAATTGAAATTTCTGGCTCATTGATCCGAATAGGAGGAATTTTTACTTGACCCTGTTCTTTAGAAGTCTCAGGTTGCTCTGTCATTGTGAATTTTTCAAATACTTGTATGTCAGGCTCCTTTTCTTTTCCTTTAGATTGTACTGTGGCCAATGCACTGATCTCCTGTAAATTTTGCTGAGAAGTCCTTGCAGAAGAAGGAACAATACCTAGTATCTACACCTGTCCAAAAGAGTCTAGGTCAAGTATTTTCTCAATGTCTTTCATTACATTTTCAACATTGACCTACTCACTATCTTGTTCTACCAATGTTCCTCCCATCCATTCATCCATATTGGCATATTGTTCAATTTCTGGAATTTTGTGATGAATGTATGGTGATAGTTTATTTTTCATTCTTCTATCATAGATAAAGCTATTTGGGTCATAAGGCACCCAGTAAATTTTTTTTTTTGTAATCTGAGATATTCTTCTAAGATTCTTTCTGCTTCCTTTCCATCATCTCTAGAGTTACAAACAAAGGGACCTAATTGACTTTTGATCCTGAGTTGAGCCTTTTTCTTTGCATTGCAGAAATGAACTATATCTGAGTTAATCATCTGCCTGAAATACTCTAGTGCAATGAGTCTCATGGGGACATATTTGGGCAACTTGAATGGGCACAATTCACATCCATATATTCTGATCTCAGTGTGATTTTGATACAAGTACCAGTCACCTACCCTATATTGTTTTGAGAGCTGTAGAATTTTCTTGATTTCATTATTGACTCTAGGAGGGGAAACTTCTGTTAACAAAGTGGTTGCAGGGTGTACAAATAGGTCAATAAACTCATTATAGGAGTAAGGAGAATCAGAGGAATTATGGGTGATGGCAGACCAAAATATCACAGACCTAGGATTTCCTTTGGCATCAAGTTTTTGAACATGGAAAGGGAAACTTTCTGATTGGTAATAAATCATGAGATGATATATAACAGAAGAATATTTGAACACTTTTCATTCTCAAATATCATGAACTGATCATGGATTTTATCAGAAATGTAGGATGCAAAATCATACTTGACAGCAGCGGACTATCCAGGGGTAAATATAGACAACAATACTAGGGTTAATTGATCAATATATTCACTAGTATTGAAACCCATGATAAAGGATATCATATTCAGAATAAGCCTGCCCAGATCAGTGAAAAAAGTATAACCATAGGGGGGAGGGCCTTTGGGCTGATGCTCTGGTAACATGAAGGTTTGACAAATGCGATTTAACTCTTCATGGGACAAATTGGCAGACTTTTCAAGTAACTCTCCCATGGACAGGGGAGTGAGGGCTTGACCAGGTTGAAATTGCAGCATTTCATTTATCGACTGAGTAGTGATTGGGAAAAGGATGTTCTGACTCAGGGACAGAACTGCTCTTTGATTGGGGTCATAGTTTGCATGCCAGTAATGAATTAACTCAGGAAAAATATGGACTGAGGGGAGAAGATACATGGGGAGATTGGATTCCCATAATCCAATAATATCATAACCATTTATAAAGTTATCTCTGCAGCGGCAAAAGGTTCGAAAAGGATTATCACTAAGAACGAGGTCTTTAATTTGAAAATCTCTATCTGCTAGGGGCAGATAGTCTAAATCTCTGTGAGGGGCATTCAAAGGTGCGACGTTCAGAGCCACTGGAACCTCCATTTCTGGTTCTTGTGGATTCAGAAATGAATTTTGGGTTTTTGTGAAGAACAAACACAATTACAAGTTTTGGGAATGCAATTTACAATTCTGGTGATTGAACAAGACCAAATTGAACTCTGTTTCTGTCTTTCGTGCGGAATTTAAAACAAAAGCTAGGATTTCACAGAGTTTTAATGGGAATTGGGGTAAAACCCTGTTTTTTGGGAGATGAAAAATGATTAAACAGGTACAGGCTATGGCGTACGAACTCTGGATTACTGGTATGCAATTGTCTTTAGCAAAATACAGTTGATGGCACTTGACAGTTTGTTTTTGAAATTCTCTGCATGAGACTTTGGTCGTTCACAGAATAATGAAAATGATGCAGGCAAAATTTTTTTATTCACAAAGTCCAAAGGGTGACAGGTTTTTATTTATTTATTTAATGGATGACATCAGTAGGTACAAAGGATGAGTCACAGGAGGCAAGCGGTAAGCAATTTCCATCGCACCACTTTTGGGGAAAAGTGGTTTTGGGTGGAGGGCGAGCGATTCCATAGAATGATTGATGCGTGGCATGGCACTGTTTGAAAACCGTCGGGCCATCGCGCGTTATTGTTCGGACGCGGATGGCTAGCGATATCATTAATAACCGTTGATCTCAGATGGGTTGATCGAATGACGATGGGGACGTGGAAGTGACGGGGATTTAATATGGAGGGCCCGACGCAATTAAACGTTAATTAATCTCATTGGGGGGAATCTGATTGGCATAGTTAATTAATCGTGAGGATTAATCAATTTGTTTGTAAAAATGCAGGAAAGTGATCGGGAAATGATTTAACCAAGGTTAGCGGTTAAGGGAGGTATTGGGGATTTTACAAAGGGTTTATAGTTTTAACCTTGGGAAAGGGAGTCGGGGGATTAAAATACACAGGGGAAGAATTATTTTTGTATTAAAACATGTTTTAATTATTTTTTCAATATACTTTTATTATATGATAATTAAATCAGATTAATCTAATTACCATAGGGGGCGGAATTTAATATTACGATATATTTAGCCAAAGGGGGCATAAAGTGGGTTTTTTATTTAAACATTTGGGAATAAATAACTTTGGCTAAAATTTATTAATGGGTTTTTGGGGATATTATATAAAAAGGAGTTATATATAATAGGAGAAGGTTATTTTTGTAAGGATTTAATACATAAAATCAATGTTAATATGACAAGGGGACAATGTAAACTCAAAATACATTAATATAACTAAGAAAGTGAAGATTTAAAAGCAAATTGCATTATAATCACTTCATCACTTAGACTTAGAATAAAATGTGATTTTGAGGGTTTTTTATGAAATAATGCATAATTTTCCTAAGTAAAATGGGATTTTACTTAGGAAAAGATGTTTAGAAATGAGTGAATGTGATGAAGAACGACTTCAAGTCAAAAGATAGTACAATTTCCTCTTGCTTAGGAGAAGGAAGATTTTCAAAGAATTCTTTAGGATTTCGGAAATTGTATGAATGAATTTGAGAATGCAAAAGTTTAATTTCATTTTCATAATTTTCAGAAATTATCTCAAGAACACATATTTTCAGTTTGGGAGAATATTTTCTTGATTTCAAAAGAAGAAATAAAGCTCTTAAAAAATCCTCATCAAGCTGAAGTTCTAATATCTCATCCCTCAAAATAGCTAGTGATTGTTTTGTGAAATTATCATAATTATCATCATACTGATCATGTAAGTCTAAAAAATCTTCTAAGAACCTTGATTTTCTTAGGAATAGGTCATTTTGTAATAGGTTGCATATTTTGAGGCTCCAACTTCACTCCTTCCTTTAAAACAATATGAACCAAATACTCGAATTCTTATTTCCCAAAAGCACATTTGGATATTTTTATATAAAAATGATTGTTCTCAATAATTTATATAACATTTCCACATGTTTAGTGTGGTATTCCCATGATTTATTATAAATATGTGTATTATGAAAGAAAACCAACACAAATTTTATAAGATGGGATCAAACAAAATTGTTCTTAAGTCGAGCCCGTCGGACTTCAAACGGCGATAAACCATAATTCAAACCAAATTCGCGTTCCAAAATAGCCTGCTGACGTAGGCCAATTTTGTGACGCGAAAACCAAATGAATTCTGCCCTAATATTTTTCGGGTCTGAAGTTGGGCTGGCGTGCGGAGGGAGAGTTGTGACGCGAATTTCTTATCAAATTCGCCCTAATCTTTTTCGGGTCTGGATTTCCACTGCGTGAGTGGCCCAAACAAAGATCCGCTCCAATCAATTTCTGCCACGTGTCTCAATTAAAACTTGCCCTGCTCCCGGATGCAGGTGCATTCGATGGCGTTTAAGGTGATGGGACATGGATGTGGCGATTTCATATCAATCGCGTTAAGATTTAACGCTGTTCAATTAAGTTCCAAGGTTTTCACATCAAATCGCATTAAGTTTTAACACTGTTCAAGATCGGACCTCCACTCCCGTTAGCAATTCTGCATGCTCCAATATGATCCGGCCTTCGGCTCTCATTAATGATCAGAGATTAATTATGACAAGCGTCCTTCGATTGCATTGATAAAATGGCATTTCGCTATGGTTTTTCAGACGAGCCGGTTCCTGGGTTACACTTCCTGCTCACTGTGACGAGAAGGGGAAGTGGCCAGCTGAACTGCTGCTTAGACCTTGCTACATATCTGCATTTCTCTCGGTCTGGTCCTTGTCTGTCTTCCTCTGTTTCTTGGAATTCTGCTTCTCCGTCTCCTCTTGTGCCCACTGCTGAGACTGCACCCATGCCTCGCCTATGTCATAAGATGCGTTGCCGCAGGGGGAGCACTAGAGGTCAACCCCTGTGCGCTCCCTCCAGCCCCTCAACTAAGTCGTCTTCCCAGTCCAGTGATTATCACATAGGTCGCTATCCAAATACTAGAAGTGGGCGGGGTCAGGTTGTAGGATCTGGCCACCGTATGGGCTCCCCTGCTCCACATTTCCCCAGCGCTTCACTTTCTCCCATGACGCGCTCTGTGAATTTTTCCTTTAATTTCTCTCTGAACTGCCCACGCATCACAATGACAATTACTGTGGTTTTCCGGGAGGAGGTCCAGATGGAAGAACAATGCACCCATCCGACGGGAATGAGCTCAGAAAAAGTTGGCCAGCATTCGGGCCTTCAGGAGGGGAGCGGTGGCATGACTGTGGAGGTAGCACCTAGCGATCCTGGACCTTCCAAAGGATGGTGCCGAATCGTCGAGGAGCCGGAGGAGTAGTTTGGTTAATTTGTTTTTCTTGCTTCGCGGCCCACTTAATTGGGCTGCTTTTAGATTATATTACTGTGCTGGACCTCTGTAATATTTCTGAATTCTGTAAACTTTCAAGACTGGTTTCCCCGTATGAGGGCAGTCTTCTTAATTTTTTGATTTTTTGATGACAAATTTGCCATGAGTCTGGGAAATGTTTTTGAATTTGGTGTAATTTTATTCCCACTGTTAATAGATTAACTTTACTTAGAAAAAAAATGTTGCCTTGTTTCTATTTTAATCCTGTTTTTTGAAATACAGAGCCATGTTTATATGATTTTTTATATTCGAAGCGCTGTGGGGTGGTTTATTATATTAATATTTCACGGTCGAATTATGTTCATAACAATTGGAAAAAAAAATGTCGCCTTGTTTCTATTTTAAACCTATTTTTTGAAATACAGAGCCATGTTTATATGGTCTACGTATTATACTCTTTCTCTGTATATCTACAGGAACCTTTTTTCTATGAACAGGGTGGATGTTGTAGCGAGCTACTAATAGAAACAAGCGAGCCTAAACCTTACATCTCGGATGCAACAGATGGTTACCAATACTCCTCACATGATTAGCGTTTTTCTCTGTTCAAGGATTTTGGGTACTTTAATTTGTATTTGGAACAATGGATGTCGGTACTCTATCTGTTGCTTTACTATTCTACATACTGCTATTTCACTTCCTTATAGATGCCTCGGGCATATTTGGATGCTTTCTCAGATTGTCGATAATATCCATGTGGACCGTCACTGGGTTTTATATCATGTCCCTGTATGTGACATGGGGTATTTTTCTATCATTGTCTGGGGTGGGACTTCCACTTTTCTGGATGGATATTTTGGTTCCAATATTCAGATGTGGAAATGTAATGACTTCATGGACTGTTTTACTTCATATAATATATTCAAAACAACGCTTTTTCTCTTATGAAAAAAAAATGATTAATGTTTATCACTCTGCCTTCAAAACAAGCGATGCTGGTTTATTGATATGGTCTGATGGTCTTTTTATATTTTGGACATATCACACTCCTCACATGATTAGCGTTTTTCTCTGTTCAAGGATTTTGGGCACTTTAATTTGTATTTGGAACAATGGATGTCGGTACTCTATCTGTTTCTTTACTATTCTACATATTTCTATTTCACTTTCTTATAGATGCCTTGGGCATATTTGGATGTTTTCTCAGATTGTCGATAATCTCCATGTGGACCGTTACTGGGTTTTATATCAAGTCCCTGTATGTGACATGGGGTATTTTTCTATCATTGTATGGGGTGGGACTTCCACTTTTCTGGATGTATATTTGGGTTCCAATCTTCAGATGTGAAAATGTAATGACTTCATGGACTGTTTTACTTCATATAATATATTCAAAACATCATTTTTTCTCTTGTGAAAAAAAAAATGATTAATGTTTATCACTCTGCCTTCAAAACTAGCGATGCTGGTCTATGTTGCTGGTTTATTGATATGGTCTGATGGTCTTTTTATATTTTTGACATATCACACTCACATGATTAATGTTTTTCTTTGTTCAAGGATTTTGGGTACTTTAATTTGTATTTGGAACAATGGACATCGGTACTCTATCTGTTGCTTTACTATTCTACATACTGCTATTTCACTTTCTTATAGATGCCTCGAGCATATTTGGATGCTTTCTCAGATTGTCTATAATCTCCATGTGGACCGTTACTGGGTTTTATATCAAGTCCCTGTATGTGACATGGGGTATTTTTCTATCATTGTCTGGGGTGGGACTTCACTTTTCTAGATGTATATTTGGGTTGCAATCTTCATATGTGAAAATGTAATGACTTCATGGACTGTTTTACTTCATATAATATATTCAAAACAACGTTTTTTCTCTTGTGAAAAAAAAAGTGATTGTTTATAGTCGAAGCATTGCGGGGTGGTTTAATATATTATTATTTCACGGTCATTGGAACGCCCACAATTCATAACAAATATTGGAGATTTACTGTCCTGTTTTAAAGTTTCATTTTTTTTTTTTAAATTGAACCCACCGTCAGTATACCGACGCCTTGTAAGCGTCGGAATTGTGACAGCTTAAAAACGTCAGACCACATTTCGTCGAAATTGCGACAGTTTACAAATGTCGGAAGAGCGACGTTTAAAACATCGGACCACATTTCGTTGGAATTGCGAAAGTTTACAAACGTCGGAAGAGTGACGTTCAAAACGTCGGACCACATTTCGTCAAAATTGTGACAGTTTACAAATGTAGGAAGAGCGAAGTTAAAAACGTTAGACCACATTTCGTCGGAATTGCGACAGTTTAAAAATGTCGGAAGAGCAATGTTAAAAACATCGGACCACATTCCCTCGGAAGTGCGACAGTTTACAAACGTTGGAAGCGCGATGGTTTGGGAAATGTCGGAAGAGCGATGCTTGTTTGGAAGCGATGGAAAAAGTGTCGGTAGTGCGACACTTTGTAAATGCGTCGGAATTGCGACGGCATGGTAAACCACACTTTTCTCATCCTCGAACTGTCGCTCTTGCGACGACTATGTGTCGGAATAGCGAAAATTTGGCCGTTAGAAATTGTGCCAAATTTTCTAGTGCAAACTTGAAACCTATTTCAGATTTGCTGATGGAGCATCGCGATGGTCTCAAAACTTAGCTGCAACCGCCTAGGTCATCTACCACCCTGACCGATCACCACTGTGTTCAAACGGCGTGTGCATCGGATCAAAAACAAATAATTAGGCAGAATATAACGCAATCATCGGATTATGTGCAAGGCCCTCCATCAGGGCATCCGCCATATGCATGTCTACCTCGATTCCTAGTTAGTAGTATCACAGCTGAACCAAACATTTGAAACCAAAGGGGTACACCGATAAGAGCCCCAGCATTGCCCTAAAGGGAGAGTACCTGGCTTAATCTCAAAAATATTTTTGGCCAAATACTTATAGCAAAAATAAACAAAAGTTACACCATGGATCACCAACTTGAACCCTATTTCAGATTTCTTGTTTCTTGAAGGAGCATCGCATATCGCAATGGTCTCAAACTTAGTGCAGCCACCTAGGTCATCTACCACACGACCGATCACCCTTGTGTTAACACGACGTGTGCACTCGGATTAGCAACTAAATAGCTCAGAGAATATAACTAAAGTCATGGATTATAATGCGAGGCCCTCCATCAGGGCATCCGCCATATGCATGTCTACCTCGATTCCTAGTTAGTAGTATCACAGCTGAACCAAACATTTGAAACCAAAGACACACACCTGTTTAGAAAATATTTTTGTGCCAAAAGATTAAGCATACAATTTGATTACATTACATTTTCACATGTATCAAGGAATCAAAACCAAGCAGCTGATCGCATAGCTAACAATATCCTAGACTGGAATGCATCTCGAATAAACCATCATACATAAAAAACCAAAAACATAGATATCCATCAGCATATCACAAAATGTATAAACCAAATTAGATAGCACACCACATAGAGCCGCAAAAAAGGTCTCTCATATATATATCAAAAAATATGTGTATCTGAATACAAAAAAAAGTGTCGCTGACCCATTGGCTAGCCTAAAGACACAAAGTTCATCAAAAATAATGGAATCATCCTCATAAAGGGTGCTTTCCCTATGTAAAAAAATACTCTAGGGGGTGCCCCCTGAAGAGGAGCACCTGGACCCACCACTGCTCCTGGTGCCACCACCGGAGCTGATTTCCCCACTGCAATTGCTACCCGTCGTAGACTGGTCCGATAATCCCTCTTGCAGGCCATCACCGTCTCTAGCCAAACCTCCTCGAAGTCATCCATGAAACCTCGAGTAGGCATCCCCTGGGTCAAGTGGTCCACTTGACCTTGGAAGTCCTCTAGAGCGGTCACCTGAGCCGTAAGTACTGCAATACGTGCCTCAACCACATCTGTACGAGCTCGATCGGCCACAACCTCAGCTGCAACCAAGCTTCTGCCCTCACTAGAAGGGCCAACACCATCCCCACCAGGTCCACCAACACCACCACCCGATCCACCTACGCCACCTCCCCCCTGACCACTACGAGGTCGTAACGGAGGATCATGACCCACCAAACGGGCCACTGGGTGACCTACCTCGCCAACATCTGCAGGAGTAACCAAAAGAATGTTAGTGTCAATAAAAAAACATACAAGTACATAAAAACTAGAACAAATGCAAAAAAATATAACTCATACCTGTAGGACCGCAAACATAACCGAAAGGGAGACCGATATCTGGATCACCCTGAAAGTCCATCCCCGCATAAGGGTATGGCAGGAACATCTATAGGTTGGCCTCAAACCAGGCTTCTATCATGTCATTCTAATAATGACCCACCATGCTACCACTGCCGCACGGCATCACCGGAGCCCACCTCCTCATGTGTGGCTCCCGCGGCCCCCCAATAGGCACCGCTACAATTGGCCTCAGCAACACCACCCTCTCATACATAATGCTACACAGGATGCAAGCGTATGCAAATGATTTGGATCCACATTGGACCCTGTTCAGTTTTGACACCATGCCATCAAAACAGAAGCGGGCGAAATTGAAAAAATGCCCACCCCTCAAACAGTGTAAAAATCCCACCTCTGGGCCCAATGCCCGATGTGGAGCAAACAACCCCGCTAGTTGCACAATAATAGCCAGAGCACACCGCTTGGCCACATGTGTCATTGATGCACCCCTCGGTAAGAGGCGCACCACCGCAATGACGCCTCTAGAATCTGTCTAGGTTCACTCTCCCAGCAGAGAGTGGATACCTCAGAGCCTCACCCTGAGGCAGTAACCCGGTCACGAAGTATATATCCGTCTTCGGACTGATAATCAAGTTCATCCCCCTCAGTAGGAACATATTGTGCCTCCTGTGCCAATTTTGTATAATATAACATAACAGTTGGTCCTGAGATCGAAGGAACTCGTTTTCAGCAAACTTCAGAAGGCCCCATGCGGCCAACTGACGATGTGCCCCAGCATTAGCAGCTAGAGCAGTCTGGATCTCGGGCCAATCTCACTCTCTCCACACCAACCTACCAAGAAACACAGGCACCCATAAGTACAGAGGAAAACATAAAAACAGACAAAAATCGAAGTATTTTTGTCACCCTGGCCTTTGCGCGCCTGTCTCATAGACAGACGCGCCTGTTTTCTTCATAGGTGTGTCCTTGTGTGCAAAAATGAGGGAACAACTCGCTCTCACGCACCTGTCCCTCAAAAATGTGTGCAAGGGGGGCGCCTCTTTGCCTAGATCGCCTGCACAATATAGGGAAAAAAATACCTTTGAGGCCATACAAACCCAATTTGTATGGCTCCCTACACCATCAAACTGAAAAAATTGAAATGCAGGACGTCATGAAAGTTACCTCGGCATAATATTGCTAATCCCTAGTACACGGGCTGACCGCAACGGCAAGAAAGGCTCTGCAATCACCTCTGATCTCCCAAAACTGAACAAGTACAAATGAATAGGATTAGGGCCATAATCCCATATTTATCGCCCTTTTCCAGAACTTCAGAGGTCCATAACAGGAGATCAAAAGGTCCATTCCACAAACCGTAAGTTGCACCATCATCAGTATGCCATAATGAAGGAAATCAATGCCATGCATTCGCTTTCTAGGAAAAATAATATTTTAGCATCGACAGGTATGCACCCTCCCATATTCCTTTCTAAAGTTGAGGTCTTTCAATAATATTTGATGAAAAGAAGATGCTTTCACTTGAGGTAGTTTTTTTTGCAGGAAGAACCTGCAAACCATTCACAAAACCATCAACAAAAAGTTCCGGAGTAGGTATCATTCTACCCTCAGCATGATAGAATCCCAGAAAAATTTGCATATCTTGACATCATTTCTCCATCAGAAATAAACCATAGGATCCTCATACCTGACCACGTTTATCATCACCTCACCCTGCATATGATAAATGTCTTTGTTGGTCGGTAGAGCCTCCCCTCCATGGCACTCGTCACCCAAAGTAGACCATATATCACCTCACAAGTGACGCCATGGCCATACCATTTCAGTCCAGGAAGCACCTCATGCCCATCCATCTATCATGCATAAGGTCAAGTTTACCATTCAAACTCAAAACCCCCTTCCCGTATGACCAGGTTGTACAAGAAGAATTGAAAGCACACATTCGCGCATCGCATTTTGCCTACCATACCTCCATCAACATAATCCCATCTGTGACATTTTCCGCTTCATCAACCCCGCACGTGAGACCAACCAATGGGACCCCAACCCTCAGCAAAACATCGTCTTCACACCTTTAGTGAGCGACCCCTTTTTTCATGCTTTGGGGTACCCGT
The DNA here is from genome assembly GCA_034641835.2 of Pinus albicaulis. Taxonomy (NCBI): domain Eukaryota; kingdom Viridiplantae; phylum Streptophyta; class Pinopsida; order Pinales; family Pinaceae; genus Pinus; species Pinus albicaulis. The sequence continues at coordinate 634,915,861 of CM076576.1, read as the reverse complement.
CTTTGTTTTTTGTGCAAACCAAACCTCATTATTTTATTCTTTTGGTAAGTGTACAAAGATCGCAAACAATGCCCTTCACCACTTTGCCCTCATATTTCATCTTTTCCCCCATGGCAGCAGTCCCTCATTCCCCTTGGTCAGAGTATTTCACCCCCATGCACGCACCATCACGACATTCATAGCTGGTTCACACCGGCCCTGGTAGTCTTAGTGACTCCAGGGATTTTTCCTTCAGAAATACCTATGACTGTCGCCAAGCTGCTAAAGTATACTCTGACCTCAGGCCATTGAACCGCCATCATCTATTTTCAGTCACTTCTCACCAACATGCCTATGTTAAACCCATCACATCTAGGTCCCCTACCCCTCAGGTCCGCAACCTATGGTTTGGTTAAGGTTTGCTTTTTGTCGACCTCGACACCTCTTTTCCAAAAAGGAAGTGGTACCTTGGATCACCCCTCCCCATCCAAAGGGGTATCCTCGAGTGGTAGTGTGGGAGACATCATTGTCCATAGATGTCATTGATCCTCCTAAAATTCGACTACAACAAAAGCTTTCATGTCACGATGGTATCGTACCTTACAACCATTGCACTTTTATCAGATTCGTCGAAGACCCGTGCCTCCATAAGCACCTCTGACAACAATGCTTACATGGGAAGGTCCCAACTAGTACATATGGGTACATTACGCAGTGAGATGCCATACCAAGATTACGAATATGGTACCACTTTCCACCTATCGTCAAATAAAAAATGCCCCTAAGGGCATCAAAAATCATCGTCAACAACCACCAACATCACTACCACAGTAGTGGCATAGACAACACATGTATTTGTCAATTTTGTTTAACTAGCTATAGCATCACGAGCATGGGACATGCCCGCGTCATTGAAATTTTGTATATATGTTATATATTTTGTTTGCTTGCAAGGGATCCCTTAGGCCATGGTTATCTCGGAAACGGTGCAAGGTGTTGTCAATTCCAAGATTCACGCAGGCCTCTCTCTCTCTCTCTCTCTCTCTCTGCATATGATACAGAAAAGAAACTATAATTTATTTCGGCTATACAATTCTTCCTAGACCTCACACATTAGGGGGAAACTGTTAACACTGGAAAATTTTACAGCAGAAGACGACATCACTTATTATCAAGTCTAAGGATTTACAAGGCAGGAACACATTATGGCATCAAGAAGTATTAAAATCTATAAGATTTTGAGAAAATCAGATTTGAACTAGTCATAAATGTTGAATTGCACACTTTATCCTTCAAGAAGAGCACCTTTGCGCGCCTTTTTTCCCGATAAGCGTGCATTCCTAGAAATAGCAAAAGGTCACTTTCCGGGACCACACCAAGCAAAGTACAGTTACTCCTTATATGAAATCTGCCTAAGGATAGCCACCAGCACCTCCTTGGACGCTATGTGAGCACACAATGGAATCATACCTCTCCCTTGGGTCACCATCCATCATGTACCAAGGGAGAGAAGAAGGATTTGAAACTCACCTATATAAAGCCACCAAGAGATGAAGAAAGGGTGATCACATTGTTATGCTGGCCAAAGTTTCCCAAGCAACACCAGCAGTGTGTGACCCGGAGCTGGAGCTAAAGAGGACTCGATCGTTGGCCACCCAACATCCTAGTCCACCATAGCAGAGAGAGAGAGAGAGACTGCATCAAAGGCAGAGCTTGGAAGAAAACATCCTTGCATCGGGACCTAGAGCCATTGCCTAGGGGCCCTTTGGCAAGTGGGTAAAATTTCTTCTCCATTTCAAAAATTTAATAAGAAGAGCCCATCGAGCCATCATTTGCATTTTTATCATTCTGAATCTCTTTATAGCTTTTGTATATTTGTGTTGTAGTTTTAGTTTAACCAGAGCATACTTTAGCATACTATTTCCACTAAATTTTATGCTTTTGAGCTCCCCCACTTTCTGCTTGTTACCAATAGTTTAAAGAGTAGACCACACTCTTTAAGCTAGTGTGACTTCGTACACCCATGCGACTAATCCACTACAATAGTGGTGATTGAAGAAAAGACTCATATAGGTAAAGATCCTCCCCAAAAAGGGTTGGAGTTAAAGGCGTCTTGTCTTGTGGGATTTCTTCAATCAAAATCAAACCAGGTGGAAGTATTTTTCCGTCAGGCCCAAAGCATTAGGGAAGTTTTGAGGTCTAGAATGGGCCTCCTAAGAAAAATGTACAAAAAAAATAAATTTTATAAGAACCAATAGGATTCAAGATGATGATGTCAACCATGGGGGATGATTCACCATTTTTGGAGTAAAAATGTAAAAATAATAAAATAATAAAACTACTTTTTCAACTCGTATTTTTAGCTCATCTCCCAAAGGTTTTACTCAAATTTTGAGCGGGAGAACTCATTGGATGCAAAATTTAATTCCTCATCCAAGGAGTACCCATGTTGCATAATTTCGATGGACCCCACTAGATGAAAATGAGAAATACATGAAAAAATGTGTTTTCAATCACGTTTTTCATGTATTTCTCATTTTTTGTATAGCAGAGTCCATCGAAAGAATGCAACATGGATACTCCTTGGATGAGAAATCAAGTTTTGCATCCAAAGAGTGATTCCACTCGAAATTGTAGTAAACCCGTAGCGAGATAAGTTGAAAATATGAGTAGATTTTTTTCTTTTCTTTTTTCCCTCTAAAATTTAATGATGTAATATAATATTATTTTATTATTTTCACTATTATTTTATAATTTCCTTAGGAGGCCTATTTTAGACCTCAAAATTCCCCTAATGTATATTTCAGGAAGTTGACTGTGTGATATGGTAGACTCAATGGCTACAGAAACTTGTGGGATGACCAATGGATGAACAAATTCCAGTTGTTTGACTTCGGGATTCAGATTTTCTGGCAAATAAGAGACAGGATTTGGATCAACTTCTGGTTGAAAAACGCGGGGTTCAAGAGGTATGGTCTCACTGATTGGATGGATCGTGACCACGGGTAGCTGTGAGGACTTCATCTCAACAATAGTAGACGAACCAGGATGTGTAGAAACAACTTGTGTCAACTCTGGTATATGGGAAGATGATGCTTCAGCAGAGGTACTGATAGTACTGGTTTCGTTAGAGTGATGTTGCCTTCGCCGACCAAGAGTAACTTCTGGTGGTAAAGGTGGTTTCAATGCTAATCTATGTGAACGACGAGGAAAAGCATTTTTTTCTTCCATGATGACTGATTTATTTTAACCAAAAAAAAATAAAAAAAAATAAAAGGGTAATGCTAGGCAAAAGGTTTACCAAGTAACTGTGAACTGCAAAATACCTCCTGGCGAACCAAGAACTACGGGCAGAAAATCTCCCAAAATTCGATGTTCGGTGTATCACAATTTACAAGGCAGCTGACTCGATTCACTATGGATGGATAGCAACCTAAATTTTTCCTCCCAAATATACCTAAAGGTACGTGGAGGCCCAAGTCCATATTAGCACTTTCTAATGTGAAACCGCATAGTGAGAGCACCCATTTATACTTTTCATACTGTAACACCACCCGATATACCTGAAAGTACGTGGATGAGCTACGATATACCTATGTATGTGGAGTGAGGTATCACACTCAGAATGTATCACAGACAATTAACGATAGCTACTATGTTTTACGACGCTGGAACACGTCTCTAGCCTAGACCTTCCAAATGTTATCATTATCATTCCAATGCTTTGTTAGGTAAATTGATTTAAATTTTAAGGTGATCTTGTTTATCAATTTTCCTTTCAAGGTTCATCGCGATGATGTATTGGAAATTCCTAAAATGGAAACTAAAATGATAAGAAATATTTTCACTTTTAGTTTTTTCAATGAAAATCCTAGCTACTAGAGGGAAAGAGAAATCGATTTGAGAGAAAACAATCAAAGAGAACAAACTAAAATGCAACTTTCCTAATTGTTCCTATGCAAAACACACAATCCACTACATGAAAATTCAGGTTTTTCTTTTCAGTCCCTTTAATGTAAATGCAGAAAAGGAAACTAAGTGCATAAAATCAATAAAAACAAATGCCCTTTACTTTGAGAAATGAGGAATTGAACAACAATTTCTCTTTTTAGGAAAAATGAAGATTTTAACTACAATTTATCCTATTAGGAAACGAATAATTTAACAAAAATTTGCTTTTAAAAAGAAAATAGATCTAATTCAGTAATGAAAATACTTTGAAATTAATTCGTCAATGATAAAGAAAAAAACTTTAAATAAACATTGAACAAACTTTTATTTCAAAGGAGGAAGAGGTAGGTAAAATCACTGGTCAATATGAGGCATCAGACACTTTGAAAACACAGCAAACAACAAACTGAAATCAAATGCAATGACAAATTCAATGGAATTTGGTTGAATCTAGGGGGCAACGCAGTCTCTAATGGGAGACAGTGCGTTGCAATGCACCCCTTAGTGGGAGACAGTGCTATGTAAAGCACGACGTCCTGTTCAATAGTGCGTTGGGTGTAGCAGAGAACAAAAACTCAGGTTGTTTAACACACTTATAATGAAAATTTGAATTCAAAAATCCTAATATTTCAGAGTAAATGCTACTGGGTGAGGAAAAATACACCAAGGATGAAGGGTAAACTCCCCAACGAAGTTGCCAATTTTTTATGCGGAATTATGAATTACGGATAAAACATTCTTCCCTAAATGTGGTGCATTGCATATAGAACAACAGGTTAAAGACCTTGCAGATACTTTTCCTAACAGTATATAGACACACAGAATAGATCAAGAAAATTACTTGGAGTCCAGGTGCTTCCAATTCTCCTTCTGTCGCTCTTGTTGTAGCTTCAAATCCAAGCTAGATCACCAAAATATTTCCTGCAAGAATGAACACTAAACAACAAAGAGATAGCAATATACAGATGCATATTCAAGTTATTCAGTTAAATCAATGAAACATGAACCATATACATTAGATAAGAATTCATAATATGAAAGACAAAAGCTTATATAGATACATATGTGGGAAATTAAACAACAACCTTTATTAATGGATAGAAGGGGAGGTTACAACCAGTGATTGATTTGATGTCACCATCTCCAACATCATCCCAGCCTCATCACAATGAACATCTCTCTAGTAGCATATCACTCAAATCAATTCCTCAATTGAAATTCCAGAACAATGAGAATTTCACTCCCAATTGACCAACACACCCTTGAGTGTCGGGAAGTGTTTTGCAGAGCACCTTTGAATGGAGGTACCTACATATGCAACACACTTAGCCCCTTGAGAGACTGCGTTGGTGAGCTCATAGGTGTTATAATATATACTTAAAATCTTGGAAATATTTCAATGGAAGTCAGGAATGATTTGTCTTTGTTCTTTGTTTTAGGGCGCGTAGCAACTGAAATGATAGGGGATGATAGACCCTATTCATGGTTCTAGGGATGATGTCCATTTTAACCAGGTCATTGGGAACGGTGCCCAAATTGACCTATAAAAAATAATTAGGGTTTAATTTGTCAATTCTTAATAATTAACATTTGTTTCCAATTGTTGGTAAACTACAATATTGGTGTTGCAATAATTAGGGTTTTATATCTCATGAATTTTTTTGATGCAATATTAGAACAAGTGCAAGAATTCAAGGTGTGAGCAGTTTCTAGGTAAACTAGGGTTTTGTTTTGCAAGTTCCCGAAACCTTTCTCTAGAATTTCTAGTGTTGCTTCTTGAAGTCCACAAACCCCATATTGACATTAAACACCCAATATTTGGCATCATTTTCAAGGATGCACTTAGGAGATATGCCTTGGTGACCTGCTACAATTTGGTTTGATCTTTACCTAGTTTTTCTTGAAAGTTTTTTATTTTGTTTCTTTCTTGCATATATTTCTTATCCTTTTGAGCTTTTTCATTTCTAGGGTGCTATAAGAACCCCCCTATATATATATATACACACACATTACCCCTGTGATGATAGAATATACCAGTTGGATTGTTAAGTGTAGAAATTACACCAATGGATTCAATTGGATCATGTAATGCACTAAAATAAGATATTGAACCCTTCTACAATATTTGTGGAATATAAATCATGATCGCTCAATCACATGCAAGTAAGTGAAAGAAGTAAATCAATCCACAACACTAGATATTTATTGGGGAAAGAAACCACTCAAAACCCCTCCATATTTATTGTATAATCAACCAAGGAATCATGAAACAATAAAATGTATTTGTGCTCACCGCAACCTCATACACTCTATCAGTTTCTTTACACTGATCTAGGAAAAATTTGACAAACACATAGCCAATTATCAACCTACCCTTAGCCTACCCTGCTTACGAAATCCCTAGAGAATTAAACCCCTATTAAATGGGAAATTCAGCCTTCCTTGATTTGCAATTCATCATGGGCTTCTTGTGGTTATATAACTACATATGGGCAGTTTTATAAAAATAAAACTGATAGTTTACTTGCCTTGAACCTTTTTCTCAATTGGGTCTCCTCCAGAATTAGCATGCATGCATCTATAAATAGTGAATCATTAGTTACTTGGTAGATCACTACTGGTGAATTAAATCTACTTTAATTCATTTGATCTTCCACTAGCCCATCAAATAGTTAGAACTAGTTAAACTGATTTTAACTCAATTAATGTGAGTTAACTAATCCCACTCACACTACACTAGTGCTACAACTACAACTGGACCCTGTTAATAATAGAATCACTCTACATGCCTATCCTTTGACCCTCAACTCAAAATTATTGAGCTAACTAAGTTTATCACAGTTAGTTAACTATTACAAGTTGTTATGAGATAAGATTACAATTAATTTCCCAATTTATTTAAAAATTGGTTGCACACAAATGTGTCACTAGGATCCATCACTGTGTGACATGTGATCCCACACTAGTGTTTGCGTTTCATTTTCTTGTTGAATTTAAACACTCCCTCTCAACAAGAAGGGATTATCTGCTACCCGATATTGCCTCTATGGTATTCAAATTTTCTCTTCGCAAGCACCTTCGTCAAGATATTTTCATCCTGATCCTCCGTGGGAATGTACTGCAACAACATAATGAGCCTCTGAACAAAATATATAAGATGGTGGTACCATATGTCAATATCATTGGACTTATCATCGAATACTATATTAACCGATATTTTTATACAACTCTAGTTATCACAATATATCAGTGTCGAATCCATCTAATGACTGAAAAAACCAACAAGTACCTTCCTCATTTAGATGGCCTCACATGCAGCCTGACTATCTTCCATGTACTCTTCCTCGACTAAACTTAGTGTAACTGATATCTGATTCCTGTTATACCAAGAAGTTGTCGTTGATCCTATGCTAAAGATGCCCCCTGATGTGCTCTTCCTGTTTGATGGACTACTTGCCTAATCTGCATCGGTGAAGCCTTTAAGCTTCACTCTCTCTCTCTGATTTTACCATAATCCATACTTTGTAGTACCCCTAAGATATATCAACACATGCTTCCCCTTATTTTAAAAGAGCTTGGTAGGCTTAACCATAGCTTGACTAAGCTATTTAATTGCATAGCATATGTCTAGTCGTGTGTTCACCAAATACATAAGCTTACCTACAAGCTACCTGTAAATAGTAGAATCCACTACCTCACCCAAAATAACATCCTCATTCCTCTAGTTACCTGCAAGAGGAGTCTCCATGGGTTTTCTTCCCTCCATGTGAAACTTCCTCAGAATATCCTTGGCATACTTTCCCTGATATACAAATAGATCCCCATATCTTTGCCATATTTCCAAGCCAAGGAAATAGTGCAAGGGACCCATTTCCTTCATCTCAAAATCTTTTACAAGATCCTCTTTGCAAGAAGTTATGAGCTACTCATCACTTGTCAGTATCAGATAATCAACATAAAGTAAAATAATCAAAAGCTTACCATCAACCACAGTATGATATGGGTTTGCATCCGCTGCACTCTTTGTGAAGCCCAACCGGTGAAATAGATGTTGATCCTAGTGTACCAAGCACGAGGTACTTGCTTCAGCCCATACAATGCTCTCTTCAGTCTGCACACAAGCGACTCCCTATCAAAGGTCTTAAAACATTCTGGCTGCTCAATGTACACTTCTTCCTCAATAACTTCAATGAGAAAGGATGTATTTACATCCATTTGATGTATCTTCCACCCCATATGTGTTGAGAGTTCAAGGATAGATCTAATTAATGAGTAACTTGCAACTGGTGAAAAAGTATCCTCATAGTCAATCCACTCTATCTATGAGAATCCCCAAGCCAAAAATCTAGCCTTTTATTTCTCCACACTCCTACTACTGCTTACTTCACCTTGTAGATCCACCTGGATCCAACCATTGACTTCCCCACTAGTCTTGGGACCACTTCCCATGCACTATTTCTGATAATGGAGTCATACTGCCCAACCATGGCATCAACCCATGTTGCTTGTTGCACTACTTCCTCAAAAGAGGATGGTTTTTTTACAACACACTTGCTCATAAGAGTCATGTATCCAGTGTACCTATATGGGGACCTTCTCTGTCTACATTGTGATTTAGGTGCTCCTACATGCATTGTTGCATCTAGAAATAATATGTCAGCCTCTCTGGTGTGCTTCCATTTTTTGTGGATGGCTTTGCATGAGAGGTTTCTGCCACTCCATGATCCTCTACTTTTGGTTGCTACACATCCTGAGGTTCATCCTTTGGAACTAAGAGTTCCTCATCTGCATGTAAGTCAAACTCCCTCTCAAAGGAAAATCACATGGCTTTCTCCTCATCAAATTTAACATCTCTCCTGACAAATGTCATCATGCTAGCCATAAAATACAACCGATAGTTGTGGGGAGTATTAGTGTACTCCACAAATATCCCAACCTCTGAAGTTGATTCTAGCTTATTCTTGGCATAGTTGGTCACATAGAAATATACAAATGAGCCAAAAATTTTAAAATATGAAACATCCGGTTTCTTACCTGAAAAATCCTCCTCTAGTGTAGTCATGCCAAGTATCTGATGAGGAATATGGTTCTACACAAATACCATTGTATTGCATGCCTATTCCCACAGATGCAATGGTAGGCCCTGATCTTGTAGCATAGCTCATGTTGCTCCCACAATTGTTCTGTTCTTTCTTTCTGCAACCCCATTCTATTGTGGGCTAAATTCCTTCATTAGCACAGAAGTTCTTGAATTCATTAGAGATATACTCACCACCATTATCGCTCCTTAGAGCCTTCACCTTCTTCCCTGTATCTTTCTCTACCAGTGCTTGAACTCACGAAAATTGGAGAACACCCGATCTTTCTTCCACAGAAAGAAGATCCAACACTTTCTAGAAAAATCATCAAAAAAAATCACATAATACCTGTGCTTTGCTATGGAAGGTTTAGATAATGGTCCACACACATTTGAGTGAACTCTCTCAAGGATTTCTGCTTCTCGGTTCTCCTTCTCATTAAAAGTGGCTTTAGTATACTTCCCCATGGTACATCCCTTGCGTGTGTCTATCTTCACAAGGGTACCCTTTGGAAGACTTGTAGAAATTTGTTGCATGATCCTCAAAGAACTGTGGTGTAGATGGCCCAATCTCCTGTGCCATAACTCACTTTTATCCCGGCTCACCGCCTTCCCTACTTTACTGCTCAATGCTGTGAGGCCATATACATCAAAGTTGTATAGGTTATTCACATGAACCCCAATATTCTTTACTTATGTTGTGGCTTTGTGACAAAGGAATTCATTTCCTTCACTAAAAACCACATCATATCCAAGATCCTCCAACATAACAACTGAAACTATTTTTTTTTCCATCCTAGTACATGCATGGCATATTTAATAAGAAAGTTTTACCTTACTATCTTTGGAAAGTAGCTATACCAATCCCAGTGGTGCTATACCTCTCTTCATCACCCATCTCGATGTGAATCCAAAGATCCTTCTCCTCCAAGCTACTAAAGAGTTCTTTGTTTCCCGTCATGTGGAAAGATGCTCCACTATCCAAGTACCACATAGATCTCATCACAGCTAAAGCCATGCATGTGATGAGAGAGAAGTCCAACTCAAACTGTGAGGCCAAAGCTTCACCCGATGCAGCTCCTGGAACCTTCTTGTTGTTCTTCTTCTTTTGTGGACAATTTGTGGCATAGTGCTCATGATCATGATAATGAAAAGATTTCACCTTTGACATGTCACGCTTCTTGCCTTATTTGTTGGTATCAAATTTGGAATGGGACTTTCTCACCTTCCCCTTATTTTCCTTACCATCCATGGCAGAATTTCCTCATCATTAGTCTTGGATGAGGATCCATCCCTAGTATTATGTCAAAACTCTTCTTGTACCAAATTTGACCATAGTCGCTCCAATTTGGTAACTTCTCCCTCCCATTCACAGAGTCCTAGTAACTATGCCAACTCTTGGGAAGGCCTAGAAGTGCTAGACTCACCAAGTTAGCATCAGCTACAGTAATCCCAACACTTCCAAGCTCATCTCGACATTGAGTGAACTTGGTCAAGTATTTCTGGATTGTGTCGCCCCTTCTCCATTTTGATTTTCCTGAGCTTGTCCTTGAGTGCCAATTTTTTGTGGTCACTGCTGCTTTGAAATAGATCTATCAAGGCCTTCCACATAGAATATGGAGTTTCCTTTCCATGGATACTCGAGACAGTATGATCTCGAATTCCTTCTAACAATATCCTCCTAGCCTTTTCTACCTTTCTTCTGCCATGCATCAAGAAGTTGGGAATCTATTGTTGCAGGCTTGGGAATATCATTATCTATAAATTCCTTCAACCAATTTACCTCTAAAACTCCCTCCATATTTTCCTTCCATTAAATATAATTCAAACTACCCTCAAGTGCATATTCGAGTCTCAAGCCATTGAAAGACATCTTGATCAGCTTATAGCTCCAAATAAAGTATCTGCAAATTTGAATACTGTTCAACAAAAAATCAATTTATTCTTCACTATTTTGATTCCTGACGCTCTGATACCATGTAGAAATTACACCAATGGATTCAATCCGATAATTTAATGTAATAAAACAAGATACTAAATCCTTTTACGGTATTTACAGAATATAAATCACGATCTCTCAATCACATGAAAGTAAGAGAAAGAATTAAATCAATACACAACACCAAATATTTCCTGGGGAAAGAAACTGCTCAAAACCCTTCCATATTTATTGTATATTCATCCAAGGAATCATGAAAAAATACAATGTATTTATGCTCACCATAACCTCATACACTCTACCAATTGCTTCACACTTATCTAGGAAAATTTGGAAAAACACATAGCCAATTATCAGCCTACCCTGCTTACACAATCCCTAGAGAATTAAACCCCTATTAAATAGGAAATTAAACCTTCCTTCATTTCACAATTCATCATGGGCTTACTGTGGTTATATAACTGCATCTGGGCAGTTTGCTAAAAATACAACTGATAGTTTACTTGCCTTGAACCTTTGTCTCAACTGGGTCTCCTCCAGAATTAGCATCCATGCAGCTATAAATAGTGAATCATCAGTTACTTGGTGATCACTACTAGTAACTTAAATCTATTTTAATTCACTTGACCTTCCACTAGCTCATCAAACAATTATAACTAGTTCAATTGATTTTAACTCAATTAATGTGAGTTAATTGATCCCACTCACACTACACTAGTGATACAACTGCAAATAGATCCTGATAATAATATAATCACTATACATGTCTATCCTTTAGCCCTCAACTCAAAATTATTGAGCTAACTAAGTCTATCACACTTAGTTAACTATTGCAAGTAGTTATGAGATAAGATTACAATTAATTTTCTAATTTATTTAAAAATTGGTTGCACACTAATGTGCTGCTAGGATCCATCACTGTGTGACCATGATCCAAACTTGTGTGTGTCTATTTCATTTTCTTGTTGAATTTCAGTAGAGAATAGGAAAATGGTATTTTGAGGAATATTCTAATGAGGAGTTTTGATGTTGTTGCAGAGATATACAAATCATCCAATGATGAACTTGAGTGCAAAAATCAGTATTTTTCTTGAAAATTTTAAAAATGATGTTACATGTTCCCTTTGTTCATAATTGAATGATTTTCAGGAAGGGAAAATGTGAGATAGAATTGAAGAACCATTTTTGATCTTTTGCACCAACTATAGAAATATGCATTTACTCATAAAGTGTCCACTTAGCAATATACAAGTTTTCAAAATTTGCGAGTGGAATTCAAAAGAAAAATTCCCATCACTACTAGGACTACTAAAGGTACTAAGTAAATCAATTAAGGAATAAAATAAACCACCAGGTATAACTTAAAACCCATCATCATTTAATACTTGGACTAATACATATTATCCTCAACAAGTTCCTCCAGAAAATTATAATCATGGATTTTCATGCAAACGTTTAGTCCTCATCCAACTGAACATCCTCTCTTTTGGCTGCAGTGGCCCTCTCCCTAGACCTCATCCTTGAGCCAAATATACCAATGGCCTCACGAATGGTTTGGAGTCTTCTCTATAGGGCAGTCTCCCATGCAAATTCAATTACATGAGCTTCAACAACAACCATAATTTCCACTCAATGCACCACTAAGTTATCATCCTTCATGGTCCTAGTTACCTGTGCAACCTTTCTTTAACCCTAACCCTAATATGTTCTCTAGACTGAACCTTAGTACAATCCCTAATCCAAAATCTAGACCTAAACCTAGTCCACACTCTAATTCAAACCATAGACATAACCCTAGTCCTAACCCTATTCCACACTCTAATTCAAATCCTAGACCTAACCCTAGTCCACACTTTAATTCAAACCCTAGACCTAACCCTATTCCACATCCTAATTTAAATCCTAATCCTAGACTTAACCCTAATTCAAACAAGGAGTTTACACAACAATTTAAAACATGTGTTATTCCCGTTGATTCCCCTACTGAACGAAATGATATATCTTCAAGTTTGGGGGAAGGGGTGAGTTTGGAAACATCTCTTATCTCTACAAAACATTCAACTCAGGAAGATATAACTCAAATACCATTAAAGGAGCACTCTATAATTGTGTAATATCCCAAAATGGGAATACACAGCAAAGCCTACTGAAATAACGCACTCATAAATATGTGCACTGAAATGAGTTTTCAGCTCTTGGATCCCTTAGATCAGTGGATCTAGTGTCTATATCCAAAAGGAGAGAAAAAAAAAATCAAAATAGGTGAGGTAAACAGACCTCCCACCACCTAGTATAGCTGGGAAAACCCTCAAAGAGAAGGGCTGCAGCTATGTGCAACAAACTGCTTTAGAAATAACGCAGTTTTGAGAGCATGAGCAGGGGATCAGTAATAGGGATAAATTTTTATATAAAAAGTAGCAAATCAGATCCATAGTGATTCCCTTATAGTGTACAACAGAATTTAGAAGACAAAATAGATGAAACTCCTCAAGAAAGAGGACTGCAACACATGTATTGACTGCAAAATAGCTTAACAACATTTTTTATAAGAGCTGCAACAACTGCATATTGCACTCCAAATATAGAGTAGATCTGTGTACAAAATATCAGATCTATTTCAGATCTATACACTAGAAAGTCTCCTTTACAAGATCCCCTTGGGGTTTTGATCAAATCATGAAATACAGAGAGTAGATCTGAGATTAAAGTAGCAGATTTGCAATATTATTCAGAAATTTCTGAAGATTTTTACAATAGAAGCAGATAAAATCTGTACAAAACATGGATCAAAAAGCTAATCCATGGATCACCAAAGTGAAGGGCAAAGCCCAGCACCAGAGATCTCTCCTCAAAAAGTGGGTCAAAGCACCCTTCAATTTCCTCCTTGAAAATAACGCAGTCCTGGAAGGGAAACTGCGATGTAGCTTGAAACGCTGAGTTGGCATGATGCCAAGATATGAAATATAAGCTCCAAAGGTTCAAAAATCTCTTTCCCATGGGATAAAAGACTTTCCCAGTGAAAAGAGGCCTTGAAATGGCCTAGATTTGATCATATCTAGCCTCCACTTGTTGCAGCTTGCAAGAACAACCAAACCCTCAACATGATCTGCGTTGTAGTTGGAAGATGAGCTTAGCCAAATTCCCAATAGTGGATGAGATTAGAAAGACCCTTCCAAGAAATCCACAATGGAATAGGTGGGATTCCCGCATAGGAACACCCAAGTGCTAAGCAGCACTATTCTCAGCTAAACAACAGAGAATGGTATATGTTTGAACAAACACTATACTCAGAAATATGCATAATAAAAAAAAATCCTTCGACTGTCCTCCTCTTCCTCTTATAGGATGAAGGTCTTGTCAAACCCTAAACCATCTCAATGATTTAGTTGCATTCACATGAGAAGCCTCCAACTAAAACTGTGTTATACCTCTAGGAGATTCACTGTATCTAGACAACATTGTTGATTTGGTCCTGGTTGTCTTGGTCAAATGCTCTAGTCTCTTTCACACCTAAGTGTGATTATGTAAATAGCCCAGATTTTTCCATGTTCAAATGTGGCATTGATTTATTTTTCTGATTAGGGGTTTTATTGATCCTCCTTTACAGTTTTATTCATGAAACAAAATATTGAGACAAAATTGTATATTCCCATTAGCTTGGGCGAATTGGGAATATTACATTCCTCCCCTACAAAATGTTTCTTGTCCTCAAGAAACTAATAGGGTGAGTGCTGCAACACTTCTCCTTCTTCATTGGTGACACCATCAAAGATCAATATTTCATCATGAGCCAAGTGTTCACCAATCCAAGCCTCCATGAACGGTTCCTCCAAAATCATCATGAGATGTAAAAAATCCATCCCACAAGGAGTCAATAACTCAACAGAAACAAACATGGTTGGTCTAATATTCTCTCTAAAGCATGTAGCATAAGGTGCATAGAGAGTTTCCATCCCATGTGGTACATACAAAAAGCCCATCCTCTCTCCATACAATCCCATGAAAAGTACAACTATATCGTCCCAAGTATGGAAGCATAATTACATACATACAAATAGAAATTTGAGCATGAGGAGGTGGGTGAAAGTCCCACATAGGGTGCCAGCGCAGTGTATCTTTTGCCTGCATCAGATCAAGGTATGGTAAGTGGTTTCCCCACCACTTAATTTCTGCACAAGTTATCTCACCATGGATGAGATTGTGAGATATGTTTGATGCCTTTGGGAAGCACCCATCATGAAAGGGAATCTCCCTTTGCATAGCAGGGGAGTGGCCAAGTTCAGAAATTGCAGTGGCCCAAATTTTGCCATGAGATTCATATGATAAATCACTCTTCTTGGGAGCCATGGCCTGCAATAACATGGTGAAATAATACATCAAATCAGAAAATGAAGCTTGCATTACATGGTCAAATTTTTCACCATCAATGTTTCTTCTATACATGGAATTGTGCACAAATTTTTCTCCCTTTTCAAGAGAAGGAAGAAATAACTAAAATGACTCTTGCATAAAGTACTTTGGCTGCCCCAACTCCACATCTCTTTTTCATTCTAGAAAATTTTGATGTAGCTCTCCTCCAAATCCTTCCCATTCAAAACATCTCATGATAGTGTTGTAGATCTTCATAGAATAGGTAGGGCTGAAACAGAACTCCTTAAGGGCCCTTTGTAGCATCCTCTCCTTGAGCTTGGAGGCTCTAGGCAAGAGGATCCTATCATGATGATAGATGAATTCTTTATGGATTAGATAACCCTCTTCATGCACCTAGTCATCAAGCATCATACAAGTGTAGAGATCTTTGGAATAATCCACCAACAGCTGGGATTTCCAATATAGATCTACACTCCCCAACAAGGACAACGCTGATGATGCATCAATAGGATTGCCTTCCATGTTGCTGATATCTTCTTTGACATTTCTTATGCCAAAGGTACAAGTAGGAAAGACATACCTTCCCTTTTCCTCCTCCAACAGTGCATAATCAGAAATGAAGGATGGTGAGGATGACGAGAGAGGAAAATCTCCCTCCTTCTAATGCTTGCTCAAGCCTTCCAGCATTGTAGCTGTGTCTCCTAATGCCCCCTTCCCTCCTGGATATGATTTTGGAGCATCAAGTAGTGAGATATCTCCCACTAAAACTGAATTTTGTGGCCTCCCTGGTGGTTTGCCACTAGATGAGGGTGTCCCTTGCCAGAATCTCATGAACATGAGAGAAGGGACAATGAGGTCCTTGCTTCCACTGCGCAAATCCATATCTGTTTTTTGTGTGGAAGTGTTAGGTGAGGGGTAAGAATGCATGCCTCTGATCATTTGAGGTGTACCACTCTTCTTGTCCACCCATTCCATTTGTAAAGCCTCCAAATCAGTGGTGACTTTCCCCAATGTAATCAGCCATTGAACAGCCAAAATAGAATTGGTGTCTGGTATGTTAACTACAAATAAGTGATCCACCAAGGTGTAGGATCCCGTGGTGACTGAAATTGATGGGACATAATGCATGCATTGCATTTTTCTATCTCCTGGGACTAGAACAGAAAATCCCTCAAAGGTATCAGTGGGTATGGCCGCCCTTTGCACAAGATGAGCATCAATAAAGTTGTGGGGGCCTCACTGTCAATAAGAACAGATACCCTCTGCTTCATAATTGAACCATGAAATCTTAGGGTCAAGTACTTATGTACTCCCCTCAAAGATGCATGAGTTCCTCCAATAGGAGAAAAATCTCCACTCCCATCTCCCGATGGTGATGGATCTCCCTCAACATTTTCATCGCTGTGAACTCTCCTTCGTTCATCATCTTCTTCTTCCTCCTCAACATTTGAGAAGACTTTTATGTAGTGTGATTTCCTAGCAACACATCTATGTCCAGGTGCCCCTGACTCTTGGCAAGTGAAACATAGCCTCTTCTTCCTTAGCTCCCTCTAGACTTCAATATCAAGAGGCTTCTTGAATGAGCTCTCCTTGGAAGGAGCAAATTTCTCTTCCTTCCCTTTAGAAAGGTAAGAGGGCTTGTTCTGAAAGGTTGCCTTTGCTTTTGGCAAGGCATTTTGAAGGTCTCTAGCCCTCTCAATGGAATCATGCAATGTAATGGGCTTGGTAGATTTAACCAACCCATGAAAAGGTTCATCCAAGCCATCGATGAACATGTACACCCTCCTTGTTGCAGATAGATCAGGAACCATAATAGATAATCTCAGAAAATCAGAGAGATAAGATTCTGCATTACCTTACTGCTTTAGCTTTGCAAGGCTCATGAAAGGTGATTTTGGATCCTTTCTGTCAAACCTCTCCACCAATATTCTAATAAATTTAGAATAGGCAGTCACATTGGCATGGCCCAATGTAGACAACCCATGGTCCCACCAAATAGGTGTTTCACCTTCAAAGTGCAAGACAAGAATCTTGATGGCTTCCATCTCAGGGAATTTTTTCAACTAAAAATAGATATACAACTTTTCTACCGCTTGGCCTTGCGTAACTAGTGATGCCCCATCAAACTTGGGTAAAATAATCGCCCCATAGAGTGATGTCCTGGCCATGATTCCCGAGTGAATCCACCATCTCTATACTCGATGCCTTGGTCTTCTTTGTCCTTGAGGTGAAAATCTTGATGACCTGTGTGGTCCTTGAATATCTGATTCTAGGGCTCATACTCTTCAAAATATTCTTCAAGGGATGCTTGCTCATGATGCCCTTCATTATCCACAACCAAGAAAGTAGACATAGTAGAATGTTTTGGAGCTTGTGGCTGGTTCACTGGTTGATCATTCCAGTGGTGAGACATGCCAGAGCTTTCACCGGGATGAAACCTTCTAGGAGACTCCTTGACCCTGTCTAGTCTCATCTCTTTGATCTCTCTAGCAAGATCTTGCATGGATACCAAAATAGTTCTTGAAAACTCTTCTCCTTCTTTATCACTTCCAATTTCAGGGGCTTTACCCTTGTCTTGATCATCATTGGTGTAATCAAATTTCTTCTGGCTTCTATTATGATACATATTTTCTCTTTCATTAAGAGGCTCATCTTCATTTGAGTTCATATTTTCTTTGGCTCTTCAATGAAAGCATAGTCTGTGCCAAGAAAGGAGCTCTGATACCACTGTAATATCCAAAAATGGGAATAGACAACAAATCCTACTGAAATAACGCACTCCTTAGAAATATTTGCATTGAAATGAGTTTGCAGCTCCTGGATCCCTTAGATTAGTGGATCTAGTGTCTAGATCCAAAAGGATAGAAAAACCAAATCAAACTAGGTGAGGTAAACAAACCTCCTAGCACCTAGTATAGCTGGGAAAACCCTCAAAGAGAAGGGCTACAGCTATGTGCAACAAACTACTTCAGAAATAATGCAGTTTTGAGAGCATGTGTAGGGGATCAGTAATAGGGATCAATTTTTATATAAACAGTAGAAAATCAGATCCATAATGATTCCTTTACAATATACAATAGAATGTAGAAGACAAAATAGAAGAAACTCCTCAAGAAAGAGGGTTGCAACACATGTATTGACTGAAAAATAGCATAACAACGTTTTTTATAAGAGCTGCAATAGCTGTATATTACACTCTAGATCTAGAGAAGATCTGTGTACAAAATATCAAATCCATTTCAGATCTGTACACTAGAAAGTCTCCTTTACAAGATCCCCTTGGGGTTTTGATCAAATCATGCAATACAGAGAGTAGATCTGAGATTAAAGTAGAAAATCTGCAATATTATTCAGAAATCTATGAATATGTTTACAATAGAAGCAGATAAGATCTGTACAGAACATGGATCAACAAGCTAATCCATGGATCACCAAAGTGAAGGGCAAAGCACAGCACCAGAGATCTCTCCTCAAAAAGTGGGTCAAAACACCCTGCAATTTCTTCCTTGAAAATAACGCAGTCCTGGAAGGCAAACTGCACTGTAGCTTGAAACACTAAGTTGGCCTGATGCCAAGATATGAAATATCAGCTCCAAAGGTTCAAAACTCTCTTTCCCATGGGATAAAATACTTTCCCAATGAAAAGAGGCCCTGAAATGGTCTAGATCTGAGCAGATATAGCCTCCACTTGTTGCAGCTTGCAAGGAAAAACAAACCCTCAACAGGATCTACGTTGTAGTTGGAAGATGAGCTTGGCCAAATGCCTGATAGTGGATGAGATCATCAAGACCCTTCCAAGAAATCCTCAATGGAAGAGGTGAGATTCCCGCTTAGGAACACCCAAGTGCTAAGCAGCACTATTCTTAGCTAAACATCAGAGAATGGTATATGTATGAACAGACACTATACTCAGAAATATGCACAATCAACAAAACTTCTTATGTTTTCCCCCTCTTCCTCTTATAGGATGAAGGTCTTTTCAAACCCTAAACCATCTCGATGATTTAGCTGCATTCACATGAGAAGCCTCCAACTAAAACTACGTTGTACCTCTAGGAGATTCACTGTATCTAGAAAACGCCGCTGTTGATTTGGTCCTGGTTGACTTGGTCAAATTCTCTAGTCTCTTTCACACCTAAGTGTGCTTATGTAAATAGCCCAGATTTGTCCATGTTCACATGTGGCATTGATTTATTTTTCTGATTAGGGGTTTTATTTATCCTCCTTTACAGTTTTATTCATGAAACAAAATATTGAGACAAAATTGTATATTCCCATTAGCTTGGGCTAATTGGGAATATTACAAATTGGAACCTATTTTGAAACTATTTTTGAAGCTCAAAACCCTAAAATTTCCTTAACCATTCTTGTCAATCTAAAAAGAAAATATTTGAGCCTAAACTTGAGGGGTTTTTCTTTTTTCTTTCATTAGATCCCTTAGGCCTGCGAAAGAGTCATTATCAAGTTGTGGAAGACTTGTATGAGTTGGAGAATCATGAGTATGTGGATCACATTGAAAATTGGTTTGGAATAATCAGAAACACAACTTATTCCCTTATTATTTGAAAACTCCTGATATCGTATCAAATAAATAATCTGGTTTCTCATAATCAGTTTTGTTTTGAATTTTATTCTTTAAAACTCAGTGTCAGTATATTTTGCATTTTGTTATGAACATGGATACATTGGAAGTACTCCTACACTTGAAGGATATCTTCCTCTATCTAAATTAGGGTAGGGTAGTATAAGATCAATAAATGAAAATTCCATCCAAAATAAAATTGTTACAACAACACTCTTGAAACTGCAATTCCTAAGGCACAAATATTGATTTTTTTTTCATTATGCACTCTTGTCGTAAGACTTGTTAGAAGAAATTCATTCTTAATGCCTCATATTTTATAAAGTGACTTTGATTATTGGTCGAGATTATTTATTGGGGATTATTATACTTCCCGTTTATAAGCTTAAAAACCTACTTCTAGCCTATTCATTCTAACAGACTATCATGCAAGAAATATTTTCAAGTTTCTCTTTGAAGGTATTGTTGAAAATCCTCCTATGGTGGACCACTCCTATAAAAACCTTATGAGCTCTCATGAGAACCCTAACATGATTAAATCAAGGAATATTTTAGTCATGCTTTCCTTAAAATGAGTCTTTAGGCTAGCAAGACCAACCATTAAATATTAGTCATTAAAATTTTTTCATGCCATCCTGCACTCTTAAGGAGAAGATTTTCCTCCCCACCTATTGAGCATCCTATTTAAGGTTTATCATAATTAGATTTTATTTTAACATAATTAATTCAGGGGTAGGAGGTCTCATTACAAGTGAACCTACTATGATCATGGGTCCTAATTAGAATTACATTACTGCTACTGGTAACCAAGCCAGGGTAATGGATTTCAGCTAAACAACTAGAAGACAAGAGGTCTCATCACGAGATGACTTGGTCATTATGGTAGTTCTTGTAAATTGAACTGTTGTTAGCTGGTTACCAAACCAGGACAATGGCCTTTAGTTAATTTCTAAACCAAATCAAATTATTTTAAATTAATGTGAATCTATATGTAATAGACGAGACATGCAATATTCCCAATTAGCTTATTGCTAGTTGGAATATTATATGTTACTTCTATTTTCAGTCTAGAAGAATAAATGGCGTAGGAGACCCTTAAATCTCTTTAGTAGGAATAAAACACTTCCAATGTGAATGTGGAGCAGTTTAGGTAGAAAAAATAAAGTCACCTTGGTTGTGAAAGGGAGAAATGCATGTGGACAAGATCAAGGTTGACCAAATCAACAATGTTGCCAAAGAAGAGAGTGGAGCTAGTGGGAACAACGCAGTTTTGGAGGAGGAGTCTTTTCATGGAAGTATCCTCATAAATGAGTGGGGCCCAGGGTGAGGAAGCTCACCAAGAATATAAGGGAATGGATGGCAGCCATGAGAGGCATTCAGAATATTGTTTATGTTCGATTTTTATGACTTATTGCATGCTTCAGTTGTTTAGCTGGGTTTGTTGTACTATTTAGTACAAGGGTATTCTCATGTGGGAATTTCCCACTCTTCCTTGGAGGACTTGTTGAAGAAATATATGAGGAGTATTCTAGGCTACATTTCCACTATCCGACATTGGGCTAAGCAGTCATATTCAAACACAACGCAATATTCTTGAGAAACTGCGTTATTTTTCATGGTGTTGCAGTGGAAGGGTTAAAACCCCTGTTGATGAACTAGTTTCCTAGTGAAAGGGTCATCATTTCACCCAAAAATCTAGTAAGGAGAAGTTTTAGCCATTTCTTTGTCTTTTCAGACATATATATGTAGAGCTTCAATCAGACAACGTGATTGAGCCATCGATCTACAGAATATGCTTTTTTGTATCTTGTGTCCTTCCAAGAAACCCTTGTCGAGTTATCTTGAGATTGTGTAAAAGAGACTAGATCTCATTTTTCTCAGCTCTTTGAGTAATATATCATTATATCTATTTGTTTCTATATTGCTGTAGTAGAAACCCTCATTAAATTGCGTTGTCACATGCTTCAAAAATTTGATGTTGCAATAGTCATGGGGTTTTGATGTTTTTGGGATTGGGAGATATGTTTAACTAAGATATAATTATTTGTTTCTGATCCCCTTCTATATTTGGGTGCTATAATACATAAAATAATGGATCCATGTGTTGTTCTTCATTATTATAGTGCAATTTTCTAAAAAAAATATTTTTGGTGCCTATATTGTTGATTTTCCTAAACAGGAATATTAGAATGGTATCGAAGCTCTGATATTGGCTCAGCTTGTGGGGACAATACATCTACTTCCATGGAGGAGAGAGAGATCCAAAAGCTCCTTATTCATAATGTGTAGGACATTTCCAAAGATATCAAAGAGATGATATTTGAAAGACAGAAGGAATCCCCTAGAGGGTTTCACCATGGAGAAAGCTCTGGCACTTCACACTTGTGGGAGAAAACAGCAGCACAACCTTCTTCACAACACTCCACTATGCCCAAATTCCTATCTTTGGAAGGTGAGGAAGTAAGACCCTTGAGGGAAGAAACCCTTGGTGATTATTTTGTAGAACATGAATCTCAATCCCAAAGATTCAAGGAACATTTAAACTTTCAGGAATTCTTCCGGATCAAGGATGGTAGGAGGGTATATGCAAAATTCAGATCTACAACACAGTTTGGGCAGGTTCTTTTTGCCCTCTTATTATGGATCACCCAAGCGCACAACCAAGGCTTGGGTAGAGAATTTGGACACTTATTTCCAACTCAATAGAGTTTCTGAAGTGGAGGCTATCAAAATAGTAGAGCTGCACCTAGAAGGTGAGGCTCATGAGTGGTGGTTCCATGGGTTATCTACACTTGGGTGTGCTAGTATCGCTTCATATCTAGACTTCACTAGGAGGTTGGTGGAGAGATTTGACCCCAAGGATCCGGAGGCTCATTTTGTTGGGCTCACCAAGCTCAAGAAATTGGGAGATTTGGAAACTTATATCTCTGAGTTTCTAAAGCTTTCAGTCATGGTATTTGACCTCACTATGAACCGGAGAATATGCATGTTTATTGATGGGATGGTTGAACCATTGCATGGGTTGGTGAAATACAATAGACCAAATACACTCCAAGAAGCTATGGAGAAGGCTATGGATTTGCAGCATGCCTTGCCCTAGACCAAATCTTCCTCTCAACAAAATATTTCTTCTTGCCCAAGGGAGAATCAGGAGAGGACATATTTTGATAATGATAGGAGAAATCTAAGGAAAAAAAAACTTGGTTTCACTTTTCGAGAGCCATGGGTACCAAACCACCAATGTGTTGCAGGGAAAGCACATTTCATTGAGATATTTTCTGATGAGGAGGAGAAGACTAGCTCTATATCAGCAGAATAAGATGCACCTCCCACAGAAGATGTAGTGAAGGAATTTTCTCCAATAGGAGGAACTTTTGCAGCCTTGAGAGGGGTTCCCAAGTATCTAACCTTGAGAGTTAGGGGAGATATTATGGGACAAAGAGTATCAATATTAGTAGATAGTGGAGCTACCCATAATTTTATTGATACACAGTTGGTGCAAAGGAGAGGTATTCACATAGAAGACTTTGAGGGGTTCTCAGTTTTGGTTCCAGGAGCTAGGACCATGCATTGTGCCAAGTATGTTCCAGCATTAACCATCACTATGGGGACCTACACATTGACAAACCACTTCTTTGTGGTTGATATTCCAGACACCAATGTGATATTGGGTGTCTAGTGGTTAATCACCTTAGGAAAGGTTACCACTAATTGGGTAACCTTAGAGATCGAGTGGACAGAAAAGGGGAGTGGTAAACATCACAAGATCAAAGGCATACACACCTACCCACCTCAGATTGTCTCAGCCCATAGGATGGAAGAATATTTTCACAGAGGGGACATAGAATGGGCAGTAGAACTACGTTTGTCAGAAGCTGGAAGCAAGGATTCATTAGTACATCTAGATGTATAATCTATTTTGGACCGATATTCTACAGTGTTTGGAGATATTCTACCTGGGAGACCTCCTGACCGAGGTTTTGAGCACACTATTGAGTTGGAACAAGGAATCCAAGCAGTAATCACCACACCCTATAGGCATCCCAAAGCCTATAGAGATGAGATTGAAAAGGAAATTCAGGAGCTTTTGGCCTTAGGACATATCCGGCCTAGCACTAGTCCTTTTGCCTCTTCAGGTGGTCTTGGTGAAGAAGAAAGATGGCACATTGAGAATATGCATTGATTATAGAGCATTGAACAAAAAGACCATGAAGAACATAGATCCAGTCCCCAAGATCGATGAATTGATGGATGAACTAAGAGGGTCTAAGTACTTCTCCAAGATTGATTTGAGATCGGGATATCATCAAATCAAGGTGAGGGATCAAGATCATATCCCCAAGACAACATTCCAATGTCACTATGGGCATTTTGAGTTTTTGGTAATGCCTTTTGGGCTAACCAATGCTCAGAAAACATTTCAATATTGTATGAACCACATCTTCCATGGTCACTTAAGGAAGTTTGTATTGGTCTTCTTTGATGACATTCTTATTTATAGCCACACATGGGAAGAACATTTACAACATATTGAGGCAGTATTACGCATTCTTAAGGAGCAGAAATTCTATGCTAAGCTCTCCAAGTGTGAGTTTGGGATCAAAGAGATGTTTTACTTGGGCCACATCATTGGGGTGGATGGGGTAAGATTCCATGAAGACAAGATCCGTGTTATTAGAGATTGGCTTGAACCAAATAATGTCACAGAACCTTGGGGGTTTGTAGGCATATGTACTGTAATGTTCCCAAATTAGCATAGAGCTAATTGGAACATTAATTTTTCTTATATAAGCCAGGAAGTGACTAAATGGGTAAGGAGGCCCATGAGTAGGAATAAAATCCCTCATAATGTGAAAGGGATCATCAGAATAGTCATATTCTGCACCCTCAAGTGTGAAAAGGGGCAAATGCATGAGGACAAGGTCAGGTTTGACCAAGTCAACAGCGATGCCATAGAGGGAGTGGATCACTTTGAAAGATAGCGTAGTGTGAATGGGAAGAGGTCATTTGGTGGAGGAAACCCTAATGTGTGGGGGCCAAGGCAAGGAGACTTTCATTTGTATAAAGGAAGGACAAGGCAGCCATAGAGAGATATGTTGATGATTATAGAATTTGGTATCTTTGACTATTTGTTGTCTTCAGTTGTTTAACTGAGATTGTTGTGCTACTTAGCACAAGGGATTTCCTATTTAGGAATCCTTCTCCTTTATTGAGAGGCCTCTTGAGGGATTGCACTTAATTTTCCAGATTTCAGGCTCAAGGCCAAGCCACCTCCTTCAGCTACAACGTTATTCCTGTAGCAGGAAACGTTGTGTTGCAAGGTGTTGCAGTGGAGGGTTCCACAACACCATTTCCTGGGCTCATATTTTAGAGGAGGGAGCTTCTATTCCTCTGGGAGGTTAGTGAGGAATATTCAAGAGATAATTGTACATATTTGGCATCAGGCCAAGCACTTCCCATCTCCTATAGCGCAGTCCATTTCCTTGACTGCGTTATTTATGAGTGTAATTGTAGTGGGGGATTGCACCACTATTTTGGAGGGTGAGATCTTCAGTGATTGGATCAGCCTTTCACCTGATAGATCCATTGGATGAGATTCAGCTATCATATGCAGCATATTCAGCTATCTTCATCCATTTCCAGTTTCTGAGTTGAAGCTGCTACCTTGCAACTCCGACATTTTTTCCATTGTGTATATTTCAGCCAATCCTTCTAGGATTGACTTGACATTATATTTTCAGGGGTTAGAGCTTTTCTCCCCACCTTATTTGAGCTATACATTTCTAAATCCATGTATTGAAATTATTTATGTAGCAGTGCCTCTTATAAACTGTGCAGTCACAGCTTGACTTTACCATATGTAGTAGTGCATTTCATAATTCTTGTACATGTGCCTTTGATGGTGGATTTTCCCAAGCTTGAGTGATCATTTCCTCAAGATCTTGTACACATTCTACTGCTATAACATTAATAATATGGATATGAGATCTTATTACATTTTCTAAAGTTGATGCATCACTACTACTCCATCGGTGTGTTTACATATTGGTGTTGCTCCACATTTGGAATATCGTAATATATTCCCGATAGTGTAGATTTTCCCTATTTTTGGATATTACAGTGGTATCAAAGCATGATATTTGGCTTAGCCTGTGAGTTTCAGCCCTAAGAAGATTGAAGAGATCAAGATGATGAAGAGGATGAGCTTGCTCTCATCAGTTTTCAGATCCAGAAAGGACCTCTCCAAGGACGTTAAGAAGATGGAAGAAGGAGAAGAGGAAGGACCATGCACTTCCTAATCTCACAAAGAAGAAGACCTGAAGCATGAAGAACACTTGGAATCTAAAGTTCTAAGTGAATACCTTGCTGAATACTGAGCTAAACCTAGAGCCTTCAAAGAGACTCTAGTTTTACAAAAAATTATTCAATTGAAAGAAGAAAGAAGACCCCACAACTTTGGGATGATGAGAGGCAATAGATTTCTATTGTACACTTGTGATGGATCACTCACATGTGCAGCAGAGGCTTGGGTGATGAAGCTAGAGGCTTTCTTCCTACTACATCCTTTAGTAGATAGAAAAGTTGTAGAAATTGTAGCGCTGCACCTTGAAGGTGAGGCAAATACATGGTGGTTCAGCCATTGGAGCCATGCAAGGGTTTCTACTCTTGTTGAGTTTTCTCAAAGGATGATCAGAAGATTTGGCCAAAGGAGGGAGGAGCCCTCACCACTAGTTGAAGAGGCATATACCAGCACTGGCATAGTCATGGAGGAGCAGCCTTCATATTCAGCAGCTGGTGAAGCCAACACATTGGAGGAGGAAGCCCTTAAAACCATACAAGATGCTTCCAAATTTAACCAAGGTATGATTAAATGTCCATCTATTATCATTTCAGCAAACATTATGGATGGATCCACATCATTACATACTGTTGATTTAGAGATAAAAAATTGCACTGCGTTGTACAAGGGAAGTGATGAAGAAAAGAGGGATCATTCCTCATGGGGACATTCAAATAGCAGCTTCATTCAGGAAGAAATGAAGGGAGTGTTGGCAATATGTTTCTTGTGTTATATAATATTAAATTGATTATCCTTGATGGCAACTCTCTGGAAAAGGACGAAGAAACTATCTGTATGAAGAATCTCCGCAGTCTCTCAGAAGTGTTGTGCAGCAGATTGGTTATTTTTAATATGTCACAATGTATACGTAGGTTTGTAAAGGCCAAGTCATGTATGCACACGGAGAAGTACATCACAAGTTGTGTATGCCTGTTTGTGCTCCAAAATTGTAATACCATGGGGCTTTACCATGGTATTAGCCCACAGTATTGAGCGTTGTATTATCTATTTGATTCCGTCCAAGATTACCATCAGTATTTGAGTGGTTTTGACTCATGGTATTGGTAAACTATAATTCTATATAAGGAGAAGAAGATCATAGTGCAAAGTGTGCATGAGTAAGGGTTGTTAATGAATAAATTTCTCTAAGGAATATCTGCATGGATGAACTTTGTTTTTAATTGATAGATCTAAATCTATGATGCACCCATGGATATAATGATGGTTCAAGATCTCTATATCTGAAGATGATGAAGCTCTAGTATGATCTACTAAAGAAATGAGGAAGAAATGGTGCAAGTCTACTAAAGAAAATGAAGAAATCTGGGTAAGTTTTATAGATTTGGTATGTTCTGCAAAATTTACTTTTACAGATCTATATGCTAGTTGGTCTCAGTAAAAGTGCGTATATACACGGTTTCGCTTCATGAAAAGCGTGTATGGAAATTAGGGTTTTCTGAAGAATGTATACACAAAAGTATACGTGGGTTGGTGTGCAGGAAAGCGCGTATGTATGCAGCTTCAGTGAAGTAAAGTAGCGTATGCTATTTGAATTAATGACTGTTCAAGGTTGAGTTTGAATCTGCATATCTATTCTGAAGTCCTGGTTATTTCTGAAGTTCTGGTTACAGTGTTCTTACTGTTCTAATTGAAGTATCGGGCAAAGTTTATGATTGATTGATAAAGGGTTGTGTTGAGGCTGTTTGATCCAGTATGAAAATTGATGAAACATGGTCTACAGTGGGTCTGAGGGTTGAAGCCTTTAGTATGGAAGTAGAATATTTTTGCCAGTAGAAGCTGATGTTATGTTCAGGGGGTTGAAGCTCCCTTCCAGGAGTGGCTGGTAAACGAGAACAAAGGGGGTTGGAGCTCCCTTCTAGTAGCAGCTGGTAAACGATTGAAAGTTGCAGCCTTCTACAGGTAAAAGCATGCGTACTGATATGAGTCTGCATCAGTACAATGTTGTAAACAATTTTCCATATAATAAATATTGAAGATAGAGACGACATCAGCGGTGGTTTTCTCTCGAATTGGGTTTCCACCTTAAATATTGGTGTTCATGTGTGTTCCACTTGTGTGATGTTTTATACTGCTGCTACTACACATATTTACTGACTATCTAACCTGATGCATAACTGGTAAATCTGATTTAAAGAATGTTTCTAAGAATTTTTCTAAAACTAGAAATTTATATCAGTATACGCTAGTTTCTTTCAGCATATCTGCGTGTATACGCGAGTTCGGTTCATAAAATCTGCGTATGGAATTCTGTGAAATAAAAGGTTAAATTTATAGATATGAGCTCTAAATACTAATTCACCCCCCCTTAGTATTTTTCCCAACAATTGGTATCAGAGAAGGTCCTTCTGAAGAAGCTTAGTCACTAGAAGGAAGATCAACCAAGATGAGCAATCAAGATAGGACATCATCTATCAGGCCTCCACTCTTCAACGGAAATAATTTAATCTTCTGGAAAAAATGGACAAGATCCTATCTTCAGTCTCTTGGAGCAGATGTATGGGCTATTGTTGAAAGAGGTTATCAATATCCAGCCTCAGTTCCAACAGATGCAATGACAAGAAAGAACTATGAAACAAATGCAAAGGTGGTCCAATGCACTGTTGGGGAGTCTAAGCTGAATTCATAATTTCTCAAATTCATGCAGTTGAATACAACAAAGGAAATATGGGACAAAATCATTCTAAGCTATGAAGGTGATACAAAGGTAAAAAGTGCTAAACTCCAAACTCTCAGAATTCAATATGAAAATCTAAGGATGCATAATGAGGAGAGAATTGCCAGTTTCTTTTTATGTCTAGATGATATTGTAAATCGTATGAGAAATTTGGGTGAAACCATAACTGACACTACTCTGGTTGAAAAAGTTTTAAGATCTCTAACTTCAAAATTTGAGTCAAAAGTGTCTGTTATTGAAGAGAAGCAGGATCTTCAAAGTCTTACTATTGTTCAACTTCATGGCATTCTAACTGCATGTGAAATGAGAAAAGGAGGGTCATTTGAAGTCAAAGAAGTCGTCTTTAGAGCTTCTACAAAAGGAAAATAAGTACAAGAAACAGAAGGATCAGGGTATGTTTCAGAAGAAGATGAGGTAAATTTTGTAAAGAAGCTCCAACTTGGCACTAGAATGTTCAGAGGTAAGCTTTCTTTCAAAATTTTTTCTTTTGGAAGAGTTGGTAATTATGCTGTTAAGTGTCTTCATAAAGAAACACAGGAAAAAGGAAAGGAAGTAGCAAGAAGAAATAAGAATCGGTTTAGCACTAGAAAAAGTTATTATACTCATGAAGATAGTGATGGCATTAGGGGAATTTTGAGGTCTAAAATGGGCCTCCTAAGAAAAATGTACAACAAAAATCAACTTTATAACAACCAATAGGATTCAAGATGATGATGTCAACCATGGGGGATGATTCACCATTTTTTAAATAAAAAGGTAAAAATATTAAAAAATAATAAAATAATAAAACTACTTTTTCAACTCGGATTTTCAACTTATCTCCCAAAATGTTTACTCAAATTTCGAGTGGGAGTACTCGTTGGATGCGAAATTTAATTCCTCATCCAAGGAGTACCCATGTTGCATACTTTCGATGAACTCTACTACACGAAAAATGAGAAATACATAAAAAAACGTGATTGTAATCACGTTTTTTAATGTATTTCTCATTTTTCGTGTAGTAGGACCCATCGAAAGTATGCAACATGGGTACTCCTTGGATGGGGAATTAAATTTCGCATCCAACGAGTACTCCCGCTCGAAATTTGAGTAAAAACTTTGGGAGATAAGTTGAAAATATGAGTTGAAAAAGTAGTTTTTTCATTTTTCCTTCTAAAATTTGATGATGTCATCAAATCTTATTTGATTTTTTCCACTATTATTTTATAATTTCCTTAGGAGGCCCATTTTAGACCTCAAAATTCCCCTAATGGTTATTAGACAGTGAGGAAGAATCTGATCAAGATCTTAGACTTCTCATGGCATTTGAAAAAGAGTCTAGGGAAGAAAATGATACTTTTATGGATGCTCTAGAAGACAATGATTTTCTTGAAGAAATCCATCAGTTCAAAATATGTTTGGAAGAAAACAAAATATCCATAGAAACTCTAAAAAATCGGCTTGAAGAAAACGAGAAACACAATGAGAAATTAGAATGTGAAATAGTAAGTCTATGAAAATAAATTGAGAAAGTAAAGAATTTGAATCTTAGATTTGCTAAAGGATCTGAAACCTTAGATGATATTATCAAAGTACAACGTTCTCCTCTTATAAAGACAGGTCTTGGATATGTCAAAGAATATTCTCAGTCTGCAGCACCAAACTATCTAAAAGTAGCTACAGCCAGCCTACAACATTCTGTCACTCAGCAAGGAAACAAAGAAACTTTACAGTAAAGCATGACCACCTCAATACAAAGAAAACTAACAAGAATACCTTTCAGAGAAATACCAACCAACAAGTAAACACAAATAGAAGGTTCCATGACCGCGGAAATTTCTTCTTCAATGGAAAATGTTTCTCATGTCATAATTTTGGTCATAAAGTTGTTCAATGTGTTTCATACAAAACCATCATGACTAGAGAAGCAAGAAAGAAAAGAATTGATACTGGAATAAAGAATAATACATATAACAAATTTTCTCCTCTTCAGAATGAAATTGAATGTGCTTATTTCAATAAAAGAATATGAATGCAGGAGCAAACTTCAGCCAAAAGACCTTATACCTTCAACTTCCAAAGTATGGAGAAAGAAGGAAATACAGGTTGAGAACTGTGGCATAGCTTTATTTGCAGAAGGAGAAGAAAATCAATGGTACATTGATAGTGGATGCTCAAAACACATGACAGGTGACAGAAATAAACTTTTTGCATACAATGCTTTAGAAAGAGAAAAGAATGTTACTTTTGGAAATGATACCCCTACTGTCATTAAGGGAAAATGTTCTGTTTTTCTAAAGGAGAAGGTGAAAGCTAACAATGTTATGTATGCGGATGGATTAAATCATAACCTGTTAAGTGTAAGTCAAATGTGTGATCAAGGAACTGAAGTTGTCTTTAGCTCAAAAGAATGTGTGGTACGTGATCTTGATACAGGAAAAACAATTATAAAAGGAAATAGAACACCAAGAAATTTGTATGTATTGAAAAGCTGTAAAGAATAATGTTACTTTGGTAAATATTCAGAAAATTGGTTATGGCATAGAATATTGGGGCATTTGAGCTTCTCTCAAATCAACAAATCTAGCAGACTCCAAGTTGTTCGTGATCTTCCAAATATTACTTTGCCTGACAGTACCATATGCAAATCTTGCCAATTCGGTAAGAAAACCAGAGTGAAATTTAATGCCAAAGAAGGATCAGCAAGTGAGCCTCTTGAACTCATTCATACTGATATATGTGGACCTATGAGAAAAAGGTCACCCCGTGGAGAACAATACTGTATTCTATTTATTGATGATTTCTCTAGAATGTGTTGGATTGGGTTGCTAAAACAAAAAGATGAAGCATTCAAAAAATTTCAGATCTTCAAAGCACTGGTTGAAAATGAATTAGATCTAAAAATCAAGTGTCTTAGATCTGATCGAGGAGGTGAATATATATCAGATGAATTCTTTGATTTTTGTGAACAACATGGCATAAAAAGATAGTTTTCTGTAGCTGGTACCCCACAAAAAAATGGTGTACCAGAAAGAATGAATAGAACAATTCAACAGATGGCTTGGGCTATGCTTTATGATTCAGGAATACCTGACACATTTTGGGGAGAAATAGCACATATTGTGGTAAATATTCTTAACAAAGCACATGTTCGTGTAAACGTGATAAAACTCCATATGAGCTCTGGTATGGTAATCTTCCCACTGTAAAGCATTTTAAAGTTTTTGGAAGAAAATGTTTTATCAAGAACAATAATGAAAAACTTGGCAAGTTTGAACCTAGAGCAGATGAAGGAATATTTATTGGTTACTCTTATAGAAGTAAAGCATATAAATGCTACAATAAAAGACTTCGGAAGATTTTTGAATGCATTGACATTGTAACTGATGAATCTCTCTCAGCTCCAAAAGGGAAAATACAAACAACAAATGAAGATGATGATGATGTATATCTTCCTGCATCTAATAGAGATAATATAGAAGGTGAACCCAATGAAGTAGCAGAAGAAGATCTATCTAAAAAGGCTCCATCTAGGTATGTTCAAAAGAATCATCCAGAATCTCAAATTTTGGGAGAAAAGGGATCAGGTGTCCAAACAAGAAGAACTCTTGTAGGATCTACTAGCTATCTAGCATTTTTATCCACCATTGAACCACAGAATGTCAATCAAGCTAGCAAAGATGAATGTTGGATTCAAGCCATGAATGAAGAACTTGATCAAATTGAAAAGAATCATACTTGGGAACTAGTTCCAAGACCTCATTATAAAAATGTTATTGGAACAAAATGGATATTCAAGAACAAGTTAAATGAAAATGGAGATGTTATTAGAAACAAGGCTAGACTTGTTTGTAAAGGGTATGCTCAACAAGAAGGTATAGAATTTGAAGAAACATTTGCTCCTGTAGCTAGACTTGAAGCCATCATAATGTTTCTTGCTTTTTCAAGCTTTCAACAAATCAAAGTTTATCAAATGGATGTTAAATCTGCTTTCCTCAATGGTGATCTAGAAGAAGAAGTTTATATAGAACAACCAGAAGGATTCATTTTGGGCAATGATGAAAAACTTGTTTGTAAACTTAAAAAGGCTTTATACGGTCTCAAACAAGCTCCAAGGGAAAGGTATTATCGTCTTGACAAAGATCTTCATCAACAAGGATTTTCAAAGGGATCTGTTGATAGAAACTTATACACAAAAAATGAAAATGATAAACTATTGATTGTAGTTGTATATGTTGATGATATCATTTTTGGAAGTAATGAGGAGTCCATGAGTTAGAAATTTGCTTCTATTATGCAACAAGAATTTGAAATGTCTTTACTTGGGGAACTAACATTTTTTCTTGGCTTACAAGTGCAACAAGCAACAAATGGCATATTTTTATCACAATCAAAATATATTAAGAAAATTCTGAAGAAGTATGGGATGGAATATTGCAAAACTATAAGTACACCAATGATAACCGGGTGTAACCTCAGTGCTCATGATGATTCTTCCACGGTGAATCAACCATAATACAGATCCATGATTGGAAGTCTACTTTATCTCACCGGGACAAGACTAGACATTATGCATGCAGTTGGGATTGTTGGACAATTCCAAGCTAATCCAAAATAGTCTCACCTTCAGGCTGCAAAAAGAATATTCAAATATCTACAAGGAACTCAAGACTTTGGACTATGGTATCCAAAGAATGGTGATCTCACTCTTCATGCTTACGCATATGTGGATTGGGCTAGAAATGTTGATGATCAAAAGAGCACTGGTGGTGGTGCATTCTATATGGGGCCCCGATTAGTATCTTGGTTCAGCAAGAAGCAAAGATCTATTGCCTTATCTACAACAGAAGCAGAATATTTGGCTGCTGCATCATGTTGCACACAACTTCTTTGGATGATGCAGACTTTACAAGACATTCAAATCAAATGTTCACCTCTCATATCCATTATGTGTGATAATACAAGTACCATCAATATCTCAAAGAATCCTGTTATGCATTCCAAGACCAAACAAATTCCTATCAAGTATCACTTCTTACGTGAACAAGTGCTTGAACAAAGGGTGAAATTGGAGTATGTTCCCTCCAAAGAACAAGTTGCTGATATATTTACTAAACCTCTTCCCAGGGAACCATTCGAATATCTCAGAAAAAAGCCAGGAGTTGTCTCTGCCGCTTAGAAGATCAAATCTGCTTAAATTCAGAAGATTAAATTGGATACGCGAAATTCATAAAGGACAGCCGCGTATATACGTGAATTTATATACATAAAACTGCGTATGGGTTTTTGCTGTCACAATTTTCTGGGTTAGCATTTTCAGAACAGTTGCGGTGTTGTTGGGTATCTCTGGTGATGTTCCAGTTCTCACATTTCTGTTTCATTCTCTAATATATATTTTTTTTATGAAGATGCCTCGATGATTTGATGTTGAAAGTGTTCAGGGTGCACAAACTAAGGGGGAGCACTTGTCCTGTGGGAAAGGATGCATTGTTGGCATTCTAAGTGTTTGTTGTGGTCTGACCTCATTGGTCTTGTTTATAAAAAGTCATTTGATGAAAAGGTCATGTTGAGATCTATGATGTAAATTGTTATATTCAGTCATGTAAGGACTTTTTCCAATTTGTAAACCCACTTGGTTGGGTAGTTCAGTCAAAATTTGTACACCCACTTGGTTGGGTAGTTGAGTCAATTATGTAAATCCACTTAGTTGGATCATTGATGCAAGTATGAGTAATTGGTGATAGGAAAGGTCATACTCGGTTGAAAAGTCATGTACTTAATTGAAAAATATGTCTGAATATTCAAGCATGAACTTAGGGGGAGCATGGTAATTTATGTACAAGGGATGTTGATCTGTCCCTTTTCCCTTGATGTCAAAGGGGGAGAATTCCAAGGATGGTTGAATACAGATGCCTCATGTTTTAATGATTATGGTTGCCATCAAGTCCAAAGGGGGAGATTGTTGGCAATATGTTTCTTGTGTTCTATAATATTAAACTGATTGTCCTTGATGGAAACTCTCTGGAAAAGGACGAAGAAACTATCTGTATGATGAATCTCAGTAGTCTCTCAGAAGTGTTGTGCAGCAGATTGGTTATTTTTAATATGTCACAATGTATACGTGGGTTTTTAAAGGCCAAGTTGCATATGGACACGGAGAAGTACGTCACAAGTCGCGTATGCCTGTTTGTGCTCCAAAATTATAATACCAGGGGACTTTACGATGGTATTAGCCCACAGTATTGAGCTTTGTATTATCTATTTGATTTCATCGAGGATTACCATCAGAATTTGAGTGGTTTTGACTCATGGTATTGGTAAAAGCTAATTCTATATAAGGAGAAGAAGATCATAGTGCAAAGTGTGCATGAGTAAGGGTTGTTAATGAATAAATTTCTCTAAGGAATATCTGCATGGATGAACTCTATTTTTAATTGATAGATCTGAATCTATGATGCACCCATGGATATAATGATGGTTCAAGATATCTATATCTGAAGATGATGAAGCTCTAGTATGATCTACTGAAAAAATGAGGAAGAATTGGCGCAAGTCTGCTGAAGAAAATGAAAAAAATTGGGTAAGTTTTATAGATCTGGTCTGTTTTGCAAAATTTACTTTTACAGATCTATATGCTAGTTGGTCTCAGTAAAAGCGCGTATATACATGGGTTCGCTTCATGAAAATCATGTATGGCAGTTAGGGTTTTCTGAATAATGTATACATAGAAGTATACACGGGTTGGTGTGCAAGAAAGCGCATATGTATGCGGCTTCAGTGAAGAAAAGTACCATATGCTATTTGAATTAATGACTGCTCAGGGTTGAGTTTGTATCTGCATATCTATTCTGAAGTCTGGATTATTTATAAAGTTCTGGTTATAGTGTTCTTACTGTTCTAATTGAATTATTGGGAAAATTTTATGATTAATTGATAAAGGGTTGTGTTGAGGCTGTTTGATCCAGTATGAAAATTGATGAAACATGGTCTGCAATGGGTCTGAGGGTTGAAGCCTTCAGTATGGAAGTAGAAGCTTTCTGCTAGTAGAAGCTGGAGTTATGTTCAGGGGGTTGAAGCTCCCTTCCAGGAGTGGCTGGTAAATAAGAAGAAAGGGGGTTGGAGCTCCCTTCTAGTAGCAGCTAGTAAACGAGTGAAGGTTGCAGCGTTCTGTAGGTAAAAGCCTACATACTAATATGAGTCTACATCAGTACAATGTTATAAATAGTTTTCCATATAATAAATATTGATGATAGAGACGACAGTAGCGGTGGTTTTCTCCTGAATTGGGTTTCCACCTTAAATATTGGTGTTCATGTGTGTTCCACTTGTGTGATGTTTTATACTGCTGCTACTGCACATATTTACTGATTATCTAACTTAATGCATAACTGGTAAATCTGATTTAAATAATGTTTCTCAGAAGTTTTCTAAAACTAGAAATTTATATCAGTATATGCTAGTATCTTTTAGCATATCCGCGTGTATATGTGAGTTTGGTTCATAAAAGCCGCGTATGGAATTATGCAAAAGAAAAGGTTAAATTTATAGATATAAGTTCTAAATACTGATTCGCCCCCCCCCCTCATTATTTTTCCCAACAGGGAGAAGTAAGAAAGAGTAGACATCTTAAGATAAGAAACTCTTTCTCCTCTCTAGATGACACCCTCTTGAAGAGCATGCCACAGCTCAAAGAGAGACTTATACTTTCAGCAAATCCAAGGCCTCTTTGGTTTTGGAAGGCCATGCATGAGAAGGAGATCCCATCAGGAGATTCCATTAGAGATGCACTTCAACATATCAGGGAGTGAAAATTTCATCAACACATGGAGGATGATAGCCCTCATGGGAGGAGTACCAAGATGATGGATGGAAGGAGGCATCCACAAATGATTGAGTGGATGTGGATGAAGAGCAAGGGGATAGTAAGCCACTTTCAGATCTATGACACCAGGCAACAGGAGGCTTGGCTGTGCTGGTTACTCTTGAAGGAGTTTTGCCATCACTTGGCATACACTCTTTCTAAGGGTATGGGGATGGAGAAGGTGTGGTAGGACGCTTGCATCATTGAGCAGCAAAGAGTATGGATGCATGGTGTTGATGTGACATTCATATCATTCATTATGTCTTCATCACATGTCTTGTATGATGAGAGTATGAGGGGGTAGCAAGCACTTTTGTTGCTAGGATTTTCCTTGAGAGAGCAAGG
Organism: Pinus albicaulis; assembly: GCA_034641835.2. NCBI lineage: Eukaryota > Viridiplantae > Streptophyta > Pinopsida > Pinales > Pinaceae > Pinus > Pinus albicaulis. Next base: position 634,878,742 of record CM076576.1, on the reverse strand, counting down.
GCATATTTTCTCTCACATATCTTATGATGTTGCAGGCGTAGGAGATGGCACTATCATTGTGCAAAGGGGCTACTCCTTGGCCTTAGATGAATAGGAAGTACTTCCATTTTGGGAGGAATTTCCTAATTACAGCAACATTGTTGGAGAAGTCTCTAACAAGGATCATGTCAAATAAATGAGCTATGGGTTGGCAAGAGCCTATTTGCATAGGAAAACAACGTTGTTATTTTGGAGCATGGACTTATTCATGTATTCATGCATCACTTTACTTTCAGCACATGGTGAGAATATTGTTTTTACATCCATTGATTATGTAACATAGTATTTGCATCTTCTTACCATTTTCATACAATGTATTGTTCCACAAGAGGGCAAGTTTATTGTTGATCCCCATGAACAAAATTTTGCCAACTATTATGATGGAGATAACCATCCTTTGTATAACCATGGGAAATTTTTTGATTCATTCTTGTATTCTCAGTTGATACATTCACTCATTTACTATTCACTAGTAGATGTGATGATTCACACAACTAGCCATTTGTCAAAACATCACTTGCCATACTATTTTCTGGAGTTGCAGTGGGAGAGATTGCGCTGTGTCCACTTGAGACATTGTTTGTATCATGTAGCATCATGTAAAAATTTCAGAAAACTTCTCAGTTGGATACCCTATGATGATCATGTCCTATTCATCATGGATGAGATGTTTTGGGCTAGCTTGTTCTTCAATGTTGGAGAGGAGATCCTTCGAGGATTATTCTTCATTTTTCCACTTGAGGGCAATAATTTTTCAGCCTAGGATCAACACATACTATAAAATTATTATGATTGGAGAGAAGGACAACGTGGGGTAGACTACCTTGTCTACCATGATCACATTTTCAGCCCACCTACTTTGCATGAGCCAAAGGTGGAGGAAGATTTTTAGAAGTTTCCTTGTTGGAGGGTAACTCATTTTGTTTGGATGATTGCTTGGGGATGGGAGATTCATATGGGGATGGAAAATCCCAATTAATTTCATCCCACATGCCTCAAGAAGGCCCTTCAGTTCTATCGTTGCAGTTGCTTGAGGACAAGCAACATTTGGGAGGGGAGGACTGTAATGTTCCCAAATTAGCATAGACATAATTGGAACATTAATTTTTCTTATATCAGACAGGAAGTGAATAAATGGGTAAGGAGGCCCATGAGTAAGAATAAAATCCCTCATAATGTGAAAGGAATCATCAGAATAGTCATATTTTTCACCCTCAAGTGTGAAAAGGGGCAAATGCATGAGGACAAGGTCAGATTTGACCAAGTCAACAGCGCTGCCATAGAGGGAGTGGATCACTTTGAAAGACAACACAGTGTGAATGGGGAAGAGGTAATTTGGTGGAGGAAACCCTAATGTGTGGGGGCTAAGGCAAGGAGGCTTTCATTTGTATAAAGGAAGGACAAGGCAGCCATAGAGAGATATGTTGATGATTATAGAATTTGGTCTGTATGACTATTTGTTGTCTTCAGTTGTTTAACCGAGATTGATGTGCTACTTAGCACAAGGGATTTCCTGTTTAGGAATCATTCTCCCTTCTTGAGAGGCATCTTGAGGGATTGTACTTCATTCTCCACATTTCAGGCTCAAGGCCAAGCCACCTCCTTCAGCTACAACGTTATTCCTATAGCAGGAAACGTTGTGTTGCAGGGTGTTGCAGTGGAGGGTTCCACAACACCATTTCCTGGGCTCATATTTCAGAGGAGGGAGCTTCAATTCCTCTGGGAGGTTAGTGAGGAAGATTCAGGAGCTAATTGCACATATTTGGCATCATTCCAAGCACTTATCATCTCCTACAATGCAGTCCATCTCCTTGACTGCGTTATTTCTGTGTAACTGCAGTGGGGGATTGCACCACTATTTTGAGGGTGAGATCTTCGGTGATTGGATAAAAATTTAACCTGATAGATCCATTGGATGAGATTCAACTATCATATGTAGCATCCTCAGCTATCTTCATCCATTTCCATTTTCTGAGTTGTAGCTGCTACCCTGCAACTCTAGCATTTTTTCCATTGTGTATATTTCAGCCAATCCTTCTAGGATTGACTTGACATGGTATTTTCAGGGGTTAGAGATTTGCTCACCACCTTATTTGAGCTATACATTTCTAAATCCATGTATTGACATTATTTATGTAGCAGTGCCTCTTATAAACTGTGCAGTCATAGCTTGGCTTTACCATATGTAGCAGTGCATTTCATAATTCTTGTACATGTGCCTTTGATGGTGGATTTTCCTAAGCTTGGGTGATCATTTCCTCAAGATCTTGTACACATTCTGCTACTATAACATTAATAAGATGGCTATGAGATCTTATTACATTTTCTGAAGTAGATGTATCACTACAACTCCATTGGTTTTTTTACATATTTTTGTTTCTCCACATTTGGAATATCTTAAGATATTCTCGATAGTGTAGATTTTCCCTATTTTGGGATATTACATGTACGTATTACCGAAATTTTGTAAAAGAGTTCTCTCAACTAGCAGCACCACTTATAGATATAACCAAGAAGGGAGCTTTTAGTTGGACCCCCATAGTGCAGAGAGCTTTTGATAAGCTCAAAGAGGTGATGAGTAGCTGCCCAGTATTGGTCCTACCTGATTTTACCCGACTCTTTGTGTTGGAATGTGATGATTCAGGGGAAGGCATTGGGGCAGTATTGATGCAAGGGGGACACCCCATAGATTTTTAAAGTCGGAATTTTCTGCCACATGAGAGACTATACCCCATATAGGATAAGGCGATGTTGGCTATTATGCATGATTTAGCCAAGTTCCAACAATATTTGGTGGGAAATAGATTCCGAGTGAAGACTGAGCATAATAGTCTCTGATTCTTTCTTGAGCAGAAGCAACTTCAGGGGAGGCAGCAGAAATGGGTGAGTAAGATCCAAGCATATGAATTTGACATAGAGTGTGTCAAAGGGAAGAGAAATGTAGTGGTAGATGCTCTATCCAGGAGGCCAACAACGCTATCCTTAATGAGCATAGATGTAGATTGGAAGGCTCAGTTGTTAGTAGAGTACTCCAAAGACAAATTTGCATGTGAGATCCTAGATGGAGTGGTGACTGATGAGAGGTATAAAGTGATGGATGAGGTCATCTATTACTGATATTGAGTCTTCTTGGATATATATTCTAAGCTCAAGTAGAAGATTTTGCAGGCATCACATGATTCCCCACTTGTAGGGCATCAGGGATTCACCAAGATTTATCGGGATATTCAGGAGAGATTCTCATGGAAGGGTCTCAAGGAGGATGCACTCCAACATATCAAGGAGTGTGTAGTTTTCCAACAGAAAAAAGGAGAGCACAACCATCCTGCATGATTATTGCAGCCACTCCCTATTCCGAATGGGAAATGGAAGAGTATTTCCATGGACTTCATCACCGGTCTACCTACAGTTCAGGGTAAGGATTATATCTTTGTAGTTGTTGATCGACTAAAAAAGTATTCACATTTATTTTCTATTTCTGCATGATATAATACTTCACAGGTAGTTGAGCTTTTCTTCAAGGACATGTTTAGATTCCATGGTCTCCCAAAGACCATAGTCAGTGATAGAGATAGCCGCTTCATGGGTGACTTTTGGCAAGAGATTTTTTGGTTAGTGGGGACTGAATTGACACCAAGTACCAGCTATCACCCACAAACCGATGGACAAACTGAAATAGTGAACAAGTGGTTGGAAGGCTACTTGAGAAAATATGTTTCGGGCCAGCAGAGAGCATGGTTGTGTTGGCTCCATTTGGGGGAGTATTGTTACAACACCACTTTCCATATGTCCATTGGCATGACCCCATTTCGAGCCCTTTATGGGTATGATGCACTTTCATTTTCTGATGTGATGTTTGGGGCAAGTAAAGATCCTATATATAAGGAGTGGATCCAAGAGAGTCAGGATATACTCCTGGCACTCAAAGACAACATTGCTACAGCGCAAAACCAATAGAAGATATATGCAGACCGTGGTCGGATAGAGAGGTAGTTTGAGGTAGATGACTTGGTCTATATTAGTCTTCAACCATATAGACAGTCTACACTCAAGGAGAAATGAGTTGAGAAGCTCAAACCTTGATTCTATGGACCATATAGGGTGATCCGTCGTGTGGGAGAAGTAGCATATGAGCTAGAGCTTCCTATGGGGAGCAAGATCCATAAAAATTTTCATGTCTCATGCCTCAAGAAGGCCATTGGACAACATGTGGTTTCCACTATGGATCTCCCACCTATTGATGATGAGGGCCATCTAGTTTTGCAACTAGAAGCTATCTTGGATACTCGGGAGAGGTAGCTAAGGAGAAGGGTGATCAAATAATATCTGATTCGATGGAGGAATCTTCCTGATGAGGATCCCACTTGGGAAGGGGAGAATATCTTACAACATCCTTCTTTACTGTTGCTTGAGGACAAGCAACGTTTGGGAGGGGAGGACTATAATATTCCCAATTAGCTTATTGCTAGTTGGAATATTATATGTTACTTCTATTTTCAGTCTAGAAGAATAAATGGGGTAGGGAGACCCTTAAATCTCTTTAGTAGGAATAAAAAAACTTCCAGTGTGAAATGGAGCAGTTTAGGTAGACAAAATAAAGTCACCTTGGGTGTGAAAGGGAGCAATGCATGTGGACTAGATCAACAGTGTTGCCAAAGAAGAGAGTGGAGCTAGTGGGAACAATGCAGTTTTGGAGGAGGAGTCTTTGCATGGAAGTAACCTCATAAATGAGTGGGGCCAAGGGTGAGGAAGATCACGAAGAATATAAGGGAAGGGATGGAAGCCATGAGAGGCATTCAAAATATTGTTTATTTTTTAGTCTTATGATGTATTTCATGCTTCAGCTGTTTAGCTGGGTTTGTTGTACTATTTAGTACAAGGGTATTCTCATGCCGGAATTTCCCGCTCTTCCTTGGAGGACTTGTTGAAGAAATCTGAGAGGAGTATTCTGGGCTACATTTCCACTATTCGGCATTGGGCCAAGTAGTCATCTTTAGCCACAGTGTAGTAGTATTGAGAAACTACATTATTTTTCCTGGTATTGTAGTGGAAGGGTCAAAACCCCTGTTGATGAGCTAGTTTCCTAGCGAAAGGGTCAGCCTTTCACCCGGAAAGCTAGTAAGGAGAAGTTTCAGCCATTTCTTTGTCTTTTCAGCCATATATATGCAGAGCTTCAGTCAGAAAGTGTGATTCAGCCATATATCTATAGAATATAATTTTTGTATCTTGTGTCCTTCCAAGAAACCCTTGCCGAGTTATCTTGAGATTGTACAAAAGAGACTAGATCTCCTTTTTCTCAGATCTTTGAGTAATATATCATTAGATCTATTTGTTTCTATATTTATGTAGTAGAAACCGTCATTAAACTGCACTGTCACATGCTTCAGAAATTCTGTGTTGCAGTAGTCATGGGGTTTTGATGTTTTTGGGCTTGGGAGATCTGTTTAACTAAGCTAGAATGATTTGTTTATGATCCCCTTCTATATTTGGGTGCTATAATACATAAACTAATGGATCCATGTGCTGTTCTTCATTATTATAGAATAATTTTCTGAAAACTTCATTTTTGGTGCCTATATTGCTGATTTTACTAAACAGGAATATTACAAGACACATGAATTTAGTGGGGTTAAAAGGAATCCATGTTGAGGTTATAGACGCTTGCTGGCAGCAGGGCCATGCCTGTGGTATTAAAGTTAAGTTTACACTATGATTTACTTGGTTGTTTTTGTCTTTCCTTGAAATCATTATCATATCTCTCTGAGAATGGCTTTAAGATCCTTTCAGTAATGTTCTTTGGAGTTCTATCTTTCAAGATATGAAGGTTTTCATGGATGTGGGACCCTTATTGCAAGGGATTCAATTTTCAGCTTGAACAAGAGGAGCTTCAACTATACATTTGTGTAATGGTAAGATGGTCACCCTGGGAAGGCATCATTTTGTCATATTTAATTTTCCATATTTCCATCCATATTTAACGCCATGGATTTTAAATTATGTCACTTTTATTTTTAATTAGGTTATTAAGGTGAAAAATTATGACTAAGGTTACTCCTGATATGATTTATGGAAATTTTGATGGTTGGATATTTCATGATAAAACTATCCTCGCAGTTTATCATTTTTATGGCAACCCCGATATTAGACTTTATTGAAATCAGTCTTAATAAATAAATAATTTGGTGCAAAAATGATCAAACATGCATTCTCCTTTTAGTACAAGCCATATTCATGTAGAGGAATTTTTGTTTATACAAAGTTGCAGGAATATCATTGTAAATGCAAGGTCACCTAGAAATGTTTTAATCTTGTTTTTTTGCAAGGGAGAGACAATACAATATTTGATTCACTTGCATGAGGGAATGTAAGCTGATCAACATGGGGGGATGTTAGGCCTCCATTTTGTTTGGTTTAAATCACTTTTTTCTCTGAAATCCCTCATTCTTTCACTCAGTTCCTAGGGTTATTGTTGTCATTTTGTGCACTATTAAGAAAATATTTACTATTTGGAACATTTCCCCTGTTTCAACAATATTTGACATTTAAAATCACTTTAATGATTATTTTTGTGTCTTTTAGGTCTATATGTGGTTAAATTTTCTTTATATATGTGATCGATCAACAAATGACGGATGGCCTTGATCTTGCACCCTTGAGGATTCCCGCACTAAGGAAAGATTGTACATTTTGTCTTCAACACTTTGAAAATATTTGGAATGTCAAGGTTCTCAAGGAAACACATGTATTTACCAACAAAAAATTATTCAACCAACTTCTACATGAAATACAGTTTTGCCTGTACCAATCTGCCTACACTAAAGAGTAATCAATTTGGGGCTTTGATAGATCGACACACTTTTGGGGAAAAATGAAGAAGGTTTTTGTCCAAAATAATGTTTTAACACCTCCACATGAGTTAGAATGCACCCATATCACACGTGTGTGTTTCTAGAAGAAAATTGAAAAATCAGCCCCAAAATTCGTACAATTTTCAAACTACCAAATGTTTTCCTTGATTTGTGTGTGTATGAAGAAGAATCTTGGAAGTTAGGAAACACAGGTTTTTTTCCCATAATAGGAAATTGACTAAGGCTCAAGTAATTTTCCAAAATTCATCACAATTTGGGAGAAATGCAGGGTTTTTTGAGGCAATTTTGTAAAAAAACGCAATTTTCCAGAATTTTAGGAATATGCCCATATTTGCAGAGAATGCAAAATTATGCATCATATTTGTATTCCCTTGATTATTTTATCGGTGTACTAGAATTCCATCAATGGAAAAATTTTGGGATATTCATCCATCCTATTTTATATTCAGTTTTTATTGAAAAGACTTATATAAACAAAGTTATCTCTCTAAGCCAAGCTAGGTAGTTGCAATGTAAATTTATTGTAATTTAATCAATCCAAGGATCGCTCTCTACATATTGTTGGAGTGTGGTCTCTCCCTGTACAATGTAAATACTGGTTCACAATACAATAAAAATATTAAGCCAAGTTCTTCTTTTATTGTTTCTTTATATTTGATTATTTTGTGATCGGATTCTTTCCCAGGAGGAATGAGCTAGTTGGTTGGGCCCACCAACCAATCTCGTTGCCTCCTTTCTATTGTTCATTTGTTTTTACATGTTTAGATCTACATTCATTTTATGGTTTTTTGTTGTGTATTTTGTAGATCTGGTGGCTTTTGTGACATAGGTTGTGTACTCTACCTTCCTATTTTTTTATATGATAAAATATGGAAATTAAGCACTTGTAGACATGGTAAGTCATAATGGTAAATGTTATTGATCATGGATATTATGTTTTAACCACAGTGAATTTCTTTAATTCATATTGTAATGTATTGGTAATATGAAGTGCATTATTCACCTCATGATTTGAGATACTTTTGTAATTTTCACTCAATTCATCACTTTAGGATTTGAATCATCCATCTAGAATCTATCCTTTTTTAATAAGAAAATTAATATTTTGTGGCATTGCATTTTTGTTTGAAGTATGGAGTCAATATCATTATTTACTAAGCCACGGATTGTCACAAGGCGTGATTTATATAACTCATTTCAAAGAAGTCTTTGTATCTACAATCCCATGAGATCTTGGTGATACCTGTAGTTGCAGTTTGAAAATTGATTATGTATTTAATTATTTTCTTGCTGGAATTTGTGAGTTATATAGTTTATAATACCATGACATGCATTGCTCTTCATAAGAACTAGAGTTCAAGGAATTATTTTTTTTGTATAATTCCCTTTCAAAGATAAAATTGATTTTACAAATGTATGTGTTAATATAATAGGAATATGCATTATAGTCTCTTTGTTTATTAAAAGACTCCAAAAATTATTCCTTTCAAATGGTTTTGGTTTTGTACATGCACCTAGTTTTTTTTTTCTTGAATGATGGGTTGAAATTTGAATGGATCATTTTTATTTTGTGTTATCACTCCACTAGTTCTATAAGGCTAAAGAAGAAATCCCAACAGAGGTAACCACAGAACAATATTTTGGCTTGGTATCTAGCCCTACCAAACTGGAGAGGGCTCTCTCCACAAAGTCAGAGCGAAGAGGGCTGGATGAATTAGGGTTTTAGGCTAGGTATGAGTACAGGGGTTGTGTTTGATTGAATTGGGTTGCTAGATGAGGATTAGGTCAAAGAGGCTAGGTCAGGGAAAATAAGATGGGAATTGCAGACCATTTAATGGGGCATGGTAGGTAGAAATATTAGCACTTTAAGGTGATTTTGTGAGATGGTTTTAGACTGATGAGGAGCTAGGAAGAGAATAAGAGATGTATTCTTCCTAAACTAAAGAAAATGGACAAATTATGAATACTTTACCAAAACAGAGCATGAAAGAACATGTATTCTGCCTATCAACTTGAAAATATTCATATAATAGAAATGAAATGGTTTATGAGCTTGCAAAACATTCATACAAATGAAACAGGAGAAGAAACAATGCTAAATATCCATACCAGTGGTATCCCAAAGAAATAGCTGCAACTCCTCATTAATTTATGGCCAAACTAATTACGCTATATTGTACTTGATCAATACAACAACATCCAACCTTTTCCAAAAGTGAAAAAGGGAATGATATATACATCAAAACAAATTTCTATCATCCTCAGGGGTCGAATCCTTGAGTTGAGGAAGAGATCCACAAAAATCTGAACTGATAGTTGGAGTGTAGGGAGGTTCAAGTGACTCCTCCCTAATTACAATGAAACTAATTCATTTGACTTGATGATAACATTTACATAATGAATTTACCCCTAAGTAACTCATCCACATGATATTTAAATTTACCTTCATCGATTACATAGGCAAAATCATCATTTCCAAAGATAAAAGTAAAAAATGCAGTGAAATTTGAAAAATATCAGACATTGGTCAAGTGCGCCTTTTTTGTGCTAGGCACGCCCTCTCTTTGCCAGGAGCACCCTCCATGTTGCAGCTTGATTTTGGATGGGTTGAACGTGTCCAAATTGGGCTCAGGATGGCTTGTTGGAAAGCCTATCCAGTCTAATTTCCATATATGCCTTTATTTTTTAAAATGGGGTTGATTTTCCCTTTCAAAAGTGATTCTCCCATAGCTGGTCATGTGTGCAGCGTGGAGGCAAAAAAAGGAGGCAGAACATTGATTTGTTGTGTGTTTTTTCACCTTTTCACCTGCCAGTTGTCCAAACTAAGCCTAGCAAAGTTGTTTTCTAGAATGTGTTCATCATTTTTTTATCTATTGGTGGTATTCATTTGGCCAAAAAGTGCCTCAAACAAAAGCGCAGTGCCTAGGGCATTGCGCGCTTGACAGTCCAGCTATCACAAGACTGTCTAGGAATACACAAAAACTTAAAATTTTCAAAAATTGACCCAAAAAAAAATCATAATTTTATAAATAGCTATTGATGATGTGGTTAGGCATGGAGTGAGGCTTCAGTTAGTATGCCAAGCCTCCTTTCCTCTTCTTGAATGGTTAGAGCTTCAATTTTTGCATTGGCTCTTTTAAGCTTGGCCCTTGCAATTTTGTCTCTTTTGACATAGTACTTGGCCATCCTTCTTTGAATTTTGTTGTCTTTGTTTTCTTTCTCCAGGATATTCTCAAGATGTTGGTTATCCCTGTCAAGTCATTGCTCCCAGTTCTAATTGATTACCACTGCAAATTTTTCATTCAAAGTGAGTTGATTAGCAAGCTCATGCTCCTTTTGCCTCTCTAGTTCTAGAGATCTTTTCAGCCCTCTAGTCCTAGGCCTTATCCTTGGTGCTTGTTCTTCTGGTTCCTCTAGCATACCATGATTTTCCAATGTTTCTTCAAGAAAAAATTTGGGTTTTTTACCTCTCTTTGAGCTGTGATGAATTTCACCTCATCAATGAAGTGCTTTGTTTTCAGTTGTTGGTTCTCCTGCTCAAGAAAGTTAATGACAAATTTAGACCTGTCAAGATTAGTTTGAAGGTCTCTAATCTTGGCATATTTTTCCTTGAGTACTATGCTAATTTCCTCATCATCATCATGCTCATCTAGGTCAACGAGGTCAAAATCATGTTCTGTCTCATGGAGGTGCTCCTCCTCATGTCTGATCTCTGCCTAAATCTTTGCCTATGTCATCTTTTGCTTCCATTTTTCTACCTAATTTTTGGATGTATAAGGCAAGGCCCCTTCCATTATGTGTATCAAACACATTCTTGTGACCTCTCTGGTATGTTTTTTCCAATAGCTCTATCTCAGCCTGCTTAGTCTTTTGAGGCTCACTGATCTCAGCTCTACTAGGTGACCTAGACTCAATGTGAAATGGATGAAGGAAACTGATCTGATGATGATGCATGAACTGTACGCTGAGATGGAGGAATGTATGTGGAAGGATGAGGTGATGAAGGCACATATCGGGCATGTTGAATAAGTGGAGCAATGAATATTTCATTATCTATGAAAGTACTCCAAGAAATGTTTAGTTGTTTGAGGTGATGGAGGACTATGATCTTTGTTGGAACAGGGTTCCCTGACCTGTGCTTTTGTATAATTTTGTAATAGTCGGTCCTACGTAGAGGTTTTGGGGTGGTTCAAAGCCCCTAATGTTTTGTAATGGGTTAAAGGGTAGCTCTGGGTTCCGCAAACCACAGTTTGAAGACCATAGGAAATCGAAGGCTACGATATTATAAATAGATAGATAGTTAGGTCAAGTAAGTAAGTAATTCGATAGATTGATGCTACGTGAAAACTGTTAGGATCTATTTGGGTTGTTTAGGGTAAGGAATTCTGTTGGCTGTGTGCGCGGAGATCCTCGGTCTTGTAGTGTGCGTACCCTGCTAGGCTGTGTGCATGGGCTATGTTTGGGTTGTAAGTGGATTTCCGATGCTAATAAATGTGGAATATAGTTAAAGTATCTGTGTGTTATCTGAATAGATTGTGTTTACTGCTGAAGCACATCTGTGATATTTCTTTAAGCTACGAATGTATCTGTGATCTTGAATTAGTGTGAATACATCTGTGATATGATATTAGCTGCGATTATAGTGCTCTGTGATGGTATTTGGTAATGCACACGTGGATGCAAATGTATTGATTAAATCTGTTGATGATAATAGCTTTGTTATGGTTATGTGTTGATTACCCTGCTTAAAGAGCTGCGAATAGACTTATTATGTACAAGCCCAATAAGCTGCAACCTAGATCTGCCTCAAATTGCCTTCTCTCTCTCAGGGTGCGGGAACCTGGTTCTAGCATCCTCCCATACTACTTTGGGTGAGACCTTGGCTTGCGCAAGTAGGTCATTTCCAAAAGGGCCAGTAGTATAAGGGTTTGTTGGAAAACCTTCACCTTCGAACCTGGGTCAGAACCCCTCAAGCCTATAAATGGTACCATTTCCAGGACCAAGAGAATTTTGAGAGAGATATCAGGTAAGGCCACGAGGTCATTGGAGACCTAAGAGGGTGGAAATTGAAGACTGGTTTGAAAGACAAATTTAGGAATTTTTGGTAAAGGATAATCGCAGCACGAAGCTAAAAACTGAGAAGTGGAAGAAAAAGTACATATTCACCAAATTCTAAGAAATTTTCTTTGTAACCTTTGCACACGAGCTTTAGGAGTGGTTGGAAAGGCTCGTAGAATTCCAGATGTGTTGGAAGGACGATCTGATTATGCAGTGGACACCAGAATTGATTCAACAGTTGGAGAGGGCTGACAATACAATCACCCATACGGTAGATCACTGGGTGGATAGCGTGTTGGGAGGATTTCTGACCAAATTCACGGTCGATCAGTTCGTATCCTATTCTAAAGTGGAGCAGAGTTTCTTCAAAGGTTTCCAAGGTAATTTCTTGAAAACATTGCCATTTTTAATCAAAATATTACTGTGCGAAAAGGGCGTTATGTGTAGCCACATCGAGTGAATGACATCTGATCTGAGTGAGAGTACGACACGAAGTGGTAAGTAATACTAAACCAATCGAAAAGGAGATAGATCTATCTACATCCCATTAAGAGAATTGGTTGCGCACAAAGTCAGTAGCCCTCCAGCTACACCACCCTCAAGTCAGCACAAGGGTAAGAACTCACCCACACCTTTGCCACCACCAGAAGAAGATATGGCCACCCACATGAAGCTACCCACCTTCAAGGGTGTAGGATATGAAGATATGGACTGATTTTGGTTTGTAGCAGAATCAATATGGACTGCGCAGAATGTGGCTACTGATGTTGTAAAGAGAGCACAGCTATCCCTCGCCTTTGAAGGAAGGACCTTGGACTGGTATATGGGATACCTAGGATAGCATGCAGATCCATCTATTTAGGAGATTAAGAAAACTTTAAAATGACAGTTCTGAAAGCCTAATTGCTATTGGCATCTAGTAACTGACCTAAAATAATTTAGACAAGGACCCACTGAGTCTATATGGGAAGTTGATTAGCGGTTAAATAAGGTTATCAAAGATTGAGAATTTCAGTATGATGATAGGAAACACAAGGAATGGTTTATTTCTATGCTGCTATCTCACCTGCATGGACCTATGGGTCATCAGGTGATTGAGATGCAAGAGAAAGCCTTGGAGATTGCTATGAAACTATAGGTTGCGCCAAGAGACAATGCCCAGTTTGGGGTGTAGCAGATCCATGGATAGCTGGAGGCAATGCACCTTGAAATACAGAATCTGCAAAAAGAACGAGGGAAAGAGGTTGTCCCAGATATATGGTTCATAATATGTAGGGTGTCCGGCCATACCAAGGATCAGTGTCCTCTGCTGACAGATTACATGCAAGCTGGGGGACCTAGCCCATTGCGCCCTAAGGAGGTTGCGGAGCCAAGTGGTCCGACGTTATGGTGCACTGATTTTCATGTTTCTGGGCTACATGATATTAACCATTGTCCCCTTCTTGGTGCTTATGTTCCAGAATTGAAGCAACAACGGTGTCGATTCTGCTCCTCTATGGGACATGAAGAGCATAACTGTCAGACCTATGACTTGATGATAGATCGAGGAAACCTATACAAGGTACACGTTGAACCTTCTTCACCACTATCTTCCTCAAGTAGAGGAGGCTCCCCAGCAAGGGGCAGGGGAGGGGGAAGGGATGGAGGCGCAGGTTGAGGAAGAGGATAATTGATTTGTTACAACTGTGGATAAATAGGGCACTTTGCGAGGGACTGTCTGAATCCTGTGAGACAATCTTGCCGATATTGTCGACAATTGGACCATGTGAATGAAGACTGTCTAGTCTTGATAGCAAAAATGTAGGAAAAACAACAGAAACCTACGCATAATGTGCAGAGGGTTAAGGTGGAGCCGCGTGATGAAGGACCAAGTATTAATGTCATAATGTGTAGCGGCATGGCTACTAGAGGAGCTGAGCAGAAAGTTTCGGCTGAACCTCTTATCTGGAAAGCAGTTGTCAAGCGGGAAAGCTTGGACCTACAGAAGGATAAGGAAACCTTTTTCGTAGCTCGCAAAGACTTTACTAAGGATGAAGTGTCTACTTCCAAGGCTCTAGAAAACCTAAGAACATACGACGAAGTTAAACCATTTCTGTAGGCATGTATGAAGCTACTACGCAACCAGAAGGTGGTAGAAATATTCAAGCACTAATAGACAGCTGCGTAGAAAGGACTAACCCTCTCATGGAAGTTAAGGATTTTCACAAAATTTACAAGCATAAGAAACACACTGGTTGGGAAATGCGGCTAATAGCACAGATTGGCAACTATGAAATGGATCAAGCTATCTTGGACCTTGGGTCAAATGCGAATGTACTACCCAAGAAAACTTGGCAGCGAATGGGAGAGCCTAAGTTGGAATCGTCTACGATATAGCTGCGCATTGCTAACCAACATAAGATCATACCAATGGGGAGGCTGTCAGAGATTATGGTCAATATCGCAGGAGTTAAGGTATGCACCGACTTTGAGGTAATTTATATTGTGGAAGATGCAGACCCCTATCCTACGCTCCTAGTACTATATTGGGCAATAGACATGGGAGGCATGATCAACCTAAAGAAAAGGAGCATGGTGTTTTAGAATCAGGGTACGAGGGTGATAGTCCCACTAGAACCTGCAGAAGGAGAGTGGTATACAGAACTAGTGTGTGAAGAAGAAGATGTGGATCACATCTATAAATTAACTGCTCGGGAGGAGGATTGGATCAATCCTACAGCTGATGGTGTGCTTTGCTAGGAGAAGTACAGTAAATGATTCTCTAACTCAAATGGGGAGAAATAAAATTGGTAGAATCGATTACATGATGTATCTGCGTTGTGATATCTTATAATCACAAAGAACTTCCGATGTATCTCCTCAGAGGTAAGAGAACTGCCCTACTTTGATGGTTCTAGTAGTATTAGGGAGTTTTTGCGAACATTTAAAGTTGAAGTCCCAAGGGAGCGAAGGATGTGGGCCCTTAATCTAGCCATGCGCTCAACCCTGGCACGGTGGTGGGAAACTCATAAGGGGACATTCTAGGATTAGGATGAATGTCATGAGATGATGGTCCTATGGTTTGAAGCCTCAGATCACCTGCACGTAAAAACTTTCCTTGGCCCAGGAGACCTGCGCGATAACTTGACTGCATGGATGGAGTAATGGTGCGAAAGAACCACAGATGAATGGGTCCACCTATTCATTCATGACTTGGGACCAATCCCCACTACTTGGTACTTAGATGTAGAACTCCACCAGTGCACCTGCCACTGGGAAACCCTAAAGGACAAGTTTGTAGTGAAATTCAGTTTGATAGGTGGAACAGAGGCACTCGACGAAGCTCTACAGGATATAGATACCTTAGTATTTAATGAATCACGCCCTTGTGCAACACATGGGGCACCAACGTGGGAGACGCAGATGAAAGATATTGTCAACTATTGCAATCTATCTATGGAGGAATGTGATAAAGACCCGCAAAATATCTCTATCCTAGAGTCGGAGGGAGAGTGGGCAGTTACTATACCCCCATTGCAGACCGTCGATGTCACTAAGCCTCTGAAGCTATGAGAAGTCAATATTGGGATGAAGGATAAACATAATCTAGCTAAAATAGGGGACTACTAGGATGATGATATTGTTGGAAGAGTTACGAAACTCCTCACTGAATACTAGGACCTATTTCCGATGAAATTCTCGAAACTCAAAGGGATTACAGGGGACCTAGGGGTCATGCACATCACTTTAAAACCAAATGCGTGCCCTGTGAAGCAATGCCCTTATCGATTGAACCCCAAGTATAAGCAGAAAGTCAGGGAAGAACTTGACAAAATGATAGCCGCACGTATCATTGAACCAGTCGAACAATCATATTGGGTAAGTCATATGGTGGTTCAGGAGAAAAATACTAAGGGATAGATACAGATATGTGTTGACCCGCGCAAATTTAATGATTCCTGAGTACATGATCCCTTTCCTACGCCATTCTCAGATGAAATCCTTGATAGCGTGGGGGGGCAGGAAGCGTACTCGTTCACGAACGGGTTCTCGGGCTACCATCAAATTAGGATCACACTAGAATATCACTGCAAAACAACGTTCGCCACTGAATGGGGATCTTTCCAGTGCACAGTCATGCCGTTTGGGCTCAAGAATGCCCCTGCCATCTTTTTTCGGGTGGTGGTCGCAGTATTCAAGGAGTTCATCCACAAGTTTTTGGAGGTATATTTGTATGATTGGACCATCTTCAGGTTGGTAAAGAAGCACGTCTCAAACTTTCACATGATGTTGGATGCCTGTAGAAAGCACCAGATTTCCCTGAATATCAAGAAGTGCATATTTTGCGTACCTTTTGGAATCTTGCTAGGTCACATAGTATGTCGACAAGGATTGATGGTTTATCATGCCAAGATAGTAGTTATCATTGACCTAGCAATACCTACAACTAAGAAATAGCTACAATCTATCCTCGGACATACAGGCTACTACAAGAAGTTCATTCAAGGGTAATTGTTGATCACAACACCTATGGAAAAGATGCTAAAGAAGGATGTTTCGTATTTTTGGGATGAGGAGTGTCAGAAGAGCTTCGAACTACTCAAGGAGAAGATGGTATTTGCACCTATCCTCATGTTTCCTAACTGGGTGAAGGTTTTTCATGTTCATGTAGATGCGTGAGGGATCGCCCTAGGAGCTGTCCTTACGCAACCTGGAGACAAAGACATTGATGTAGTATTCCCAAATGGGAAAGCAGCAATATATAAATACAAAACTGGAAATAGCAGTGTAAATCAACTCATTGAAATTGGAGACCAATATGATGACATATCATCATGCATTATATCAGAAAATAAATACATAATAGTGAGGCATGAATCATATACAATGAGGAAATAAGCCTCCCATAAGCAATCATTCCTAAATCTGAACTGCTGCTACAATAAAAAATGCCAGAAGACTGCTACAGCACAATTTTAAACACACTGCTATAGAAAAATGATGTACAAAAGATGTAGGGTTTTTATATTCCTCAAAATATATGCCCAATACAGATCTTAGGCTTAATACAAACTCCTACAAAGAACCCGGAAAGGGTTTTCAGAAATACACTCTATATAATATGGGATATAAAGCCAAATGGCTGAAGATTCACTACAAACTGAAGAACATGAGTGTAGAACACTGAAATATAACATATATGATGTATATCCCCTCAATTATCTCCTCCCATGAAAGGCTGAAGCCTCCAATCACAAGAAAACACTCCAAAGGAGCCACAAGATCACTCACTGAAGTTGCCCTCCAAAATAATGCTATTCCCAGATAGAAAAACACTGTAAATGGTAGGAAATATATGGCCTAGTGCCAAAGGTCTGAAATATGTCCAAGATATCTCCAAACTGATCTCCCAAGAGAAGTAAACCTTCCTCCTATGAGAAACTAGCTCAGAAAGTGGGTTTCTAACCCCTCCATTGCAACACCCTGCAACACAGCACAATAACCAGTAGAAACTGTTCTGATGAAGAAAGTTGTAACTTGGCCTAAAAGCTAGAATGTGGAAATTAATGCAATGCTCTCCCAAGAGGCCTCTTAAGGAATGAGATGGGATTCCCGCTCGAGAATACCTGATGATAAACAACACACCAACCCTGCTAAACAACAAAGGAATGTAAAGTCTAAACAAACCATATACAAAATAATATTCCAAAAACATACCCATATGGCTGCCATCCTCTTCCTTAAATAGATTATAATATTTCTTGCTCTTGGCCCCACTCAATTAGGTCATTTCCTCCATGAGATCAATCTCCCTCCAAAACTGCGTTAATCCTCATTTAATCTCCACTCCTCCATAACAGTGTTGTTGACTTGGTCAAAGTTGACTGAATCAACATGATCTAATCCATGTTCACACATGGAGGTGCTTTATTTAGCTGCTAAAAGGGTCTCTTTCCACATTGGAAGTGTTTTTATAGCTTCTAAGGAGACTTATGGGCCTCCCCACCCACTTATTCACCTACCTAATGACAAAACAAACTATAATATTCCATTTAGCTGAAGGCTAAATTTTTTGAATATTACAGTCCTCCCCTCCAAAATGTTGCTTTTTCTCAAGAAACTATAAAGGGGGAGAAAAATCCTCCCCTCCTTCTCTTGTGGCCTCCTCATCAATAGTCCCCACCATTTCTCAAATAAATCTACAATAAATCTGCCCTCCAATGTTTCCTCCCAATTATGCAAAACCAAATGGCTTACATCATGAAAAGGTGGAAGGTGCAAGTGGAAACCTTCTTGCTGTCCAATGGCCTTCTCAAGGTAGGAGTGACGACAAGCATAGGGGATATCATTCCCAATGAGAAAGTCCCAAACCCATGCTATCATCCAAATGAAATGAGTCATTCTAGGTAGCTCATCAAAAGGATCCTCAACCCCCAATTCATGCAATGTATTGGGGTTGCATGGAGAGATTAAATTCTTCCACCCAAGTTGTTTCTCTCTCCATTTATGGTATGTATGGGGTTGTTGATAATCTTGGGCTGAAATGTTATGGCCTCCAAGAATGGCCCAAGCTACCCCACCAAACAAAACATCCATGAAGTGCCTCCTCCAAGAACTCAAGTTCACCAAATGGCTCCTCCCACATAAAGACAAGAGACATAGTGTGGCAATCATGGTTGGCCCATTTTTTCTCCTAAAACATGCAACATATAAAATATGGAGAATCATACTCCAAATGGGCACACCCAATTCTTGTGCCACTCTCCCAACAAAACTTCCCATAGACATAAAAACATTATCAATATATGGAAGCAAAAACCAATGGAAACAAGTTGACATATGACAACCGGGAGGTGGTTCATAGTTCCACATATGGAACCAACGTAGTGCATCTTCTACCTGCCTCAAACCAAAGAATAACAAGTGCTCTCCCAGCCACTTTTTTGCTGCCACAATCATCCTACAAGATAGGATCATGAAGGTTAAATGTCATGTCAATGGTGCACACCAAGAATCATGTGGCTTTCCCCACAAACCACAAATATAATAGCCAACCTCAATGCTACAATTGGCCTCAAGTACATCATAATATAATTTGAAATAAGGGATAATCCTTCTTGGTACAACATGCTGCTCATATGAAGTAAAGAAGTACAAATCATAATGCAAAATTGTACCTTCTCTACCATGTAATTTAGTCCTTGAGCTGAAATGGCTCAACTAAAAATTCTCCCTCACTCTCAATGAGTAGGGAAGTGGTTGTGAAAACCTCTCCATCATCACTTAGGCTATGCATCTCTCCTCATGCTGATATAAATCCTGCTGAATTCTCTCCCAAGTGAACTCCTCCATCAAGGAATGACATGCATCAAAGTGCATGGAAAGAAAGTCCACATGTGCTGCATGCAGCAACTTCTCCTTGAGTTCAAAAGCTCCAGTCAAGAAGACTCCCCCATAAAAATAGATTACCTCATCATCCACCATGTATCTATCATCTCCTTCCGGATCATTAAGAATCATGCAAGCACCAAGATCCTTGGAGTACTCTACCAAGAGTTGAGACCTCCAATATGGATCAATCTTCCTAAGAGACAACACTGAAGATTTGAAATGTAAAGCTCCCCACATGTTGTTGTCTTTTCCTTTGACATCCCTCCTGCCAAAGTCATCCTCCAAAGTGCTTCCATGCCCATCTGCAGCTGCTCATGCTGAAATAGAAGTGGTGACTTTTGGAAGTTGGCCTCCCATGAGAAGCTACCATCCAAAAATAACCTCCTGATCTTGGCCAATTTAAGCATGAGTGGCCTTCATATACTCCAATGTATGGAGGATTCCTTCCTCAAAGGAAGTACCCTCTACTTCTCCAAATCCATGAAGCAGCTCCCTTGCACCATGAAGGTGCCATCCTCCATCACTACAACAACTTCTGTCAGTGCAGTATATGTAGTGAGAGTGGGTAATGCTGAAAATGGGAGAATATCTCCCTCCTCCTTGAGTCTATCCCCAAAATCTCTGCGCTATAATAGACTCCTCCAAAGTATCCACCCCTATGGAATCTAAGAGTGGTGCAACCTGTTATCACCCAAAAATTTCAACACATCATTGTGACAAGGTTACAAAATTTCATGGATCAAATTTGGGTTCTATGAGTCAATTTAGGTTTGATCAAGGGTAGGTTTTAGATTTTTTATAGTTTAAAGCTCATCCTAAGGTTCAAATAAATCCTTCTTTAAAGTTATTTCATGTCAAATATTCATCATTTTCATTTGTAGGTCATTTCCCAAAGTTTCATGTCAAAACTGTTCAATTAGCCAAAAAACCCTGTTTTCGTAGCGCCACCTATTGAAAAATGTCGTTTTGTGCTACGAAAGCGCTGATAGTTTCGTAGCGCAAACATGAAAAATTACACTGCTGGCGCTACGAAAGCGCGGATTTGTAACTGTATTTTCAGTTGAGTTGGTAGATTGTAGAAACTATTGGGAAAGGGTAGGATAGTGGCATGTTGAGTCATGTAATGATGAAATTCGATGTACACACCCACGTTTGCAGTCATCATTGTAATTATAGGTTATGAATGAGGCATCATTTAGTTATGAGAGGACATTTTAATTTTCAAAATCTTTCCTAATTAGTCATTCTCATTTCCTTTTGCCTCCATTCGAAATATCTGAGCTCTGAGTGTTAAGCCAAACTTGTGGCTGATTCATACAAAGGTTTTACTACACCAATATCAAGCGAGGCTGATGTTACAATTATTCAAGCAAGGCTGCTGTTACATTTTTTCAAGCAAGGCTGAAATTTTTGTTCAAGAATATGGCAAAGGAAAAGAAAGTTCACAGAGGAGGACACTGCTTAAGGCATGAACCTGAAGACATGAAGGCAATAATTGAAGACCCAGCAGTGATGGAAGCGTTCAGAAGAGTATGTTTCCTATGGTTTTGTGAGAAGTTGTAGGGCTGTCACACACAGGTATCCAAGGAATTTGCCATGAATTTCAGCGGAACAACCACTAAGGTCAGGATGCTAAGTGTGTCTGTTACACCAGAGGTCATTGCTGTTGTTACAGAGATACCAAGAGGTCAAGAAACCTAGTTCAAAAGTTTTAAATTTGATATGGAGCAGTGTAAAGAGTCCATGAAGCCTGAGTATATAGACATGGACCTTAATAACGCTATCCCTAGAAGCTGCATCAAACATAAATACTCAAAATTGCTACTCAACAGTCAGAAATATTTTACCTGTGAAGGTAGATATCACAAGGTTTATTCATATCATTTCAAACTGCTTCTACACTTCACTAGTAAGATTTCACTTGATTTACCTTTTTATATACATAGGAGTCTTGCAAAGATGGCTGATAAGGTGCAAGCAAAGTCTAAAGGGAATGAAACATCCTTGTTTCATCATGGTTTAATGAAGTTATTAATTTTAGATGAAATTCAGAAGATAGGCAGAGATTGGTCATATTTCTTGTTTATAAATGGTTTTGAGTTGGAAACCCTAACTCCTGCAAAAAACCCTAAAGCTAAAGGAGTTCCATCACCACCACCAACAGAACCAAGGCAACCTGTGGTTGCAAAACCAAAAGCAACTGCAGGAGTGAAGTCAAGAAAGCAAACTAAGAAAGGGCCAGAGCAAATACAAATGCTTGATACTCCAACTCTCCCACCTAAAAAATAGAGGTCAAAGGTTGTCAAAGATGAAAAACAGAAACAAGTTGTCAACAAGCAGGAAATCAAAAGAGTAACTAGAAGGCAAGCAGTGGCATTAAAAGGAAAGAAAATTGCTACAGAGGACAACCTAGTAACAAAGGGAAATCTAGAATATATTCTTCATGCCATTGACATAGAAGAGACACCCATTGTCCAAGTTGAGTTCATTGGGGAAGAGGAGCATAAGCTGAAAAAGGCCAAGTATACAAAGAAGCTAGAGTTTGAGGGGGGAGATGTAGGTTTCATCTTTCAAGCAAGAAAGCCTATGACTAGGCATGCTAGGAAACTGATGGAAGGCAGCAAAGAAGTTCAAATACCCATTGAGATAGCTGAATCCCCTAAAGAAATTTTTGATCTTTCAACACCTAAAATGAAGCATAAAATCAATAGAACACAAAGGGGAAAAGAGAAAATGACAAAGAAAACATAGTTTCAATGTCTTGAGGAGAAATTAAGGTTGGAAAACTAGGAGATTTCTGTCATGAAAAAGAAAGCTAGAAAGCACAGTGTCGAGAAAGTACAGTTTAAAAGGATGAAGGAATTGTGGGAAGGACACACAGATTCTATTTTTGAAACTCCAAGTAGTGTAGAGAAATTTTTCAAGTGGACAGTTCCAAAAATAAAGGAAGCTAAGTTTGTCAAAATAATAAATACTCATCTAAGAGATACTAATAGAAGACTTAAAGATTAGGTGGAGGACTTAGAGCAGTAGCTGGAGTTGAGTCAAGATGGGTTAAAGAGCAGAGGCATTAAAATGACAGTCATAGAAGAACCAATAGCTCAACCAAGTTCAAATGATGAAGTGTAATATCACAAATTAGGAAAATGCTACAACAATGAGAATATCTCAAGATATTCTAAATTTGGAGACCCAACAATATGCAAACACAACAATGGAGCAGAAGTAACACTCAACTCATAGGAACATGAGATAAATCCATAGCCATCTTATTAAGAAATAGCAGCAACAAATGAATACAATATCTTGAGGAAATGTTACACAAGATAGGCAATGCTCGCCCTCAAGAGACTAGTACATGAATCATGATAAAACCACTGCTACACATGTATGCCCAAGCTATGACAACGTCATTTTATAGAGAAACTAAATGCTAACATATGTAAAATACATAGATGTACAAGTATATGGCCCATACAACATTGGGAGTGAAGATCTCAACTCCCAAAGGCTACCTCATGTCAATCCTGGAAGGATTGGCTATAAAATACAAAATATGTAAAATTTCTGAGTTGTTGGGTAGTAGCTACAACTCAAAAATAGAACTATTGGAGATGGCTGTAGATGATTCCCAAACTAAATATGCCTCCTCCGATGGATCTTTCAAGTGAAAGGCTGATCCCCTCACCAAAGATCTCACCCTCCAACAATCTGCAAGAGCCCCACTGCAAATGCTTCACTAAAAATAACACAGTCACTGGATGAAACTACGCTGTAGGGGAAAGAGAATGGGTTGGCCCAATTCTAAGATCTGCAATCAGCTCCAAATTCCTCCAAACTGATCTCTAAAAGGAAAGAGAAACTCCTCCTCTGAAAAATAGCTGATGGAGGTGGTGTAGTGAACCCTCACTACAACACCCTGCAACACAACATTATTCTGCTGCATAAATAACATTGTCTTGGAGGATGATGCTTGGCCTCAAGCCTATATGTGAGGAAAATCAGTGCAATCCCTCAAGATTCCTCTCAAGAAGGAGAATGAATCCTAAACATGAATTCCCCCGGCAACTCTTGTTAAACAGCAAAAGAATGCACAATGTCTGAACATACAATGAGATCAATAATCCAAAGCATGAGAAAAAATGGTTGCCTTACCCTTCTTTTAAACAAGTGAAATACCCTCTCCATGGGTCCCACTCCTCTTAGGGTTTCCTCCACCACATAACCCTCTTCCCATTCATACTGCATTGTTTCTCTAAGTGTTCTCCACCTCTTATCCTAGCGCTGTTGACTTGGTCAAACTTGACCTTGTCCACTTGCAAATGACCCTGTTCACACATGAGGGTGTGAAAACCAGCTCCAAAGATGATCCCCATTCATAATATGAGGGATTTTATTGAGATTATCATTATGCATGGGCCTCCTTACCCATTTATTCTCCTCCTAGGTGAAATCAGCAAAATTAATATTCCAATTTATTGTAGGAAAATTTTGGAATATTACAGTCCACCCCTCCCAAATGTTTCTTGTTGTCAAGAAACCGCAAGGACATAACTGGAAAGCCTCCTCTCAAGGCCTGGAGACTATTATTTATTGAGGAACATCTTCCTCATGTGGATCCTCCATCCCCCAAGCAATCGTCCATGCAAAATGAGTTACCTCCCAACATGGCAACTCCTGAAAGTCATCTTCCACCTCTAGCTCCGGCAATGTAGGTGGGCTGAAAATATGATCCTGGTAGACAAAATAGCCTACCCCATGTTTTCCTCCTCTCCACTTAGGATAAGTGTAGAGTGTATCCTGATCCTAGGCTGCAATGACATTGCCCTCAATTGGCAAGATGGAGATTATACCTCTAAAGGTCTCTCCTCCAAAGTTATGAAACATGTTGGCCCAAATCATCTCATATGTGATGATTTGGAAGTCATCATCATATGGCATCACATTCCTCATATGGATCACCTCATAAGGAAGCAAATGAGTTGTTGTAGTGGCCATACCATCTCCCATACTCCCTCTAGAACATGTAGTGCAAAGTGTGTGGGAGTTCTCTCCCTCCAAGGACACATTCACCCAATGTGTCTCTCCTCCACTCATGCTACCAAGAAAAGCTTTAGCAATATCAACCAAGGGAACCATAAGGAGAATCATGTTGGCTGCCATGTGAAGTAAGAGGGAAGGAAAATGGTCCCTCAAATGTCGCCAGCGCAGTTTAACTCTCAACTGCCATAGAAAATGAAATGATGGGTGGCCTCCCCACCATTTGTTTGCTGCCCCAATCTCCTGGAGAAAGTGAATGATGACATGTGCAATGTGAGTATGTTCCCCATAAGAAATACCGTCCCCATACCCTCTTAGGGAGTGATCATCCATAATGGCCTTATGTAGACCATAAAATCTAGAAGGAAGGATATTCCTTCTTTGAGAAAATCCCTGCACATATATGGTTAAGAGATGCATACATATAGAAAAATTACTATGCAAATCAACAATACTCTTACCATATGTTTTGCTCATATAAATGGAGTGGCTCATAGATGATTCTCCCCTCATCCTCAAAGGGATAAGAGTTGACTGTGCTAACTCCTCCATCTCCTTATGATCCATGGAGTGCCTCCTCAAGTTCTTCAAGTGGTTCCTCCCACAAGAAGAAAAGAAATGTAATGTGGAATTCATGGTTGGCCCATGGTTCCTCCTGAAATGTACAACATGTATAGTAGGGAGAATCTTGCTCCCAATGGGCATATTCAGTTTCAAGCCCACTCTCCAATCAAAGCTTCCCATGAACATAGATATACCAACAATACATGGAAGCAAAAACCAATAGAAACAAGTTGTCACATGACAACCGGAGAGTGGATCAAGGCCCCATACAAGGAACCAACGTATTACATTCCTTGCCTGCATCAAATCAAACAAGAACAAGTGCTTTTCCAGCCACTTGTTTGCTGCCACAATCATTTTACAATATATAAGCATGAAAGTACAAAAGGGTTTCAATGGTGCACACCAAAAGTCATGTGGCTTTCCCCACAAACCACCAGTGAGATAGCCAATATCAATGCTACAAATGGCTTCAAGTACATCATTATACAATATGCAAGAATGAATAATCCTCCTTGGTACAATATGCTGCTCATAAAAAGACAAGAAGTACAAAACATAAGGTGAAATTGTACATTCTCCATTATGTACTCGAAGACTTGAATTGAAATGGATCAACTGAAAATTCTCCCTTACTCCCCATGAGTAGGAAGGTGGTTGTGACATCCTCTCCATCATCATCTAGGCTCTGCATCTCTCCACATGATGAAATATGTTTTGTTGAATTCCCTTCCAAATGAACTCCTCTGCCAAGGCAAGATATGCATCAAAATGCATGGAAAAGAAGTCCTCATGTGTTGCATGCAACAGCTTCTCCTTGATATTAGAATCTCTAGTCAAGAAGACTCTGCCATGTGAATAGATGACCATATAATCCACCATACACTCATCATATCTACTCGGGTCATCGAGAATCATGCATGCATCAAGATCCTTGGAGTACTCTACCAAGAGCTAAGATCTCCAATAAGGATCAATCCTTCTAAGAGACATCGCTGGTGAACTGGCATGTGAATCTCTCCTCCTACTTTTGTCTACCACTTTGACATCCCTCATGCCAAATTTCTCCCCCAAAATCTTCACCTCTCAAAAATCCAAGAGTGGTGAATCCAAAGACAAGATGTCTTTCATCAATAATAGATCCGGTGGCCTCCTTGTTGGAATGCCTCTATGTAGTGAGACATCAATGTCAAGAGTGGATTGTACATATGGTTGGGTAGCCTTGCCCTTACTCTCAAAGTGCAATACAGTCTGCCTCCTCTTTGCACTAGCTCTTTGAAATAGATAAGGGTGTGTGCCTCTCATCACATGATGTCTCTCTCTTTCCCTTCCTCCTCTTTCTAGCTGAAATGCTACACAACCATGCTGCTCACTGATTGTACTTGGACCTCCATGTATGAGATCCTGGGGACTTCCTTGAAAAGATGAAAGAATCCCTCTAGTTGGAGCAAGAGCTTCTCCTCCCTCTGCATGAGGTGCTAGATCAACTCTAGGAATGACAACATTGTTTCCCTTAGCCTCCTCAACATGGGTGGGCAATCCTCCAATGATTGGATCCTCGTTTGGAAAATGGATCTCTCTGCCTCCTTGTGCCAAAATACAAGATGAAGATATTGCCTCCAATAAAGTATCATGCAAGATATCAGCCTCCTTTATGGTTCTTTGAAGTGATTTGGAGTCCATGGTTTCTTCCATCACATGTAAGGGTTTTGTTTGTTTAGATGTGTTTGTTTCCTCCACACGTGTTTTAGAATTCTTCCTACCAAACCTTTCCATCAAATTTCTAATGAACATTGCATGGGAAGAAGTATTTGCATTCTTCAAAGTAAAGGACTCAAATAACCACCATGCATAGACCTTACCTCCAAAGTGTAGCGCTGCCACTCTGATGGCTGCATCTTCGGGAATCTGATGCTGCTGCAAAAAGGTGTCTAGCTCTTCCACCCAAGCTCTGGCTGAACATGTAGGGGAACCATCAAAGATAGATAGAATAAATCTATCCACATTGTGCTGCTTGCTCCTCCTCACCATGATCTTGCAAAACTCCAAAAAAGGAGTATGGTCTCTAAACTTCTGAGTTTGAGATTCATACTCATGCAAGAAACCACTAAGAGTTCCTCTTCGGCATTCCTCCTTCTTATTTTCCTCTTATGGCAAAGCTGGCCATGTGACTACACTGCACCTTATAGGGTGTGGCTTCATGCTCACACTCCCTATAAGAAAAGATAGATTTTGACTCAGTTTCAAACCCTCTTGGAGATCCTGTACATATCTCTCTCCTTATCTTCTCAAATTCTTCATGAATTCTCTGTACAGATCTTGGAAGAAGCTTTGTAAGCTTATCTCCATTTTTCTCTCCACATAGTGTAGTCTTCATATTCTCTCTCCTTGTTAGCACAATGGCTGAGATCCATAGGCTGAGCCAAGGTTATGCTTTGATACCACTGTAATATCCCAAATCAAGAAAATGCTACAACAATGAGAATATCTCAAGATATTCTAAAGTTGGAGACCCAACAATATGAAAACACAACAATGGATCAGTAGTAACACTCAACTCATAGGAACATGAGAGAAATCCATAGCCATATTATTAAGAAATAGTAGCAAAAAATGAATACAAGATCTTGAGGAAATGTTACACAAGATAGGAAATTCTCACCCTCAAGAGACTAGTACATGAATCATGATAAAACCACTTCTACACATGTATGCCCAAGCTATGATAGCACATTTTTCTAGAGAAATTTCATGCTAACATATTTCAAATACATATATGTACAAATATATGGCCCATACAACATTGGGAGTGAAGATCTCAACTCCCAAAGGCTACCTCATGTCAATCCTGGAAGGATTGGCTATAAAATACAAAATCTACAAAATGCCAGAGTTGCTGGGTAGCAGCTGCAACTCAGAAATAGAACTAGATGGAGATGCATGTAGATGATGTCCAAACTGAATATGCCTCCTCCAATGTATCTTTCAAGTGAAAGGCTGATCCCCTCACCAAAGATCTCACCCTCCAACAATCTTCAAGAGCCCCACTGCAAATGCTTCACTAAAAATAACATAGTCACTGGATGAAACTGCGTTGTAGGGGCAAGAGAATGGGTTGGCCCAATTCCAAGATCTACAATCAGCTCCAAATGCCTCCAAACTGATCTCTCAAAGGAAAGAGAGACTCCTCGTCTAAAAAATAGATGATGGAGGTGGTGTAGTGAACCCTCACTACAACACAACATTATTCTGCTGCAGAAATAACACTGTCTTGGAGGAGGATGCTTGGCCTCAAGCCTAGATGTGAGGAAAATCAGTGCAATCCCTCAAGATTTCTCTCAAGAAGGAGAAGGAATCCTAAACGAGAATTCCCCCGGAAACTCTTGCTAAACAGCAAAAGAATGCACAATGTCTGAATAGACAATGAGATCAATAATCCAAAGCATGAGAAACAATGGTTGCCTTGCCCTCCTTTTAAACAAGTGAAAGCCCGTCTCCATGGGTCCCACTCCTCTTATGGTTTCCTCCACCACATAACCCTCTTCCCATTCATACCACGTTGTTTCTCTAAGTGTTCTCCACCTCTTATCCCAGCGTTGTTGACTTGGTCAAACTTGACCTTGTCCACTTGCAAATGATCCTGTTCACACATGAGGGTGTGAAAACCAGCTCCAAAGATGATCCCCATTCATAATATGAGGGATTTTATTGAGATTATCATTATGCATGGGCCTCCTTACCCATTTATTCTCCTCCTAGGTGAAATCAGCAAAATTAATATTCCAATTTATTGTAGGAAAATTTTGGAATATTACATGAAGACACCTTAAGAAAGATAGAATGACTATGTTTTTACAGTTAATATGGTTTTTAAATGATAAAGACAGGTATATTTTTAGTTTTTGGAATAACTACAGCTTTTCACTTTGAAATTTTTTGACAAAACTGCATACTCAGCAGTTTCGTAGCGCATTCAGTGTAAAAAAGCAGAAAAGCGCTACGAAACTGCTGTAGCAACTTTTCTTGCTTATTTTGATCAGTTTTTGAAGGGTTGAAGAATGAATCAAGAACTGAATTTGCTATGGAGGATGTATTAAAGGGTAATTAAAACAATCTTGGAGGACAGAAGTCAAAAATTTGAAGAATAACGGTGGAAATGACAGCACTACGAAACTGTTGTGTTTTTGTAGCACAAAACATTACAGCATTTTGAGTAGGCTTTAAAGTGGCTTTAGACATCTGGAGGCTAGGGAGGAGTTATGCGACGTGCTATGACAACTTCCAACAACCAAGGACCACGAAATGAAGGGTACATGATGGTCAGAATGTTCAAATAATGAAAAAGATCTTATGCCTAAAAAACAGGGTTTTGTTTCCTATTTTGATGGAGGTCAGGAATATGGTCATGAAGAAATGAAGCCCATTAGCCAGATTCGACCATGTGATGAGACAATTGGAAATTCTATAAATTTAAATAGATAAGGTTGTTAAAGATAGCATTAAGCAGTTTGAGTCCTTTTTGGAATAGGACTATTTAAGTAGAATAGGTGTCTTTTTGTAATAAATTCCATGTCTTATGGTTATGGAAGGTGTCAGTAGTTAGAAATTCGATGTATATAGCCTAGAGGCAGATCATCTCATGTTGTAAGAGGTATATTAAAGGCCAAGAGGTCAAATTTGTATGGGGTTCAACATTTTTGGCAAAATTGTGCTTGTTTTGAATTGACTAGTTTTCAACTAATATAGAGATCTTCTACTTGAACAACTTGAGATTCAGAAGGAGTTTTAGTGTTTTCCTATTCTATTTTCATCTCTTATTTGTCTCATTACAGCCAGGGTTTTCATCTATATTACTCAAAATTCATCTTTTAGATGCTCCGAATTCCTATAAAAGTGAACTGACTATGTTTTTTACAGTTTCATGTGTGTGTACATTATGACTAAAAATCTGATATGCCTCAACTTCCATGTTAAGTAGATTTTCTGAATTAATAAATAGATTTGAATCCATAAGCCCAATGTGTACATGCTAATGTGATTCTCAACCTACATCTATCATTTATCTGTTTATTAACTAAATAGAGTTAGCCATCTATATTTTTATCCAAATCATTAACCCTTGAGAGAGCCCTCTCAGGCAGAGGAGGCTAAGCCTCAGTCAAAATATTAGGCCTTAAATGGTTACGTGAAGTTGCCTGATCAAGAAATCTATCAGATCCAATTTTTTGATAACACAACCCAATGTGAAACATCCCTCGTCATCTCCTGATCTGGTGATCTCCCTGGTGGAATGCCTCCATGTAGTGAGATATCAATGTCAAGAGTAGACTGCACATATGGATGGACAAATTTGTCCCTATCTTCACTATGCAAATCATTCTACCTCTTATTTTCATCAACCCTCTGAAATAGATAGGGTTGTGTGCTCCTCATCATATGATGCTAGTCATCCTCCCTACCTCCTCCTCTTATCTACACGGTTTCACAAATTGTCAACAATGGCACATGTTGATCATGGGTTGTGCCTTGATCTCCACATATGAGATCCTGGGGAATTCCTTGCAATGATACAAGAATCCCTATTGTTGGAGCAAGTGCTCCATCTACCCCTGCATGAGGTGCTAGATATTCTCTAGATATGACAACGTTGTTGACCCCATCCTTCTCTTCTTCTTCAATATGAATGGGAATCACCTTCTCAATAAGAGGATCCTCTTCTGAACAAGGGATCTTCATGCCCTCTTTTCCAATAATATGGGACAGACATATTTCCTCTAGCAAATTATTATGCAAGATGTGAGCTTCTTCAACATTTTTCTGAATTGGATTTGAATTTATAGGTTTTATCAACTCGTGCAAAATTTTTGTTTGTTTTGGTTTGTTTGGCTCTACTAGGGATGTTTCAGAATGTTTTCCATCAAACCTTTCCACTAATCTCCTAGTGAAATTTGCATAAGAATAAGTATTTTCATTTCTTAATGAAAAAGACTGAAATATCCACCAAGCATAGGCCTTACCTCCAAAATGAAGCGATGCAACTTTGATGGGTTCATCTTTAGAAACTTAGTGTTGCTGCAAATAGGTATCTAGCTCCTCCACCCAAGCTCTAGCTGAACATTTAGGTGAACCATCAAAAGTAGATAGAAAAAATCTACCCATATCATGCTTCTTGCTCCTCTTTACCTTGATCTTGAAAAATTCTTGGAAGGTGATATGATCTCTGAACTTCTTAGTTTGTGTTGGAACAAGGTCTCCTAAAAAGCTGCAAAACTGGTCCATTTTTTATATTTTTGTTTATATTTAGCCTAGCGGAGGGGTTTTGGGGCAGGTCAAAGCCCCGAACGCATTGTAATGGGTCAAAGGGTAAACTAGGGGTCCGAAAATCATGGGTTGCGGACCATAGGAAAGACGAGGCTAGATTGTTATAAATAGAGATGCATTTTGCATTGTAAAAGATAGAAAATGATGAGCTATTGATGTGATGTGTTGTTTAAGTTATCTGTTTGGGTTTTGGGAAATGGACTCCTGCTGGCTGTGTGTGCGGAGATCCTAGTCCAGCTGTGTGCGGACCCTGCTACTATGTGCATAGGTTGGGAAGGGAATTGGAATTGTAAGGAAGAATTGATGAATGAATGAATGCGAAAGATTGTTAGAGAACTGAATCTGTGAGTACTGTTATATGAATTACTTGTAATTGCTGTATTGTGCGTTTCCTGTCCTTAAGCTACGAAAGATCTGTGTACTGTGTTCTTGAATCTGTTATGTTCTGTTTATGTACTTCTATGTTGATGATATAATAAGCATATAACTATAGATCTAGTGCACGTGGATGCGAATAGAAAATTAATTAACTCTGCGTAGAATAAGGTAATCAGGGATTACAGGATCTAGCATTGCTCTGCTTGCTTTACCCATCCTTTCTCAGGGTGCGGAAACCTGGTTCCAGCACCCACCCATACTACTTCGAGTGAGACTTTGACCTGCGAAAGCGGGTCACTACCGAAAGGGCTAGTAGTATAGGGGTTTGTTGGAAAACCTTGCTTATCGAACCTGGGTCAGGACCCCTCGAACCAACAAATGGTTCTGTTGCCAGGAGCGAAGGAATTTGAGAAAGGGATGGGGTACTGACAAAAGAATACTGGAGAAAAGCACCTAAAAAGGGCCCTTAAGAAACCATGACGGTGCACTTGAAGATACCTACCTTCAAGGGCACGACCGATGAAGACATGGAGAGGTTTTGGTTTGTGACGGAGTCGGTATGGGTTGCGCAGGGTGTGATGGGTGACACTATGAAAAAATTGCAACTATCCCTAGCCTTTGAAAAAAGAGCTATGGACTGGTATATGGGATACGTATCGCAAAATAAGGACGCAACTATCCAGAACATTAAGGACGCCCTGGAATAGTAGTTCCGAAACCCTAAATCCAACTCTCAGGTCGTATCAGAATTAAAGGAATTCAAACAAGGTGCATCTGAGTCAGTATGGGAGGTTGATCAATGACCAAAAAAAGCTATCAGAGAAGGACGATTTTGATACGATGAAAAACAACTTACGGAATGGTTCATCGCCATGCTACTCCCTCACTTACGCGTACCTGTGGGCCGCCAGAATTTTGACTCACAAGATGAGGCCTTAGGAGCTGCGATGAAATTAGAAGCTACA
Organism: Pinus albicaulis; assembly: GCA_034641835.2. Taxonomy (NCBI): domain Eukaryota; kingdom Viridiplantae; phylum Streptophyta; class Pinopsida; order Pinales; family Pinaceae; genus Pinus; species Pinus albicaulis. Next base: position 634,846,137 of record CM076576.1, on the reverse strand, counting down.
CCTCTAAAGGATGTTGTGGTAGAAGTACAACAGATCCAGGTGTAGCTTGAGGCTATGCACCAGGAAATTTAGAATCTACAACAGGAGAAAGGAAGAGGGGCTGGCACAAAACTAGATCACACGGTAGGCCACCAGGGACCAGGAGCACCTGGTCCAGGACAGTAGGGCTCAAGGGAACCTACGCTCTGGCACAGAGGGATTTGTGCAGCAGGGTTGCGTAGTATCCAACAATGGCCATGTAATGGTACCCCTATTTCCAAACTAAAGCGATGCTAGTACCAGTCTTGCCGGCCGATAGGCCACAAGGAGCAGGACTGTCAAAGCCCTATTGAAATAATAAATAGGGGAAAATACCCTACCTCGCCAAGAACCCCCTTGGGCAGGGATAACTCCCTCTTGGAGGAATGGACAGGAGCTGGAGCGGAAGCACAGGTCTAGGTCGAGGCCAGTCACTCTGCTATAACTGTGGGGCCACGGGGCATGTGGTGAAGGATTGTCTGAACCCTTTACGACAGTCCTGCAGGTATTGTAGGCAGTGGGGCCATACGCTGGAAGAATTCCCAGCCTTAAAATAAAAGATGCAAGAAAATCAACTCCCATCTGCGCAGAAGGTGCGAAGGGTCCAGACCAGGCTAGGAGGCAAAGATACCAAGGTAAATGTGGTAACGTGCAGTGGATTGGTGACTGGGGGGGCTAAGGATAATGATGAAACTGACTCACCGATATGCAGGGTATTTAGCAACCATGAAGGACTGGACCTAGGCAAAGCAAGGGAAACGTTTATGGAGGCTCGAAAGGACTTCCTTGAGACTAAAATTCTGCCCTTTGCACACCTGGGAGCTGAGGAAGTAACTGCGTAAGTTAAACCTTTCTTACAAGCATGTGTGAGGTTGTTACGCAACCCTCAGGCAGTATGAAATCTACAGGCTTTACTAGAGAGTTGTGCAACACGAGCTACCAGGTCACCCAAAGATGCACTAGCAAGGAAATACGGCTGACAGTCCAGATCGGTGACCATGGGATGGATCGAGTTATACTAGACCTCGGATCGGACGCCAATATACTACCCAAGCACACTTGGCAATGCATGGGGGAACCCAAGCTGAAGCAACCCACCATCCAGCTTTGAATGGAAAATCAACAAAAAATCATTCCTCTAAGTAGACTCCCCAGCGTTGTGGTCGATATCACAGGGGTAAGGATCCTAGCTGACTTTGAAGTGATAGAAATTGTGGAATATGTGGATCCCTACCCTGTGCTCCTCAGCTTGGATTGGGCTATAGACATGGGGGCCATCATCAATCTCAAAAATCGTAGCATAATATTTGAAAACAAGGGCACACGGGTCATTGTACCTCTAGACCCGGTAGAAGGCAAATGTTAAGCAGAACCTATACCTAAGGAGAGGGATGGGGATTATGTCTATAAATTGACAGTGCGCAATAAGGACAACCTAACCCAGGACACTGTACCATACTACGAGGAGGATATTGAGGATCCCAGTAAGGATCTAGAAGCTTAGAAGGCTCGGCTAGGAGAAGCCTCTATGTTGCGTTGTCTTCGTATCTCAAGGGACTCCCTCTGTATGGGACTGGTCGACCCACAAGTGAGCAACAGGCTCCCTATGACACTTGTAGGTTCTGCAGGTAACGATCTCATGCATAGAGCCACTCCCACGATGGTGACACAGCCAGGGGTCAGGCAGTTGGTTCCGACGTCAGCCCCCCTTAAAGCCTTAGTAGAACAAATAATAAAAATCTCTTGGTCTTGGGCCAAGAGCTACTTAGGGAGCAATCCTGTTTTGGGGGAAGACAAGCAGCTGTCACATATCGGTAACCCTAGCGTAACGAGTATGCCTAAATTACTGAGGATGCAACAACTAGCTGTTGGAACTGTGCCCTCTGGTAAAAAGCAGAAGTTACCGTTGAGAGAAGCGACTCCTGAGCCGTTGGCAGGTCAAGTTACAGGAAGTTTTTACCATTCCTTGGGAAACCTGCCCCGCGTAAAATATCTCTCCCTATCATCCGATGGACAATTCTTAAAAAGGGGCGGGATAGTCTGGTTAGCGGTATTGTCTCGTGTGAACAAGCAGCCTACTTTAAGTGTCTCCATGAAAAAATCAAGCAGCTAACTTTGTTACAATTTCCGCACCCCTCTCATGACTGGTCAACCTCCTCTAGGTAGTAGTCACCTAGAGCCAGGATTCATTTTTCGTGCAAGGATGCCGACTACTACCCCTGCCGAAACCTCCACCCCAACAGAACCTGAGGTTGAAGAATTTATGGAAGATGAGCCTGAGTTAGAAGAATTCCCCCCTCCACGGACCACTAGGAAAGGCAAGGAGAATTCTCAGAGTTTGGGGACTACCCCACAGGCAGCAAAAAGGGCCCGAAGTTCCCCAAGATGTGCCATGCCTCCACCATCAGAACAAGATGACCAGGAGGAGGCTCTGTCGGCTAACCTGATCAACTGGTTACCCCCCTTCATTCGACCACGAAGACTGTCTATGCAAATACCGAAAAAATTGGATGGCTTGATCACCTACCTCCAGACTCCACTAACCCCAGGAGAGGTCCCCATCATCGGTGACCCCTGTGGACACCTCCATGAGGTCAAGTTTGAGGATCATGATCTGGTGGACCATGACGATTTCCTAGAATTGGACTCTGAATTATACTTTGATACAATATATGAGGATGACAGAATCACAGTAGTACCTCAGCGATGGGTATATGGCTTGACGGGATCTGGACTCCTGAATATACTTCGCATGCCCCACTTTGGCTGTTACAACATCACAGATCGATTGGCACGCCAGTTACTCGCCCTCATTCACAATGGTTGCTTATGGATTCATGACAGGGTCCCTATAGATGCTGAGTTGATCCACAAGATTACGGGCCTCCCGATGTAGGGGCCGCACCCACTCGCAAAAGTCAGAAAGAAGTTTGAAGCTGCTACCCCTCTGTTTTTTCGGGAGACCTATGTAGTACAACGAAATCAGCGAGGGTTTTTAATTCAAACCATCAATGACCCTGCTACACAGATGGGCACTTGACTGTTAGCCTACAAATTCATGCAGAGATTCCAAGTTGCGACTATCCCCGCCTATGTCATCCAGCTAGCCGGCCAGTGCGTGAAGGGTGTGTTCTTTAATTGGGATCAATACTTTTGCGATGAATTTCTTGCTAATTTTCGTGAGTCTTAGGAGCATGGGACCTCTTTTTTCTATTCATGGCTATTATTTCTCATAGCACTAGTCACCTGGGACAAACCGAAGGAGTCGGTCATTCTGGAACTCCCTGCTGGGATGTGTGAAGGCGCTCAGTATGCTCACTTGTGGGACTCTAAGGATAAGTAGTGTACTGAGGATAACAAGGTATTTTGGGTCCTCTTTCAGAGTAGTGTCGCCACTGCCATAAACTCCCGACCCTAATTATCCCCCACCATATACGAAAAATACAAGCATATTGCTGCATTTAAAATCACCATGCACTGGGTCTGGATTTGTAGCCTTGCAAGTCAGGCATGGAAGGACTTTCCTTATATGGTACCCGATGAAGAAATTGATCTACTAATCTCACTATGGCCCCCCGCCTGGAAAAAAGGTCTCCCCAACACTGCAGCATTAGTTACATCCTCACCTAGAGGTAACTCGCCACAGCAGGCCGATACAACTCTGACTCAGGTAGATACCACCACCACCCCTCCTCCCAGCACTAAGAGGATAGGGGAATCGGCATCAGGACCAAGAAATAAACAGCATTCCCACCGTGCGTACTACAATGCAATTGTCACATTAATGGATGGTGACCTGGAGCAGATCACGGACGCGGCCACCATGGCTAAGGAGGATAAGTGGGCACTTATCACGGCCCACTGGAAGGTAGGGGTTGAATCTCTTCAGGCTGACCTCTGCGCTCTCCAGATCAACATGGATCACCCCCCAACCAATGGAGGCCAGGCACAACCCCTGTTGGTCGACAGCAGTCTGGCACCACTTAGAGAGGCCAGTAATATCCGGGTTATCCCTAATAGTGTTGTGGTCGGAATGCAGCCCCTAGTAGCCACAGATATTCAGTTGGACTTGGCTAAGATTCCCCACACATCCTTAGACAACCTCAATCACGCTGTCTCTTGGGAGATTATTCACTACACTCAGTACGCAACCCAACAGCTTAATACCGCCGAACACACCATTGCGCAGCAGGCTACTCAGTTGATCCAAGTCGTGTCACAATAGGCGTAGCTTGAGACTGTGATCAACCAGCTCTGCACGGAAGTTATAGAGGAAATATTGGCTGAGGATACATCTCGGGATAAGGTGGAAAAAGTGGTTGCTGCTCTCAAAGCTTCTCGGCTGGAAATCCACACCGTCAAGACACAACTGGGACAACATATTTCAGACTTACAAGCCCACCTACAGCCCGTCACAACCCCAGAAGTCTGTGCCCAGCATTCCACTCTGATCATAGATGCAACAACTGCAATTTCAGGGCAGATTTCTCAAGGTGCCAAGCTACTGGAATCAGCCATACAGCTCTGGACTTGGGTCCAGCGTGATCTATTCCTCCAACAGATCAATCAGGACTTATGACAAAACGAAGCAGTTATCGAACAGGTCAACGCTATGTTGCCTAACTTGGTGCCTGCCCAGCGCTTGGCTCGATTAAAAACCAACCATGACCTCCAGAACGAGCTTGAGAAACTCTGGCATAAACATCACATCGTGGTCGAACGTCTAAAGCCCTGGACTACCTCAGCCCTCCGATTGTCACAAGACATTGAGGGCACAAACAAGCGACTTAATCAGCTTCTTGAGAGCGTTACCACAGCTGCTGAAGATCCAACCTCCCAGAAGCTGGTCAATCTTGCGCAGAATGCTTCTTCCCAGAGTCAGGATGTACTCCCTTGGCTCAACCGTTCTCTTGATACCTTGTGTGCACAATTCAAAGCCGCACCACCGCAGTGACTCGGGACGAGTCACAAGATTGTGTTGGGGGACTGTTGGAAAGGGGTCTCCTAACAAGCTACAAAACTGGTCCATTTTTTATATTTTTTGTTATATTTAGCCTAGCAGGGGGGTTTTGGGGTAGGTAAAAGCCTTGAACGCATTGTAATGGGTCAAAGGGTAAACTAGGGGTCTGAAAACCATGGGTTGTGGACCATAGGAAAGACGAGGCTAGATTGTTATAAATAGAGATACATTTTGTATTGTAAAAGATAAAAAATGATGAGCTATTGATGCAATCTATTGTTTAAGTTATCTATTTGGGTTTTGGGGAATGGACTCTTGCTGGCTGTGTGCATGGAGATCCTAGTCTAGCTGTGTGCGGACCCTGCTGCTATGTGCGCAGGTTGGGAAGGGAATCAGAATTGTAAGGAAGAATTGATGAACGAATGAATGCGAAATATTGTTAGAGAACTGAATTTGTGAGTACTGTTATATGAATTACTATTAATTGCTATATTTTGCATTTCCTGTCCTTAAGCTGCGAAAGATCTGTGTATTGTGTTCTTGGATATATTATGTTCTGTTTATGTACTTTTGTGTTGATGATATAATAAGCATATAACTATATATATAGTGCACGTGGATGCGAATAGAGACTTAATTAACTCTGCGTAGAATAAGGTAATCGGGGATTACAGGATCTAGCACTACTCTGCTTGATTTACCCATCCTTTCTTAGGGTGTGGAAACCTGGTTCCAGCACCCACCCATACTACTTCGGGTGAGACTTTGACCTGTGAAAGCGGGTCACTGCCAAAAGGTCCAATAGTATAGGGGTTTGTTGGAAAACCTTGCTTACCGAACCTGGGTCAGGACCCCTCAAGCCAATAATTTGATATTCATATTCTTGCAGAAAAACACTAAGAGTTTCCCTCCTAGGCATTTCTTCTTCTTTCATCTCCCTCATAGCAAATCTAGGCATATGACTGTGCTTTGAATCATAATGTGTGGTTGCATGCTCACACTCATCATGTGAAAATCTAGAGTTTTCTTCAGTTTCAAACTCTCTTGGAGATTCTTTACACATCTCCCTTCTCATCTTCTTAAGATCCCCCTTAATGCTCTGCATAGTTCGAGAAAGAAGCTTTGAGAGCCTCTCTTCCTTCCTTCCTCCAAATAATGGAGTCTTCTTTTTTTCTTTTTTGTACATCTCTTCTTCTTCTTCTTGTCCTCCTGATAGCATAATGGTTGAGATCCACAGGCTGAGCCAAGATTATGCTCTTATACCACTGTAGTATTCCCAAATGGAAAAGCAACAATATATAAACACAAAACTGGAAATAGCAGTGTAAATCAACTCATTGAAATTGGAGACCAATATGGATACATATCATCATGCATTATATCAGCAAATCAATACATAATAGTGAGGCATGAATAATATACAATGAGGAAACAAGCCTCCCATAAGAAATCACTCCTAAATATGAAATTCTACTACAATAAAAAATGTCGGAAGACTACTACAGCGTAGTTATAAACACACTGCTACAAAAAAAGAATGTACAAAATATGTAGGGTTGTTATATGCCTCAAAAGATATGCCCAATACAAATCTTAGGCTTAATACAAACTCCTACAAAGAACCCAGAAAGGATTTTCAGAAATACACTCTATACAAGATGGGATCTAAAGCCCAATGGCTGAAGATTCACTACAAACTGAAGAACATGATTGTAGAAGGCTGAAATATAACAGATCTAATGTAGATCCCCTCAAAGGTCTCCTCCCATGAAAGGTTGAAGCCTCCAATCACAAGAAGACACTCCAAAGGAGCCACAAGATCACTCATTGAAGATGGCCTTCAAAATAACGTAATTCCTAGCTGGAACAACGCTGTAAATGATGGGAAATAGATGGCCTGGTGCCAAATATCTGAAATATGTCCAAGAGCTCTCCAAACTGATCTCCCAAGAGAAGGAAACCTTCCTCCTATGATTAACTAGCTCAGAAAGTGGGTTTCTAACCCCTCCACTGCAACACCCTGCAACATAGCACAATAATATGTAGATACTGTGATGATGAAGAAAGCTATAGCTTGGCCTGAAAACTAGAATGTGGAAATGAATGCAATGCTCTCCCAAGAGGCCTCTCAAGGAAAGAGATGGGATTCCCGCTCGGGAACACCCGGTGCTAAACAACACAGAAACCCTACTAAACAGCAAAGGAATGAAAAGTCTAAACAGACCATATACAAAATAATATTCCAAAAACATACCCATATGGCTGCCATCCTCTTCCTTAAATATATTATGACCTTGCTTGCCATTGGCCCCACTCAATTAGGCCATTTCCTCCATGAGATCTATCTCCCTCCAAAACTGTGTTATTCCTCATTTAATCTCCACTCCTCCATAACAGTGTTGTTGACTTGGTCAAAGTTGACTGAATCAACATGATCTAATCCTTGTTCACACTTGTAGGTGATTTATTTAGCTTCTAAGAGGGTCTCTTTCCACACTTGAAGTGTTTTTATTGCGGCTAAGGAGACTTATGGGCCTCCGCACCCACTTATTCACCCACCTAGTGACAAAACAAACTATAATATTCCATTTAGCTGAAGGCTAAATTTTTGGAATGTTACAATTGATCATCCAGTTGCATTTCCTAGTAGGAAACTCTCTGGTGCAGATCGCAACTACTCCACTACTGAGCATGAGGGGTTGGCCATGGTATATGCCCTGCAAAAATACCGGCATTATCTGTTAGGAGGGCACTTCAAGATTTTTATAGATCACTCAGCTTTGAAGTACCTAGTGACTAAGCATGTGTTGGAGGGGAAGATTTTTTGATGGCTGATGTTATTTCAAGAATATGAATTTGAGATTATCGTGAAGCCAGGGAAACTGAATGTCGGGCCAGACCACTTATTGTAATATCCCTTTTTCGGGAATCTCTGCAATATGGTCCATGAGGACGCTGTATAAGGGAGACAATGTAAAAATAAGCTAAAAGTGGGCTAGGATCCCCTTTTTAACTCATTAAACACTTCTCTTCCAGAAGTTGAGCCCAAAGAAATGACTCTAGATGGGTTATTCAGATTTCCCCAAACTAGGTCTCTTATAAAATGTTCAATGAGAGAGCTTACAACAGTACATGAACATAACCATTAAACTCTGCAATTATGAATGCAACATAAGATGAAATATAATAAAACCATCATTTTCATTAATATATCAGCAACAATATACAGAAATATCATGAGGAATAAACCCCTCATGCAATGGAAATCAATCTCTAAAGATTAACACATGAAATACAAGAGATGCAACAACTGCACAAAATGCTGGAAAGCAGTGACTGTGTTGTCTCTAGGAGTGTAGCTGCTGCTATAGATGTGCATACATGAGATATTTCTGAAATATACAAAGAAATTCCCAATAATATAGGAATGGGCTCCAATACAAGATTTCTAGCCAATCTATGAGAGATTTCTAGAAATGCTGGAAAATGTACAATGTGACAAATAACTTGTCACTACAACTGAATAAAAATAAGAATGAGGCTATGGCAGATCTGAAATTCTCATGCCATCCTCTGATAATGTTCTCAAGCAAAGGGCTAATCCCTCTTACTTAAAAACACTCCTCCTGATAAGCTCACATGACCCTCCTAGCAACTGCCTGTATAAAATAACACAGTTCCAGCCCTAGACTGCGCTGTGAGAGATGGTGAATGATTGGCCTGATGCAAAAGATCTGAAATGATGCCTGGGAGTCTCCTCTGCTGCTCCTCCAAATAATATACAAGATCTCCACTGAGAACAATCCAAGGAATGACTCTATGAGTTCCTTTGTTGCTGCACCCAGCAACTCAACGTTTTCTGCCCAACAGAATAATGATGTAGATAAAGGATTAAGCTTGGCCAAATGATGGAATGAGGAAATGGAGCTAAAACCCTCTCCTTCCTTGAGGATGAGGTAGGGATTCCCGACCAGGAACACCCTTGGGTTCAAGAACACTACAACCCTGCTAAATAGCCTGGGTATGCAAGTCTTAGCAGACCCAACGAAAATGATAAGCTAATGCATAATGAAAATGGCCTACCATCTCCTCCTTATAAAGAAAATGAACTCCTCTCACCATGGGTCCCATCCACACTTGCCACCTAGCTCATGCAAGTGGAGCCTCCTCTAAAACTGCGCTGCCTTGTCATGGAGATTCCTTCTCTTGGATAACGTTGTTGACTTAGTCAAAGGTGACTAAATCAAAGTGATCCCGATCATGTTCACACCCTTAGGTGCTTAATTCAGCTTCTTATTCACCCTCCTTCCACACAAGGAGTGGTATTTCTCCATATCAGGGGGTTAAGGGGTCTCCTTACCCATTTTGTTCAATAAAATGAAAATATGCAAACTATAATGTTCATTTTAGCTTGAAGCTAAAATTTGGGAACATTACAGTCCTCCCCTCCCACATGTTGCTTGTCCTCAAGAAACTGCATAGAGAGAACAAAATTCCCCCCCCCCCCTTTTCTTCTCTGGCCTCCTCATCAACAATCTCCACCATTGCTCAAGATATCCTGCAAAAAATCTGTCCTCCAATGCTCCCTTCCAAGTATGCAAACCGGAATGGTGCACATCATGGAAAGATAGAAGGTGTAGGAAGAAACCTTCTTGCTGTGTTATGGCCTCCTCAAGGTAGGAGTGATGAAATGCATGGGAATATTTTTTCCCCAATGATGATCCTCTCATCCATGCTATCATCCAAATAGAAATCTCAACCCCTGGTTTATGCAATGTGTCGGGGCTGAATGGAGAGTTAGGCTTCTGATTCCCAAGATGTTTCTCCCTCCATTTATGGTACATATGGGGCTGCCTCTGTCCTTGGGCTGAAATGGTATGGTCTCCAAGAATGGCCCAAGCTCCCCCATCAAGTAAATCAGCCATGAAATTCCCCCTCAAGTTCTCCAAGTGGTTTTTCCCACAAGAAGAGAAAAGTAGCAAAGTGGCAATCATGGTTTGCCCATGGTGTCTCCTGCAATATAAAGCATGTACAATGGGGAGAGTTATGCTCCCAATGGGTTGTCCCAAAATATACAATAATCTCACAATAGTGCTCCTTGTGAATGTATAAATATCAGCAACATAAGGAGGCAACATGCAATGAAAACAAGCTGTCATAAGACAACTAGAGAGTGGGTCACTGCTCCATTCATGGGACCACCGCAGTGCACCTCTTACCTGCATCAAAACTAAAAACAACAATTTCTTTCCCAGCTACTTGTTTTCTGCCATAAGCATCTCATAAGGTGAAAACATGAAATTACAAATTGGTGCCAATGGTGCACACCAAGAATCATGTGGCTTCCCCCACAAACCATCATGAAAATAGACACTCCCATTTCTACAATGGGCCACAAGTACATCATAATAAGGAGCATAAGAAGATTTGATCATCCTTAGCTTATCAAGCTGCCCATATAAAGTAAATAAAGGTAAATCAAAATGAGAGTATATACCTCCTTTACCATGTACTCTGGTCCTTGAGATGAAATGGCTCATCTGAATGCTCTCCCTAACCTCCAATGAGTAGGGAAATGGTTGTGCCAACCCCTCTGAAATAATCTGGGCTATGCATCTCTCCCTATGTTGATATATATCATGTTTTATGCCCTCCCAAGTGAATTCTTCTAGCAAGGCAAGATATGCATCAAGGTGCATAGCTAGGAAGCCCTCATGTGCTGCATGCAATAGTTTCTCCCTGAGACTAGAAGCTCTAGTCAAGAAGATCTTGCCATCAGTACAGATGACCATCTCATCAATCATGTACCTGTCATCTCCATCCGGGTTATCCAACATCATGCATGCACATGGATCATTGGAGTACTCTACCAAGAGTTGAGACCTCCAATCTGGATCTATCCTCCTCATAGATAGCGTTGGTGATCTAGCATCTGAAGCTCCCCTCATGCTGTTGTTACACTAAAAATTGTCACCCTGACATTATACCGTGTTTACGAGCTCATTATTATCATACTTCTCCCTTTTTCAAGTCTAACATATCAGTTCCTCATGTAAAGCCTTGAAAATCAGAAAAAATTCCTAAAAGTCTCCTAAACTTTGGTGTCGCACTTTCTGGCTATCTTGCTTGCGGTCCCGCACCCAATGTTCAGCTTTCCTGCGTTCCTGAACACACTTTATATTTTTTATAGGTGTGGACCCCTGTAAGATTAAAAAGGCGCAAGTAAATCCCAAAAATCTCAATAAAAGTGAATTCTGGAAGCTTCTAGAATGGATTTTGCGGTGGCAGAACCGCTCTTGTGAGGTGCATGAATCCCTTACCTTATGGAGCTAACCCCTTGATGTGAGGAGCTTATCCCTTTGAAGGAGGATTCTATCCCTTCATACTTGGAACAAAAAACCTCCTCTTTTCCACTATAAAAAGAGGCATTGGGTAGACTCAAAGAGAGTTCAAGCTTAAGAATATTTGAGGTTAAGTGCTGTTGAGATTTAGACTCAGTTAACTAAGAATTTTTTAGGAGAGATTACATACCTCTACTTGTCTTGGTTGGAGGAGTGCAGAACTTTTCAAAGTAAAGGAGACTCCTACTTCGGACCCCGGAAAGTCCTGTGCAACATCAAGGCTCAGGTTGTAAGGATTTTCTACTTTTTAAATTAATACAAATATACTCATTTTTCTCAATAAGCTTTCAATCAATGGTTTATTTCATAGATTCCTTGATCACTATGATAAGCATGGTTTATGATGATTTCTATACAGGTGATATGTAATATTTTTCTTGTTTGTGACTGCAGGTTTACGAGGAAAACTCCTTCAAGCGCGCGAGGGAAAACGACGACTTCAAACAAGCACTGGACAAACGGTAAGTCCTTAACACCTCTATAGAGCTTTTCATAGATTGTATATGCTTAGAGAAAGATTAGTCTATTTTGCTGTTTGTTGCTAGATACTTTTAGTACTAGGGAGATCGGTCTTGTCCGCAAGACGGATTAATCCATACAACAAATTGGCGACTCCGCTGGGAAAAGAACTTGTTATTTTTGGTTCACTTTTATTTTGATTTGAGGAAACGTCTTTCTTGGTTTTTGATTGATTGACATCTGCCTGGGTAGCTTAGGTTTTCTCTGTTTTGAAAATTTTGGAAATCCTTTAAGTTTTTCTCTAGTTTTTTCTGGGACCGCACTTTGCCTTGTTGTCACAGTGCGGGTAGTTTCGCTCTTTTCCTGTGTAAACAGTGCGGGACCGCACCTGTGATATCTTGGAGCCTGCGGACACTGTTAAAGTTTTGAAAAAATTCAGATTTCTTTCTTTAGTTTATCCTGATTTTGATTTTCAGTTTTTGTTTTCTGCCCAGATTGATGATTGTTTCTGTCAAAAGCTTTCTGTTAATAAGTCTCAGCAGTATTGGTGTTTTGATGATTTTCTAGACGTTTTGCGTTTTGGATTGCATTTCACTTGGTCTTTGTAGCGATTTGAAGCATTTGACATCTTGAAGTGCCTCAGATTACCTTATTATTTTTGGTCTTTTTGCTGGATCTGACCTGATTGTGAAATCATTCTTTATTGAGAAATAGAGTTACCTGTTTCTTTGCAAATCTTCGAAAAGAAACTTTGTTATTGGTTTTTGAATTTCATTTTTAATAAAAACATAATTGAGTGTTTTCAATCTGTTTGTTATTCTGGACGAATAGATCCTTAGTTTGTTGAACATTCTTCAAAAAAATTTAAAGCTTTTATTCATTTAGATTATTAAAGTTTGTAGTTTTGAGTGCTATTAAATTTTGTAGATCTCGAAATTAGTTTGTAGTTTCGAGTGCTTTTAAAATTTCTAGCTTTCTTTTGAAGGAAAATTGTTTTGTAGCTTCGAGTTTTTGGAAAGTGAAAGGATTTTTATTGTGAGCTTTGATAATTTATTGGAAAAGACAAAAATATTTTCTTTCAAGTATTCTTTATGTTTAAAGAAGGAATTGTTTATTAAAAGAGTTGTATTCTCTAACTTTTCCTTAATTAGAATTTCATTGAAAGAAAATAATATGATTATCATTTTTAGGTGCATTTTTAGTGTCTTTTGGAAATCGAGTCTTCACACCATCAGAGTTTCATTTCCGCACCCATTGACTTAATAAACAACTCTTAAAAGTAACGCTTAATTAAAATTCATCTAGCAATCTTTTTATTTTCTAGAGCTCTTATCACCAACATAGCTTAGGCTAGTATCTTGGAGTAGGGAGTAGTTAACTCTCTAAGGTAGTAAAAACAAACAAGTAGACAAATATTGCGGTAGGAGATAAATCCAATTGTAATTTGTATAATTTGGGAAGCTTCTCTTAAAGAAGTCAATCACGTGATCATGTCCGAACCTTTGAGACAATCAATTCTATCTCATTGGGGAAGATAGAAGATTTTGCACGTATTACAAACGGTAAACCTCGGATTAACCATTGTCGAGGAGCCTGGGGTCACTTGTCGGTAAACCTCGGATTAACCATGTCGAGGAGCCTTCAAGGGGATTGAGCTTGCTACTCTGCCCTTGTGCGTAAATCAGATTGTAGACTGTTCCCCCAGTTATATTTGTTACTGTTGGTAACCTTAGGGTCCATTATCTTAAGATTATTTCCTAAGGTGACGGTGAAGGAAAGATCTCACTGTACCTGGAGCAGACGTCGAATAGACTCACTTGGACTCTCTGGGGGGTTATCTTCACACGAGATGGTTTTGTGAGGAAACTTGTGCCAGTCTGTTTCATTAAGCAGGTTGTCGGGTTAACTGTTCCAACCGCCCTTTCTGTGTTAAAATTCTACTAAGTTGGATTTCATCACCAACTAGTGTTTTTAGTACAGAAAGCTATTGTTTGTGTGTGGTTTGAACTCTTAGATTTTTAAGCGTGTGATTCAACTGTTTGTTTTTTAGAGACTTTAGGTGTTTTCATTGAAACTTTCTTTGTTTGCGTGTGATTAGTTAATTTTTAATCATTGCGGAATTGTCGAGACAATCCCGGAGACTACAAGGGAAACCCCCTAAATATTCACCAAGTCAGCTTGAAGGGCTTCATGCTCTGGTATCATCCAGTAGTGGTAAGATTAGATCAACAGAAATTGGAAGTTCCTCTGTAGTTGTTCATCCTAATCATCAAATACCTACAACAGAATACATTCAAGAACCAATTTTAGTTTCTGAAGTTACTGGTAGTATTCCTGCTTCCAGTGAACTGGCTGACGAACCTGAAATCTCTGAACCTAAAACTGAATCTTCTGTTTTAGAAACATCCTCAGGATTTATTTCACCAACTTCTAGTGATCTTGGTTCACCTAGGGTAAGAAATATTGTCACTGACGATCTTCCAGCTGGTCTTATTTCCATTGAAGAACTTACTAATCCAGACGAAGATATATCTCTTCCCGACTCCCCTCAATATTTAAATCTTAGGGAGCGTGAATCTATTTTCTACAGCCCTATTCGAACTAGTGCTTGGTATCTATCCTTAACAAACTTTTTAGAGAATCCGGGTCTTGCTTTTTCTCCACCTCGGGTTCCATTTCATCCTACACCCAGAGGTTACTATCCGCCATCCATTATGGCCAGAGAGTCATCCATGTTTTCCCAGACACCAGAATCATTTTTACACGGTGGTCCTTCTGTTCCTTCGAGATATTAGGCTCTGTATGGTACTTTCTCGGGAGCAGCTCCTCAACCAATCGAACAAGTGTTTTCATCTGGTAATAGTGGTGTTAAAACTGAAACGTTGAATGCATCACAAATCTATATGATGTCTGGTAATATTCCGAATCCTCAACCTCAAGGCAGTTCAACCCTTACGTTCAACCCTACGTTCAACCAGGTTATGGTCCTTACGTTGAACCTTCTGTGGGACAATACCCCGGAATGAATATGGTGTGGGATCCGTCCCAATATCAACAGCCTATGCAGCCTAATGTGCAGTTTCCTTATCAACCTGGACAGCATTTACTTTTATGGTCCAACTCAGCTACCTGTCCAGCCTACTATCCAAACTCCTGCACCTGGTCCTATTCAGCAGGCTGGTCCTAGGTCGCCTAAGACTCCGCCTCAAACTGATGCAACAGCTGCTACATCTGTTCAACCTGTAACACCTGTTTCTAGAGTATCTGTAACCTCGAGTTATTCTATCCCTGCATCCGTGCAAATCCCTCAAGTCTCTGTACCTCAGTCAGGATCTTCGGTTCAGACTTTGGTTCAGATGTCTACGGGACAAGTCGGTACAAGTACAGTTGTCACAAGTCAACTGCAATTTACGTATCAACCGTACCAGGGACAACCACAATTCGGTCCCTATACACAAAATCCAAACTATCAATATCAACCGTACCCTGACTATACTTATCAACAACCTCAACAACCCCAGTTCGGTACGATTAATCCTAGTTTTCCAGGAGGTTATACAATTCCTAATGCTAATCTGATTCCCAGTTATCCTGGGTATCCACCTCCTGGAACTGCTTTGGCTACTCAAGGTTTTCGTGACCCTAACCGTCAGTTACCATTTATCGCAACTTTGGATTTACCTGATTTGACGCGCCTTATGAATGATCTAATTTTCTATTATCAGTACTGGCCGCCAATGCCGCATAAGTTTCCCAGTGATATACCAAAATTTGAAGGTAAGTTAGGAGAGGATCCATCAAATCATGTCATGACTTATCACCTTTGGTGTGCGTCTAATTCAATCATTGATGATTCGATTCGCTTACATCTTTTCCAAAGAACTCTTATCGGTCTTGCAGCCAAATGGTACATTGAGTTACCACAAGGATCGTTTCATAACTTCAGTCAGTTTGCAACTACCTTCTTGACTCATTTTCAGTTGCCGGTCAGATATGACAATGGCACGGAATTATTAACTTCGCTGAAACAATCCACGTCTACGTATATTTATGATCATATTCATGAATGGCGACGTAGGAGACATTTGGTGAAAGTTTATATTCCGGATCAAATTTTGGCAGAATGGTTTGTTAAATCATTGTTACCCAAGATAATTGAAGATGTAGCTAAGGCTGGTGTTGTTACTGAAGAGCAAGTAATTTCTCAAGCTCAGTACCTTGACCTCATTTATACGCAGTCAGGTACTTTACATGAAAAAATCCCAGACCTTCCAAAACAAGGTCAAATAGTTGCTGCTCCTTCAGGGTCTCATGTCGCTGACGGTATGATTGGTACGGTCAATACTAAAAGCAAGAAGAAGTCTTCAAAGAATTCTTCTCCAATTATAACTTTACCTGATTCCCCGAAAGGAGAATCTTCCCTCGAAGTTTCTGCCGATATTCATGTTGTGGAGACATCTATAGCTAAATCTAAATCCGGTAGTAAAAAGAAAGGGAAGAATAAAAACAAGAAGAATTCGAAAGAAAAAACTGATAAAAATGAATCCAATGACGAAAAACGTAAACCACGTTATCCTTGTTACATTTGTGACGAAGATCATTTTACTAAGGAATGCCCACACCGGGCCGAGGTTGCAAAATTCGTCAAAGGTTCACAACCTACTATCTTGAAGGATCCCTTTCCGACTCAAGATAGTAAGATGGTTGGTTCTACCTCGACTGCTTCAGAAGAGCCCATTTTGATGATGTCTCATGTAAGGATTGCGACGCGATCGCAAGATTATGGTACTAAGAATCATGTTGATGGTAAAGAAGCAGAATCTTCTAATACAAATACATCAAACACACCTCCTCCTGTTTCTGGTCTGTTACAGATTGAGAAACCAAATCCAGACTTAATAATCAAACCGCCTGCTAAAGGTGTTCTTCATAAATCAGTTTTCAATCCACATGCAAGAGCTGCTCAGAATTACAACATTGTTGAAGACTTAGCTATTTCTCCTTCAGCAATGTTGGCTTTGGAAGTGCTGCAATCATGCCCGCACAACGTAAATTGATTTTGTCTGCCATAGGAGCTGTTGATATTCAGGATTCTAATCTTCTAATCTTCGGTCTGTAAAATAGTACACCTCGCCTACCTCACCAAATGGCTTTCCAGATACCAGTGTTAGTAAAAAACAGACCGATCTATCGGACTGTGATTGATGAGGGAGCTTCAACGTGTATTATGTCGATTCAGTGTTGGAAATCGCTTGGTTCTCCTACACTGAACTAATCTTCGACGATTCTTAAGGCTTTTGATGGTCGAGGTTTCCACCCTTTTGGTATTTTGTAGGATTTACCCATAGGGGTTGAAGGTAAAATTGTAAATCTAGATGTGGAAGTGGTTGATGCCCCTCTTGATTACAACCTTCTTCTGGGTTGTAGTTGGTCTTATGCTATGACTGCTGTTGTCTCTTCGGTCTTCCGACTCATAAAATTTCCATATCAAGGAAGGATCGTTACAATAGATCAGTTAACTTATTTTTCTTCCGACCCAGCCTCTATAGAAACAATCCAGCACGTTGGTAAAGCGACTATCCTGTACAAGGATGTTGGAGTAGGTTTGATTAAAGATTCTAGTTTGCTAGGAATTTTTTCCATTCCTCCTCCTAACGTATCGCCTTCTGTTGCAACTATTCATATGATTTCTTCAGACTCTCTTATGTTTGATGATCCTTGGATCGTACCTTCCGAATCCGAGTTAGACTCAATTGATGGCATGATGCCTTTGAGTCCATTTGAACTTTCATATCAGGTTGTACAGTCATTTTCCGACCCCTCTTCAACTGAAATTGATCCAGTGAATGAGATCCATGAGGAATCACTTTCTATATCTAGCTCAGCTACAACGGCATTTCCTGAACTTGTTCATACTGATGAGCAGATTCGCGAGTTCTTGTCTGTTGACGATTTAACATGGGAAGATATACATCATCGATCTTCATTTTTACCTTAACTACTTCATTTTTAAGATGATTTCGCTTCAATTTTTACTGCTGAATATGTCAAGGAACCGCATAATCCATTGAAAAATCCTCATTCTGAGTTAAATTTGGAAAACATTTATCGAACGATTCCAATTGAAATTTCAGTAAAACCTGGAATAATTGAAAACATTCATATAGGTGCTTCCTGTACTGAAGAAGAAATTCAAACTTATAAAGCCCTATTTCAAGAATTCCGTGATGTGTTTGCCTGGTCCTATGAAGAAATGCCAGGAATTGATCCGTCAATTGTCGTACATGAAATAAAGACTTACCCGGATGCCAAACCCGTCCGTCAACGTCTACGTCAAATGCATCCTAAAAAAGTTGCTGCTATCAAAGAAGAGGTTGAAAAATTACTTCGTGCAGGTTTTATTTATCCGATTCCCTTAACGGATTGGGTATCTAATATTGTTCCTGTGACTAAAAAACAAGGAACGATACGAGTATGTATCGATTATAGGGATGTT
Source organism: Pinus albicaulis (assembly GCA_034641835.2). NCBI lineage: Eukaryota > Viridiplantae > Streptophyta > Pinopsida > Pinales > Pinaceae > Pinus > Pinus albicaulis. The sequence continues at coordinate 634,827,803 of CM076576.1, read as the reverse complement.
AATCGAGCTTGTCCTAAAGACAATTATCCAACTCCCTATATCGATCAAATAATCGATGATTGTGCCGACAGTGAAATTTTTTCCTTTATAGACAGCTTTTCAGGGTATAATCAAATAAACATACTCCCTGCTGATCAGCCAAAAAAAGCTTTTATTTGTCCGTGGGGGACATTTGCTTACTACAAACTACCCTTTGGATTGAAGAACGCTGGAGCAACTTTTCAAAGGGCAATGTCTTATGCGTTTCATGACATTAAGCACATTGTGCAACCATATCTCAATGATTTACCTGCTCATTCATCGCACAGGGCTGACCATCTCACACATTTACGTGCCATCTTTATGAGATGTCGGCATTATCGAATTCGGCTAAATCCACACAAATGTGTTTTTTGTGTAGATTCGGGTCGTTTACTGGGATTTTTTGTCTCGAAATCAGGTATTCGCGTCGATCCGTCGAAGGTCGAAGCTATTGTCAAATTACCTCCTCGTTCGACTTTACACCAACTCCAAAGTTTGCAGGGGAAAGCAAACTTTTTACATCGATTTATTCCTAACTACGCCGAGCTTACAAAAGGTTTTACCCAGTTGCTAAAACAGAACATTCCATTCTTTTGGGATGAGATCGCTGATCGGTCTTTTGATGCACTTAAACACGCATTGACCCATGCACCATTATTGCATCCTCCCAACTACAACCAGGATTACATTTTATATCTCGCCACTTCTCATTCCACCATTGGGATGGTGTTAGTTCAGGAAGATGAATCTCATACTGAACATGTGATTTACTATCTTAGTCGAAATCTGCATCCGACTGAGATTAAGTATACGCATGTTGAGAAATTGGCTTTGGCAGTTGTTCAAGCTGTCCAACGATTTAGACATTACATATTGTTACGCAAAACTACAGTAAATTTTTATTGCAACCCTATGATGTACATTTTGACCAAACAGTTTCTAGGGGGCAAGTATTCCAAATGGATAGTCATCCTGCAGGAATTCGACTTGGAATTTGAAAAATCCAAGGTGAAGAAATCCTTGGTCTTTGTGGAACTAATGTGTGATTTCCCCTCTAATTATACTGAAACTGTGGCAGAGCAGCCCATTGCGGACGAATCTCTGTTTCTTATCAGTAATCTTGATCCATGGTATGGAGATATCATTGTTTATCTCCAAACCCAATCTTTTCGGCCTGAAATCTCGCGATCTCAGCGACGGAAGATACATTTCCAATCCCAACAGTATAATATTATTGGTGATACTCTTTATCGTCGTGGAGCGGATTCTGTTTTCTGACGCTGTCTTATTCATGAAGAAGATGAAAAGGTTTTAAATGACTGCCATTCTGGGGCATGTGGCGGTCATATGTCTGGGTATGACACATCCCAAAAGATATTTCGCGCAAGTTATTTCTGGCCTTCGTTATTCAAAGATTGTATTTATGCAGTCCGGAAATGCCACAATTGTAAACTTTTTGATCGTAAGATGCGTGCGCCACCCGCTCCTCTTCATCCCATAATTGTTGTTGGTCCTTTCGCAAAATGGGGTATCGATTTTATTACATGTAACCCTCACTCGGCCGGGGGGCATGCCTATATTATCTTAGCAGTATATTATTTTACTAAGTGGGCCGAGGTGATACCTACATTTTCGGTTGACGACAAGACTACTGCAACTTTCGTATTTAATCACATAATTGCTAGGTTCGGTGTTCCTCAAGCCATTATTACTGATCATGGAAGCCATTTTTGGAATGTCATGATGACTAAACTGACAGAACAGCTTGGCCTGCACCACGATAGTTCCACTCCATATTATTCGCAAGCCAATGGTCTGGTCGAAGCCATAAATAAAGTTTTAGTCACCATGATCAGACGAATTATTGGTATTCACAAAACGAATTGGCATTCCATGTTATTTTCAACACTTTGGGCATATCGAACCTCAGTCAAAACATCAAATGGTTTCACTCCCTTTCAACTAGTTTACGGTTTGGAAGCTGTGTTGCCGATTGAATGCAAAATTCCATCTTTGAAATTAGCCATAGAGTTACTCCCAGCTACGTCTGAAGAGGAGAAACACTTTTTGTACTTGGCTCAATTGGATGAAAATCGGAGAAACGCTGCAATAGAAAACGAGGCTCATGCCAAAAGAGTAAAAGCTCAGTATGATAGAAGTGTTACCCCTCAAAATTTTTCAGAAGGAGACCTAGTCTTAGTTTATGATCAAGCCAACGATAAGCTAGGAGCTGGGAAATTCATGCCCATGTGGCATGGTCCTTTCATTGTTAAGCGAAAGCTGGCAAAAGGGGCCTATGAGCTGATAGATTTTGATGGTATCCCTTTAGATAAGCCCAGAAATGGGTTATATCTGAAGCGATATTATGCTTAAACTTGGTATGGAGATCTTTTATTTTTTAGGTTAGATTTCTTTACTGCTGGTGTGTCTTAGATTAGAAAGGTGTGCCTAGTTTAGAAGTGTGTTTTATCACTATTCCTGCTTATCTGAGTTTTACTCTTGATATTGTAGATGTCGACGTCTCTTCAAACCTACATTGGTTTTGCTGATGGTGCTTGTCGTAGTACACGAAACATTTCTTCCGCAGCTTGGGTTATCTATTCACCCTCTGACGAGTTAGTTTCCATGCATGGGGTAAGCCTTGGTCAAACAACGAATAACATTGCCGAGTATAGTGCAGTGATTGAGTTATTATCTGAGTCCATATCATTTGGGATTCGGAGTTTGATTGTGAGGTTGGATTTTGAACTTGTTGTATTACAACTTAATAGGGTTTATGCCATTAGAAATCCAGTGTTGTTACGGTTATTTTTAAGAGTTAGTCTCTTGGAACGTGAATTTGACTACATTGAATATCAACATATTCCAAGACATTTAAATACATTAGCAGACGGAGTTGCTTCTAGTATGATAAATCGACATTTGCAGTGATCAAAACAGTAAAACAAATAACATTCTTAACATGTATATAGATAGCCGGTAAATAGTGTTATATCATAGGATAGAAGTGTTTTCAAAAAATATATACATTATCTTCGATCATAGGTTGGAAACACCTTATGATCGGTAATGATAACACAAAAAGTCAAAAATATGAGTCTACAACACGATCATCCCATCACTGATGGTGATCACGATAAGAAACCACTACTCGAGCCACCCGGCACAGGAACATCCTAAAAGGTCTTGGAACACCAATCACGTATCTCTGCAATCTGAGTGGAATGTCATCTATGTCTGTCTCCGGAATGTCTAGAGTCAAACGCTCTAGATGATGCTCTAAATCAGTCAAGATTTTTGCTGATTGGCCTGCTAGAGCTGGTGTGGCTGCAACTGGCTGTCTTCTTTCAGAAGGTTGGAGATGGACTGGTCGCCGTGGGCCCACATCTGTATTCAAAAAACTTTTGGTTATTAATTTTCAAGACGATTTAAAAAATAAAAAATTTTTATAACTTAGAAACTGTTGAAGAAAGATTTTTTACCTGAGTCATCCCATTGTTCCCCTGCTGGGAGAGTCATCTCTCGGTCGCCACAGAAATCTATCCCGGCATATGGAAAGTCCTCTATGACAAAAATTTTGCGATCGAGCCAACGAAAATATGAAGAAGGAAATCAAACAATCTCAACACCCTCAATACCGTGACGGGCCATCAGTGCGGACCAACGAACCATCCTAGGTTCTCTAAGTCGATCGGCATCAATAGGGATACTCTATGGAGCTAGCATCGAAATCCTCTCTAGAGAAAAGGAGACGAAAATGGATCCATATCCAAAGTTATTCAGTTTCCCATTTTTTGCTCTAGTTAGTTGGCCTTTTATATTAGCCAACACAACGTCACACCAGTTAAAGATGGTGCCACGAAAATAGTCCACAGCAATGCGCATCTGAGAACCGGTAGCTACATGCAATGCTGCACTCCCGCACAGCTTGGTAATAGTAAATGCAATAACTTTCATCTCGGGACGGATGATATTTTTTATATCAATCTGTTTGTCCCTGGGGTCTGCTTCATCATTACAGAATTCTTGCCGAAGACTAGTGACAGTCTAGCCACCTGGCCTAGTCCCAAACAAGGAGAGTTTTTCGCCCCCCTTGGACAAACCAGATAGAAAATAAATGTCCTCTAGCTCGATTTCGAGCCGGTGTCCACCAATAATGAAACACTGGTCCTGCACGTTCCACCTGTTTACCAGCCATGTCAGGAGCTCTACCTGTGCTCTCATGCCTTAGATGGCCCAGAATTTATATAAGCTACTTTCTCTTAATCTTTGCATTGTGGGCATATGGATCATTGCGGTGTCATCCACATCCTCGTGTTCACGTTCTCTCCAAATCAACATCTTGTTAATCCTACAATACATAAAAAGATAGATTAGAACAATCTAATTTGAAAAATTTTGGGCGGCAAAAGAGAAATTTGAGTTTTAAATTTAAACGCACGGGGACCGCACTTTACCTTTGTAAATAGTGCGTAGGAATGCACGTGCTCTGTAAGGAAAGTGTGGACCCACGACTTTTTTCCTTGTAGGAAAAATTCGGGGTTCGCAGGTACGATGTGTGTCACCTGCGGACCCCCATGGGCGATTTTCGAACCATATTTTTCCCTTAAAAATAAGATTTAAAGCCTAAAAACGAATTGTAAATAGATGAAATACAAGATTAAGAGGTCGTGGATTACCTAGGACTGACGGTTCTCGATTTCAACGAACGGATTTTCCAGAATCTTCACAGGAACTTTTTTACCCAAAAGCTTCTACTTTTCACTCTAAACTTGAACGGTAAAAATTAAGTTGAAAAGTCCTTTTTATAAGTTTTTTCGAATAGATGAATTTTTAATTTATTTATTTTTCACTTTGAAAAGGGTATTTTTGAAGCATTTTTACTCATCTTAAACAGGTATGTGTAATGTTTCAAGTTTTTGTGTAGAAATTGGATTGTTCAGGAGAATTGATCATTTTTCAACAAAGAGCACACTTTTATCACTTTTTCGGACTCTTTCAAAAATTCACGAAAAAGCGAAACATTGGAGTCCTCTTTTAAGCCCTTTTCAGACTCTCTAAACATGAAAAGAACGTCGAGTACTTGATTGTTCGAACTCGTTAAAGTAAATGAATAATCGTCTCTTCAGTATAAAATTACCCCTTTTACGGACTGAAATGGACTATTTACGAAAAAGGTATACGTTGACTAATTACGGTCAAAAGAGTTCTCTCCTGCATTATTTTGTCCTTTTTTGGGCCTGAGAAACTAAATTTACTAAAAAGTACACCCATGGATTTTTCTTAATTTTTTTCTTCTGACTCCCTAAAATTGAAAAACACCGAGTTTCTCCTATACTGGACTCGTTAAAATTTAACAGTAAAGGACTTGTTCAATTTCAAACAGGAACGAACCACTCCTTCTTAGGGTTTGAATCTTAAACTAAGTTGGACTCATCCGAAGGATGAGCTTATAAACAAGAAAATGTTATCCTCCTCAAGCTTGTCAAAAATAAATAGGTACTTGCTAGAAATGGTGGGGGAAAAGAGAGGAAAATGGGCTTGTTTTTTTTATTTTGATTCTTCGAAAATTCAGTCAACCACTCTTGAACATGACACTTTCATTCACCTCAGTTGGGAAATCCTTTGCCTAACAGTTAATCAAACCTCATTGAAAGTTTTCATCCGGTTTCTGGGTATTAGCTTTGGGTCAATTGTCGCCAAGCCATCTGCAGTGTCGTTATGTGTTCAAGAGGACATTTTAAATAAACCATTCATCTGTAAAATATCTGTCATCCATTTTGACCATCCCTGATTCAGTCCTTGCTAATATATTTTCAAAACTTGATCTATGATTTCGTGTTGTGGGCTTCCCTACGACAGATCGCTTTCTATTGACGACAACTTATTATCTGGGAAGTTGATCTAGAAATCGTCAGTACCTTGAAATCTGCATGCCTTAATGGCAGGTTTCTCACTTTCGACAACGGGTTACATCATCGACCTTTGATCGAATAATTCCGTGAGATGTTCGACTTCAGCTCATTCATTCACATTTCATGGATTGTACTGGGTACTTTGAGAGCCATTGACATTACTGGTGGCTACTCTCACACTTTTTAACAGTTTACATCATTGACTGGTAATCAAGTGGTTTCTACCATGTTCGACTTCGACACATTCATTCACATGGATAGAATCGTACTAGTTCGAGATGCAGAAATCAAGACCCTGGATCTAGTTTCTACCATCTAGGCTGCGAGGAATTTTGTTATCATTTATATAGTGTACTATTTATAAACAGATGGCTGCGCCCTTACTGTGTTCACACATGTCTATACTGTGATGTACTCAAAATCATTCCTGTATCAGAAAAGTTGAATCAGTTTTTAGTTAGTTTAATCTGAGTATGGGAATGCCTACCTCAGTGATGATATGTATACATATATATTTTGCATTGAATTTTTTTACAGGTGCTGACTGGGGTGTCCACAGGATGATCCTTGAAATGATAAAGTACTGCACTCTTCATATATGACAGACTTCAGCATCATCTATTCCAGACTTTGCACTTTAGGGGGCAATCTGTTACACTGAAAATTGTCATCCTGACATTCTTCCGTGTGTATGAGCTCATTATTACTCATACTTCTCCCTTTTGCAAGTCTAACATATCAGTTCCTCATGTCAAGCCTTGAAAATCAGAAAAAATTCCTAAAAGTCTCCTAAACTTTGGTGTCGCACTTTCTGGCTATCTTGCCTGCGGTCCCGCACCCAATGTTCAGCTTTCCTGCGTTCCTGAACGCACTTTATATTTGTTATAGGTGCGGACCCCTGTAAGATTAAAAAGGCGCAAGTAAAATCCCAAAAAGCTCAATTAAAGTAAATTCTGGAAGCTTCTAGAATGGATTTTGTGGTGGCAGAACCGCTCTTGTAAGGTGCATGAATCCCTTACCTTATGGAGCTAACCCCTTGATGTGAGGAGCTTATCCCTTTGAAGAAGGATTCTATCCCTTCATGCTTGGAACAAAAAACCTCCTCTTGTCCACTATAAAAAGAGGCATTGGGTAGCCTCAAAGGGAGTTCAAGCTTTTAGAATATTTGAAGTTAAGTGCTGTTAAGATTTAGACTCAATTAACTAAGGCTTTTGTGAGGAGAGATTACATACCTCTATTTGTCTTGGTTGGAGGAGTGTAGAACTTGTCAAAGTAAAGGAGACTCCTGCTTCGGACCCCGGAAAGTCCTATACAACATCAAGGCTCAGGTTGTAAGGATTTTCTTCTTTTGAAATTAATACAAATATACTCATTTTTCTCAATAAGCTTTCAATCAATGGTTTATTTCATAGATTCCTTGATCACTATGATAATCATGGTTTATGATGATTTCTATACAGGTGCTATGTAATATTTTGCTTGTTTGTGACTGCAGGTTTACGAGGAAAACTCCTTCAAGCGCGCGAGGGACAACGACGACTTCAAACAAGCACTGGACAAACGGTAAGTCCTTAACACCTCTATAGAGATTTTCATAGATCGTATATGCTTAGAGAAAGATTAGTCTATTTGGTTGTTTGTTGCTAGATACTTTTAGTACTAGGGAGATCGGTCTTGTCCGCAAGACGGATTAATCCATACAACAGCTATTGCTTGCTACTTTGACATCCCCCATGCCAAAGTCATCCTCCAAAATGCTGCCATACCCATCATGCAACTGCTCATGCTCAAATAGTGATGGTGTCCTTTGGAAGTTGGCCTCCCATGAGAAGCTGTCATCCAAAAGGAACCTCCCAAGCTGGGCCAAAGTAAGCATGAGTGGCCTCCATCCACTCCCATTTGTGAAAGACTCCTTCCTCAAAGGAAGTGTCCTCTCCAAATTTGGCGGAGTAGTCATCCTGCATCATGAAGATGCAATCCTCCATCCCTGCAGCAAACTCTGTCAGCGCAGTGAAACTGATGAGAGTGGGTGATACTGAAAATGAGATAATTTCTCTCTCCTCCTTAGGTTTACCCCAAACTCTCTGCGCTATGCTGGACTCCTCCAATGTCTTCACCTCTCTGGAATCCAAGAGTGGTGAACCAAATGACAAGATGCCCCTCATAAACTCTAAATCAGGTGGCCTCCCATGTGGAATGCTTCCATATAGTGAGACATCAAGTTCTGAAGTGGACTGTATGTATGAGGGGACTGATTTTTCCCTCTCTTCACTGCGCTGTACAGTCTTCTTCTCTTGTGAAAAGACCTTCCAGAATAGATAAGGGTGTATCAACTTTTGATGTTGATCCTTCTCTTCCTCCTCCATCTCACAATCCCCAAAAACTGTTACATATGGCTCCAAAATTGTGCCTTGGCTTCCACATGTTGAAACATTTGGAACTTGTTGCAAAGATATAAGGGCTCCTCTAATAGGAAAAATGGCTCCCCTTTCACCTCCATGTGGTTATGGGTCTCCTCCCAATGGGACAGCACTGTTAGATCTCTTATGCTCATCCTCCCCATCAATAATTGAGATTACCTCATCATTAAGGAGAGACCCTAGCTCTTGGTCATCTCTTGAAAGAAGTACCTCCATGACTTCACAAATGGAATAGGGCCCTTCACACAATGGGGATCTTTCCCTTAGCAAGCCATCATACATGTTTACATCCCCTTCAGAAATATGGAATGGAGTTTGTTTCATGGTTCCCTCCAATGCATGCAAAGTGTTTGATGTTTTGATACATAGATATTCACAGTGATTTTCATAAAATTTTCTCACCAACCCTTTAGTGAATCCATCATATGATTCTACCACTTATTGTAATATCCATTTTTCGGGAATCTCTGCAATATGGTCCATGAGGACGTTGTATAAGGGAGACAATGTAAAACTAAGCTGAAAGGGGGCTAGGATCCCCTTGTTAACTCATTAAACACTTCTCTTCCAGAAGTTGAGCCCAAAGAAATGACTCTAGATGGGTTATTCAGATCTCCCCAAACTAGGTCTCTTAGAAAATGCTCAATGAGAGAGCTTACAGCAATACATGAACATAACCATTAAACTCTGCAATTCTGAATGCAACATAAGATGAAATATAATATAGCCATAATTTTAATTAATATATCAGCAACAATATATAGAAATATCATGAGGAATAAACCCCTCATGCAATGGAAATCAATCTCCAAAGATTAACACATGAAATACAAGAGATGCAGCAACTGCAAAAAATGTCGGAAAGCAGTGACTGCGTTGTCTCTAGGAGTGTAGCTGCTGCTATAGATGTGCATAGATGAGATATGGCTGAAATATAAAAATAAATTCCCAATAATAGAATAATGGGCTCCAATACAAGATTTCTAGCCAATCTAGGAGAGATTGCTAGAAATGCCGGAAAATGTACAATGTGACAAATAACTTGTCACTGCAACTAAATCAAAATAAGAATGAGGCTATGGCAGATTTGAAATACTCATGCCCTCCTCTGATTATTTTCTCAAGCAAAGGGCTGATCCCTCTTACTCAAAAACACTCCTCCTGATAAGCTCACATGACCCTCCCAGCAATTGTCTGTATAAAATAACGCAGTTCTAGCCCTAGACTGCGCTGTGAGAGATGGTGAATGATTGGCTTGACACCAAAGATCTGAATGAGGCTCGGGAGTCTCCTCTACTACTCCTCCAAATAATATACAAGATCTCCACTGAGAACAAGCCAAGGAATGATTCTATGAGTTCCTCTGTTGCTGCACCCAACAACTCAATGTTTTCTGCCCAACAGAATAACGTTGTAGCTGAAGGCTTAAGCTTGGCCAAATTCCAGAATGAGGAAATGGAGCTCAAAACCTCTCCTTCCTTGAGTATGAGGTAGGGATTCCCGACCAGCAACACCCTTGGGTTCAAGAACACTATAACCCTGCTAAACGGCCCGGGTATGCAAGTCTTAGCAGACCCAACGAAAATGATAAGCTAATGCATAATGAAAATGGCCTGCCATCTCCTCCTTATAAAGAAAATGAAATCCTCTCACCATGGGTCCCATCCACACTTTCCACCTAGCTCATGAAAGTGGAGCCTCCTCTAAAACTACGCTTCCTTGTCATGGAGATTCCTTCTCTTGGACAATGCTGTTGACTTAGTTAAAGGTGACTAAATCAAAGTGATCCCAATCATGTTCACACCCTTAGGTGATTAATTCAGCTGCTTATTCACCCTCCTTCCACACAAGGAGTGTTATTTCTCCATATCAGGGGGTTAAGGGGTCTCCTTACCCATTTTGTTCAATAAAATGAAAATATGCAAACTATAATGTTCATTTTAGCTTGAAGCTAAAATTTGGGAACATTACACTTATCCTGAATCGAAAGTGGTGAATAGCTAACCAACCTAGAAGAAGGACTACCCGATGCACAATTTTTTTCTATTAAGATAGTTGATGCACACTTCACCAACATCATTCACTTCTTAACTACGGGGATGGAACCTACAAAATATTCGGTACAACAGAAGAAAGAGTTGGTCACCCGCGTAACTGATTTTACCATCATAGTGGGCCACCTATATAAGTTGGGATTTGATGAGGTGCTACGAAGATATGTACTGGAGCATGAAAGACACACCATCTTAGCAAAATCCCACGGGGCGTAGCAAGAGGTCACTATGCAGGGAAGGCAATGGCGTAGAAGATCCTGAGAGCTGGACTATGGTGGCCCACACTGCATAGTGACTCTCACAATTATTGCAAAGCCTGTGACACTTTCCAAAGGAAAGAGAGACCGTCGCGCAGAGACGAAATGCCCCTGCAAGCATTTGAAAAATGGGCCATAGACTTCGTGGGGCCCATCAACCTGCCATGAAAGAAGATAGTTGTGCGCTACATCATCACCGTGATTGATTATGTAACTAGATGGGTTGAAGCACAAGCTGTGAAGGATTACACTGCAGATACGACTATGCACTTCATTTTTGAACATATTCTAACTAGGTTTGGTTGTCCTAAGATCTTAATGAGCGATAGAGGTACGCATTTTGTTAATGAAACAATGCAGGAAGCCTTGGAAGATTTGGTCCTCCCCGAGCTAGAGCCAGATATGTGCGAAGGGGCACGATATGTGAATCTGTGGGATTTGAAGGATGAAAATTGAATTGAAGATAATAAGGTCTTCTGGGTCCTATTTCAGAGTGGGCTCGCAGCTATCATTCACTCTCGACCACGCTTGTCACTATCAATTTATGACAAGTACAAGAGCATCACAACGTTTCAAGTAACAATGAAAAATGTACAGATAAAGGGACGCAAGAATCCAGCCTGGGTATCATTCCCATATATGGTCACTGACGAGGAGATTGACCGCCTGATTGCTACTTGGCCTCCACACTAGAAACTTCGCTTCAAATCAGGTATGAAGGACATTGCAAGTACGAGCACCACAAAGGTCACCCCACCCGACACCACCAAAGAGACCAAAGGACAGGGCAAGAATGCTGAGAAGGGAGTAGAGCTGGAGTCATAGAAGGATTCGCAGCAGGATCTGGGTGCAGAGGGTCTGGATGCAAGAGGTGGAGACTCCCCTCATGGTACGAAATGGACTAGTGACCCTGTTAAAGGACAACGGAAGAAGCAATGAGATACACGGATGAAATGGGACACAGGAGCTACTCTGATAGAGGAGGACCTATAGCAGATCGCAGACATAGTCACCCTCGTCATAGAAGATAAATGGCTGGATCTGGAAGAGCAACATAAGGCCATGGTCGCTACACTCCAGTCTGAGCTCCAAGCTCTGCAGCTCAAGACTGACACCGTGCAAACAAGTATGATTTAGGAAAGGTCGGCCCCAGCAAAAAGCAGTGAATTTATCATTACAACGGAAAGCTGCCTCATCCCTTTACCAAGCGCAACCTTCATTCTGAGCCCACCCGACTTAGGAGTGCATGTCCAGGCCTACGCAAAGGTACAATTAGATCTAGCCCGATTTCCACATGAACCATTGTAGGTCCTCCATGCATCCCTTTTCGAAGAAATTCAACACGGAGACTGTCGGGTGCACTAGCAGCTCAGTACGGCTGAGGAGACGATTGTGGAGAAAACCACTGAAGTGTCCCAGGAATAGGCTGCATGCACCCTTGCCACCACGTAATAGACAGAGTGGGAATGCCTAATCAGTAGGCTCTTCACAAATGTCACTGAGGATATCCCGGCTTCTGCCACCCCCCAGACCAAGATTGAGGGGCTTGTTGTAGCACTAAAGGCTTCAAGGACCGAGGTCCAGGCTGTCAAGACAGAGATGGAACAACATATTGCAGCTTTACAGGCCAAATTGTAGCCACAAAATCCACCTGAGGTAAGAGCCCAGCGAGCTGCGCTGGTCACAGAAGCCACCAATACTATTACAACTGAGATTTCTCAAGGCACACAGCTGTTGGAGACATCTATGCAGCTGTGGTATAAGGTGCAGCGTGACCCCTTCCTACATGATTTTACTCAAGAATTTTGCTAGAAGGAGGAAGAGTTTTAACAAATCGAAGTTACTATGCATCCTTGATCCCCGCTCAGTGCCTGGCATGATTGCGTACTAGGCACCAACTTAGAGATGACATTGAAGAGCTCCACCATAAAAAGAAGGTTCTTAGTGACCACCTTAAGCCTTGGGCCGACGAAGCCCTCAATCTCTCTCAGGACGTTGATATCGTAGTTAATCAACTAAACCAGACTTTGGAGAGCATCACTGCTACTACAAAAGGTCCAACTTTGCAGAAGTTGGTGGAGATTTCTTAGAATGTGTAATATTCCCAAATGTGGAATGCAACAATATAATGCAGAATGATAGGAAAATAACATAGAACATCATTTATATAGGAAGAGGCCAATATGGAGACCTTTTATTTGTTATTACAACAGCAAAATATGTTTAAGAAGTGTCCCATAAGGTGCATAACAAGAAAAGAAAGCCTCCAATGAAAGAAATCCTTCAATAGGAGGTGTTGCAACCATATATAAAGACTGGAAAAGCCTTACAACGTTATTTTATTGGCTCTACAATAGCTTTATATTACACATTATATATAGAGAAAATAAGTGCATAAAAATTTATATCTATATCAGATCCATGCATTATACAAGCTCCTCTAAAGAACCCCCTTGGGGTTTTCAGCAAAACACCAAGTACAAGATGTAGATCTAAGATTTAAGACTGCAAATCTACTAAAATATTCAGATCTAGAAAGTGTGGCTGAATTGATATAGGCAATAGAATAGCCTCCTCCAATAGATCTCCAAAGTGAAGGGCAGATCCCTAACACTTAGAAAATCACTCTCCAAATGGTGTGCTGAACCACCCTGCAATTGCACCTACAGGAATAACGCAGATCTGGATCTAAACTGCATTGTAGGGATCAAAACATGGTTGGTCTAATGCCAAGATCTAAAAATGAGGCTCAATGCCTTCAATATTGTCCTCCCAATGAAGTATAAACCTCCTCCACTGAAAAGGAGCACTGAAATGGCCTAGATCTGAAAGATCTAGTCTCCACTTGCTGCAGCTTGTAAAAAAAACCAAACCCTCAATAGGATCTGTGATGTAGTTGAAAGAAGAAGCTTGGCCCTAAGCCAGATAGTGGACAATGGAATATAAACTCTCCCAAGAGCTACTCAATTGGAAGAGGTGGGATTCCCGATCAGGAACACCCAATGCTAAACAACATTCAATCTCAGCGAAACATCAAGAGAAAGATATATGTCTAAACAGACCAAATATTCAAAAATATGATAAACATCAACAACCTTATAATGTTGCCATCCCCTTCCTTTTATAAGACAAGAGCTTGCAAACCCTAAACCACTTCCAATGAGATCACTTCTTTCACACAAGGCACCTCCATCTAAAACTGTGTTGTCCTTCATTGATGGCCACTCCTCCATGACAACGTTGTAGATTTGGTCAAGGTTGACCCAGTCAAAATGTTCCAGCCCTTTCCACACCTAAGGGTGCTTGATTTAACAGCCAAGATTTAGACTTTTCATATTTGGCATTGATTTATTCATTATTAAGGAGTTTTATGGACCTCATTTGCTCTTTTATTCTTTAAACAAAGTAATAAAAAAAAATGAATATTCCGATTAGCTCATGACTAATTGGGAATATTACAGTCCTCCCTTCCCAAATGTTGCTTGTCCTCAAGCAACTAACAAGGTGAGTGCTGCAACTTTTCTCCTCCTCCATTGGTGACACCAACATGTGATAAGCTTCCTCCATAAGCTAAGTGTTCACCAATCCATCCCTCCATGAATTTCTCCTCCAAAGTTCTCATGAGATGTAAATAATCCATCCCATAAGGAGATAATAGCTCAAATGAAACAAACATGGTTTGCCAAATTTTCTCCCTGAAACATGTAGCATAAGGTACATGGAGAATCTCCATCCCATATGGAACATACATACCTCCCATCATCCCTCCATAAATTCCCATAAAAATTACAAGTACATCATCAATGTATGGGATCAAAACTACATACATACAAACATAAATTTGTGCATATGGAGGTGGGTCATAGTCCGACATGTGGAACCAGTGCAGTGCATCTCCTGACTGCATCAGATCATGACGTGGCAAGTGGTTTCCCCACCACTTTCTTGTTGTCCAAGTCATCTCACTATGGCTGAAAGTGTGAAATATATTTGGTGATGTGAGATATATTTGGTGACTTAGGAATGCACCCATCATGAAACAAAATCTCCCTTTTCCTTCCAAGGGAGGGGCCATGTTCAGAAATTTTTGTGGCCCAAATTTGGCCATGAATTTTATAAGATACAATACTCCTTCTTGGAGTTATGGCCTACATATACATGGTGAAAGAATGCAAACAATAATCAAATGAAACATTATTTACAAGAGCATATTCTCCACCAAATTTTCTCCATAAACAAATGGAGTGGTGCATAGATCTATCCCCTCTCTCAAAAAGAGAAAGAGATGGCTGAATTAACTCCTTCATAGAGTTATGTTGCTGCCCCATCTCCACATGGTATGCGCATCTTTGAAAATGTTGATATAGTTCTCCTTCAAAGCCCTTCCAAATGTAGCTTCTCATGGTGATGTTGTAGAGTCTCATGGAATATGTGTGGCTGAAAAAAAACTCTTCATAGGCCCTTTGTAGTAACTTATCCTTGAGCTTGGAGACTCTAGACAAGAAGATCCTACCATGATAGTAGATTACTCCTTCTTGGAATGAATAGCCCTCTTCATGTAGTTGGTCATCAAGTATCATGCATGTGTGAAGATCCTTGGAATCATTAGGGGAATTTTGAGGTCTAAAATGGGCCTCCTAAGAAAAATGTACAACCAAAATAAAATGTACAAGAACCAATAGGATTTAAGATGATGATTTCAACCATGGGGGATGATTCACCATTTTTTAAGTAAAATGGAAAAAATATATAAAATAATAAAATAATAAAACTACTTTTTCAACTCGTATTTTCAACTTATCTCCCAAAGTTTTTATTCAAATTTCGAGTGGGAGTACTCATTGGATGAAAAATTTAATTCCTCATCCAAGGAGTACCCATGTTGCATGCTTTTGATGGACCCGTCTACATGAAAAATGAGAAATACATGAAAAAATGTGATTGCAATCATGTTATTCATTTATTTCTAATTTTTCGTGTTGCAGGATCCATTGAAAGTATGCAACATGGGTACTCCTTGGATGAGGAATCAAATTTTTCATCCAACGAGTACTTCAACTCGAAATTTGAGTAAAAAATTTGAGATATAAGTTGAAAATACGAGTTGAAAAAGTAGTTTTTTCTTTTTTCCCTCTAAAATTTGATGATGTAATCAAATCTTATTTTATTATTTCCACTATTGTTTTATAATTTCCTTAGGAGGTCCATTTTAGTCCTCAATATTCCCCTAATGAATCCACCAATAGTTTAGATTTCCAATATGGATCAATCTCCCATAGTGACAGCATTGGTGATCTATCAACAGAAATGTCTGTCATATGGCTGCTCTCCTCCTTGACATCTCCCATGCCAAAGGTGTATGATGGAAAGTCAACCCTTCCATGCTTCTCCTCCCACAACGCAGAATCTGAAACGAGAGTGGGTAATGATGATGTGGGGAGAATTTCTCCCTCCTCCTTGAGTCTACCCAAGACTCCCAATGGTGTATCATTGTCTTCCAATGTAATATCCCAAAATAGGGAAAATAAGCAGCAACAGGAATATCTTAAGATATTCCAAAAATGGACAGCTCAGCAATGCATTCACAGAAAAACGCATTTTCAGAAATGTAAGCCATATAAATTAAAATCATCATTTGAATCCCATATATACATCCATCTATCATCTAATTCCAAGAGGATATCAGAAAGAAATGAAACTAGGTGAGGTAAACAGACCTCCTACACTAGTGTAGCTGAAAATGACTAAAAACCCCAAACACTGCAACACAAGTAATTATGCATAAAAGTGACTGTGTAGTCTAAAGAGGGTTTTAACTCAAAAAATAGGAGAACAAGTAGATATACTCATATATTGATCAACAATGCTGAAGAACAGAGATCTAGTCTCCTTATACAAAATGCAAGAGAACTCGGCAAGGGTTTCTTGTCAAACACTTTGCATATAAATGTGATCTTCAGAAAATTACTGAATAATCACTACAACACTGAAGCATAAGAGTGTAGAAGGCTGAAATATGTATAATATTATGTACATCCCTCAAGGGATTCCTCCCATGAAAGGTTGGACCCCTCAATCACAACAAAACCACTGCAACGGAGCCACTAGACCAAATACTGAAGCTGTCTCCAAAATAACGCATTCCCTAGCTGGAACAGTGTTGGGAATGTTGGGGAAATGTGTGGTCTGCTACCACAGATCTGAAATGAGCACTAGACCTTTCCAAACAGGTCCCTCAAGTGGAGGAAACCTTCCTCCAATGAGAAACTAACTCAGATATGAGGATACCAATCCCTTCCACTGCTACACCCAGCAACACTGCACAATAACTTGCAGAAACTACGCTGATGAAGTTGGTTGAAGCTTGGTGTAATATTCCAAAATTTTCGCATTACATTTGGAATATTAGAGTCCTTTATTTTCTTAACGAATTAAGTAAATAAAAGGGTGGAGGGACCCACAATCCTCAATAAGAATAAATACCCACTTTGTGTGTGTGAATGTGGATTAATTTAGTCTAGATCTGCAAAAAGAGGTAGTTGAGAAACTACTAATGTGAATGAGATTGGAGATCATGTCTCATTTAATGAGAGATATCATGGAGGGTTGATTCAGTGAACTAATATCTTGAAGATGTCAAACCAAGGGGTCATTGAGAATTAATGATCAAGTGGTGGAGGAATGAAGCACTCATGATGGAGGGGTGTACATTGCACCTAGGCTGTTTGGTTGATTTGGTCAAACAACGCAGTCCCACTTGGAGGATATTATCCACCTAATACAACACAGTTGAGATTAGGTCCAAGTTTTGAGGGGGTTCAATCATTATAAAGGAGATGAAGGCAAAGGTGAAAGGCATCTTGGATTATTTGGATGTATGATCTTTTAGATCTGGAATTGTCAAGTGACATTCCACTGCAATCTTTGGATGTTTAGTAGAGTTTGCAGGTGTTGTTTAGCACATGGTGTTCCTGAGTGGGAATACCTCCTCTTTATTTGAGTGATCTCTAAGGAAGAGGTTTGTACTTCATTATACATCAGGCTTTAAGTGCCATTTCGATTTCCTACTTTTTGCAGAACATTTATATTTAGAAAACTGCTTTTTTTTTAAGATCAGTTTGGAAGGTGGTAGTTTTCTTCGGTACTTCAGTTGAAGAATAAAGTGAGGGATTATTCCCATCACTTGGGCTTATATTGCAGCACTTCCAGAGCCACATTGCAGATCTAGCATCAGGCCAAAAGTTATTTACCTCCTAGCAGCAGTATTCTCTCCAAGAATAATGTTGTCCATATTGCAAATCTGAAAGGAGGAAGGAAGTTGCTAGTATTTCAGCTTGAAATCTAGTGGAGGATCATTCCTTCACATTTCCATCAGTCTTACCATCATCTTCGATCTTATTGCAGCATTTTTCAGCAGGCAGAAGACCTCCATTTCCCTCACAACACAGTTTTCAGAGGCAATTGTGTTGTAGCAGCTGCAATCATCTTTAGAGGATTGAGAAGCTAGATCTAGAGCTCCTAGCTCATAGATCTGAGGAAGGGATCAACCCTTCAAGCATAGATCTGATCTAAGAACATATTTCAGCCATCTATTCTTTAGATCTAGCTTCAGATCTGTATTTCCCAGCAGATCAAGGATCAAACCCTGGGGAGGTGATTTTTCCAAAGTTGCAGATCTGGAAAATCCCTTCTGGGTTATCTTGGGAATCCATCACATTGGCCAGATCTTGAATCTTGGCATCATCAGAGCTCCATTTTTTAGTAGATCTGCATTTCTCTTTTCAGCCTGCAACTCCATGTTTATATTCTACTGAAGAGATAACACAATATTTGCTACAGAGCCTTAACAGTTACGCTATACCTGCTTCACACATGTTTTCTAGGTGATATTAGCTCATATTTTTAGCTAGATCTACCTATACCTTGTACTTGTGTAATTGATTCATCTCCAATACAATAAAATGGCTCATCTCTTTCTGCATATTCTTATTTGTACTTAGATTTATTGTTTATCTTGCTGTAAGTTCTTATATTGTGTAAAGTATTGCTGCATGTTCCCATTTTGGGATATTACACTTGGCTTGAAAACCTGATGTGGAATGATGAATGCAAAATCTCCCCAAGAGACTCCTCAAGGAAAGAGGTGGGATTCCTGCTCGAGAACACCTGGTTCTAAGCAGCACTACAACCTTGCTAAGCAGCAAAGGAAGCAAAAATTCTGAGCAAACAAAATAACCATCTAAAAAAATGCAGAACAATGCCGCCATCCTCTTCCTTAAATAAGTTATGAGTTTGCTTGCCCTTGGTCCCACTCAATTAGGTCATCTCTATCAAAATATTCCCCTCCCTCCAAAACTATGTTATTCCTTCTTTGATTCCTCCTCCTCCACAACTGTGCTGTTGACTTAGTCAAAGTGGACTGAATCAACTTGGTAATATCCCTATTCACATATGGAGGTGTCTTATTGGTTGCTCGATGATGGAGATGACAAATGATATTTTGTTTTGATGTCTAGTGGGTTTAAATACTTTTTAAATTTGATTTTGATGACTTTAAAACCCACTCTTGCAATGTTCAATTTCACCTTTAAAACCTTGCACAATACCCTTACACTTTTGGACTTTTTTTCTTTGACATTTGATCAATTAATGGACTAAGAACTCTTGCACTTTGACATTTATTTGTATGGCATATGGAACTGTGTTGGAAGCTCTAGGAAACTAAGTACTTATTACATATAAATTGACATAAAATTACATAAATAAAATAAAATTACATTTTGGAATGAAACTCACACTTGAAATCAAAATTACAACTTTGGAAACCATCTTTACATGCTTGCAAATCCTCTTTAGATGGTAAAGGGATCTAATTTGGATCACTCTCATACTTTTGCTGACCTTATGCAATGAAATGGTTTTTTATTTGGACCTTGAAGAATGAAACCTAGAGACCTAATGAAGACTTTGAGTGACCATAATTCATGAAGACCTTACTGACATAATGACATGAAGAAATATACTTTCATGACTAAATTATGCTCAGCAATACATGAAGATGGGCCAACAATTATGAATTTTGTAGGAAGAATGAAATTTTTTAACTAGCGCTACCATCAGTGAGTAAATTTTTAAGTGAAGACCTAGGTGAAATGAAAAAAAAATCTGAGACTCTAAAATGATATGAAAAGAGTGTTTTTGATCACTGATGGCAGGATGCAAATATTGACACTAACATTTTGAATGTTAAATTTTTAGATATTTGAATTAAGGTTTAAATATCAGTTAATATAGATCTAGAATTATTTTAGCAAGCGCTTTCACAATGGACTAGAATGTATCTATCCCAACCTTGAATGTATTACAATGATATATTCCAAGCATATGTGCATTTACTCTTGGTGGGAAGTATTTGTTTTTGGAATTATATGATTGTTGAATCAATAATCTGTAGCTTTTCTAAGTATTAAAAATAGAGTAATGCTCTAATAATATTTCCCATATGTTTCTTGATCTATATTCTGAAGAAAACAAGAGTAGTTTGTGCCCAAAGTTTTAAGATAACCTTGAGATATTGATTTGAGTAGAACCATTTATATGATTTATTGGTGAGTGCTTTTAATACTATCCTTTTTTTTAAAGTGGAATAAGGTTGGGCATATATTTGTAATAAAATTGGATATTTATCTTGGATTGATATTTTGGATTTTGAAGGTTGATAGTCCTTTTTGGTGTGAATTTTGTGAAAGAGCTTGAGTTCATATTCTCAATAGCTATTGTTTTATTTAGTTATGGTTTTCATTTCAATCATTAATAATTAAGTTTTTCCTCTCAGTTATTAATAGTTTGGGTTTTCTTTTTAATTACGGAAAATTAGGGTTTTATTTGCCAATTAGGGTTTTCCTTGTCAATAGTTAGGTTTTATTTTCAATTTAAAATCATTAGGGTTTGTTTCCAATTGTTGGTAGACTGAAATATCGGTGTTGCAATAATTAGGGTTTTATATCTCATGATTTTATTTTAGTTCAGGATTAGAACAAGTGCAAGAATTCAAGGTGTGATGTTATGAAACCAGCTCCAAAAATAGAAGAAAAGAGATATCAATGCCTTAGAAATAAGCCACTTCGAGGGGGAAACCTCCAATACATTACATGAATGAACAATTCTTGGATGATACAAATTACAAAACCTCATTTCTATATATAGGAGTCCATGGGGCCACAATGTAATCCTAGTTGACCTAACAATAATAATTTAAGGGCACAATAATAACAACATGGGGGTTACAGGGATACAATAATAACAATAAGGGGGTTACCCTAACAACAATAAGGGACTATACTAGTATTATAGGGGCCTAACATGCCCCTCTCCTTCAAAAAAGTGTTGTCCTCAACGCTTGAGTAGCTTTGGGTGCTTCTGTATAAAATTCTCATCCTCCCATGTAGAATCTTTAGTGGGTAAGTTCTTCCACTTGATGAGATACTCTGAAATTGATTGATTTCGTCACTGTCAAGTTCTTGTTTCCGTGACCACTTCAGGTTCCAATATGATTTTTCCTTCCTCATCAAGTTCTGGCAATATTGTTTGAACTGGAAGATTTTCACCTATAACTTTCTTTAAGCATGAAACATGGAAAACTAGATGCACTCGTGAAGAAGTAGGAAGATCCAATTTATATGCCATAGCACCAATCTTTTGCAACACCTTGTAAGGACCATAGTACTTTGGCAATAATTTATTATCCTTCTTAGCTTGCTTGAGGGACATTTGTTTGTATGGTTTTAGCCGTAAAAATTCCCAATCTCCTACATCAAAACTTCTTTCGTTGCGATGTTGATCTGCCTGTTGTTTCATTCAACCTTGTGCCATATTCAGGTTATCCGTTAAGAGTTGGAGAACTTCTTGTTGATGCTCGATGTGATCTTCCACTTCTTGAACCTTTGAATTTTCTCTTAAAGATGATGTGATGGATGGTGGATGATATCCATAAAGTGCCATAAATGGTGTCATTTTTATTGCAGTGTGGAAGGAAGTGCTATACCACCATTCGGCGAGAGGTAACCACTTGACCCATTGTGTTTGTTTATCAGATACAAAACAACGAAGATATCCTTCCAAAAATTTATTTACTATCTCATTTTGACCATCGGATTGAGGATGATAAGATGAGCTATGAGCTAATTGAGTACCCAAACAAGAAAATAACTCCATCCAAAAATTTCCAATAAAAATGGGATCTCTATCGCTCACAATAACCCTTGGGTTTCCATGTAGCTTTTGAATTGTGTCCATAAATGTAGTAGCAACTGTACTTGCTTTAAATGGATGAGATAATGCACAAAAGTGTGCATACTTGGTAATTCTATCAACTACCACCATGATGACACTCTTTCCTTTGAACTTAGGTAAACCTGTGATCAAATCCATTGAAATCTCCTCCCAATGTTGACTTGGAATGGATAAAGGTTGTAGAAGACCCAGGGTCTTAATTGTCTCAACTTTATTCTGCTGGCAAACCAAACATTCCGCCACAAATTTTTGAATATCAGATTTAAGGCCATCCCAAAAAAAATCTTTCTTCACCCTCTGGTAAGTTTTTAAAAATCCTAAGTGTCCTCCTATAGGAGAAGTGTGCAGTTCCAAAAGAATATTTTGTTTTATTTGGGAATTCTTACAAAAATATAAGTGATCTTTGTACCATAAGGAATCATTTTTCCAACTAAATGTATCAGATGCACTAGGATCTTGCTGCAACTTTTGAATGAGTGTCCACTTTTCTTCGTCCTTCTTCCATTCATCTCTTGCTTCGGTTATCCAATCTGGTTGGATAATATAAATGGCACAAAGCAATGCTTCCACCTCTTCATTCTTTCTTGAGAGTGCATCTGCAACAAAATTTAGCTTCCCTTTTTGTATATTATTTCAAAGTCATAACCCAACATCTTTGTGACCCATTTTTGTTGCTCTTTTGCAGATAGTCTTTGTTCCAAAAAGTGTTTAATACTATCATGATCATTTTTTACCTTGAAGTGTCTTCCCATTAGGTAAGTTCACCATTTCTTTAGCGCATGCAATTTTTCTAACATTTCCTTCTCATAAATAGGTTTCTGTAAATACTTTCCTTTGATTGGACGACTTTCAAAAGCAATGGGTCTTCCTTCTTGCATTAAAACAACACCAATTCCATTTCCTGAGGCCTGACATTCCACAATAATGGTTTTTGTGAAGTCTGTGCGTAGCTAAGACCGGTGCTAGGCACATTGCCTCTTTAAGATGTTCAAAGGCCTTAGTTGCTTTAGGAGTCCATGAAAATGCATCTTTCTTCAATAATGTTGTTAGAGGTGCTGCTATTCTCCCATAATTCTTAACAAACTTGCGATAATACCCTGTTAACCTAAGAAATCCTTGCAACTTCTTTATGGTTGTGGGGACTTTCCATTCCTTAATGGATTTAATTTTGTTAGGGTCTACCTTAACACCCTCGTGAGATACAATATGACCCAGATATTCCACCTCTTGTACTCCAAAGAAACATTTGGATGTTTTTTCATATAATTGTTTCTCCTGCAATAGTTTGAGAACCCTATCAACATGTTGAACATGATCCTTCCAAGACTTGTTGTAGATTAGTATACCATCAAAAAATACTAGAACAAATTTTCTAAGGAAGGGTTTGAAAATGGAATTCATCAACCCTTGAAATGTAGAAGGTGCATTGGTAAGGCAAAAAGGCATGACCAAAAATTCATAATGACCCTCATGAGTTCGAAATGTTGTTTTCAGAATATCTTCAATCTTCATTCTAATTTGATGATATCTTGAACGAAGATCTAACTTGGTAAAATAAATTGCTTCATGTAATTCATCCAATAATTCATCAATCACAGGAATGGGAAATTTATCTTTAATGGTGAGCTTATTGAGCTCCCTATAATCCAGACACATGTGCCATGATCCATCCTTCTTGTGTACCAATACTATAGGAGCAGAGAAATAACTTTGACTAGGTTTAATTATACCCACCTCTAACATTTCTGTAATCATACGTTCAATTTCGCTCTTTTGGACATAAGGATATCTATAAGGCCTAATATTTGGAGGAACACTTCCTGGAATCAAATGAATAGCATGATCATGATCACAAATAGGTGGGAGTCCTTTGGGAGTTTCAAACACCTTGGAATGATTGTCCAAGACTTGTTGGAGATCTGCAGAAATAGATGATTTTGATGTCGGAACTTCTAATGAGCATAATTGTGCAATTACGCCTCGTTGTTATTTCTTTAGAAGCTTTGTCATGACATTAGAGCTTATTATCCTTCCTGGCTTCCCTTCAATACCCCGTAATTCGACTTCCTTTCCTTCTGAAAAAAATTTCAAGAAAAGTTCTCGAAAATTAAAAGCTACCGTCCCCAAAGATTGTAACCATTGTACTCCTAGTACAACATCAGCACCTCCCATAGGAATGGCAAGCATTGGACTAGTCAATACATATTCCCCCATGGTTAGCTTGATATTATGGCATTTTCCAGAGCAATTTATAGTTCCTCCATTTGCAACCATCACTTGACATTCGGGTGCTGGGTATAGGAAACAATTTAATTCCTTGGCTACCTTACAATGAATAAAATTATGGGTGCTACCTGAATCAATCAACACTATTACCTTTTTCTTCTTGATTTGTCCTTGTATCTTGAGAGTTTGAGGAGTGGCAATTCCTGCCAGTGCATTACACGATATGGTCGGATTCATTTCTTCCTCTTCTAGGGTTGGTTCCTGGTGTATATCCTCTTCTTGTTCATTTTCTTCTTCCTCTTCACAATCTATTTAAAATAATTTCTTCTCAGCACACTTATGACCTTTAGTGTATTTGCTATCACAACTGTAGCAAAGCCCTTTTGCTCTTTTTTCTTCCAATTGTTGTGGTGTCAACCTTGTAGGCTGTGGAAATCTAGGCGTAGCAACACTTCCTTCTTTATAGAATTGAGTGGTAGGCTTCCTTGTCGCCATTATTTTACATTCAACTTTTCTTGCCAACATGAATGCCTTCTCCAATGAATCCGGTTCCAAAACACGAACTTCATGTTGGATGTTATCCTTTAAAGTGCCTATGAAGAGATCGATCATGTGTTCCTCTGGAATATCAGTTACCCTTGTATTCAATTTTTGGAAGTCCTCAATGTGCTGCCCCACTAAACCCTTTTGTTTGAGATTTATCAATTGGCTAAAGAAGGTGTTGCTCTTTGTATCCTCATAATGTGCTATCATTTCCTCCGTAAAAATTGACCAAGTGAAAAAAAATTTACGGGAGCAAAGCCATTGATACCATACAAATGTATTTTGTTCTAAATGTAAAGTTGCAATGCGTACCTTTTGTGTGTTTTGTACGTTATGGAGATCAAAATATTGCTCCATCTGTAGTATCCATGTTACAGGATCCTTTCCATCAAACTTCCTCATATCCATCTTTGGAATATGGTGGTTCTTCCCGCCAACATTAGAGTTTATGAAATCACAATTAACATTTATTTTGTTCTCATCATGAGGTTCATCTACTATCTTTTCACCATTAGGAAACCTTTCTTGTATAAACTTTGTCAAACCTTCCATGTCTGCTTTTAGAAAATTCTTCATGTTTTCCATTTTCTCATCGATCTTAGCTTCCATGTCATCAATCTTAGCTTCCATGCCCACTTCCATGCCATCCATCTTAACTTCCAAACCATTCATCTTAGCTTCCACGCCTTTCTTCAAACCATCCATCTTAGTTTCCATGCCTTTCTTCAAAACTTCCATTTCATTTTTTGTTGTTCTTTGTGAGAGCGAAATTTGTTACACTTTCTCTTGTAATTTTGATATTTCATGTTGCCATTATTCGTCTTCATAAGTCATAGTAGAGCCTTCTAAAGGCTTAATGGGTGTTGAATTATTTTTAGGGGCCATTTTAGAATCCAATACTGATATCTATTCTATAATATGCCCTTGGAATCAATTCAACTTGATTCTTCAAACAAGACTTATGCAATTCGGAAAAAAAAATACACACCTTTTACTTGCTTTTGAGGAGCTCGATATTGAAATTGAATTATCTCTATAATTGCAGATCCTCAATATCTGAAATTCAGCCCTGTAGTAGCCCTCTGAAGCTTCTTTCAAATGCCATAGGTCTGATCTGATTTGGATTCTTCAAGGCAAAGTTATGTCCAATCTTCCACAATGACCCAATTTTGGACTGGTTCAGTAGAGCGAACTTGTACGACTTGCCATGTGTCATTGTTTCCTCCTTTGGCTCTGAAATTGATAGACCGAAAACTACAGTCCGTGCACTTGCAGCCACTTTTTACAGCATTCCAATCCGATGCTCAGAGAGAGAGCTATGAAGATTTTCCCACGATCACCTCTTTGAGATGAAATTCAAAAGCCTGAAAAAACCCTAACTTCCACAAATCATATCTCTGAAAATATTACGAACCAAAATCTGAAATTTTTCGATGATGTTCCTCGAGATTTCAGATTTGCACTCTAAAAATTTCAGCTTCTGAACCTTTGTAGAAAAAATTTATTACACAAATACCACGATGACCTGTTTAGGTTAAATTCAGGAGCCTGCAAACTGACCTAACTTGCACAGATCAGATCTCCAAAAATATTGCAAACCAATCTCTAAAATTTTGCGATGATGTTCCTCAGGATTTTTTCTTCGCACTCTAAAAATTTCAGATTTTGAACCTTCGTAGAAAAAAATTTATAGCGAAAATTCCACGATGACCTGTTTGGAGCAGCGAAACCCTAGAATATCAAAGCACTGATACCAAATGTTGTGAAACCAGCTCCAAAAATAGAATAAAATAGATATCAATGCCTTAGAAATAAGCCACTTCAAGGGGGTGACCTCCAATACATGACATGAATGAAAAATTCTTGGATGATACAAATTAAAAAACCTCCTTTCTATATATAGGAGTCCATGAGGCCACAATGTAATCCTCATGGGGCCACAATATAATCCTAGTCGACCTAACAATAATAATTTAAGGGCACAATAATAACAATATGGGGGTTACAGGGGTATAATAATAACAATAAGGGAGTTACACTAACAACAGTAAGGGACTATACTAGTAATATAGGGACCTAACATGTGAGAAGTTTCAATGTAAACTAGGGTTTTATTTTGCAGATTCCCAATGTCTTTCTCTAGCATTTCCAATGTTTTGTCTCGAAGTCCACAAACCCTAGATTGACATCAAATTTTGGTTCATTAATATACCATATACTACACTCAACAAAATTCTTCCAAACTTGTTGGATAATTTCTTGTTATAAGTGGAAGGCTCAAAATCAATGAGATTAGTCATCATTGTTGCAAATATGGAATACCTCTTAGGTCTCTTTATTTCCTTGAAGGTTCCATGTCCTTCTACTTCATGCAAGGTAGATCTTAACCAAGCTAGCCTCTTCCTAATTTCAGGAACAACAATTGGATCCATTGGTTCACTAGGCCCTTCTGGCTCTTCTTGGTGATCTATGGGATTTTCTAAAGGATTGGATGGACCTGAACCCTCTATCTTGAGAACTTCATGTTCTTCATCATCAGAGTCCATGGGAACTTATTTATACTTCTAGTAGGCAATGCTCTCATCAAAGGTAACATATTTGATGAGTTCGACTTGTTGTTGTCCTAGAACATAGTTTCTATAATTCTTTGATGACTTTTTGTATCCAACGAATACTATTTTATTTCCTTAAGTATATAGTTTCTTCCTCTTATATTTGGTTAAATGAATATAAACTAGACAACTTTCACTACTTGGAAAATACTTCTTGACATTCTTCCCAAGCACACACACTTTACATACTCCTTCATGCCCCATTTTCAATTATAGAACGCCTAAAGCCATATGATTTAAAGCTGGTAAAGATCTATAGTGAAGGTGATTATATCTTCTATGACATAGTTCACATGGATTGATATCATTATGTAGCAATGCTTGAGCTGGTTGTTTCAAGATTTTATACAGCCTTCCTTCACAAACCCCAATTTCTCTAGCAGAGTCTATACTTGAGCCTTTGTACCATACAAGGAATTTACCATCAAAAAATGCTACTTTGTCTCATTTATCTTCCAAAAATGAAATACAAACCAAATTATTTTTCAAACCTGGTATATATCATATGTTGTTAATATGAACGTTTTCACATAATTCTGGCTCAATGGATTTTTTCCCAATGCCTTTGGTTGCATAACCATTGTTGACTGCAAGCTCTACCTTTTGAGATAATCTATTTTCCATTAGACTTATGAGATTATCATTATCTCCTGTGATGTGCCTTGAGGGACCAATAACACCAATCTCTACTAGCCACAAATCATCGTTATCTACAACAAAACTTGTAAGAGCAGGAAAAAATAAATATATTTTCTACCTGAACCTTCATTATTTTCGTCTCTTTGGATGTTCATTAATTTTTTTATGGTAATGTGTTGTTTTCCATTTCTCTTTCTATCATTTTATCCTTCAGGACATTGGATTTTAGAATGACCATCTTTGTGACAATGATAGCATTGAATCTTAGACATGTCTTTCTTTCCTTGAGGAGAAGGTCTTCTACCTTCATTGCTTCTTTGGAATCCAAAATTATTTCTTCCTCCAACCTTCTTGGAAGGTGTTGTAAATTCTTGAGAGTCACCTTCTTCAGATATCTGAACCATTCCTTTTGAAAAAAGTCTAGATTCTTTTTAGGTACACGAGATCCATAATTCTTCAAAACTTGGAATCTTATTCCTACCACAGATACTAGACGCAAATGAATCCCATGAGTCAGGAAAACCATTAATTATTGTAGTCATGAATTCTTTATCAAAAATGGTTTTATCAATTTCTTGAAGTTAATATTTTAGTCAAGATATCGTCATGAAATATGAGGCTATAGTATCATTTCTTGACATTTTGACATCATGAAGCTCATTCTTCAAACTCATTGCTTGACCAATGTTTTTTATGGCGTATAATCCAAATACGACATTATACTTCTTCCTTGAAGTGTCAAGACTTGTGACATATGGAATAAAATGGTCTCTAATAGAATCTACAATGATACTTTTGGTTTTGTTGTATTCCTTCATATTTATCTTTCCCTTCATCATCTAAATATTAGTAACCTTTCGCTTCATAATATCCAAGACATCATTCTTTGCAAGGATGAGGTCAATCCTTCCTTTCCAAGCCCTGAAATTTGTAGCTCCTTCCAACTTGTTCTCTGAATTCGTATAGGAACCCATGGTCATTAATAAGCATTTAGATTATAGATGTGGGTATATACAAGAGTGATCTCAATGATATTTCCTTTACCAAATCTTCTTCAAGAGTTATCTTGGTGTCCATTTCTTCACCAAAGCTCTAATACCATGTTTATTTTTCAAGTGCAATAAATACAAGCACTAATTTTTGAAAACTTGATAATTACTTCTAATGATTTACATATTCTTTTAGCACATATAGTTTATCATTAAACAATTACACTTCATAAATTCAACCATAAATGCACAAGGACAATATATATCTCAATGAACAAAGAGAACACAATGTTTACCCTAGGAAAACTAAACTAGGGGAAAAACCCAGAAACATTTTCCTTAGAGAAATTCTTATGTTCAACAAGAGATACACCTAATTCTTATAGTCAATATGATGGTCAATTTGGCCTACAATACAATGTTCAAACCTAGTCAAACTTCCATTTATCAAGCCCAACAATCTCGACCCTATCTGATCTTCCTGGAATGAATTTTAACCTCCCAGAAACTACCCAAAAATTTGGCCGTTCTACATAAATATTTCATCCATAATTTCATCCCTAATTCCTATAATATGCCCATAAATTCACATGTGTGAAGTCAAATATAGAGAGAGATACACTTAAGATGAAATCTTACTTATTTTTCCTTCTTCTTCTTCGCTTGGATGCCCATAGTATATATTATTATGCGAGAGATCAAATGGCACCTTGTGGAGAAGTTAGATGCCTTATATATAGTGTTATTCTTGTCCAAATGGGTGTTTCATCACTAGGTCTTACTTGACTTGAGGGAGGGTTGACTTGACAAGTTTGGAGCCAAAAATTCAAAATTCAAAATTCAAAAATTTCTCTTTTGAAATCAACATGAAGAAAATTTCGTATATTAATTGTTTCAAGGGATAATCAATAAAATTGACATGAAAAAAATCTCTTACATTTTCATTATATATTCCAAGGGCTAAAATATTAATTATGAAGACTGATCATAACTAAAAAATCCAAAAGGGGATGTGCGGGGGGGGGGGGGGGTGGTCACAATAAAAAATTATGCTAAGGGCCCATGCTAAAATCCCAATTCCCTTGGATGGTGAAAATATGATGGAGATCGATGGGGGTTGTGTTCAATAGGTATGGTTCACTATGGGACCGCTCTACCCTGCAACAATTTACTAACAAGATGGGGGGTCTATGATCGACAATTTTGGTTCATTTTGGGGCTGATTTTCCCTACAACAATTTAACGATTGGAAGGGGATATCTGCGATTGAGCTCTACCTTCACACCAAAATTATCCAATTCATCCATACCAGCTATAGCAATGACCTTCTTCTTTTATTTTCCCTTTTTCTTGTTAAGGCAATAGCTAGTGGCAAACAAATCATTTTTCTTTTCTAGCATTAAAATTATTTTTTTTACCCTTCGAGGTAGCACCCCATGGATCCTTTCTTGGAATTTCCCTTTCCCTTAGAGGTTAGGGATAGGTTCTATTCCTCCTCACCCTTATTCTTTTGGTCTCCATGTTGAGACCTTTCTTAGTTCTCCTCCTATGTGAAATCATCCCACAATCTTTCCCAGGCGGGGGAATCTCTCATCCTACAATTCATTTTACAAATACTTGCTGCTACTTTGTAAAGACATTCAAGGCTATATGCACTAGTTTAGAATCAATGATTATCTCTGCTATAAATTTCATCTCATAATGCAGTTGCATGAGCCTGGTAAAGTAGGAAGCTAGGTTCTCTCCCTTGGACATCCTAGTTCCATAGAGCTTGTCCCTTAGAAACATCTTCTAGTTCTAGGTGTCACTCTAGTAAAATTTGGTGAGTGCACCCCACATCTCTTTCATAGTGTTTTTATTATAAAAATGGGGAATTAGGTGATATTTCACCCTATCCAAGATGAGCCTCTGCACCCTTGCTTCTATCACCTCATGGAGATCTAATGAAATAGGATTTGACACTAGCACAACCACTATGGAGTTAGAAAATATCCACAACTTGTTCTGCTTGAGAATAGTTGTGATCCGAAATTTCCATTAAAGATAGTTTGAGGCTTATTCTAACCTATCTTCATACTTGACACTAGCAGCGAAAATTTTAAGGATGGAAAATTATCTTGAAGTTTAAAAAATTGGTGAATCTCACTAGTCCCTAATATGCAAAATATAAAATGTTTATTGATGTATTTGTAAAATTATTCAAATTTATACTGATATTATATATACTCTCTATATAATTTTGGTGATTTTTAAAATAAAATAATTTTATATTGTAAAATTTGGGCGAATCATTTTTATAAAAAAATGGAAATTGGCAATTTTTGTTTTTGAAAAAATCATGGAAAATTAGCCCACCTGCGAATATTAGCCCCAAAATTTTTCCATGGACACTAGCTTCCATGGTAAGTTAACTCCTTGAATAATTATTTGCTTAAGACCATAGAAATACCATAAACCCCTTAGAGCTTCAACCTGTACAACACTTGAATCTTTTTTAGAGGCTTGACTTTGATACCATATTAGTTTCTCTAAGCACATCCAAATGATTAATGTGTCAGTAAATTTTTATACCTAGAAATTTATTTTTACTGAAAACCCAGAAAAACTAAAATAAAAAAGAAAAAAAAGAATCTAAAATCTACAAACTATTAACACAAATAAGCTTCTAACAAATTATGCACAATAGAAACAAGAAATCCAAGCACATAACTTTTTACATAGCTTTTATCCTGGAAAACCCTGATGTGGGGAAAAAATAACAAAGCGGTATTTTATTATGCTTCATAGAATAAATTAGGAAAATATTATAGCAGAATTTCTAGACAATTTACAAACAAGAAAAACCATAGAAAATGACCCCTCTCCTCTACACAATACATCCTAGAATATGACCTCTCCATTTGTAGCATACGACCTCTTTCTCTTTAACATACTCGAATCATGACACAACCTCTCCTCCAGTGGCAAATTGGCCCTAAATATTTGGCCTATCTCTCCTGCAAACTCGGCTTGGGAACAAACCCTCTCTTTAGAAGAGGATGGCCTGAACATATCCCCTTTCTCCCTACAAACTCGGTCCCTTCTCCTCAACTTCTCAACCTTCCTTCTCACCCAAATCGACCATCTTCTCTCTCACTCAATGTGATATCCAAATCATGTCCTTCACCCACTCATTCTAGGAATTTATAATCTCTCTTATAATCCTATTTCCTCCTTGAGATCTTTAAAAAAAAAATCAATGGCCAAAATTTGATCTTATCACTTTCTTTTGATCTAGTAAAAGAACAAATATTTATTTAGAAAGTTATAAATTTTAGAAATATGAGTTACTAAGCTAATAATAACTAATTAAATTAGTTATCATGATTTTCTTAAGTTTAAACTTAGAAAATAATTGTTGAAATAAGTAATTATTAAGGTATATTCTACATGCCTGGACACAAGGCCTATGGAGAGGCAACTATCCAAGCCATAATTTTAATATTACTCATGCAAAATGGAGCTAACCACATATAGGATTTCAAGAAGACTATAGAATATCCAATACCATAACTCTAGTTGATGGTTGAGGGAGTCAAACCTTACCCTTAGTTGGCTATCAGGCAATGTTACATATCAAACTATTAGGAGGAGTGGGATTTCCATTCTATGCTATTGTATTTTGATTCATAGTTGAGCATACCAACCAGGAGTGAAAATTTAGAGAGTAGAATAGATGGGGTTGAGATCATATAACATCCTTATAGGTCATATTTCTTATGTCACTTCATAGAGAGAACCTCTTCATTTTATTTTCACATTTCCATACTAGAGAAAAAAGTGTCGAGCAACTTCACCTTCTAGCTATGTCTTCTCCTAGAAGGTTTCCAAAGGTGAAATTTGTATCAATTGTGTGTGTGTGTGTGTGTATTTATTTTTGTTATTTATTTCTATCATTTTAACTATTTCATTCATTTAAGAAGAAAATTAGCTACTAAATAATATGAGATCTAAAGGAAAATTAACCTTTATAGTATAGAATTCAATTATTTTTATCAAATATGTATTGAATTCTTCCAGTGGAATATCCATGGTAGTTTAAAGATCATATTGGTATCAGAGAATTTTTATTTGGGGTATTTTGTGGAAATTTGTAGGGATTTTGTAATTGGTTTAAGAAAGTCATAGAACCCTAGCCATGGTTGATGAGTATGTTCACAACAACCCTCAAGATTCATCAGAAGATATATTTGCAATATTGGAAGCACAAGTTTCCAACATCAATCATAATATCAACCTTCTCATCATGAATATAGAAATGAATATTGGATTATTAAAATAAGTTGGAGGTTCAAGCTTAAATATTAGATCAGAGGAGAAACTGAGAGATTTTAACACCCTCTTCCCACATCTACCCAAGTAATCATCCAAACGGGGAAAACATGCGAAGAGAGGCTACTAATACGAGATTCAACCTCCTAGATGACCTTAAGGAAGTGGAACTAATATAAACAAGACGAACACACCTCACACAACATCAAAAACATCCTCAAGAGGTAACCCAACCTTCCAGGCCCCTGAACCTTTAGGGAGACCAAATTTTTGAGAAATTTTAGCCTTAGTCGCATGCATGCCAGGTAAAGGTAGTGGCTAAAATGCTATAGTGGCAGGAATTCCAAGGTAAGGCAGTGGCCAAGGCCCGATTCGATCAGTTATGTGCCTGCAACTCCAGGATTTGTGCCACCTTTTTAGCTCCATAGCCTAGGTCACTACCCAGAACTTCATAAAACAAT
This sequence comes from Pinus albicaulis, assembly GCA_034641835.2. Taxonomy (NCBI): domain Eukaryota; kingdom Viridiplantae; phylum Streptophyta; class Pinopsida; order Pinales; family Pinaceae; genus Pinus; species Pinus albicaulis. Next base: position 634,794,063 of record CM076576.1, on the reverse strand, counting down.
AGGAGATGATAAATAACATTAAAAAAAGCGTACATAATAAATCACATCAACGAGAACTCATCCATACCCCTCCTAGCCATGACAGGAATTTTGTCAAACATGTCACAAACATTGAATCTATAGGTGTAAACAACAAATTTAAGCATAGGGGTCTCATACTTATCTGAGAATCACTAAGAAGAATTTCTCCCTTACATCATAAGTTGTAATACAATCTTTTTGACCATAGATACATTGTGCATTCATTTACAGGTAAAAACATGGATAGAACCATAAATCAACACTGATAAAATACATGCTTATAACCAGCATAATAACAACAAAAATTCCATGGATATAACAGTAATAGAATCCACATAATAACTAGTGAAATTATGCATCAAATATCAAAGGAATGATCTTATCGTTAATGAGTGTAAAAACCAAGCACAGATGGGACTTCCACGTTCCACCCGTCCATATATTGGCTGAGCCAAATATCTCTTCAGCCAATCACCCTCATGCCATATTCCAAGCATAAATGTGGGACGTAAAATAAAATAAACAACAAGAGAATCCCGGGGACAAACCACCTTGCCCTCATCAATAGAAAATAGGCTTTACTGTGATCCATCCCAGATCACTAGGACAACATTATAAAAATGTCATAACCAAATTTACTATGATCTACACCCAATCACTAGGCCAACATGAGCATGGATATCATCGAATTATCTCTGCCTACACCATGAGGAATTTTTCTGTCTCCTAGTCTCTCAGGATTTAACACAACCCACAGTCCGAATCAGGGGTCACTAGGCTATAAACTGAGAAATATGCTCCAACCTTTACCGTGCATCCCATCCTAGGACTACTAGGTCCAACAGAGAGAAACCACCTCTCAGGCTTTACTGCAATCCAAACCCAGGTCACTAGGACTTAAACTGAGGCAAACCACCTCTAGGCTTTACCATATATCCCAACATTCATCGATCTAGGATTCCTAGGCCTACAGAGGAAACACACTATATGGCTTTACCGCAACGCACAGTCTGGTTCAGGGGTTACTAGGCCATGTGTTATATCAATTCGGAGATCCACCCTAGTAAAATTTGAATCCATCTGGAAATACAGCTAAACCAATACATGATAACTCCACAACACCATGGCTATCCGGATATTACAAGGCTAGGTTGAAAGCAATGTCACACCTTGAAAAGCCCATGTCACGACATAAAATAACCACATGCAATACCATGCATGCCAGATCTAGCAAGGAAAAATAGACATGAAAATTCATACCCCTTGAATAATTTTTTCTTAAAACCAAATAAATACCATGAACCCCTTTGAGCTAGAACCTGTACAACGCTTGAATTTCTTTCAGAGGCTTGACTTTGATACCATGTTATTTTCTCTTAGCACATACAAATGATTAATGTCCTAGTAAATTTATATACCTAGAAATTTATTTTTACAGAAATCCCAGAAAAAAAAGGATCTAAAATCTACAAAATGTTAACACAACTAAGCTTCTAATAAATTATGCATAGTAGAAACAAGAAATCCAAGCACATAAATTTTTACATAGCTTTTATCCTAGAAAATCCCAGTGTGGGGAAAAAACAACAAAGATGGATTTTAATATGCTTCATATAATAAATTAGGAAAATATTATAGTATAATTTCTAGAGAATTTACAGACAAGAACAACCCTAGAAAATCACCCCTCTCCTCTACACAACATATCCTAGAAAATGACCTCACCATTTGTAGCATACAAAATCTTTCTCTTTAACATACTCGGATCATGACACAACCTCTCCTCCTGTGGAAAACTTGGCCCTAAATATTTGGCCTATCTCTCCTGCAAATTCGGATTGGGAACAACACCTCTTTTCAGAAGATCCCTTCTCCTCAACATGTCCCCTCTCTCTCTACAAAATAGATCCCTTCTCCTTAGCTTCTCGACCTTCCTTCTCAGCTAAATAGACCATCTTCTCTCTCACTCAATGTGATATCCACATCATTTCCTTCACCCACTCATTCTAGGAATTTTTAATCTCTTTTGTAACCCTGTTTCCTCCTTGATATCTTTAAAAAAAAATATCAAAGGCCAAAATTTGAAATATGAGTTACAAAGCTAATAATAACTAATTAAATCAATTATCATGATTTTCTTAAATTTAAACTTAAAAAAAAATTGTTTAAATAGGTAATTATTAAGGTATCTTCTACATGCGTGGACACAAGGCTTATGGAGAGACAACTATCCAAGCAGCAATTTTAACATTACTCATGAAAAATGAAGCTAACCACATGTGGAATTTCAAGAAGACTCTAGAAGATCCAATACCATAACTCTAGTTGATGGTTGAGTGACTCTAGTTGGCTATCAGGCTATGTTACATATCGAACTATTAGGAGGAGTGGGATTTCCATTCTATGCTACTATATTTTGTTTCATCATTTGAGTAGACCAATGAGGAGTGAGAAGTAAGAGAGTAGAATAGATAGGTTTGAGATTATATAACATCCTTATACGTCATAGTTCTTAGGTAACTCATAAATAGAACATATTCATTTGTATTTTAACATTTCCATACTAGAGAAATAAGAGCCGAGCAACCTCACCTTCTAGCTATGTTTTCTCCTAGAAGTTTTCCCAAGGTGAAATTCGTGTCAAGTGTGTGTGTGTGTGTGTGTGTGTATTTATTTCTTTATTTCTATCATTTTAACTATTTCATTCTTTTAAGTAGAAAAATAGCTACTAAAGAATATGAGATATAAAGGAAAATTAACCTTTATATTATAGAATTCAATTATTTTTATCAAATATGCAATGAATTTTTCCAGTGGAATATCCATGTGTTGTACTATGAAACAACCCCCCCATTTATTTTTACATCGATTAAAGTTGTGAATAGTAAACGGGGACCCTTTAAAAAATAACAAGAAAATGAAGCTTAGGATGTCTTACTTCACTTTTGTTTAAGTCTTAAAAAACCATAGAAATAAAAGGAAAGAACCTTTTTCTTCTTTCATCTTATTCCACTTAAACGCAAATTGCAAATTGCTAAGGTAAAAATGTTGGAACACAAGCACAACTTGCGAATTGTGATAACACTAAGACCTTTTTCAAGTTATATGTAAGTTTCTCGTTACAAAGGTTAAAAAACCCTTATAACCATTAATCGCATCGCTCCTTTCTAAAAACGAACCAATAGAAATATAATTCGAAAAATGAAATGCGATAATGTCGAGCATGTTAGAACAATAAAAAAATTTTAAAGACGTCAACAAATCCGATAAAGCGTAATAATTTGAGTTATATTGCTAATCGCATCCCGTAACAACAAGCTAAAAGAAAATTCATGTCTGCTTCGATAAAGTGCGATATGTGATTTGCGCAGATCACATTTCGCAAACACTCTCGGTAAAAATACATAATATCGATGCTTGTACGATGTGTGATTTACGATATATCATTTATTGTAAAACGCTAGAAATGATATCTAATAAATTGATCCATTAAAAATATCACATGATATAAATATTCTGATTGGACATATATGGTAAAACATGTAAAATATTTGATAAGTGTTTAATGAAATATTAACAGAATTTAATGGTTTTGGGACTCAAAAAGTTTGATATATTTCTATGAAATGTTTCAAATAAAAGCGTTGGGTTTATGATTTATGGTAATTAAACTTCGTTCTCTTCTTTTCTCTTCATCTCTACTTTGATTTCCTTTTTTTCTTGAATTCAGAAAATCACCCAAGAAAGAAATATCAAAATAAATGACAAAGAAATAAAAATAAAATGCCCAAACATCTACCTCCAAAGTCACAGATATGCTTCCACTCTTCTCAAATACTACTTTCAATAAGGACAGTGGAACCACTTCCTGGGAAGCAATGTACAATTTGCTCGAAGGAGAGAACCCAAGGGAATTGAAGAAAGCACCTGACTCATCTGAGCCTTCCTATTTCGAGGCTTCATGTTCCTTTTTACACAAGATAGCCACAAGACCAACATTTTTACCATATACTGACATGGTAAGATGGGTCATTGAAAATGACAATGTCGCGGACAAAACTTTCAAGAAATCAAGACAAGAAGACATGGGTTCATTTACCCCTAAATATTTGTGTGCTATGTACCATCTGCCAATACCACAGAAGGTTTATGATAAAGCTTTTACTGAAAAGTTTATGAAATAAAATTAAGACCCGATGAAAGTAGTGAAAGAATGGAAGGATGATGGCAGAAAATTTAAGCGTGATAAACTTGGTATATATCCAATTACACAATTACCATCACCCTACTGTTTTATAGTAGCAATGATGTGTAGGTTATTTTCTGAGCATGATAACAACAAATTTTCTATTGAATGGGTTCCCCTAATAGATGTTGCCATCAATTCTACCATTATGAATTGGGCCAATATCTTATCCAATAATTTGGCCGAGGATATTAGAGAATACAGAAAAAATATGGTCTTTTCTACTAGAACAATCCCTCCTTTTTACATGAGTGCATACATTATGGACACCGTATTTTTCTATTCAAATTTTCCTATTATGGGTTGAAAAAGGACCAGTAAAGACCCTAGTCCTATTCATGTCTATCACAAATTCTTGTGGGAATCTAAATTTCGTTCTCATTTATATAAAATTTGCAATGGAGTCATGTTTCCTATCCACAAAATTATTTTTAATGAGAGAGCACCTAGGATTTATAAAGAGGCCAATGCATACATTATACATGTAGCCAGATGGTTTGGAGAAGAAAATTTTACCTATATAAGAGTTCTCAGGAGTATTGCATTTCCCCATGTTTTTCCCTATTATGTCGCAGAAATTTTTTTGGCGAGGGAGATTGCATACCAAGCATTGGGGAATGGTATAACCAAGCATCTCAAAGATTCAAAGAAGTATATTTTTCCTATGTTTCTAGTATAGTGTGGTACCTTTTCTCTTTTTTATATAGGTCATACAGCAAAGGAGATCCAAAATATTACCTCTTTGAATCTAGCTTTTATGCCAGGAAGATAGTATGACCCCAATAATGTGGTCCAATATTTTACTACTGCTCTTAAAATTAGACCATTCATGCATGAGAAAGATGATTTTGATGATTTATTTGAAGGGACAGAGAAATTTTCAGAGGTATTGAACATGGCATCCAACAAACTCAATGTAGCATATATCCAATCTTTCCATGAGTAAAGAAATAAAATATTGGAAATAGTCCCATTGGACCTGTTGCAAATAGAGGAAATTAGTGAGTCAAATCCTAGTATCAGCCTATATGATGATCCAAAATATATTTCTGAAGATGATTCCCAGGAGAAATTAGTTCAGGATTTAGAGCATTTTAAACATGAGTCCCAATATTCAAATCATTCTAAAAATGAATCTGAAAATAAAGATGAAATCCCTGATAAAATAATTGAAGATGTAATTAAAGTAATTGGCATACATGCTGAGGAAAGAACTCATGAATCTGGATTAGAAAAGGCATCTTCTAAATAACTTCGGGAAGTTCAATCTACACCTGAGTAGACAAAAAAATCCCAAGTGGAGCATTTAGGTAAAGAATGGTAGAAGTTTACTGAAAAACTTCAGATACCACCTGTTGAACCTCAAAACTGTTCCTATTTTGACATCTTTTTCCACCATATTTTCTTACCTTTTCACAAATCCATAAACTAAATCAGCGATAATTGACATATTTTATATCTAAGAAGGAATTTATATGATATATATTTTATATTATAATTTTTCTTATTATTTAGATGAATTTCTGTGATTAGCTACAGAATTCGTGCAATTCTGAAGCTAACCTTTCTTTCTGCAGCCATCGTTAATGTTTGACAGGTTTTGAGAAGTAAATGAAGAAGCGAGCCATATGGGTAGCTTTGAAATGGTCCATATATGGATCGTATCCTACTTATCTATTCAGTTTCGAGAAGGATCATGCATACACTCGCGGTCAAAGATCAGACAAGAGAAGGAATGAGATCAACAGATGAAGATTCTCGATTTTCTCTTACGTAGCAAATCGATAAAGAGCCATGAAGAATTTGCTTCTGAATAAACTTCTATTTTTAGCTTTATTTTTCTTTCCATAGGCGAAAATTTCTTAAACAGTTATGTTGGGGTCCTGTGATTTGAGTGATTGGCAAACCAAATGACAAGGCAACATCAAAACCAGTCTTTAGAGCTCTAGGACCTGGCCTTCCTAGTCTCAGAGAGGCATCTCTCAATTGTTTGCAAAGATATGACTTGTTTTCTTGTAAAAGGTTGATTTTAGGCTAGTTATTTAGCATGATTTTGTTTGATTGTTTGGAGGGACATAATGATCTAGGCAGCATAGATAGGAAAGGGAAATCTCTAAGTCATTGGGTAATGGAGTCAAGTGGAAGTTGTAACAAGTTTGTAAAGGGATCAGGGGTATAAAAGGGAAAATCTAACTTGTCCAGTGGATCTACAAAGTCTTTCAGGTGAAATGAAATGGAAATCATAGGTTTAGAATGAAAAGTAGAACTAAGGGAAATTAAGAATCCTTAATTATATGTACTTCTCAACAAAGGGACTTAAAACATTATCTGAACATGAAGAGGCATTCCATAGACAGGGCTAACCATAAATTCTAGAAACCACACTTCAGCAAATAATAATTTCAAGACAAACTTTTCAAATGAAATCTAGGAGTCGAGGAACACTCTATTTCATCAAAAGATTTCAACTTCAAGGATAAGAAAACACTCAAGATTCACAAATAACTGCATTCATAGTAGAGGGAACTCCTAGACATCTTTGATTACAGCTATAAAGACCTTCAAAACAATTATTCAAGCAAGAAAAAAGGGTATGATCAAAACATACCTCTTTGGCAGACTGTAAATAATGGTACTTTAAAGGGAGACTTCAGAAACAGTTTTCAAGTGGCAGCAAGTAAGTAGGGAAAACCATAAATCATTCTTGAGACCAACTGTTTGAAATATTTTTGAAATAAATAGGCATAAGGGTTCAAGAGATCAATTAAGAATTCTCTAGAATGCCTCAGCAGAGGAAAACATAAAACAGTGAAGAGTAAACAGGTCTAAGGTGCTTCTAAGAGACATTTCTTAGCCTAAAATTTTTACTCTACTGTAGTAAGAAATGATGAAACAGAATGGAAAATAGGAAAAACATTAACAGATTAGAATACATCACCAACAACCAAGCTCAAGGATCCAATGACAGAGCTTTCTCCATCAACAAACAGGTCAAAACATCCACAGGTTCCAGAACATCAATTTCCTTTCAACTTCAGCAGAGCTATGTATTACTTCAAAGAGTCATCAAATGCCCACCCTACAATGAGTTCGAATGCAGTATTTATGCTGCAAATGAGGAGGTGGAACTGATTCTAGGTTTCAAAATGTTATTAATTACAGAGTAAATGCATTTCTAGCCTTGAAAACCATGCAAGGCATAATTCAGAAATAGGTGCAACTACTTCTCTGTTTTATTAACTTTGTCTTAACTTTTGAGAGGTAGATAGGTGAAAAGTTTGACTTTAAGGCCTATATTTATCTTCACATTAACTGCCTTGACAGTTTTTTTTAAATATCTCTAGCTGGGTAATAACTGTTGATTAGCTTTATGGATAGAAAGTAGGCTACAGGTGGCCTTTAGATATTATGAGTGAGTAACTTCTCTTTGTTGATGTTTTCAAGGCTGATCTTAGCCTAAGCTTTCTTAATTTTACCATTAAACTGTGCTTTAAGGCTTAATTATGCTTTTGGCCTTCATAATTTATCATGTTTTCTTTGATACCTTTCAGATTCTTTTAAACTTTTGTTCATCTTTCTTTAACTGAATTTCCATCCTTTAACTTTATTTAGTCCTTTAATCTATGTTTTTATTCCTTTGATCTTCAATGTACAGGTGTCTTCATTCAAAGCTGGAGGGTTTTTTTAATTTAGCCAATGATCATGAGGCATTGGTTTAAACATTAAATGACAACCTTGAGTCTCCCATATCTTCATTGCTTTGACCTCTGGATCGTCATCCTCAGCCCTTTTCCATTGATATTTGGATGTGGGAGTGCCTGTAGATTAAGGCCGCCATTAAGAACCTACACACTAAACAAAAAATGTCATAAAACCTGCGTAATTTGGATAAAATTCTTGCAGAGGCGATGGTGAGAGTGGAGGAGCTATGCAGAAGAAGGGGAGAATGCAGAGGAGAGGTTCCAGAGGTGGAACCAGGAGAAATAGCGAAAAATTTGGATTTATGGCGCGAAAAGAGGAAGGGTGGTTTTTCAAAAATCAGCTATGATTTTCGCGTGGCCAGAAGTTGGTAAGTGGTTTAGGCCCATGCAAACGTGATTCCATTCAATGTTTTCCACATGTCCTGGGAAAAACTACCCATTTCACGTAAAAATGGGGTGTTAAACCCTTGCACCAAAATGGACGCGATATTGATTCTCCACCATTGGATCTGAGTAGATCAGATCAATGGTGCAGGTTTACTCCTGATGGGAAAACTGATCGGGCGGGGATAATAGTGGAGGACAGGTGTCGGAGGGGGATTGGATGACGGTGGAATAGTGGGCGGTGGAACCAGCTCTTGTGAGAAGATTTTTGTATGTAATTGTTCATGATTCCTTGTGGAATATAAAATATATGATAGAGGGGTTTTGAGCATTAAGCTTTCCCCGGGAATATCTGGTGTTGTGGTTTTGATATATTCTTCTTTGCTTCATGTGATTGGCAATTATGTTGTTTTTAATTCTGCAAAATATTTGTAGAAGAGATTAAGTATTTAACTTTAGCATATTGTTAGATCGGTTGAATCCAAGATATACATGCATTTTTTTGTATAACTTATACATGGTATCAGAGCAAAGAAGATTGCAATATTGAAGCAGTAGCTGAGTTTGTTGGTGGAAACAATTCGAATTTGCCGCAAGAATTTCTTGGTGCAACAGTTGAGTAAACATCGAAATGGATTTCAATGATTTGCGGTTAGAGTATGCACTCAAGGGTAGCTCAAAATACATTGAATGGAAGGATAGGATGGATGCGGTGCTTGAAGAAAATGTCTTGAAGGAATTCATCGACAAAGGTGTTCCTGAGCCCACTTCGACGAATGTTGCATTACTTGACGCATGGCAAAAGAAAGTAGCAAGGGTGAGGAGGATTCTATTGGAAGGTGTACGAGACCACATTGTCTCAAGCCTTCATGGGAAAGCCACTCCATATGCTATGTGTAAGGCTTTGACAGATCTTTTCCAAAGCAGTAGTGACCATAAGAAATTGGTGCTGAAGGATAAACTCAGAAAGATCAAGATGGAAAAGAACAACACTATTCCAGTATACTTAACAAAGTTTTTCCAATGCAGGGATGAGCTTGGGAGTGTAGGAGTAAGTGTTACTGATGATGATTTGGTAATATTGGCTCTCTTGGGACTTCCTAAGAGTTGGCACAGTTATGAAGGCTCTATCAACAGACGGGAAAAACTGTCGGATTGGGAATGATTGTGGTCGGATCTAGTGCAAGAGGAGTTTAGGAAAAACACCAGAGACGACTCTTCATCAAAGCTTGATGATGAAGAGGATTTTGATTTGGCTGCCAAGGCGAAGAAGGGGAAGGGGAAGAAATTCCATTCTAAATCTGAGGCCGGTGAAGATGTCAAGGAGCACAACATGTCTAAAGTGAAGTGTTTTCACTGTCACGAGTATGGACATATTGCCACAAATTGTCCACATAAGAAGAAGAAAAATATGGTTTCTGGAGTTGCAGCTAGTGAGGCTCTTTCCTCACAATTTGAGCTTGACTTCTTATTGATCGCATGCATGGTGTCAAGTGCATTGGGATCAAGGTGGTACTTGGATAATGGTTCTTCCTTTCACATGACGGAAGATAAGAAACTTTTCAATGACTTGGAGGAGAAATATCTCCAGATGCATATTGAGTTTGGTGATGATGGACGATACAGTGCGATTGGCATTGGTACCATTAAATTTCAAAGGGCATCAGGTCAACTCTTTCATTTAAAATATGTTATGCATGTTCCAGGTTTGAAAAAAAATTTAGTCTCAGTCACAATGTTAGAGGATAAAGGCTATGATGTTGTCTTTAGTGAAGGAAACGTTTTCCTGTGACACAAAGCAATAGGGCAAGCCAAGAAGGTTGGGATTCAAGTTATGAATCTCTACATAATTGATGTAGATGGGATTTCTACTGAGCTTCCTATTGTTGGGAAGTGTGAGAAAGTCATGCAATTGACGCTTGAGATGGAGCAGGATTTTCATGCAGGTAAGAGTGAGCCTTGGGATGTGGAGCAGCCACATGTAGAGGATTATCGAGTGGGAGTAACCACTCATGCAGAAAAATTTCATGCTATATGGGCAAAGGGAGTGCATGCAGCTATACCACCAGGTGAGAGGTGGGGCGACATGCATGGATAATCCTATGAAGAAATTTCAGGGCATGATTAATTGAGATGGTGTGGATCTCATGAATCAAACCTAGGTAAGAGTAGCCCACAGAGCAGCAGTAGCAGGATCAGTTGGATTGATGTGTTCAGATGTCGAGAGGACATGAAATCAAAGTGACAATGTCGAATACTGGAGCGCAGATCAGAGTTGACAGCAAGTGTAGAGTGCATGGATGCAGAGGTTACCAGCGCAGTGGTTCCTGAAGACATGTGCAGTGGGTACCAACAGAAGTCAGAAGACATTGATGACAAATGCATTATACTGATTTAGTTGTTTGGAGGCTATTCAGTTTCGGAAGTGTTGCATACAAGGTGTCAGGGTGCATGGATGGAGTTGCATGGTGCATGCAAAGGTTGTAGGGTGAATGCATGGAGTCGCATGTCACATGAAAAGACATTCCTTTCTTGTTGATAGGGAGTGTTGAATTTTGCAACAAGAAACAGTGAAATCGGCATTCGGAAACAACATCCATGGTCCCAACGAAAATTAAGCACCTACACTAGGTGGGGCCCACACAGGCTATTTTTAGGTGTATGTCTATTTTTAGAATGGTGAGAAAAGTCTATTTATAGTGGGAGTCTATTTATAGATGGTTGAGAAAATTATATTAATGGATGGGCATCTATTTTTGGAATGCATGTGCGAAGTCTGTTCATAGATCGCATGTCTAAAAATAGAATGCATGTTGGTTATTATTATCTCTTAATAATAATTAGACAATAAATAACAATTTATTCTCTTGAAGTAATTGATTTTAGTTAAGTGATGTGGCAAACAAGTTAACTGGAGGAATTTTGAGTTCTAAGGTTGGTTGGTGGGACATGCAAGTGGACTTCATTGTAACTGACTGTGTAATATCCCAAAAGGGAGAATGTAGTAATACTGAAACACAATATAAGAACTGCAACTAAGTAAAAAATGAATCTCAAGACAACATCATAATATACAAGGAAGCTAATCCATTTTATTATATGGAGATGAATCAGTTACACAATGTACAAAAAATGAGTAGATCTAGCAAAAGAGATGGCCTAGAATCACCCTACAATGGTGCTGCAACTAGCATTGTGTAACTGGTGAGCTTATAGGAAGCAATACTGCATTGTCCCTTCTACTATTGATATACATGAAAATTATATAAAAGGAAATGCAGATCTAGCGAGCTCAGGAGCTCTGATGATGCCAAGATTCAAGATCTGGCCAATGTGATGGGAACCCAAGATAACCCAGAAAGGATTTTCCAGATCTACGACTTTGGAAAATCACCCTCCTAGGGCTTGATCCTTTGTCAGTTGGGTTTACAGATCTAAAGCTATATATAAACCAAATATGGCTGCAATATGTTCTACAAACATATCTGAGCTTTGAGGGATGATCCCTCCTTAATATCTACAAGCTAGGAGCTTGAGATCTAGCCTTCTCTTCTTCCTCCTTTAGATTGCAACAACTGAAAATGTAACTGTGACAGAAACTGCATTGTACAAGAGAGAGAGGCTCTATTATTGCTGAAGTATGCTGCAATAGACTCCAGGCTGATGAAAATACTGATGGCAAGGTGAGGGGATGATCCTCACAGGATTACTAGCTGAAATGCTAGCAACTTCCTTCCTCCTTTGGATCTGCAATAATGGACAGCATAATTCTGGATGGGATTAATACTGCTAGGAGGTCAATAAATTTTGGCCTAATGCCAGATCTGAAATGAAGCCTTGGGAATGCTGATCTTTAAGTCCAAGGTGATAGGAATAATCCTACACCAGTTCTACAACTGAAATACTGAAGACAACCTCCACCTTCCAACTGATATTCAGAAATTGTGTAATTCCTGATGGTAGATGTTATGCAGATGATGGAAAATATAAGTGGAACCAATGCCTAACGGAGAATTAAGTAAAACCCTCTTCCAAAAGATCACTCAATGAAAGAGGAGGGATTCCCGACCAGGAACACCCTGTGCTAAACAACACTTGCAATCTTTGCTGAACAGCCAAAGAAAGTAATGGAATGTCACATGACAATTCTAGATCTAAACAAACCTCAAAATCTATAATCAATAGCCTACCTTCATTGTTGTATTCGTCTCCTTTATATAGTTTATGAGCCTACCCATGCCTTTGCCCTCATCTAAACTGCGATGTGCATGTGGACATGATCCTCCATGTTTGAATGCACTGTCTCTCCAAGTCATCCATCATGTCTAGGTGCAATGTACACCCTCTCCATCATGTGTGCATTAATTGCCCAACTTCCTCCATCATCTCGTCATGAATGCTCTATGATCTTATGTTTGATCCCTTCCAAGATCTTAGTTGATTGTATCAACCTCCATGATCTATCTCATTAATGAGACATGATATCCAATTCCATTCACATTAGTAGTGGCTCCACTACCTCATTATGTAGATCTAGGCTTAATTAATCCACATTCACACATAAAAAGTGGATATTTATTCATCTTAAGGATTATGGGTCCCTCCACCCTTTTATTTACTTAATTAAGTATGTTTATTAATAACTCTAATGTTCCAAATATCATGTGAAAATTTGGGAATATTACAGATTGATTCGAAGCTGTAACAGAGTTGGATGTGTAGTTATGTGGGTTGTAAAGTAGTTTAACTCAGTTGAGTGAGTTAAAATCAGTTGTGATAGTTGTAAATAGTTGTAACTAAAGATACACTAGTGAGAGATCTGTGAATTAAATATTAAATTAATTCACATGGAGTGATCTCACATGCACCTGAAGTTTTACTACTGTTAACTACATGCATGTCAGATCCAGTGGAGACCCAGTTGAGATATAGGTGAAAGGGAAAATTTGACTATCAGTTGTGACATTAGTGGGTGCACTCATGCAACCACACACACATTGGAGATTCCTATGAGTATTGTGTAGTCAAGGAAGACAAGTAATCATTCATTTAGAGGTTCTTGACCATCAGGGATTGCGTAGTGGAGGCAGGTTGTCAGGAGGCAGTAAATTGGCGCATGTATTAGCCAATTTTTGTATGACAGTGTGAGACAATTAGCTGATGTACTGAGAGCTCTTGTGAGAATATTTTTGTATGTAATTGTTTCATGATTCCTTGTGGAATATAAAATATATGATAGAGGGGTTTTGAGCAGTAAACTTTCCTCGGGAATAACTGGTGTTGTGGTTTTGATCTATTCTTCTTTGCTTCATGTGATTGGCAATTGTGTTGTTTTTAATTCTGCAAAATATTTGTAGAAGAGATTCAGTATTTAACTTTAGCATATTGTTAGATCGAGTGAATCCAAGATATACATGCATTTTTTTTGTATAATTTCTACACACTCTGTTAGCCCAAAATTATTTCAACTAGGAGACCTAGTATTGAAGTGGGAGAAAGCACATGAGGAAAAGGGTAAGCATACCAAATTACAAAGAATGTGGCTTGGAACATTTCATATTGATGATTTAATCGACCCATCAACATTTTTATTGCAATATTTATCAGGGAAGAAAGAATCCTTGCTTGTAAATGGGCAGATTTTGAAGAAATACTTTTCATAGAAGATAACCTCTTTTATCCCTTGTACATTATTGATTTTACTTTTTATAATAAAATAAAGTTGAAATAGTATAACTATTGACTTCACAATAAAGTTTCTTCAAGTATTTTATTATTTCTACTTTTAAATATAGTGACTGTTAAAGAAATATTTATAACATTTGAAAAATAAAAAGGTCTTAGCTCTCTGAAAAATTTCTTGTTTTTCAAAAATTTATTTGTTCTTTGAGAAGCCTCCAAGTTTATAAAAGGCTTTTTATCTATTATTAGTCAAGAAAAGTATCTTTAACCAAGTAAAAATCTCTTTGCAAATAGGAATTTTTAACTCTAAAATTGTCATCTAGAAACTCTTAAGGAGTCAATGATTCTCCCCATCCAATAAACATTTCTCTTTTTAAAGTCTAATATTATGAAATAAATTTTCAAAAAAACTTAAAAGATAAGGGGTCTCATCACAAGCCTGCTTACCATATTCATAGGGGAATAACTAACTGACATTACCAAAACTACATATCAAAACATGGTAATGGCTTGAGATTATTTTAATCAAAAGACAAGGGGTCTCATCATGAGCCAACTTTTTCAGCTAAGTTACAACAAATGAATGGCATTATCATTATTTGGTCACCAAACCAAGACAATTACTTTTAAGTAGAAAAAATAAATAAATAAAAAGAGAAAAGAAGAATAAGTATATGACTTAGGATTTTTCTTTAAAAATCGAATTCTTATTTGGATGGGATATTGAATCATTGACTGGTTAAAAGGTAACCCTGTCAAGGTTATTAATACCTAATTGTAGCAGAGGCTCTACCTGCGAAAAATGAGGATATTTTAAACTAATCTGCAAAAAAGATCTGTTACTTTATCTTTTAACCCAGTAAAGACTGATTTAGACAAAATAATTTTCACCTTTAAGAGGACATCAAGTGAATAATAATGAAGTGATTTTATTTTTACAATTCAAAGAAATAATACTTATCTTAAATTTCATGTTATTTACATTTCTTGAACTATTTTTATTTTTAAAAAGACAGAAATTTTAAAATTATCAAAGATAACTGGTTCTCCCTGTGAATCGCCAATTGTTGTACTATGAAACAACTCCCCCATTTATTTTTACATCGATTAAAGTTGTGAATAATAAATGGGGAACCTTTAAAAAATAACAAACAAATGAAACCTAGGATGTATTACTTCAATTTTTTTAAGTCTTAAAAAACTATAGAAATAAAAGGCAAGAACCTTTTTCTGCTTTCATCTTATTCCACTTAAATGCAAATCGCAAATTGCTAAGGTACAAATATTGCAAAAAACATACAATTTGTGAATTGCGATAGCGCTAAGACCTTTTTCAAGTTATATGTAAATTTCCCGTTAAAAAGGTTAAAAATCCCTTATAACCATTAATCACATCTCTCCTTTCTAAAAACAAACCAATAGAAATATCATTCAGAAAATGAAATGTGATAATGTCGGACCTGATAGAACAATAAACAAAGTTTAAAGACGTCAAGAAATCCGATAAAGCGTAATACTTTGAGCTATACCGCTAATCGCATGCTGCAATAGCAAGCTAAACTAAAATTCATGTCCACTTCCATAAATTGTGATATGTGATTTGTGCAAATCACATTTCACAAACACTCCCAGCCAAAATACCTAATATTGATGCTTGTACGATGTGTGATTTGCGATATATCATTTATCGCAAAGTGCTAGAAATGATATCTAATAAATTGATCTATTAAAATTATCTCACGATATAAATCTTCTGATTGGAAATATATGGTAAAACACATAAAAGATTTGATAATTTTTTAAGGAGATATTAACGACATTTAATGGTTTCGAGACTCAAAAAGGTTGATATCTTTCTAGGAAATGTTTACGATTTATGGTAATTAAACTCTGTTCTCTTCTTTGCTCTTCATCTCTACTCTGATTTCCTTGTTTTCTTGAATTTAGGAAATCATTCAAGAAAACAATATCAGTAAAAATGACAAAGAAAGAAAAATTAATTGCCCAAACATCTACCTCCAAAGTCATGGATATGCCTCCACTCTTCTCAGATACTACTTCCAATAAGGACAGTGGAACCACTTCCTGGGAAGCAATGTACAATTTGCTCGAAGGAGAGAAACCAAGGGAATTGAAGAAAGTAGCAACACCAGATGCACCTGACTCATCTGAGACTTCTTATTTCAAGGTTGCATGTTCCTTTTTACACAGGATAGTTGCAAGACCAAATATTTTACCATATAATGACATGGTGAGATGGGTCATTGACAATGACAATGTCGCAGACAAAACTTTCAAGAACTCAAGACAAGAAGACATGGGTTCATTTACCCGTGAATATTTGCGTGCTATGTACCATCTTCCAATACCACAGAAGTTTTATGATAAAGATTTTCTGGAAAATTTTACGAAAGAAAATGAAGACTCGATGAAAGTAGTGAAATAATGGAAGGTTGATCGCAGCAAATTGAAGGGAGATAAACTTGGTATGTATCTAATTGCACAATTACTAGCACCCTACTATTTTATAGCAGCAATGATGTGTAGGTTATTTTCCAAGCATGATACCACCAAGTTTTCTATTGAATGGGTTCCCCTAATAGACGCTGTCGTCAATTCTACCATTATGAATTGGGCCAATATCTTATCCAATAATTTGGCCAAGACTATTAGAGAATACAGAACAAATAGGGTGTTTTCTACTAGAACAATCCCTCCTTTTTACATTAGTGCATACATTATGGACGCCATATGTTTATCTTCAAATTTTCCTATTATGGGTTGGAAATGGACTAGTCAAGACCCTAGTCCTATTCATGTCTATCACAAATCCTTGTGGGAATCTAAATTTCATTCTCATTTTTATAAAACTTTCCATGGAGTCATGTTGCCTATCCACCAAATTATTTTTAATGAGAGAGCACCCAGGATTTCTAAAGAGGCCAATGCAGAAATTATGCCTGTAGCAAGATGGTTTGGAGAAGAAACTTTTACTTATATCAAAGTTTTCAGGAGTATTGAATTTCCCCATGTTTTCCCTATTATGTCCCAGAAAAACTTTTGGCCAGGGATATTGCACACGAAACATTGGGGAATGGTATAACCAAGCATCTCAAAGGTTCAAAGAAGTCTATTTGACCTACGTTTCTAGTACAATTTGGTATCTTTTCTCTTTTTGATATAGGTCATACAACAAAGGAGATCCCAAATATTATATCTTTGAATCTGGCTTTTATGCCAGGAATATAGTATGACCCCAACAATGTAGTCCAAAATTTTACTACTGCTCTTAAAATTAGACCATTCATGCATGAGAAAGATGATTTTGATGATTTATTTGAAGGGACAGAGAAATTTTCATAGGTATTGAACATGGCATCCAACAAACTCAGTGTAGCAGATATCAAATCGTTCCATGAGTACATAAATAAAATATTGGATCAAGTCTATAATATTTCCAATTAGATTTTAGCTAGTTGGAATATTATATGTTGCTTCTATTCATAGCTTAGATGAATAAGTCGGGTAAAGAGACCCTTAAATCTATTCAGTAGGAATAAAACCACTTCTAGTATGAATGTGCATCAGTTTAGCTAGTTGAGATAAAGAAACCCTTGGTGTGAAAGGGGTTAATTCATGTAGACTGGGTCAAGGTTGAATAAATCAACAACACTGCCATAGGAGAGAGTGAAGCTAGTGGGACAACACAATTTTGGAGGAGGAGTCTTTGCATGGAAGTAACATCATAAATTAGTGGGGCCAAGGGTGAGGAAGCTCACCAAGCATATAATTAAGGGGATGGCAGCCATGAAAGGCATTCAGAATATTGTTTATCTTTGGGTCTTATAACTTCTTGCATGCTTCAGCTATTTAGCAGAGTTTGTTGTATTGTTTAGTACAAGGGTATTTCCAGGTGGGAATCCCACACTCTACCTTGGGGGACTTCGAGTTCCCACTAAGGAGAGCTATTTTGAGCTTCATTTCCACCATCTGGAATTTTTCCAAGTAACTACCTTCAGCCACCGTGTAGTCTCCTTGAGGAACTGCGTTATTTTGCAAGATGTTGCAGTGGAGGGTTGAGAAACCCTATTTATGAGCTAGTTTCCTAGTGAGGGGAGCAACCCTTCACTTGGAAAGCTAGAGAGGAGGAGCTGTTAGCCACCTATAAAATTTTTGTCATATCGAGTGGTGGCTAAATCATTTTGGACAGCCTTCAAGAAAAAATTGTATTGCCAAAATTGTTGGTGCTTAAAGTCTTCTGAAGATTTTCTATACTTTGGTAAATCGTCGTTGTTGTTCCTTTTTTAAACTCAGAAATTCTGTTGTTTTTCCATGAAGAAAAGACTGCTGTAAAAATCCCATTTTCCCCTTCTTCACTCAAAACTAACCTTTATTTTTACCCCTTTGTTCCCCATAGAATTCCTCTGTTTTTTATGATCTCCCTTCTTCCCTTCGTGAAAATCCTCTTTACAGAGTTTAAAACTCCTTTTAAACTCTGCTGAAACCCCCAAATCCATCAGAAAATCCTCAAAAAATCATAAAAATACACTTCTGTATTATAGGCTTAAGCCCCTTTGAGCTAAATCCTAAACCACTTCCCCATCATACGCCTTGTTGCTGGAACCAAGCGCTAAGCCCATAAGGTGTTTATCACATCGGAAAAATCGGGGCACGCAAGTTATTTTCTTATCATGAAGCCTCCGATTGCGATTGGCCCCTTATCATGTAACCCCTGATCATATTATTGTCTCATATAAACCTTGTGCCCACAACCAAGCTCTAAAACATTGTATAACTCATCTCCGATGCATTATTTTCTTTTGTAAAGTTCATAAACCCACTTTCCCTAAGTTTTGGTCTAAACTCGCCGGAGTTATGTTTTTAAATGAAAAAAATGGGTAGATTGAAAAGCCTGCATCAAAATTTCCGATGCAACTGCAGCCCCATTATATAAAACCCACCCTCCATTTTACTCCATATAACTTACGCCCGGGACCAAGACTTAAAAGTCCCGAAGCGCTAATCGCATTGGAGAAAATCAAATGGTTAGATTGAAAGACCATCTTCGTGTTTCCGATGCGATTGGCCCTTTCCATGTATAAGCCCTAGGCCTCTCGCATTTCATATAGACCAATGGCCCCACACTCGGGTGCTAGACCACATCATATATATATAAACCCACCCCCGATACATCAAACCTTTGTTTTTTCATTAAACTTTTGGTTTTCATATGTATTAAAGGTTTTCCGTCGGTGTATGATGTGAAACAATATCCACCGTTGATCCCAGACTAAATCAACAGACGGCGCCAAATCGCATCGACAATTTTTCATCGGGCGCATTTTATTTCCTCCCCCGATTTACTTTCCCTGATCCATTCTCTGTCGTCAATCTGATCTATAGATCGACAGCTCACAATCAATCACATCGTCACACTCCATGTTCTTTTCCCTGTCGATCGCCGAGCCCCGATTGCCTCTGGGCCATCCACGTGTCCAGATCAGACAATCCAGAATTCGTTTCCCGACTTTGGTTATAATTCATGCGCCCCGCGTTATAATTTTTTTGGCCAATCCATAGCCATTGATCTCTGTAGATCAACGGTCTTCGTTAACCTGTTCTCCGCCTTTGTGTTTTTTCATTTATACCCCAGATCGAATCCTGACTGTTGATATTGTACATCCAAGGGCTTGTATTGATCCCGAAAGGCCTGCCCCATGTGGGTCCTACCTTCCTCCAGAACTAATCTCCACCGTCAATCCCCTGATTGGATGGTCCATACTAAAACCACCATGCCTTTTATTCCTCATAAATCTAGTCAGTTTTGCGTTTGCTCTCCACCGTTAGATCTGAGGGCCTAGATCTAACGGCCCATACGGATTTTCGTGCAGCTATCAGCGCAGAGGTTAATTTTCAAAAGTTACGCGATATAGGTTGTTTTCAAAAGACATGTGTTGCCTTCCATGGCATATCGCGTTCAAAAAGGTGAAACCACCTTCCTCCCATTTCGTCGTGCAATACTGCTTGTTTTACTCTCCGAAACCACTTTCCCCTATTTTATCGTGCTTTATCGCGTGCGACTCCCACCGTTGATCTCTGCAGATAAACGGCTCAGATTTAATCTGGCCATATGCTATCACCCTCCCCCTTTCCTAAAGGGTTTCTCAGAGCAATCTCCACCGTTGATTTCGTGGGCGGATCTGATCCAACAGTCCACAATCATCTCGAAACTCCAAATTTCCTTTTTATGTTTTTATCTTCACCAAATGAAATTTCCTCATTTCCTTTGTATTTCTTATGTTTTCATCAAAAAGCAGCCCTGCTTCATTATTTCTCCCGGGTCGCTCCCCACTGTCGATCTTTACAAAATCAATGGCTTTGATATAAACTTCCACCGCTTATCCATCAACCGCCCCTTTTGATCTTCGCACGCAATCTCCACCGTTGGATGCTGTCATCCAACGGCCACACTTCGAGCCAAAACCTCCAAAGAAATTTTTACCAAATATGCAGGATTTATTAATTGTTTTTGTATTTTGCAGGATATTAAAGGGTTTTCAAATGTTTCAAAAAGAAAATGAAAGCCGAGGGCTACGACCCTCCAGACTTTTGTTCATTAAAAGGAAAGCCATATACAGGGTTCAATTTCACGTTTCATCAATGACTCATGGGCATTGATTCCATGTGGACCTTGTACACACTTTCACATCAACAAGACACAAAGAAATAAATTAAACAAAGATTATCAGTGTCGAAGACCCAAACACAGTAGAAAAGAAGGATTAAACATGGATTATACAATTTAATGGATTACAGCTAAAGTCGATTATCAAAGGCCTAATCCAGTGAATTAAACACAGGTAAAGACAAATCAAGGATATCTATCATGACAGAGGATGGCTCCACTGCCTCGTCAGAGGCAAATTGATTCCTCTCAGCTACCAGATTACCACCTGTGTCTTCACAGCGTTCTACATAGGCCGAGTAATGACCAGAACAGAGCATATCTGCCCCTTACAGCTGAATAGTTATTTCAAATCAAAGAAATTAATATAAACTGTCAGAAGAGTTATTGCAAAAGATGACACAGAGCCTTAAAGTCAACGTAAGCTTCCAGCAAGCTTAAATTACTTAATGTAAACCCATTAATACAAGAAAATATCTGTAAAATTCTCCCTTGAGCCCCTCAAAGGCCGAGGAGAATTAACTGTATTAATTGAACTCAGAAGATCTTTTCTCTCTTTTGACCTCCTCATTCCTCTATAAAAACTTGTTGAGGAATCCATTGTAAACGTTGGTGGTTTGATTACTAGTTGTAATACTGAAACTCTCTGAAATAATAATAGTCTGTTGAAGTTGAAGAAGAAATTGAAGTCTTGGAAGCCCTGATGATGTTGTTTCATGCTTTTTCTTGAGAAGGCTTTATCATTGGATCCATGAGCTTGGCTGTTGGTGAAGTATTCTGAACTGTTTAATGTTTTCCCATGTTTTCATTTTGTTCCATAAATTCTTACTATAGTAGGATGAAAGTTTTAGGCTAAGAAATAACTCTTGGAAGCACCTTTGACCTGTTTATCCTTCACTGTTTTATGTTTTCTTCTGCTGAGGTATTTTAGAGTCTTTAATCTCTCTCTTTAGTCCTCATGCTTTTTCATTTCTTTAATAGTTCGAAAATTTGGTTTCATCAAGATTTATGGTTCTCCCTCCTTGTCTGCTGCCACCTAAAGACTATTATTGAAGTCTCCCTTTGAATTTTCTTTGTTTACAGTAAGTCAAGGAGGTCTGTTCTGATCTTGCCCCTTGCCCTTACTTGAAAAGTTGGCTTAAAGGTCGTTATATTTGTGATCATAGATGTATTTAGGTGTTCCCTCTTCTATGACCGTAATTATCAGTGAATCTTTTATGTTTTCTAAGTCATTTTAAATAAAAAATTTGAGGAAAAAGGGTGTTCCCCAAATCTTAGATTTCATTTTAAAAGTTGTTTTGAAGTCATTATTTGATTGAAGTGTGATTTGTAGAATTCATGGTTAGCCCTATCTACCAAATAGCTCTTTATTGTTCAAGTAGTGTTTTCAATTTCCCTTTGTTGAAAATTAAACTTCTCTTTCCAAATCAGTGATGTCCATCTCATTCCAAAACCAAAGGATCCTGCGGCCAAGTTAGATTTTCCGTTTGATATCCCATATCCACTGATAAGTTTGTCATGACCTCTTTTTGACTCCATTGCCCAATGAAACTGATTTTTCCCCTTTATATCTATCTTTCCTAGACCTTTTAGGTTTTGTTGTATCAATTCAACCAAACAAATAAACAAACACTTACATAATAACTATTAAAATAACTCTCATACTAAACAATACTTGCAAAAACGGATAATTTGAGAGATCCCTCTGCGAGAGCAGGAGGACTAGATCTGTAACTCTAAAGATTGGTTCTAATGTTGCCTTGTCTTTTGATTTTCCAAATTATCAAAACACGGGACACCAACATAATGGCGATCATGGTGGGACCCTGAGTAAAATCTTTAAAACAAAACACTCCCTATCCAATATAACATAAGTAACCTTCTTCAAGAACTACCTAACAAAATGGTAATCATGATAGGACTTAATTGAATCAGTGACAAACTAAGTAACCCTTAGGATTCTTGTAGGACCTTATCAAACCTTGAAGAAACTAGTTACCATGCCATAAGAGTGAACTCTGTATGTTTAAACACCTTAGCTAAGTGTTAAATCAGATTTAGGACACTCTCATAACCTATAAGAACAAAATAACTCAGAAAAACCCAAAAAAATTTCAGTTTTTCTTCATAATAAACATGGTGGTGGAACCATTCCATATTTTACCTTCATACAAGCTAAATAGTTTCCACCTGACGACTCCACTAGCCCCAGTAGGCCTATTACTCATCTAGGTCCCTAATTCTCTTTAGGACTGTGTTAACTAGCCTTGAAGAAGTTTATAAGCCTAGTCTCATACTAGATTAAACATCGTGAGAGGTAAAACTCCCAAAAATAGTCCTTAAAACTTTAACCTCTCTCATTTTTGAAAAACGGTTTGGCTTCACGTAGGATCAACACTAGATCCCATCCAGACCCAA
Source organism: Pinus albicaulis (assembly GCA_034641835.2). Lineage (NCBI taxonomy): Eukaryota > Viridiplantae > Streptophyta > Pinopsida > Pinales > Pinaceae > Pinus > Pinus albicaulis. Next base: position 634,770,926 of record CM076576.1, on the reverse strand, counting down.
ATCCTCCTTTAATTGTTGAAAATCTAGAGAGAATTCTGTGGCAATTTTCTAAATCTGGAGAATCAGTTGCTAATAGGAGCCTCTTAAGAACAAAATCTGTCCCTGAAAACCTTGTTGTCTTAGAGGATTTACACTTTGATTTACATCATACAAAGAACATATTTAGAACTAGATCTCAAGGTGATTTATACCAAGCCGATATTGACATTGCAAAATTGCAACAAAGCTTTAGTGGAGAAGCATCACCTTCCACTCTTCCTGATTCCCAACTTCTTCATCACTTTAGCCTTTTCCATAACAAGTATGCTCAAAATCAGTTTGCTAGCCCAAGTGTTTCTTTCACTCCAATCCATACTACCATTGTGAAAAAAACTCCTGTTCAACCCACTTTCACTCCTGTAAATCCACCTCTTGTAAATCCACCCTTATTTCCAGCCATGGCAACATGGTATTCCCCATTAGTGTTACCGCAACCTCTACTTCCCTTACCAAATGATTACCAATCCAAAATCCCTCATTTCACTGGAAAAGAGTCTACAATAGCTCAACATCATGTAGATAGGATGGAAGATGCTTTTGATTACATGGAGATAGAAGAAGAAACTGTGAAGATGAGAATCTTCGCCCAAAGTTTAGGAGGAGATGTAAAGAAATGGTTTAAAAACTTACCTCCTAACAGCATAAATGATCTCCCTGCCTTGCATCAAACATTCATCAACAAATGGGAACTCAAAAAGAATCCTCTCCAAATACTAGCAGAGTATAGCAGCCTCAAGAGAAATCAAGGGGAGAGTGTTCATGACTACTCCACTAGGTTCAATAGCGTTTACAATGCTCTTCCACCTCACATGAAACCTCCTCAAGGCATGGCCTTAGTAAGGTATCCCGAAGGCCTTGATGCTGAAATGACTTATCAGTTAAGGGAGAGAGATTACTTAACCTTAGAAGACATGCAGAAAGGAGCTGTGAGCGTAGAAGCAAACATAATTGAGAAAAGAAATAGGTTGAGATTAGAGAAGAGGGTAACTTATAAAGATGACCTACTACCCTCAACCTCAACTTCTGACACAAAAATTGACAACCTAGTGAAGGTGATGGAGAGGATGCTTGAGAAGATCAACTTAAATGATAGAGTGCCACCAAGAGAACCTCAAAATAACCAAAACAGAAATAGGAATTAGAATTATACGAGAGAAAACAATCAAGATAAGAAAAATGAAAGTGACCAACGGGTTAGACCCCCCTTCCGACAGAAACTATGTCGATCAATATGAAGAAGACGAGGGGAGATGGAAAGGTTGGGAGAAGCTCATGTAAACTTGATTGGATCAGATAGTGGGGATGATGTTTTCCTCACTGAGGAAGAACAAGGTTTCTTCTCGGATCAAAATGCAAACACTTATGAAGACTCTGATGACTATAGATTGGGGTTTGAAAATGCAATCATGGAGGTACACAAACAATATGATCTTAGAAGCAAAGGGAACGTAGATAATTCAAAAGATAAGAACACTAGTACTGCTTTCAGGAAAAACACAGAAAGTCAGCCTAAGAAGACAAAAGACAAACCCATCATTTTGGCTAAAAAACTAGATTTAAACAAAGTATCCTAGCACTTGACTAATTGGTCACGTTGGAAATATGATGCGAGTGTTGTCCTTGATACCAATGATGGCAACCAGATTTGAAATCAGAAGAAGACATCACGGCCTTGACATGTGTTGTCCTTGATGGCAATCCACTGATGAAGTTATTCTTGACTTGATGAACTTGGTAAATGATGTAAAATCGATATGATATGATGTTTGTTGATAATATGATGCGGAGTTGTCCTTGAAAGGCAACCACACTTATTAAAGATGATGGTGTGCTTAATAGAATATGGTTTGATGAACTAAATCTGATGTATCTACAGTGAGTACAGAAGACAATGAAGAAAGGAATTCAGCTTGTGCAAAATCTATGGTGAAAAGAGTATGTCTCAAGGCATACGTGGATATGTCTAGGGGAAGTCGCGTATGCACGCGGAAAAGAACGTTCCAAGTCGCGTATGGGAAAAAGCGCTCAAAAAGTACAAAACCAGGGGTAACCACCATGGTATTGACCCATTGTATTGGGTAATGTTTCGCCTAAATGACCCCGTCCAGGAATACCATCGGATGTAATGTGGTTTTGGCTCATGGTATTGTAAAAGGGGCTCATGGTATTGAAAAAGGGTAAACCTATATAAAGAGAAGAAATTCATTGTGCAAGAGATGAGTGAGTGTGCAAGATGTCTGAGCTTGAATGAATACTTCTCTCTGGAGTATATCTGAATGGAAAGGGTTACAATTGAATGAAGGATCTGAATGTATGATGCACCAATGAAGGAGTGATGAAGAAGGGGATCTAGATCTGAAATATACTTGTATTTGCTAGATCTGTTTATGGAATGACTAGATTTGTGATGAGGCGAACATCTAGGCGAACATCTGTCTGAAGTAAAAAGGTAAATCTGAACTGAATATCTGATCTGTAGAAGTATGCTGCTCTATAATGATTGAAGATCTATACGCTACTTCGCCGCGGAGGAAGCGCGTATATACGCGGCTTCGCTGAAGAGAAAGCGTGTATGCGCAATGAAATACATACAGAGGTATACGCTGGTTTGTGTGGACGGAAGCGCGTATATACGCGACATCAGTAAAGGGAAAGCGCGTATGCAAACTAGGGTTTGCTGAAGCAAGGGGTATGAAATATCTGATCTGTTCTGCTGTGTTTCTGCTATCTGATCTGTGTTGATAAGTATCTATTGGTGATGTATGTTTGTGCTTAAAAGTATGGAAAGGGTCCAGTCTGAAAATATGATGAAATGTGGCCTGCAAGTGGTGTTCTATTGAAGTTGTTGGATCCAGTGTGAAAATTGATGAAACGTGGTCCAAGGTGGTGCTGAGGGTTGTAGCCTTCAGTCAGGGGGTTGTAGCTCCCTTCCGGGTGAGGCTGGTAAACGAGATCGGGGGGTCGTAGCTCCCTTCCAGGAGAGGCTGGTAAACGAGTCAGGGGGTTGGAGCTCCCTTCCAGGAGAGGCTGGTAAACGAGCGCAGGTGGGTGCCTGCGTGCTGGTAGAGTCTGCACCGGCACATATGTTGTAAGATGTTTTCTCTATAATAAAATATTGAAGGCTGAGCAACTGCAGCGGTGGTTTTCTCCCGACTTGGGTTTCCACCTAAAAATCCTGGTGTTCATGTGTGATGCTTTGTGTGATGGTTTATTTTTTTGTTACTACACATGTTTACTGTTAACATAACATCATATGAATGAATATTGTAAAGAACTAAGTTAATAAATATCTGCATATTTAGATCTCTGCTAATACGCGAGTTGCATGAAGGATATCCGCGTGTATACGCGAGTTTACTAAAGGAAAGTAGCGTATGGGTTTTAGAAAGTGAAAAAGTAAAAAGTTTTGAATATGCAGTAAATACTGATTCACCCCCCCCTCTCAGTATTTTTCCCAACAATTGGTATCAGAGCAGGTCCTTGTGCAGAAGCTTGATCGCTCAAAGGAGATCCGTCGCAATGGGAAGTCAAGAAGGAGTAATGTCTATAAAGCCACCTCTATTCAATGGAAGCAATCTGATATTCTGGAAGGTACGAACAAAAGCATATCTACAAAGTCTTGGTGCAGATGTATGGGCAATCGTGGAAGAAGGTTATCAATACCCAGCAAGTATTCCTACCGATGCAGCAGAAAGGAAGAAGTATGAAATCAATGCCAAAGAAGTGAATGTCTTGTTAGGAAGCATGTCTGAATCAGAATTTGCTAAAGTGATGCAGCTACATTCAGCAAAAGAAATATGGGACAAAATCATTCTGAGCTATGAAGGAGACACAATGGTAAAAAGTGCAAAACTCCAAACTCTTAGAATTGAATATGAAAATTTGAAGATGCATAGTGATGAAAGTGTTGCCAGTTTCTTTCTTCGTCTAGATGATATTGTAAATCGGATGAGAAATTTGGGTGAAACCATAACTGATACTACTCTGGTAGAAAAATTCTTAAGATCCTTGACTTCAAAATTTGACTCTAAAGTTTCAGCTATTGAAGAAAGGCAAGATCTGCAAACTCTTACTATTGTTCAATTACATGGTATTCTGACTGCTTTTGAAATGAGACAAGGAGGTCCTTCTCAAATCAGAGAAGCTGCTTTTAAGGTATCTGCAAGAGGAAAAGAAAAGGAAGTTGTCAAAGAAACCAGCTATATATCCGAAGAAGAAGAAGCGAATTTTGTGAGAAAAATCCAACTAGGTACTGGAAGATTCAAAGGTAAGCTTCCCTTCAAATGTTTTGAGTGTGGAAAAGTTGGTCACTATGCTGCTAAATGTCCTTATAAAGAAAAACATGGTAAAGGGAAACAATTTGAAAAGAGGAAGATTTTCTATGCAAATGAAGATGATGATGAAGGATCCAGTGAAGATGAAGAAGATTCTGACCATGATCTGAAAGTGCTCATGGCAAAGAAGCAAAAGAAGAAAGCTACTCAAAGCAAGCAGATACCTCAGAAAACATGGTTAGCAGAAATTGAAGAAGATGAATCAGATAGTGATTGGGGTCATGATTGTCTCATTGGTACAATGAGTTGTGAAGATAGTGAAAGTAAAGTTGTGGATCTAGAAGAAGCTCTCAAGGTTAAAGATGAAGAACTACAAAGTTCATCTAAGAAGCAAGAAACTATCAACAAAGAGATGATCTCTCAAATGGAAAAACAAATAGAAATGTTGAATGGACAGGAGGACAAGTATCAAAGGTTTCATACTTATGCATCCGATCGAATTAAAGAACTAGAAGCAGAAATCAACAATCTAAATGAAGATCTCAAAAATCAAGCAAGAAGAATGAAGGACTTGAAGCCGCAATCATCTCTCTGCAAGCAGATCTTGAAGCATCAAATAAGAAGAATGAGGAACCTTTACAACCATTTGAAAAGGAAGGCCTTGAAGCAGAAATCATCTCTCTCAAAGAAGATCTGGAAAAATCCAATAAGAAGAATGAAGAGCTGCAACAAATATGTGAAGAAAACGAAAATTGGTTGAAAGAAGAGATTCTAAATTTGAAGGATCAAGTAGAATATGGAAGAAGGAAAGAAGAAAGCATGACAAAGCAATGTCAAGCCTTGGAGGTTGAGGTAAACATTCTCAAAGGTAAATTAGAAGAAAAGGTTAAAATTTTGAGGTTTCATGATAGTACTAATATTTTGGACAATATTCTAAGTAATCAAAGGTCTCCTGCTATCAAACTTGGTCTTGGTTTCCATGAAACTATTAAAGGAGAATCTAGCTCACAAGGAGGTGCTAAAGAATCAAAGGACATCAATGCAAAATCTGAAGTGTTGAAAGAAACAAAAGATCAACCAACAATCATGAACTCTCAAAGGAATTTATTCAAGAACGTTGAGTGTTTTAAATGTCATAATTATGGGCATGTTGCAGCAAATTGCAGAAGCAGAACAATTCAGCCAAAAACAAACAGATTCTATTCAGAAAGGTACTCTGGTAGCTTCAAGGGATATTGTTTCTCATGTAACAAGTATGGACATAAAGCAGCTGATTGTAAAAGGAGGAAGATTAGAAATACTCATTATGATTCTTATGCTTATTTCTCTGGACACATGAGATGTTATTTCTGTAACAAGTATGGACATGTAGAAAAGGAATGCAGGTTGAACAGATCTGAGAAAGTGGACAACTTTCAACACACAGTTAGGAAGTTCAAGCAAGTTTGGAAAAAGATGGAGAACCGATCAGAAACGTAGGGAATTCTGACCCTACTGCAGTCATCCGCTTCTGAAGCTTACTTCTCTGATTGACTGCAGGAATGATGTGTGATACATTATGAGATTTAGTAATGTATCGTCACAGGGGGAGCAATGTATGATGTCTCTCATGGTTGAATTGATTATTCTGGTTATATGCATTTCTGACAGTGCATCTGATATGAAGAAGACAGGTACAGGAAGGAAAAATTCAGGGGGAGATGAAGGAATGTGAAAAATTTCTATGCTTCACTTTCCATACGCGGGTTCTATGAACAAAAGTCGCGTATACATGCGAGTTCCAGCAGACACAGTCGTGTATGCATTGAGGATAAGAGAATTTGGATGACAGTTGAAGATCAGGAGCAGAGGTTCAGGGGGAGCATCAGTCTGATTGATAATAACTGTAGTTTTGACTCTGTATCAGCTTAATTTCTCAGTTCTAAATGATAATGATGTGATACTTGATGTCTTATGTTGAATTTTATGGATGAGTCCTGTATGCTTGTTAAATGAAGAGTATTCGTTGCTGAGATGAAAGTCTTATAATTCAGAGACAAGGACAGATCATGCAAAGATTGTTGATGATGACTTGCTGTTGAAGGTGTTTCAGATTGCACAAGTTAAGGAAGAGCACTGGTTTAGGGGGAGCAGCAGGTTGAATACTAATGATTGCATTGTTGGCAATATGACTTCTTATTCTTTGGTTATTGTGATACTCATGCTCAAATTATGATGGCTTGGTACATGGTTTATGATGATGAGACGTTGAATGAGTTGTGTTTACTGCTTGCTGAAGTTTATCTGTTGGATAAAATTGGAAGTCGTTTGATTCAGAAATAAGTATAGAACATGCAGAGTTTGTTACTATGGTTAAGATCTTTTGCCTACATATGTTACTTCTTGTTAAATCTTAAAGATCATGGTAATATTGGACCACATGGATAATTGAAACGTATTTGAAGATGCTGTTCTGATATGATAATCTCTCTTGGAAAGATTGTATTGATGCTGCAAAGAATCTGAAGGCTTGGATGGCAGCTTGAAGAAACAACTATATTGTTTTATCTATCGTATTCAAGGAAGCGTTCGATGTCTAAGACGAGATGGAAGTGTTCTCTGCCAGTCAAAAGAACAAAGCTGCATAAATTTAGGAGATGACATTGGATACGCGGGTTTCCTGAAACACAGTCGCGTATATACGCGAGTTAATGCACATAAAACCGCGTATGTCTGATTGCTGACATTTTTCTGATTGGAGTCAGCATTCTTCAGCACAGCTGCAGTGATGTTTGGTATCTCTGATACTGTTTGGTATCTCTGGTGGTGTTCCAGTTCTCATAATTCTTTTTCTAATGTTTGATAAAGATGCCTTGATGATTTGTTGGTAAAAGTGTTAGGGATGCACAAACTGAGGGCCTTGGTCATATGAAAGGATGCATGGATGCACGGATTCGGGGGGCATTAGCTTTCTTGAGTATAATGTAATATTGGCATTATGATGGTTCTGAAATATGTTCTCTTTCTTGAGGACTTTCTGGTGTTGGTCTTAAAAGTTATATCTGTAGTTTGATGAAAAGGTCTTGTTGAGACCCATGTTGTAAAAATTGTAACATTCAGTCATGTAAGGACTTGTCTTTTTGTAAACCCACTTGGTTGGGTAGCTGAGTCAAATTTTGTAAACCCACTTGGTTGGGTAGATGAGTTGAAATGTGTAAACCCACTTGGTTGGGTACTTGAGTCTCATATGTAAATCCACTTGGTTGGATGTTTGATGTAAGTATGAGTCATTGGTGATAGGAAAGTCATAGAGTCATGTACTTTATTGAAAAATATGTTTGAAGATTCAGCATGAACTCAGGGGGAGCTTGGTACGAAACACTCTTCTACATGAGGAGAAAAGAGGGAGAATATGTTGGCTTTAATCCGCCCTTTGCCCTTGATGTCAAAGGGGGAGAGTGACATGGTGTTTGAATGAAGAGAGAGAATGGTGTCAAAAATGGGGAATGTGACATGGTGTCATTATATTCTTAATGTACCTAGCTGTTGTGGTAACCAAACACCATTGTGGTTGCCATCAAGTCCAAAGGGGGAGATTGTTGGCAATATGATGCAGAGTGTTGTCCTTGATGGCAACCCACTGAATGAAGATGAAGACATCACATTGTTGACATGTGTTGTCATGATGGCAATCCACGATGAAGTTATTCTTGACTTGATGAACTTGGTGTATGATGTAAATGCGATATGAATTGATGTTTGTTGACAATATGATGCGAGTGTTGTCCTTGAAAAGGCAACCCTTGATAAAGATATTCGTTGTGCTTAATAGAATATGTTCTTGATGAAGGAAATCTGATGTATCTACGGTAAGTACGAGAGAACAATGAATTGAATTAATTCAGCATGTGCTAAATCTATGGTGAAAAGAGTATGTCTCAAGGCATACGTGGATCTGTGTAGGGGAAGTCGCGTATGCACGCGGGAAACAACGTGCCAAGTCGCGTATGGGCAAAAGCACTCATAAAGTGCAAAACCAGGGGTAACCACCATGGTATTGACCCATTGTATTGGGTTATGATTCGTCTAAACAACCTCGTCCAGGAATACCATCGGATGTAATATTGTTTTGGCTCATGGTATTGAAAAGGGGGCTCATGGTATTGAAAAAGGGTAAACATATATAAGGAGAAGAAATTCATTGTGCAAATGATGAGGGTGGGTGCAAGATGTCTGAGCTTGAATGAATACTTCTCTCTGAGTATATCTGATTGGAAAGGGTTACAATTGAATGAAAGATCTGAAAGTATGATGCACCAATGATGGAGTGAAGAAGAAGGGGATCTAGATCTGTATTGTACTTGCTAGATCTATTTATGGAATGATTAGATCTGAGATGAGGCGAACATCTAGGCGAACATGCATGCAGTAAAAGTCATCTGAGCCCGAATATCGATACGAAGAGTATGCTGCTCTATAATGATTGAATATCTAAACGCTACTTTATACGCTACTTCGTAGAAGAGGAAGCGCGTATATCTGTGACTTATTTGAAGAGAAAGCGCGTATGCGCAATGAAATATACGGTATCACATCTGGTTTGTGTGGACGAAAGCGCGTATATACGCGACATCAGTGAAGTGAAAGCGCGTATGCAAACTAGGGTTTGCTGAAGCAAGGGGTATGAAATATCTGATCTGTTCTGCTGTGTTTCTGCTATCTGATCTGTGTTGATAAGTATCTTTTGGTGATGTATGTTTGTGCTTAAAAGTATGGAAAGGGTCCAGTATGAAAATATGATGAAATGTGGCCTGCAAGTGGTGTTCTATTGAAGTTGTTGGATCCAGTGTGAAAATTGATGAAACGTGGTCCAAGGTGGTGTTGAAGGTTGTAGCCTTCAGTCAGGGGGTCGTAGCTCCCTTCCAGGTGAGGCTGGTAAACGAGATCAGGGGGTCGTAGCTCCCTTCCAGGAGAGGCTGGTAAACGAGTCAGGGGGTTGGAGCTCCCTTCCAGGAGAGGCTGGTAAACGAGCGCAGGTGGGTGCCTGCGTGCTGGTAGGAGTCTGCACCAGCACATATTTTGTAAGATGTTTTCTCTATAATAAAATATTGAAGGCTGAGCAACTGCAGCGGTGGTTTTCTCCCGACTTGGGTTTCCACCTAAAAATCCTGGTGTTCATGTGTGATGCTGTGTGATGGTTTATTGTTGTTACCACACATATCTTGTTAACTTCTGTTAACTTAACATCGGATGATTGAATAGTGCAAAACTAAGTTAATAAATATACGCATATTTAGATCTGCTATCACGAGTTTCATGAAGGATATCGGCGTATATACGCGGGTTTACTAAGGGAAAGTACGTATAAAAGAGTAGAAAAAAAAAAAAATTTAAGAATACGGCTATTAATCTTGATTCACCCCCCCCCCTCTCAGTATTTTTCCCAACGAGTCCCTGCTAAAACTATCCTAATTGCTAGTCCGAACAAAGTTCGGCAAATTTCATGAAAAAGAATTCAATTGAAAAGAAAATAATTGAAAAGAAAGATGTAAACATCAACAAATCAATTGTTCCTTTCAAATTCTTTTGAGGGAGATATTGCTAGGATAAAAATTACCATCCCCCTAGCCGAACTTGTAACCCGCAAGTGTACAAAAACCAAGTTTTAAAAGATTTGAACCTAGGAAGTGACACGACACCTTAAACTTCTGACAAGGACAAACCCAGTTGCTGTTTCTGTCCGTGGTTGAAGGGAAATATCAAGAAGGGACTGTCCCTCCCTTCTATGTTAGTTTGAACATACATAAGAAAATTTTACACAATTCCATGTTAGATTCTGGAGCCTCACACAATCTAATGCCCAAGGTAGTAATGGAAAGCTTAGGCTTAGAAATTACTAAACCATACAAAGATTTGTATTCCTTTGACTCCAGCAGAGTCAAATGTTTGGGTCTTATCAAAGATTTATGTGTTAACTTAGCTCAGATCCCTGCTAAGAGTCTAATAATGGACATAGTTGTAGCTGAAATTCCCCCTAAGTATGGCATGCTCTTATCAAGATCATGGGGAGCCAAACTTCAAGGAAGCCTTCAAATGGACATGTCTTATGCCACCATCCCTGTTTTTAACCAAAACATAAGACTATACAGGGAATCTCACATGAAGTACATGGTGAGCAACATAGACAAACCGAACAACTCTCCAATCTATTCCATTCAATCAAGTTTATATTCCTTTATCCTATGCAACGAAGATGAAATTACTCAACAAGAAAAGGAAAACATAGACCCAACCAGTCTACCAGAACAATCAGAACTTCCCTCAAATCAGATACAAAACGTTGGCAATCAACAGCAATAAGAAAATGAAAATGAAGCAAATATACTTTGGACAATAAACTTGGATGGATCCTGTAATAAAACAAGTGCAGGGGCAGGTGTTTGGATTCAAAATAAAAATCAGAGTTTTTCATATAAATTAGATTTCCCATGCACTAACAATATTGCTGAGTATGAAGCACTTCTTCTAGGCTTACAATTGCTTAAACAATTAGAAGCCCAAAAGATATCAATCTTAGGAGATTCTGAACTTATCATAAGACAAATCAAAGGATAATACTCAACTAAAAATCCAAGGCTTAGGGAATATCGGAACGCTGCCCTTGATTTATTGAAAACCTTTGAAAAATATGAACTTGTTTTTATTCCTAGAGCACTAAATCATCTAGCAAATGAACTCAATTTTAATGCCAGTGACTGCCAAATACCTGAGATAAATGAACAGCTTAGCATAAAATTAAAACAAAGGCCTGTTGTTCCTGATAACAAATATCACTGGCAAGTGTTTGATTCTAACAAACACAGATGATTTCTTAAAATCAGAAAACGATTTCTACATACCAATATCAGAAACCAGCCATAAAGAAAACTGTTTGTATATTGAACAAATTCTAGAAGTTGAAATGACATATTCTGCTGATATAAATCATTATGAGAATTCTTTTGAAATAGATTTAATTGACAACGCAGACCAAGAATACTTGGAAGTTTTACAATGCAAGAATGATAAAATTCCAAGAGATCGCACACCTTTAGAACACATTTTTTATTTTAATGATCTAGCCAAAGAACCGAGAATGGAGCCTATGGAAACAAATGTAGAAGAGCATAACATAGGCAGCCTAGCAGAACCCAACATGATTAAAATTTCCAGCACTCTCCCAGCTCACATAAAGTTGCTATATATAGAGTTGTTCAAAGATTTTAAAGACGTTTTTTCTTGGGGATACAAAGACCTGAAATCGTATGATACCAGCATCATTCAGCACAAAATCCCTCTTAAAGAAAATCAAAATCATTTCAAACAAAAGCTAAGGAGAATAAACCCTCTCTTACTACCTTTAGTTAAGGCAGAAATTGAAAAAATGAATGATGCTGGGATCATAGTACCCATTAGATTTTCAGAATGGGTATCAAACTTAGTTTCTATTAGAAAGAGAACAGGGGAAATCAGGCTCTGTATTGACTTCAGAAATTTAAATAGGGCCTCTTTAAAAGACAACTACCCCTTACCCAAGATGGACCATATACTTCAAAGGGTATTTGGGTCAAAAATGATATCCCTCTTAGTTGGGTTCTCAGGTTACAACCAAGTGTTAGTGCTCCCAAGTGATCAAATCAAAACCGCTTCTACCACACCTTAGGGCACCTTTATGTATGTCAAAATTCCTTTCGGATTGATGAACACAGGGGCCACCTTCCAAAGGGCCATGGACATAGCCTTCTCTGAAGATATTGGCTATTTCATAATCATTTACCTTGATGACATAACCGTTTTCTCAAAAACTGATGAAGAACATTTATTTCACTTGAGAAAAGTTTTTGAGAAGTGTAGGAAATTTGGCTTGTCATTGAATCCCAAGAAGACACTCTTTGGTATCCAATAAGGTAAACTTCTTGGCCATATAATTTCAGAAGAGGGAATCAAGATAGACCCTACAAGGATAGATGGCATATTGCAGATCAGCCATCTAAGAAGCCTCAAAGAATTACAATCTTTCATTGGAAAGATTAATTTTTTGAGGATATTTATCCCCAACCTTGCCGAGCTATTAAAAAACATTACAAACATGCTTAAGAAATATGTAGGTGTAAAATGGAATTTACCAGCTAAACAATCATTCGAACTGGTCAAACAAGCTCTTACTCAAACACCAGTCCTGATTAGTCTAGATTTCACCAAAGACTTCTATATCTTTTCCTTTGCATCTAAGCATACAATAGCTGCAGTATTACTTCAAAAGAATGAATTGGGGAAAGAACAACCAATATCCTTCTTTAGTAGGGCCTTAAGAGATTCTCCTCTCAAATATAACATCATGGAGAAGCAAGCCTTAGCATTAGTGAAAGCTTTAAATGACTTTAGGATCTATATTTTACACTCTCACATAATTGTTTTTGTTCCACATACCGTTTTCAAGGACATTCTAAGTCAAGACCTTGATGGTAAAAGGGGAAAATGGATTGCAACTATTCTTGAGTATGACTTAGAAATTAGGCCCACCAAACTAATTAAAGGGCAAGGATTAGTGAAACTTATGGCTGAGTCTAACTTCCAAGCACTAGACATGAATATGGTAGATGTGTTGGAAGAAATAGAAGAATCTACTGCTCCTGTCATTGAAGAAACATTTCTGAATTCTCCTTGGTATGCTGACATTATTTATGTGCTTTTATATTTGAATGCCACTCCTTCTTTATCTAAAACTAAAGCTAGATTTTTGAAACAAAAAGCTTTAAGTTTTTGCATCTTAAATGGGGTATTGTATTGGAAAAATGTTGTTGGAATTTTTCTTAAATGTTTACTTGAAGATGATGCAGGGAAAATCATGCATGAGTTGCATGACGGAGAATGTGGAGGACACCTCTACTGGAAGGCCACAACGAACAAAATTCTTAGATCTGGTTACTATCGGCCTACCCTTTTCTCAGATACTCAAAAGTTGGTCATGTCTTACCATAAGTGTCAAATTTTTGATGGCAAAAGAAAACTCCTTCCCTTACCATTACATCCTATCAGAGTTGAGGCACCTTTTCAAGAATGGGGTTTAGACTTCATTGGGGAAATTCACCCATCTTCCTCAGCTCAACATAAGTGGATCCTCACGGCCACTGACTTCTTTACCAAGTGGATAGAAGCTATACCCTCCAGAAATGCTAACGACTCTGTCATTATCAAGTTTCTTGAAACAAATATCCAATCCAGATTTGGTTGTCCCGGAAAAATCATAACAGATAATGCTACTGCTTTCAAATCTAAGAAGATGGTTGACTTCTGTTACAAATACCACATAACCTTGGGCCATTCTACTGCCTACTATCCCCAAGGAAATAGATTAGTTGAATCTTCCAACAAGAACCTCATCAATATCATCAAAAAATTGTTGGAACAGAATCAGAAATCATGGCACAGTAAGCTGGTTCATGCCTTATGGGCTGATAGGTTAACTACAAAAAAGTCAATAAATATGTCTCCCTATCAGCTGGTCTATGGCATGGATGTAGTCTTTCCCACCTCAATAGGAGTTCCAGTCATGAAACTCCTTCAAGAAGTGCAGGTCGAAGAGAATGATATGCAGAGGAGAATAAATCAAACCATCCATTTACAGTAGACCAGAGAAGAAGTATATGAAAGGACGCAGTTAGTCCAAGAAAATGTGAAGAAACTATTTGATAAGAGGACTAAGGCAAACTATTTCCAGGTTGGAAATGTTGTTCTTAAATGGGATTCAAGGAGAGAAGGAGGGAAAACATGGCAAGTTTGAGAACTTGTGGAAAGGCCCTTATATTTTCCATGCTGAGAGGGGTCACAATGCATTTTTCTTGAAAGAATTGAATGGAGAAGATCTGTATGGAGGTCCTGTCAATGGCAGGATGCTAAAGCATTACTTCTGCCAGGAATCATGAGTTTCAAAGAATTTTATTTTTCATTGTAAATATCATATTCTGAAGCGTTGCATTCAAAGTTAGAAAAATAAAAATACAAAAACAGTAAAAAAGAGAAAAGAGGGCAGATTGTAAAAACAATAAAGGTGCAGCCCCATACCAAAAAAGAGGAGCAAAATCTGAAAGTGTGCAAGCTCAAATTCCACTACTGAAACACACTTCTAGTTAGCCATACAACCTAATCATGGCTAATTAGTTTTAAATTGACTGTTGATAGGTTAGTGAAATTGATTTTCCAAACAGCTTAATCTTGGCTTATCAGTAGGTAGATTAGGTTAGAAATTAAAGGTTCAAACATGCTCAAAATCTGAACCTAAGTTTTCAAACAAGAATGACTCTAATCTGTTTCAAATTTTGAGTCAAAATAGAGGTAAAACTGGTTCTAATCATCTCAAAATCTGAACCATAGAACAAGCAAAGAACAGCTCAAACAGAAATAAAAACAGAGCTGAAAAAAGATGAAGGAAGTGCTTGAAATTTCAGACCTTAAGCCTTCCATTTTGATTTAATTTTCTGCAAAATAATATCTATGTGCAGCTTGTTGTTTTATGCCATAGATCAGCAACAAGTTATACTATTCAATCCTGACTTGTATGCTTTAAAATTATGTTTTAGAAATTAGTGAATAAAAATCTGTTAGACTGTTTAATCCTAGCAGATTAGTAGATTAGGTAGAGAAGAATATGAACTCAACTGTTTAATCTGATTTCATGGAGACATAAGAAGTAGAAATCGATTATATTTTATGCTTTCAAAAGAATAAAATTTTGTAAGAGAGTTTGCCAATCCAAGTGCACTCTAAAAGAAGAAAAAATGTTAGATCAGTAGGATTGGGTAGGTAGAAAGATTGTGTTGATGAAAAATCCATTATTTTTTATGGCTACTAATATTTTTCAGAGCAAAATAATACCATTCAAATGAAGAGAGGCATCCCAATGGATAAGGCACTGATCAGCCCCCAGAGAATGCAAGTCTAAAATTCTTGATGCCTTCAAGAAGGCACCATCCCCAAGTGGAGCCACTGTTAGCCACCTATAAAAAAAAATTCATATCGAGGGGTGGCTAAATCATTTTGGACAGCCTTCAAGAAAAAATTTTATTGCCAAAATTGTTGGTGCTTAAAGTCTTCTGAAGATTTTCTATCCTTTGGTTAATCGTCGCTACTTTTCCCCCTTTAAACTCAGAAATTCTGTTGTTTTTCCATGAAGAAAAGACTGTTGTAAAAATCCCATTTTCCCCTTCTTCACTCAAAACTAACATTTATTTTTACCCCTTTATTCCCAATATAATTCCTCCATTTTTTATTATTTCCCTTCTTCCCTTCATGAAAATCCTCTTTACAGAGTATAAAACTCCTTTTAAACTCTGTCGAAACTGCCAAATCCATCAGAAAATCCTCAAAAAATCATAAAAATACACGTTTTGTATTATAGGCTTAAGCCGGGCCTTTGGGCTAAATCCTAAACCACTTCCCCACCATACGCCTTGGTGCTGGAACCAAGCACTAAGCCCATAAGGCGCTTATCGCATCGAAGAAATCGGGGCGCGCAACTTCTTTTCTTATCATGAAGCCTCCGATTGCGATTGGCCCCTTATCACATAACCCCTAATCATATTATTGTCTCATATAAACCTTGTGCCCGCAATCGGGCACTAAAACATTGTCTAACTCATCTTCGATGCATTATTTTCCTTTGTAAAGTTCATAAACCCACTTTCCCTAAGTTTTGGTCTAAACCCGTCGGAGTTATGTTTTTAATGAAAAAAATGGGTAGATTGAAAAGCCCGCATCAAAAGTTCCGATGCGATTGAAGCCCCATTATATAAAACCCACCCTCCATTTTACTCCATATAACTTATGCCCGAGACCAAGACTTAAAAGTCCCGAAGCGCTAATCGCATCGGAGAAAATCAAATGGTTAGATTGAAAGACCATCTCCATGTTTCCGATGCGATTGGCCCTTTCCATGTATAAGCCCTGGGCCTCTCGCATTTCATATAGAGCAATGGCCCCACAGTCGGGCACAAGACCACTTCATATATATATAAACCTACCCCCAATACATCAAACCTTTTTTTTTTCATTAAAGTTTGGGTTTTCATATGTATTAAAGGTTTTCCGCCGGTGTATGATGTGAAACAATATCCGCCATTGATCCCAGACTAAATCAACGGACGGCGCCAAATCGCATCGGCACTTTTTCATCAGGCACATTTTATTTCCTCCCACGATTGACTTTCCCCGATCCATTTCTGTCGTCGATCTGATCTGCAGATCGACGGCTCACAATCAATCGCATCGTCACACTCCATGTTATTTTCCCCACTGATCGCCAAGCCCCAATTGCATCTGGGTTGTCCACGTCTCAAGATTGGACGGTCCAGAATGCGTTTCCCAAATTTGGTTATAATTCATGCACCCTGCGTTATAATTTTTTTGGCCAATCCACATTCGTTGATCTCTGTAGATCAACGGTCTTCGTTAACCCGTTCTCCTCCTTTGTGTTTTTTCATTTATACCCCAGATCGAATCCTGGCCGTTGATCCTGTATATCCAACGGCTTGTATTGATCTCGACAGGCCTGCCCCATGTGGGTCCTACCTTCCTCCAGAACTAATCTCCACCGTCGATCCCCTGATCGGACGGTCCATACTAAAACCACCATGCCTTTTATTCCTCGCACATCTAGTCAGTTTCGCGTTTGCCCTCCACCGTTAGATCTAGGGGCCTAGATCTGACGGCCCACATGGATTTTCATGCAGCTTTCAGCGTGGAGGTTAATTTTCAAAAGTTACGCGATATAGGTTGTTTTCAAAAGACACGTGTCGCCTTCCAAGGCATATCGCGTTCAAAAAGGTGAAACCACCTTCCTCCCATTTCGCCACACGATACTGCTTGTTTTACTCTTCGAAACCACTTTCCCCTGTTTTATCATGCTTTATCATGCGCGACTCCCACTGTTGATCTCTGTAGATCAACGACTCAATTTTAATCTGGCCATATGCTATCGCCCTCCCCCTTTCCTAAAGGGTTTCTCAGAGCAATATCCACCGTTGATTTCGTGGGCAGATCTGATCCAATGGTCCACGATCATCCCGAAACCCAAATTTACTTTTTATGTTTTTCTCTTTGCCAAAGGAAATTTCCTCATTTCCTTTGTATTTCATATGTTTTCATCAAAAAGTGGCCCTGCTTCATTATGTCTCCCGGGTCGCTCCCCACTGTCGATCTTTACAAAATCAACGGCTTTGATATAAACTTCCACCGCTTATCCATCAACCGCCACTTTTGATCTTCACACGCAATCTCCACTGTTGAATGTTGTCATCCAACGACCACGCTCTGAGCCGAAACCTCCATAGCAGTTTTTACAAAATATGCAGGATTTCTTAATTTTTTTTGTATTTTGCAAGATATTAAAGGGTTTTCAAATGTTTCAAAAAGAAAATTAAAGCCAAGGGTGAAAACCCTCCAGACTTTCGTTCATTAAAAGGAAAACCATTTATAGGGTTCAATTTCACATTTCATCAATGACTTATGGGCATTTATGCCATGTGGACCTTGTACACACCTGCACATCAACAAGACACAAAGAAGTAAATTAAACAAAGAGTATCAGTGTTGAAGACCCAAACACAGCAGAAAAGAAGGATTAAACATGGATTATATAGTTTAATGGATTACGGCTAAATTCGATTATCAAAGGCCTAATCCAGTGAATTAAACACAGTTAAAGACAAATCAAGGATATCTATCAAGATATAGGATGCCTCCACTGCCTTGTCAGAGGCAAATTGATTCCTCTCAGCAACCAGATTACCACCTGTGTCTTCATAGCATTCGACATAGGCCGAGTAATGACCAAAACAGAGCATATCTTCCCCTTACAGCTGAATAGTTATTTCGAATCAAAGAAATTAATATAAACTATCAGCAGAGTTATTGCAAAAGATGACACAGAGCCTTAAATTCAACATAAGCTTCCAGCAAGCTTAAATTACTTAATGTAAACCCATTAATATAGGAAAATATTTGTAAACTTCTCCCTTGAGCCCCTCAAAGGCCGAGAAGCATTAACTGTATTAATTGAACTCAGAATATCTTTCCCCTCTTTTGACCTCCTCATTCCTCTATAAAAAATTGTTGAGGAATCTATTGTAAAGGTTGGTTGTTTGATTACTAGTTGTAATACTGAAACTCTCTGAAATAATAGATAGTCTGTTGAAGTTGAAGAAGAAATTGAAGTCTTGGAAGCCCTGATGATGTTGTTGCATGCTTGTTCTTGAGAAGGCTCTATCATTGGATCCATGAGCTTGGTTGTTGGTGAAGTATTCTGAACTGTTTAATGTTTTCCCCTGTTCTCATTTTGTTCCATAAATTCTTACTACAATAGGATGAAATTTTTAGGCTAAGAAATGAATCTTGGAAGCACCTTAGACCTGTTTATCCTTCATTGTTTTATGTTTTCTTCTGCTGAGGTATTTTAGAGTCTTTAATCTCTCTCTTTAGTCCTCATGCTTGTTTATTTCCTTAATAGTTCAAAATTTTGGTTTCAGCATGATTTATGGTTCTCCCTACTTGTCTGCTGCCACTTAAAGGCTGTTATTGAAGTATCCCTTTGAAGTTTCTTTGTTTATAGTAAGTCAAGGAGGTCTGTTCTGATCTTGCCCCTTGTCCTTGCTTGAACATTTGGCTTAAAGGTCTTTATAGTTGTGATAATAGATGTATTTAGGTGTTCTCTCTTCTATGATTGTAATTATCAGTGAAACTTTTATGTTTTCTAAGTCATTTGAAATAAAATCTTTCAGGAAATAAGGTGTTCCCCAAATCTTAGATTCCATTTTAAAAGTTGTCTTTAAGTCATTATTTTCTTAAAGTTTCGTTTGTATAATTCATGGTTAGCCATGTTTATAAAATATCTCTTTATTGTTCAAGTAGTGTTTTCAATTTCCCTTTATTGAGAATTAAACTTCTCTTTCCAAATCATTGATGTCCATCTCATTCCAAAACCAAAGGATCCTGCGACCAAGTTAGATTTTCCCTCTGATATCACATATCCATTGATAAGTTTTTCACTACTTCTTCTTGACTCCATTACCCAATAAAGATGACATTTCCCCTTTATATCTATCTTTCCTAGACCTTTCATATTCTGCGTTATCAATTCCAACCAAACAAACAAACAAACCCTTGCACTTAATAACTAGTCTAAAACCTATACTCAAAGAACACAAGATAAACCTTTGCAAAACAAATAATTTGAGAGATCCCTCTCTGAGAACAGGAGGACTAGATCCTGGAACTCTAAAGATTGGTTTGATGTTGCCTTGTCTTTTGATTTCCCAAACTATCAAAACACAAAAGGACACCAATAGGAGCTGCCCATTTTCTTGTTATATTAACCATATTTCAGCAGAGCTCTATTGATACAGTGTGATTCATCCATATATTTGTAGTCTTCACTTTTTTCATCTTGTTTATTTTAAGAAACCCTTTCCGAGTTGTCTTGGGATTGTGTTTGAGAGACTAGTTCTCCATTTTCAGCTTCTTTTGAGCATCATATCAGTATATCCACTTGTTTCCATTTTCTAGTTGTAGTAACCCTCACTGGGACTGCACTGTCATGTACTCCGGCATTTCTGTATGGCAGCATTACTTGTGGATTTAGTGTATTTGGGCATTAGAGGCTTGTTTGCCTAGTTTGAGTGATTTGTTCCTCAACATATGGTATATTTTTCTGCTGTGATACATAATATAATGGATCTATGATTTTCTCATGTGTTTGTATTGATATTTGTTTTACATTACAGTTTTATGTTCAATATTACTTCTTTTCCTAATTTGGAATATTAGATTGGTATCAGAGCGTAATCTTGGCTTAGCTTGTGGGGAAATACATCGATAGTAATGGAGGAAAGAGAGATCCCCAAACTTCTTCTCCAGACCATGCAGAACATTGCTAAAGATATCAAGGAGATGAGATTAGAAAGGCAGGAGGAATTCCCTAGGGGTTTCATCATGGAGAAATTTTCAGCACTTCACATTTATGGTGTGAGCGACCAGTAGTACAACCTTCCTCACAATGCTCCACCATGCCCACATTCCTATCAACTAGAAATGAGGTGGGAGGGCCACAAAGAGAAGAAACCCTTGGTGATTATTTCTTATAATATGAATCTTAATCTCAGAGGTTCAAGGAGCACCTGAACTTCTAGGAATTCTTTCAGATCAAGGATGGTAGAAGATCCCACAATCACCATAAAAGTGGAGGGTACATGCAGAACCAAGATCTACAATGCACTATTGGCAGGTTCTTTTTTCCCTCTTATGATGGGTCACCCAAGTGCACAGCCAAGGCTTGGGTAGAGAAGTTGGATACTTATTTTAAACTAAACATAGTTTCAGAAATGGAGGCCATCAAGATAGCAGTGATGTACCTAGAAGGTGAAGCACATGAGTGGTGGTTTCATGGCCTATCTACACTAGGGCATGCTAGTGTCACTTCTTATGTAGAATTCACCCGGAGATTGGTGGAGATATTTGATCCCAGGAATCCAAAAGCACATTTTGTTGAGCTAACCAATCTCAAGAAAATAGGAGATCCAAAGACTTACATCTCTGAATTTCTAAAGCTCTCAGTCATGGTATCTGACCTATTTGTGTTTAGGTGGGTGTGCATGTTTATTGATGGGTTGGTTGAACCATTGCATGGGTTGGTGAAATCCACTAGACAAACTATGCTCCAAGAGGCTATGGAGAGAGATAGAGATCTATAACATGCTTTACCCAAAGCAAAATCCCCTTTTCAGCATAATTTCTCCTTTCAAGAAAAGGGTAAAGAAGTGAAGTTTCTCCCCTCAAAGGAGAATCATGAGAAGAGATATCTTGATGATGATGTCTAGGGAGATCTAAGGAGGAGAAAACTTTGCTTCACTTGTCAAGAACCATGGTTACTAGGACACCGATGTGTTGCGGGAAAGGCACATTGTATTGAGGTGTTCGCTAATGAGGAAAGGAGGAAGCAGAAGGCTTGGAGAAGGATACCAGCGTTGTAGCATCAGGAGAGTTTTCACCACCAGCAGGTGGTGTGGAGGGAGAATTTTCTCCAACTCGAGGGACTCTTGCAGCTTTGTGGGGAGTTCCCAAGTATCTAACATTGAGAGTTAGAGGCACTTTTCAGGAGTAGAGAATATCAGTGTTGATAGAAAGTGGGGTTACCCATAACTTTATTGATACTCAGTTAGTGCAGAGGAGGGGCATTCCCATGGAAGATTTTTAGGGCTTCTCAGTTTTGGTTCCAGGGGCTAGAAACATGCAGTGTGCCAAATATGTTCTAGCATTAACTATCACTATGGGAACTTATACATTGACAAACCACTTCTTTATGGTTGATATTCCAGACAGCAATGTGATATTGGGTGTTCAGTGGTTAATCACCTTAGGGAAGGCTACCACGGATTGGGAAACCTTGGATATGGAATGAAGATAGAAGGGGAGTGGCAAGCATCAGAAAATCAAATGCATGCACACCTATCCACCCCAGATTGTCTCAACACATAGGATGGAGTCTGCTTTACACAGAGGGGACATAGAATGGGTAAAATAACTGCATATGTCAGAAGCAGGGGGCAAAGGTGCATTGGTACACCAGGATGTACAGTCTATTTTAGACCACTATTCTACAATATTTGGATATATTCCACCAGGGAGGCCACCTGATCAAGTATTTGAGCACACTATTCAGTTAGAGTAGGGGATCCAAGTAGTGATCACCACACCCTATAGGAATCCCAAAGCCTACAGAGATGATATTGAAAAATCCATTCGACATCTCTTGGCTTTAGGACATATCCGACATAGCACCAGTCCTTTTGATTCTTCAGTAGTCCTGGTAAAAAAGAAGGATGGCACATTGAGGATGTGCATTGACTATAGGGCCTTGAACAAGAAGACAATGAAGAACTGATATCCAATCCCGAGGATCGATGAATTGATGGATGAGCTAAGGGGATCCAAGTAATTTTCAAAGATTGATTTGAGGTCAAGGTACCATCAAATCAGAGTGAGGGACCAAGATATCCCCAGGACCAAATTTAGATGCCACTATGGCCATTTTGAGTTCTTGGTGATGCCTTTTGGGCTAACCAATGCTTTTGAAACCTTCCAGCCTTGAATGAACAAAATTTTTCGTGGTCACTTGAGGAAGTTTTTATTGGTCTTCTTTGATGACATTATTATTTACAACCACACATGGGAGGAGCATCTACAACATATTGAGGCAGTATTATGCATTCTTGAGGAGCATCAATTCTATGCTAAGCTCTCCAAGTGCGATTTTGGACTCACAGAGATGCTCTATTTGGGCCACATCATTGGAGTAGATGGAGTGAGATTTCATGAAGAGAATATTTGTGCTATCAGGGATTGGCCCGAACCAAACAATGTCATAGAACTTTGGGGGTTTGTAGGCATTTGTACCTACTACCAGAAGTTTGTCAAAGGGTTCTCTCAACTAGAAGCACCCCTTAAAAATTTGACTAAGAATGGAGCTTTCAGTTGGGCAGAAACAACGCAGAGAGCCTTTTATAGGCTCAAGGAAGTTATTAGTATCTGCACAATGTTGGTTTTACCGGATTTCACCCAGCCCTTTTTACTGGAATGTGATGCTTCAGGGGAGGGCATTGGAGCAGTTTTGATGCAAGGGGGGCGCCCCATAGATTTTGAGAGTCAGAATTTTCTGCCACATGAGATATTGTATCCTATATATGATAAGGATATGTTGGCTAGCATGCATGCCTTAGCCAAGTTCCGGCAATATTTGGTGGGTAACAGGTTCCGAGTGAAGACTGGTCACAATAGTCTTCAGTTCTTTGTTGAGCAGAAGCAGCTGCATGAGAGAAAACAAAAATTGGTGAGAAAGATCCAAGCATATGAATTTGAAATTGAATATGTCAATGGGAAGAGCAATGTAGTGGAAGATGTTCTATCTCAGAGGCCAACAGCGCTATCTTTGATGAGTATGGATACAAATTGGAAGGCCTAGTTGTTGGTGGAGTATTCCAAAGACCACTTTGCATGTGAAATCGTAGATGGTCAGGTGACTGATGAGAGGTATAGAGTGATGGATGAGGTCGTCTATTACTGAGACCAAATATTCTTAGCTAGATATTCTAGACTCAAGAAGAATATTTTGTAGGCATCACATGATTCACCACTTTCCAGACATCAAGGATTCACCAAGACATACCGAGCTATTCGGGAGAGATTATCATGGAATGGTCTCAAGGAGGATGTGCTCCAACACATCAATAAGTGCATAGTTTTCCAGTAGAAAAAAGGAGAACACACCCATCCTGCAGGATTGTTGCAATCACTCCTTATTCTGGAAGGAAAATGGGAGAGTATTTCCATGGACTTCATCACTGGTCTACCTACAGTTCAGGGTAAGGATTGTATCTTTGTAGTTGTTGATTGAATAACAAATTATTCACATTTATTTGCTATTTCTTCATGATATACTACTTCACAGGTGGTCGAGGTCTTCTTTATATATGTCTTTAGACTCCACGGTCTTCCAAAGACCATAGTCAGTGATCATGATAGTCGCTTCATGGGTGGCTTTTGGCAAGATATTTTTCATTTAATGGGTACTGAGTTGACACCAACTACCAGTTATCACCCACATACCAATGGACAGACAGAGATAGTAAACAATTGGCTGGAAGGCTACTTGGGAAAACTATGTTTCGAGGAAACAGAAGGCATGGTTGCGCTGGCTCCATTTGGGGGAGTATTGCTACAACACAACTTTTCACATGTCCATCGGCATGACCCCATTTCAACTCTTTACGGATATGATGCTCTATCATTTTCTGATGTGATGTTTGGGGCAAGCAAGGCTCTTAGAGCAAAGGAGTGGATTCAGGAGAGTTAGGATATACTCCAAGCCCTCAAGGACAACATTTCTACAGCACAAAACCAACAGAAGTTATATGCAAACCGTGGTCGGATAGAGAGGCAGTTTGAGGTTGATGATTTGGTCTATCTCCGTCTTCAGCTATATAGACAGTCTACACTAAAGGAGAAAGGGGTTGAAAATTTTAAGCCTCAATTCTATGGGCCATACAGAGTGATCTGTTGTGTTGGGGAAGTAGCATATGAGTTGGAGCTCCCCATTGGAAGCAAGATCCATAACATTTTTCATGTCTTATGCCTCAAGAAGGCCATTGGAGAACATATGGTTGCCACCATGGATCTCCCACCTATTGATGATGAGGGCCATCTAGTTTTACAACCGGAGGCTATCTTAGATACTCGAGAGAGGCAGCTAAGAAACAAGGTGATTAGAGAATATCTTATTCGATGGATGAATATACTTGATGAGGATGCCACTTGGGAAGGAGAGAAGATTTTTTAGCATCCTTCTTTACTTTTTCTTGAGTAAAAGAAACATTTGGGAGGGGAGGACTATAATATTCCCAATTATATTTTAGCTAGTTGGAATATTATACGTTGTTTCTATTCATATCTTAGATGAATAAGTGGGGTAAAGAGACCCTTAAATATATTTATTAGGAATAAAACCACTTCTAGTATGAATGTGGATCAGTTTAGCTAGCTGAAATAAAGCAACCCTTGGTGTGAAAGGGGTCAATGCATGTAGACTGGGTCAAGGTTGACCAAATCAACAGCGCTACCACAGGAGAGAGTGGAGCTAGTGGGGACAGCACAGTTTTGGAGGAGGAGTCTTTGCATGGAAGTAGCATCATAAATGAGTGGGGCCAATGGTGAGGAAGCTCACCAAGCATATAAGGAAGGGGATGGCAGCCATGAGAGGCATTCAGAATATTTTTTATTTTGAGTCGTATGACTTCTTGCATGCTTCAGCTGTTTAGCGGAGTTTGTTGTACTTTTTAGTACAAGGGTATTTCAAGGCGGTAATCCCACACTCTACCTTTGGGACTTTGAGTGCCCACTCGGGAGAGATATTCTGAGATTAATTTACACCATATGGCATTGGGCCAAGCATCCACCTTCAGCCACAATGCAATCTCCTTGAGGAATTGTGTTATTTTGCAGGGTGTTGCAGTGGAGGGTTGAGAAACCCTATTTATGAGCTAGTTTCCTTGTGAGGGGAGCAGCCCTTCACCTGGAAAGCTAGAGAGGGGGAGTTACAACCATTTTTTTGTTATATCAGCCATATTTTAGCAGTGATATAGCGTGATTCAACCCTATATTCGTAGTCTGCACTTTTTTCATATTTGGTATTTCAAGAAACCCTTTCTGGGTTGTCTTGGGATTGTGCTTGAGAGACTAGTTCTCCATTTTCAGCACCTTTTGAGCATCACATCAGTAGATCTGATTGTTTCCATTTTCTATCTGTAGTAACCCTCACTAGGAATGTGTTGTCATGTACTCCGGCATTTCGGTATAGTAGCAACATTTGTGGTTTTAGTGTATTTGAGCATTGGAGGCTTGTTTTCCTAGTTTGAGTGATTTTTTCCTCAACATATTGTATATTTTTGTTGCTATGATACATAATATAATGGATCTATGATTTTCTCATGTGTTTGTATTGATATTTGTTGTACATTCCAATTTTATGTTCAATATTACTGCTTTTCCTAATTTGGAATATTACACAGTCCCATTGGACCTATTGCAAATAGAGGAAATTAGTGAGCCAACTCCTAGTATCAGCCTAGATGATGATCCAAAAGATATGTCTAAAGATGAGTCCCTAGAGAAATTAGTTTAGGATTTATAGCATTCCAAACATGAGTCCCAAGATTCATATCATTCTGAAAATAAATATGAAAGCCCTGATAAAATAATTGAAGATGAAATTAAAGGAATTGACATACATGTTGAGGAAAGAACTGATGAAGCTGGATTAGAAAATTCATCTTCTAAAGAACTTCAGGAAATTCAATCTACACCTGAGCAGAAAAAAAAATCCCAAGTGGAGCATTTAGGAAAATAATGGTAGAAGTTTACTGAAAAACTTCAAATGCCACCTAATCCTAATCCTGAAGGATCATCAAGCTTTCATACTCCTGAACATATTCACAAGCTACCAAAAACAGAAATAACACTTCATCAAACTCCAGGTGTTCAAGATTAGGAAATCATCTCGACCTTCCCTACTGAAGAAATTGTTTTGAATATTGAAGAGATACCTCCATTGGACATTTTCTACAGTCCAAATCATAAATTTGTAGTAAAGAGGATAAAAAGAAGAAGAATCGATGAAACAATGATAGCCCTTAGTAATGAGTCAGTAGATATTGTTTGGAAAGACACTCTTGTCAATCCAATTGAACATCTTACTAAAATTTCACAGTTTGCAGGAGCATATGAAAATGCTACGATTGATAAAGCAGCATAAGTGAAACTTATGCTTAGACAAAGAGAAGAAAGAGTTCAATTAATAGAAAAACAACTGGAACAGGAGAAACATAATTCCAATAAGCAAGATTAAATGCAAATGGCATAGTTCCAGAAAGAATTTGAAAGGCTAAAATCGCAGCATCAAGTGCACATCTCTGAGAAATATGCACAGATAGAAGTAGCAATGGATAAGCTCAAGAGTCAACCTAAGATAGAACAATTCATTAAAGAAGAACTTGAATGTGATTCACAGTTGAAACAATAGAAAGAGAGTTTCTGCCAAAAAATCTCTGCTACTAACTCATACTGTGAAATAAGTAACATATTGACTCAACAAGTGGAAAACAGAAAATTGGAAGGTGAAAGGATTGATAGGAAAATTTCTGAGTTTATTTCTTGGCAAGAATCTGAGGAAGGGAAGAAGGTTGATCTCCCAAAGATTAACAAATCTCATAAGGATATTTTATTCAAAGATTTGGAGATGAAATTAAAACAAGTAGAGAAAGCAACTTCAAAGGAAACCAATGTAGCAAGAAAAATCATTGAGTCTGTCAATGAACAGCTTCAGAATGCAAAACTTATTGAAGAATGTAAAACTGAAGCAATTGTAGAGGGCAAGCTATTAGAAAAGCAGTGGAAGGAAAGCATTGATAAATAGGAAGAATCAATTAAACATATAACTAAATTGGATCAAGAAAAATACTGGAATTTCTTGATCAGACCACATAACCAGTGCATGACTCTGCGATCCTTAACTGATTCCATGAGAAAGGTGTTTCCAACACTTTAAAATGTCATATTGAAAGGAAAATTGAGATCTGGGATCACTCAACCCACTCAAATGAAGCCAATTATAGATATTTGTCAGCTCAAAGACCAAGTGACAAAAGGAAATCAACCCAACTAAGCAGTCTTGTCATTTTAATTTCTATATTGTAATTTAGTTTAATTATTATGAGGAAGGTTGTTTGAAACCTCCTCAGCTTTTTGTGTAATAATCTATTTGTGAATTATTTAGTTCAGTATTTAAACCGCTCTCATGCATTTAGAGAAAGGTCCAAAATTTTATCAAAAAACAATTTGTGAAAGCTTGCACTTCTGTACTTTGTGAATGCTTTTGATAAAATATATGGAACATGATCTACTTTTTGGAAAATTGGAGTATGCTTTACTGAAATTGCACTTTTTTACTCTTAAAGTATATTTGGATTCAGAAGAAGCAGATCAATATTGTGGATTTCATGAGTAGAACTTATCATATCTGGTACTATTATCTTTATGATTAAGTCTTGAATGTGAGTTTAGTAATTTCTCTTTATATTGTGATATGTATGCAGTTTGATTTATAGTTTATCATTCATGCATTTTTGTACAATGTTGCAGCTGTAATTCCTTACCAAATACATAGAGAAATCAATATATGCGATGTATTTTACATAATTATTTTGACTAACTATTTAGTCAAAATAATTATCTTACATAATTTTCATCTCTTTCAGTAATTGAATGATCTTTATTACCTTTTACTGTAAGATATCTTTTTAGATCGCATTGATGGTAATTTTTTTTTGTTTATATATTAAGTTAAATAATTAAATTAAATAGATGCATGTGTTTATTACTTAGATAGATTATTTCCATTAGTTTAAAGTCATTATTCATTTCACCTTGTATCAAACACATCATCATCATATCAATTTCTTTGTTGGGAAACTATTCCCATTATCCCCAGTCGGAGCCACTATACCAAACGGAAAAAGAGCTTATTTAAGGTACAGACCGAGTGGTTATCTCCCATGTTGTTGCAACGGAATTCTTGGGCTTCAACACCATGGTAGTTTACAGATAATACTGGTATCAGAGAATTTTTCTTTGGGGTATTTTGTGGAAATTTGTAGGGCTTTTGGAATTGGTTTAATAAAGTCATAAAACCCTAGCCATGGTTTATGAGTATATTCAAAACAACCCTCAAGATTCATTAGAAGATATATTTGCAAGGTTGGAAGCATAATTTTCCAACATCAACCATAATATCAACCTTCTCATCATGACTCTAGAAAGGAAGCATTGATTATTAAAAGAAGTTGGAGGTTCAAACTTAAATATTAGATCAGAGGAGAAATTGAGAGGTTGTAACACCCTCTTCCCACATCTACCCAAGTAACCAGCCAACTGGGGTAAACATGCAATGAGAGGCTACTAATATGAGATTCAACCTCCTAGATGACCTTAAGGAAGTGGAACCGAAAAAACAAGACAAACACACCTTACACAACCTTAAAAAATCCTCAAGAGGTAACTGAACCTTCCAAGCCCCTGAACCCTGAGGGAGAATGACTTTTTGACCAGTTTGAGCGTTAGCCACGAACATTCCAAGGAAAGTTAATGGCTAAAAGCCTCTAATCGCAGGTGTTAGGTCCCTGTAATTTGTCAGATTGGCAAGACCAAATAGAAAAGGGTAACATCAAACCAACTTTGGATTCCTAGGACCTAGCCTTCCTAGACTCAGAGAGGGCTCTCTTTATATTTATATAAATGATATGACTTGATTGATTTAAGACATTTATTTTAGGCTAGTTATAGGGATAGGGTTTGTTTGTTTTGTTTTGTTTGGTTGGGTAGGTTGTCAAGAAGAATAGATAGAGTAAGAGAAATTCAAACCATTGGGCTATGGGGTCTATGAAAGGCTTGAAAGGTACAATAATGAATCAAGGGTGCTTCATAGGGCAAGTTGACAAAGCCAAATGGATCTTAATAGCTTATGTGGGAGTGAAATGAACAATAAATTTGTGAACTTAGTAAGTTTAAAGGGAAATTAAGAATCCTTTAACATATACTAAACAAGAAGGGTCTTTAAGATCACTATGCTTAAGAAAAAATCAAAGGACAAGGTGTACCATAAACTTTTTTGATCTAACTTCATCAATTAAACTTTAAAACAACAATCTAGCAAACCCTAGAGAGCAAGGAACTCCTAAATTCTCTATTTATTTACCTTCAGAGAAAGAAAACATTCAAGATAACACATTAGTAACGATTAAAGAGCTAAGAACTCCTAAATTCCTTAATCAAACTATAAATTACCTTCAAAGTGACTATTCAAGATGGACTAAAGGACAAGGAAAACCATAAAAATTTTCAGCCAAACCCTAATCGGTAAGCTTCAAAGAAAAGGCCTTAAAAACAATGTTTTAAGCTAAACCAAAGGACAGGGCAATACCATAAAATTCTTTGGCTTGGCTCCATTAAATAATTTTCAAGAAAACAAGATAAATGGAATAAAAGAGCAATTAAGAATTCTTCAATCATACCTAACAAAGGAAAACATCTACACAACAGATGGTAGATAGAATTAGGGTGCCTCTCAACAACATATCTTAATCTAAATTTTCTACTCTATCATAAGGGAAAGATGTACAATATGGAAAACATAAGAAGACAAGTACTAAATTAGAACAAAATCACCATTAATCAGGCTCATGAATCCTATGAATATGCTAGCTCCATTTTCATTCAATTCAAAATAGTCACAAAGCTCCAAAACCAATTTCTTCACAAATCCAAGTCTATGTATATTGAGCTCAACAATCAACCAACAACCACAATGAAGCTTACATGCAGTATTTAACTGAAAAATGATGAAGTAAACCCTAGCTAGGGTTTTAAAATTCATTAATCACATATTAAATTCATTTGACCTTTGAGACCATGCAAGGCCCAAGGCAAAAATATCTAAACTCATTTATGGAAAAAATAAATTCTAACATAACTATTTAAGCTAATTTGGAGAAAAATTTGACTTTAAGGCCTCAAAAGATCTTTTGCAATAACTCCTAGCAAGGGCGCAACTCCAAGGTACAAGGGCGCAGTGCCAAGCCAAGGGCACAACACTAAGACTGGAAAAATCACCTGTTTTGCAGCTGAGTTTTGGAGTCCTTCCTGGTGTCCAAACGAGCTCCATGATAGCTCATTGGAAAGCCTGACCTATCTAGTTTCCAAATATGCCTTTATTTTATAGATTGGTGCCAATTTTCCTATTAAAAAACCATTTCTCCAAATACTTCTTAGGGCGCAGCGCCATTGCTGAAAAGAGGGCAGAAAGGTGTTTTTTAGGTGGTTTTTGGCCCTTTTGAGGGACCATTTTTGCTTCAAATGACATGAAATTTTCTGAGGATGATGTCCTTGGAAAGAGGAACGTGAATATTCAATCCATTTTTCATTTAATTTCCCCAAAAAATAGCGCAACGCCAGTGGCGCCGTGCGTTTGGCCCTTTTTTTGCTAGCCAAACTGTCAAAAATCAAAAATTTGCACCAAGTGCCAAAATTTGGAATTTACCTTAATGATCATGATTTGGATGCTTAGAGGGATAAATTAGCAAGGATATTTAGTTTTTCCTTCTCCTTTTCCTCATTTAGGGCTTGAATCTTTGCAAGATATCTTTTGAGCTTGGCCCTTACAACCCTGTTTTTCATGGAATAATGCTTTGCCATCTTCTTCTGCATGTCAATGTCTCTTTTTTCCTTCTCAAGTAGACCCTATAGGTGTAGGTTTTCCTTCTCTAGCCAAGATTCTCTATCATAGCTGATTTCCATGGCAAGCAGCTCACTTGGAATGAGCTGCTCTGCCAATTCTGTCTCTTTCTCTCTTTCCTGGGCTAAGGCCTTATTCAACCCAATTGTCCTTGGCCTCTTCCTAGGAATTTGTTCTTCCTCATCCTCACTGTAATAAAGAGTTCCCAAGGTCTCATCTAGCATAGCCTTGGCCTTTCTATCCTCTTTCCAAGCTCTGATTTCCCTGACTTCACTGATGGCTTTCTCTGTCTCTAACTGCTTGTTCTCTAGCTCAAGATAGTTGATCACATTCTTGGCCCTACCAATATTAGCTTGAAGCTCACTAATCTTGTCATCCTTGGTTTTGAGCATCATGTTTGTAATCCTCTCCTCATCCTCATCCTCAAGGTCAATAAGTTGAAAATTTTGTTGAGTTTCATGTGTAACCTCCTCTTCAGTGATAGGTTCCATGACCTTTTCCTTACCCTTGTCAAGTTGTTTTGTTGATGTATAAGGCATGGCCCCTTGCATCTCAAGTGTAGCAAACACATGCATGTAGCCCCTCCAGTATGTCAAAGGAAAATTTTCAATGTCAATCATCTCAATGTCATCTATCTCACTATCTCTTTCACTACTGGATGCTCTAGTGTCATGAGATGAGGGTGAAGGGTTGTGGGAAGGTGATGAAGGAGGATCATCATGAGGTGAAGGAATGTGAGTGGATGGTGATGTGGAAGGGTCATCATGGGGTGAAGGAATGTGAGTGAGTGGAGATGTAGGAACAGTAGGAAGTGATGGAGAAGTAGTAATAGGAGGATGAGATGAGGAAGGTATATCTTGTTGATGATGGCCTTGTGGAGTAGTAAAAACCTCATTGGCAATGAAGGTCTCCCATGGAATGACTTTCTGTTGTAGTTGGTGCATAACCACCATCTTGATAAGTGAGTGATGGAATAGGCTCTGCATTTGTTGAGGATAATCTCTCTTTTGCACTATGAAGGCCATTTTGTCATTGCTTCAAAAAAGGTAATATGGCATATGCAACATACTCACTCTAGTAAAATGCATAAGAAGTTGGATGTGGTAAGAGTAGAGGTGAGAAAACCTTCCCTCACATGTGAAATACTTCATTAGTATCCTCATCATGGGTGCATATCTATCAAGCAGCTGTGAAAAAGGAAAGATGGACTTGTGGTGATATTTATACCAAGGTTTTAGATATGGCTCAAAGTAACTCATGTCTAGGTTTTCTTTCTTGAACCACTTTTCCCCCACACTTGGTATTCCTGTGGCATTTGCAATGGCATCTGTAGACAACTCAAAGGTAACCCCTGCAAGATTAAATTTTTTTTCATGAAAATTGATAATGAAAAGCCTTGTTAGCTCAGGGTGGTTTTTTACTTGCTACACCTTTTAACAAAAATCAAAGAAGCCTACATGTTTGAAGAAGGAAACAGTGAGAGGAGATGCCATGAGCTCTCTTGTATTGAGGGGTTCAAATCTGTTTATCTTTCCTCCCTTGTGATCATGCCTCCTTGGCATTTGGGCCTCACCACCACTGCCATTGTCTCCTTCCTTTGACATTTTGAAAACTCTATTTTGGAAACCCTTGGGATGATGTGAAATGAGATGAAGGGAGGGTATGAAATGGCAGTTTTTCAAATGAATGGAATGATTGAAAATTATGGGAATGGATGTTGTGTCAAGCAAGATAAATGGTAGCCCTCAAACAATGTAATTTCCCTATCTTATCACTGATTTTCTAAAAGGAGGATGAAGTAAAGGAAAAAGAGTGATTTCAAGCTAAAAACCTAGGGTTTGATTTAGGGTTTCATTCCATTCATTAAATGATGACCAAAATAGCTTGAAGATGAGCTCATGTCATGTACTTACCTCTTACCAGTGTTTGGAGAACCTTTTGAAAAAACTTGAAGGATATTTGGAGTGATTTGAGTGGTTATAGGGTTTAGAAAACCCTTTCTGTCCAAGTGCACAGCGCCAAGGCTAAGGGCGCAGTGCCAAGCCTAAGTGCGCAGTGCCAGTTCTGAGCACGCAATGCCAAGTAAAATGAGCAGAGGGCCTGTCGAGAAAGAGCTCAACACCACTCCCAGAACACAGCGCCTTTAGAAAATGAACAGAAGAAAATTTCCAGGGGCACAGGGCCTTCTCCCAGTCTAAGCATGCAACGCCAAGCAAATTTTCCCATATTCACTTAGAAAACTCACAAATTCTTCTCTCATGAATGCTTCTAATGCTTTGCAAGGCAACAATGATTCATTTGAAGTGTTATTTGGGCTTTTATAGACTTATGGATTTAATTTAACTTTGCAAACCCACTTTCAAATGTTTAAAGTCTTTTTTCCTTTTATCACTAACCCTTTTACACTTTTTTGCATGCAAGTTTGCTAACATCACTGAGCTGGATTTTCTTTTGATCATTTAGGCATGACAAGCTCATTTTGACACCTTTTGGATTTAGCCACATAGTAGCATCTTCAAAATCCTCTTTTTCTTCCACCATGGAGTTCAACTTACCTTTTAACCTTCTCTGGCCACTTTCCCAAAACCCTAAGTGTCTGGAGTGCTTTACAGCAATCATCACTGTCGTCTTCTAAGTTCTCTATAGCCCTTTCAAGTTCATTCATTTCTGTCCAGTTCACCTCACCTTTTCCCATATTTATTCAATATTTTCTGATAGAATTTCTTCATGTTTGACCTTGTGTGCCTCCTCCATGTCATTTTCTACAAGTGATCACTGTTTTGGCACTCAACTAGACCATCAAATAAAAACCCTAGTTCTCTACAAGACCAATGTGTTCCCCTTTCCTTTGTTGTAAGTTGTCTTCATTCAGGAGTAGATAGTCTACCTCATTAGTACTTTCTGTTGATAAATCTTTCAACCCTTTTTCTCATTTTCGGACTCTGAACTGATTAGACAAACTTCTTTGGATATTTTAGGTCCTTCTTGAATAACCATGTCTTGACATTCTATTACATCTGAGCCAGATTCTGGCAAAGGAAAAGAAATGCCTGAAACATCCAATGATGACCTTAAAACATGTAAAACCCTAATGACCTAAAGCGAGTGTTATTTGACCTGATTTTGACTAAAATTTGGCTTGGAGATCTTCAAGTGAAAATAGAGTATTTTTATAGCTTATTATGCTCAAAGGGACATTGAAATGAGTCATCACTAGGAAACCCTAGGTGGAGGATGGAGTCTATTGACAGGGGGGAAATGGAGCAATGAGGTTCTATGCAGAGAAGGAGGATGAAAATGGGAGGCATAAGTCCATAATGAGTCTTTAGGAGCAACAGGGTGACCATGAAATGGTAAAGTGATATAATAGTGAAAAACAATTTACAAGGATAATGAAGGTAGTGAGATTTCTTAAACTCAAAATATTCAAGGAATATTGTTTTCAGAAATCTATAAACATCCTATAGTCATCTAAATACAGTGAAAAATATTTATGACTAACAGTGGCTCCACTTTGGGAGCGTATCTCCTTTCAGGAGGTGTCAAGAACCTCAGATCTCTGATTTTGCATATGAGATGCCTTACATGTTTGATGATTTCCTTTATTTTGCAATGATAATCTTGTTCCTTCTCTTTGAAGCTATGATCCTACAATCTAAAAAACATGATTGCTTCAATATCAGCTCTACCTACCCATCATACTTTTCCTAACATTTTCCCTTCATTTAGGTGCATTTGGATTGGAAAACCCTGAACATCATCTTTTATTTTGAAAGCATAAAAACTATCTATGTCTACCCTTATCACTTCCAAGAGCTCAGATTAGACTAATGAGCACTTTTATTCTCTACCTAATATACTTA
Organism: Pinus albicaulis; assembly: GCA_034641835.2. NCBI lineage: Eukaryota > Viridiplantae > Streptophyta > Pinopsida > Pinales > Pinaceae > Pinus > Pinus albicaulis. The sequence goes on along the minus strand of CM076576.1, from coordinate 634,735,845 downwards.
TCTATCAAGGTTAAATAGTTTGAAATATTTCCATTCTCTAACATGACCAAATCAAGGTTGAGCAGCTTGGTTTGTCATGAGCTATGGTATTTTGGACAAGATGCACATAGATTTTATTTTTGCACAAGTAAAACAAGAAATTTGAGGGCTATAATTCAAAACTTTTCACTCATCCCTATCCTTTCTCTTTGGTTCAGATTTGAGCTTTGGGAACTAGCATCTTTTCCTAACCTAGTCTACTGATGAGCCAAGTTTAAATGGTTTGTAAACCCTTCATTTTCTATCTTATCAACAGAAATTTAAAACATGTTCAATCATGGTTAGGCTGTATGACTAAACAAGACCTTATTTTCTTCAAAGTAGTGGCATTTGGGCTTGCACACTTTCAGACATATTCTTTTTTGGTATGGGGCTTTACCTCTTCTTTCTATCTGTCCTCTTTTTCTTCTTTTCTTTGTTTTTTGTTTTCATTTTTCTGATCTTTTATTCAAGCAATGTTATGTACAATGAACAAAGATTTAAACTAATAACTTCAACAAAAATAGTGCTTAAGCATCCTGTCATTGACGGGACCTCCGTATAAATCTGTTCCATCCATTTCTTGTAGGAATATGCATTTTTACCTCTTGCTGAATGGATGATGTATGGACCTTTCCACAGATTTTAAAATTTTCCATGTTTTCCTTTGTCCTCTCTTCTTGAATCCCATTTCAACACTTTGTCTCCAATCTAGAAATCATTTTCCTTAGTCCTCTTATCAAAAATATTTTTGATGCTTTCTTGTATTGCTTGTGTTCTTTTGTGTACTTCTTCCCTTGATTGCTACAATTGAATGGTTTGGTTCAGCCTCCTTTGTATATAATTCTCTTCTGATTGTACCTCTTGCATAAGCTTCATCACTGGAACTCCCAAGGATGTTGGAAAAACTGCATCCATGCCATACACTAGTTGATAGAGAGACATATTAATAGATTTCTTGCTTGTTAATTTGTCTGCCCATAGTGCATGCAGTAATTTTTTGTGCCAAGACTTTTTGTTCTCTTCCAACAACTTCTTGATGATGTTTACCAAAATTTTGTCAGAAGACTCAGCCAACCCATTACCTTGAGGGTAATAAGACGTAGAATGCCCTAGGGTAATGTGATATTTGTGGAAAAAATCCACCATTCTCTTGGACTTAAATACAACAGCATTATTGGCGATGATTTTTCTTGTACAGCCAAATCTGGACATAATATTGGTTTCAAAGAATTTTATGATTACCAAGTTAGTAGCAGTCCTTGAATGAATGGCTTCTATCCATTTGGTGAAATATTCAGTTGCAGTGAGGATCCATTTGTGTTGGGAAGAGGAGGTAGGGTGGATTTCTCCAATGAAATCTAAACCCCACTATTGAAAATGAGTTTCAAAACTAATAGGGTGTAAAGGCAAAGGCAGTAGTTTTCTCTTTCCCTCAACGATTTGTCATTTATGGCAAGTCACTACTAGCTTGTGGATATCAGGGAAAAGAGTGGGCTAATAGAAACCATCTCTAAGGATTTTTTTGGCAGTGGTTTTCCAATAGAGATGACCTCCACATTCTCCTTCATGAAACTCATGCATGATTCTATTTGCATCTTCTTCAAGTAAACATTTAAGCAAGATACCAACAGAATTTTTCCAATATAAAGCTTTATCTAGGATGCAAAAATTTATAGCCTTTTGTTTCAAGAATCTAGCCTTTGTTTTGGACAAACCAGGAGGATCATTTAGATTAAAAATCACATGTAATATATCATCATACCAGAGTGAGTTCAAAAATGCTTCTTTAATAGCTGGAGTCGCTAGTTCCTCTTGTTCATCCAAGGAATGTATCATGTTTATTTCCAATGTTTGAAGGTTTGCTTCAGCCATTAGTTTGGCCAGTCCTTGCCCTTTGATTAGGTTGGTGGGCTTGATTTCTAGATAATACACTAAAATGACAACAATCCACTTACCTCTTTTACCATCAAGATCCTGAGTTAGTATGTCTATAACAACTGCATGAGGAACAAAAGCAATGACATGTGAATGTAAGGTGTAAACTCTGAAATATTTTAAGGCTTTGATTAAGGTAAAAGATTGTTTCTCCATGATGTTATATTTCATAGGTGCATCTCTTAGAGCCTTGCTAAAGAAATCTATGGGTTTTTCTTGTCCCATTATGTTCTTTTGTAGCAATACTGCAACAATTGTGTGTTTTGATGCAAATGAGAAGATCAAGAAATCTTTGGTAAATTCAAGGCTGATTAGAACTGGTGTTTGGGTAAGTGCTTGTTTTACCATTTCAAAGTATTTCTTTGCTTATATGGTCCATTTGACTCCTTTTTCTCTTTTTAGCATGTTTGTAATGTTTCTTAGGAGTTCTGCAAGGTTTGGTATGAACCTTCTTAAAAATTTGATATTTCTAATGAAAGATTGCAGCTCTTTGATGTTTCTAGGGTGGCTGATCTACAGTATACCCTCAATCCTTTTTGGGTTTATCTTAATCCCTTCTTCAGATATGATGTGGCCTAAAATTTTCCCTTCTTGAAGACCAAATAGAGTTTTCTTGGGATTCAAAGATAAACCATACTTCCTACACTTTTCAAAGACTTTTCTTAAGTGAGCTAGGTGTTCTTCATCATTTTTTTAGTAAGAAGTGATTTCATCAAGGTATATCACAATGAAGTAGCCTATTTATTCAGAAAAATCAATGTTCATGGCTCTTTGGAAAGTGGCCTCGACATTCATTAACCCAAAAAGCATTTTGACATACATGAAGGTGCCCCAAGGTGTAGTGAAGACGATTTTGTGTTGATCACTTGGAAGTACTAGTACATGATTATACCCTGAAAAACCATCAAGAAAAGATATTATTTTGGAGCCTACCACCCTTTGCAGTATATGATCCATCTTAGGTAAAAGGTAGTTGTCTTTCAGGAAGGCCTTGTTTAAATTTCTGAAGTCTATGCATAGCCTAATTTCTCTTGTTTTCTTCCTCACTGACACAAGGTTTGGGACCCACTATGAGTACCTCAGTGGGACTATCATTCCAGCATCTTACATCTTTTTAATCTCTTTCTCAACTAGAGGCATCAGGACAGGGTTTATCCTATGCAATTTCTGCTTGAATGGTTTTTGGTTTTCCTTGAGAGGAATATTGTGTTGAATGATGTTTGTGTCATAGGATTTCAAGTCCTCATAGCCCCATGCAAACACATCCTTAAATTCTTTGAATAGATCAATGTATTTCTATTTTATAAGATATGGTAGTGTTTTGGATAGCTTTATCATTTTGGGTTCTTCTTCACTGCCTATGTTGTATTCTTCTACATCTGTTTCGGTGGATTCCATTTTAGGCTTCCTAGCAACATCATTAAAATTAAACAATTCTTCTAAGGGTGCAAGTCCTCTTGGAAATAAGTTATCTTTGCATTGTAATACCTTAAGGTATTTTTGATTCGGATCCCCACACAATTATGTCTCATGATGGTGTTCTAGCATATTTACATCAGCATTATAAGGTGGCTCTATTTTGTGTGTTTGTTCCTCATCAGAGTAGTCTTCTTCATGATCTGAGTCTAGTTTTAGCATTTCAAATTCATTTCTGGATTGTAAGAAGTCTTCAATGTGTTTTTCACCTTCAAAAACTTGCCAATAATATATGTTATCAGGTACTATAGGCCTGCTTTTGATTTTTACTGTGTATTTTTCATTGGCATGAGGTAGTTGGCAAGTGCTGGCAGCAAAGGCTAGTTCATTTGCAACGCTGTTTTGAGTTCTTGGGATAAAGGTAAGTTCATATTTTTCAAAAGTTTTCAGGAGGTCTAAGGCAACATTTCTATATTCTATTAGCCTAGGATTCTTGGCTGAATATTCTCCTTTGATTTGCCTAATGATAAGCTCAGAATCTCCTTGAACAGAAATCCTCTTGGCTCCTATGTTTTTCAACTGTTGTAACCCTAGTAGAAGAGCTTCATGCTCTGCAATATTGTTTTTACATTGAAAATCCAACTTATAAGAGTGACCTTCATTGGTGTTGTGTATCCAAACACCTGCTCCTAAACCAGCTTTGCCACAAGAGCCATCAAAGCTCATGTTCCAAAGAGTTTCAAGTTCAGATTTACCATTATGTTGTTGTGCATGGCTGCAAGGGTTTTGGCTATTATGTTCTTCATTTTGTGCTTGGTTTGAATATTCTAAGAAGGATGGATCTTCCTCTTTTTCAGCTACTTGTTCATTAATGTCATCTTCATTGTACAAAATAAATGAATCAAGGTCTGAATGGATAGAATAAATAGGGGTGTTGTTTGGCTTATCTTGGCTGCTTACCATGTATTTCATGTGAGATTATCTATATAGTCTTCTTGTTTGGTTAAAGACTGGAATGGTATTGTTTTCACACAGAATGTCAAGGCACCGCGACAACGGCTCAGATTGGGGGTTTTCACCTTGATCCCCAAACTCTCTATCTAAGTTGTCTCCTTGCAAGTTAAGGGAGGTAGACCCTAACAAAAATGAAGGAAAAGAACTGATTGAAAATCAACCAATTCAGGAGACACAACTAAAAGACCAAGTACTTGTCAAGATTAACAAGATTTTATAGATCCAGTTAGATTTTAAAACCAGTGCCTTATGGAGTCAAAAATATCTCGTTATCAAATTAAAGTCAAGTATCTGATATGTAACTGCTGTTATGAAAAATAGATTCACCACAATCATATTCAATAAAATGCACCACAACTATGCATTAAAATACTTTGAACCCACGTCAATGTTATCATGAGATGACCATCAAATTTAAATGCCAAATATTTGCAATATTTCCGAATTTATGATGTTCCAAGTAATCCCAATCCAGAAATTAAAAATTTCCTATAGTCAAACTCTAGATAGAAATTTAAAAGCTCACTTTGACTATGAAATCAAAAATTTTGAGAATTTTCTAAAGTTGAAAATTTAGAAATTTTTGGGCCTTTTTTTAAATATATTTTTTTTTTATATTTATTTCTAAAACTAAAGCTAAAGTAAAAACTAAAATCTAAAAATCTAAAATTTAAAACTAAACTAAAACAAAAGTAATTAAAATCTAAAAGAAATTAAAAAAATCTAAAATCTAAAATAAAAAATTTAAACTAAAGCTAAACTATCTAAAATTTTAAAAAAAATTAAAATCTAAAACTCTATGCCTTAAAGTTAAACCCAAACTTTAAAAAAAACAAAAATTAAAATCTAAACTAAGACTACCGCAAACGTAAGTTGCCAAACTAAAATAAAAAATGAAAAATCGATAGATAAATTTGGCTTTATGTGTGCTATATTTATGCAGGTCGGAGTCGACGGCAAGGAGGGGCTGGATGGCAGCAGTATGAGGAGATGCAAGCAACAAATGCTACAAGTTGAGAAGATAGGCCTGAGGGAGAGCTCAACGGCAAGCGTGGAATGGCAGCGGGCTCGATGCAGGTTTGCAGGAGCGGAGTGGCAAGGATGGGCTGCTCAAGGTTGCGGATGGCGTACATGTAGAACGAGAGGAGGATGGGAGCCAATGAGTAGGGAAGCATGGAAATGGAGAAGGGGCAGAAATGTAATACGATGAGATCGAAGGGAGAACGCAAGGTATGCAGACGGATCGAATGGAGGGAGCAACGTTGGGCAGTGGATGCTGACGGTGGTGAAGAAAGTAAGCAACGAATGCAATGCGTGAGGGAAATGGACACAAAGTGCACAGAAGTGGATGCAGAGATGGCAACTGCATGAAGGAAATCCAGGGCAGAGAGAAGAGTGAAGGCGTGAGAAAGATAGTGTGGCACAGAAATTGCAAGGACGTATATTTCATACAATTTTCTTCAGCCAACAACAAAATTTCGCCAATATAACTCAGATCTTTAAAACACAAATTCAAATGCACCTAAGATTTATTTTTTGCAACGAAATAACACTCATATTTTCCAGCAAAAATAATCTTGAGGCCAAATCTTACCCTCCAGGGCCTAGATCTGGCTCAGATAAAAAAAAAAAAATTTGAGAATCCTGTAAAACCTGCACAAACCAGATGAAATCTAAATCTATACAAAAATAAACCCTCAAATCCTAAAATTAAATACAAATTCACAATGCTAATTTACAGATTTGAGGCCCTCATGGCTATATTTAAAACCATTTTGGCACAAATTCAAAAAATAAAAATTTAAGAGAGGCATAAGCCCCAGAAGACCCTGTAAAAACACAATTTCGTAAGATAGCTTTGTGAATTAGGAAACAATGATATTTTCAGATTTACGAAATCTGAGAGTCGGCTGGTCTAACTGAATACTTCCCCAAACGCTCAAACCTTAAAAAAGATCCCTGCATACTTAGATCTGAACTTTATATTGATAGAGATTTAAGAAAATAATCATGAGACCTTTTAGAAAAATAGATAACTAATATTTCCATCAAATCAAAAATGTCATTTTAGAAACCCAGAAAACTGCACAAGATACCTGTATGGAGATTAATCTATAAATGCCATCAACCATAAAAATTCCAAATAAAGTAGTAGAGTCTAGAGAAAAATCACCACATAGATCTGGAAAAGGAACACCAAAGTTTGTAACCCCAAAGTCTTTATGCTTTATTCATCAAAAAAAATCACAAGAGCTTCCAAGAACAAGTGTACGATTCAAATATCAAATGCAAATGTCATGCCAAGACCTCTAATTTATAAGATAAAATCTCCAATGGCTAATTCGGTTGATCCATGTCAAAATAATCTCGACCATAGAAAATATTTGATCATCTTTTAATCTGGACCGTCGAAATTATAATTTTGAGGAAATTCGAATTTATCATTTAATTTATTTTTAATTAACTAAAAAATAATATTTTTGAGTTATTTACCTCAAAATTTTGACTTTGACTTAACCACCTAGGCCAAAGGGTCCAAAATTTCTTGAAATTCTCAATATTCCCTTGGCCTGGGACCTTTAAAAATTCATTTTTTAAGGACCAACGAATTTTTCCTTTGAAGAATTTTAACTCACCTAGGACTTAAAATTAATTAAATTTTTGGCTTAGGATTTTTAATTAATTTTTCCAGAAAATTTAATTAATTGATTGAGAGGGGATTTAATTGTTTTTTCCAACCCTCTTTACATAAGATAAATACATTTAGACACATGAAGGGGGAATACCCATTCGTATAGATGCTCAAATAGCTACCCAATTCTATGACTCAAAACATGATCTAGTAGACCAAACAGCTTGTAATAAAATAATCTAGCCAACTAGCTAGGATTATTCCCAAACTACTTTTACAAAGACTCGATAGAAAACACCAGGACTCACTTAGCATCTTGATGTCAAAATCCACCCTAGCTTTGGGGTGAGGCTGGAGGGGAAAACTCTGCTGATCACTTGTGTTGAAAAACACAAGTAAATCAGTGAGACAAAAAACCTCCTATGATAGAAATCGTCACCAACATACTAGGCTTACCTAGGTTGTTACATACATGATGGTCTTACTTAGATCATTTACATCATAAACATGCAGAATGGGTTTACATTGATTATAAAAATTTCGACTGATGATGGAATCTGAATGGTTTGAACACGTCGAACATGATGAATCTCATTTGAAAAAATGGGGGTGTACTGTTATGGGGTCGTTGACAAAGTGTGGTCAATAGGTAGCATATTTCATGTCCATTTGGATGGTTCCTTGGAGTTTGGCTCCCCATGATCTAGATAAAAGCATGCCATACTTTGGGGGAATGTCAGCCACTACAATATCCATGACTAGGCTCTTAGCTGGTATTTGTGCCAGATTGACACATAGATCTTTGATCAGGCCCAGACATTTAACTCTAATTGAATCAAAAGTGTACAAATCTTTGTATGGTCTAGTTATTTCGAGGCCTAATATTTCCATCACAACCTTTGGCATGAGGCTATGTGAAGCACCAGAGTCTAGCATGGAATTGTGTAGGATTTTGTCATGGATGTTCAAACTGACATAGAATGGAGGAACAACTCCCTCTTGGAAATTTCCCTCTACCTCTGGTCCAAACAACAACTTTGGCTTGTCATCGGTTAGATTTAGAGTATCGGTGTCATTTCATATGTTTAAAGCTCTCAAAACCTAAGATCTATATACATCTTGAGTCACTAATTCAGTAAGAGGTATGGCTATTTTGATCTTGGCAATTTCACCCTCAATACTGAATGGTGTCTGTGTTCTTGGTACATTCAAATCAATTTTATCATACATGGTCTTTTCAGCAACTTTAGCTTGCTGAGTCTTATTCAGAATCTCAGTTAAAGCAGTTTTTTTAGGGCCACTAGTTGATGTACTAGGGTAACTTTGGTCACCATCATGTTGGCTTTTTTTTTTTTGCTTTGATCAGGATTCTTAACCATTATGTTGGTGATTTTTGTTGTTTTTTTAGGAGTGTTTTCAGAGGTCTTCCTAGCAGAAATTTCTGGTTTTTTCCTCTTGGGGATGTCTTGTGTTTTCCTACTTTTGAGGTCATACTGCCTATGAATCTCCATGATAGAATTTTCAAACCCTATTTTGTATTCTTGAGAATCCTCATACGTTCGTTTAGTTTGGTTTGAGGAAAATAGACCTTTTTATTCTTCTGTGAGAAAAACAACATCCTCACTATTAGAGCCTATTAGATTCACATGGTTTTCTTTCGGATATTCAGTCTCTCTTTCCTCTTCATCTACAAAGTTTTCTTGGAAAGGAGGTCTGATTTTCTGGTCATTTTCTCTTTTTCTGATTTGAGGAGGGTCTCCCACTTGTTTATGAATGTTTGATAAAGGGAAAGGAGATCATGTATGCTATTAGGAGTTAAGTTTTCAAACCATTTCTTTGCTTATCCCCCTAAAATTTGGGCAAACATTCTCATTTTTTATGGTTTCCTCTTCTATTTATTGATATTCAAATGCATCATTCATCTTATCTACATGTTGTTGGGAAGTTGTAGAATTAGTCCCATTAAAGTGAGGGATTTTAGATTGATATTCCTGTGGTATAGGTAGTAAAGGTTGTGGTAGTGCCAAAGGGGCATACCATGCTACCATGATAGGAGGTAATGGAACCTAAGGAGGATTTACAAGAGGAGGGCTTATGAGTGGAGGTGGAGGATGAAATGGAGTGGTTTACATAGTGGATGTATGAGTGGGGGTAGCAGATGTACTTGTACCAGCTAGCTGAGATTGAGCAGATTTGGAATGAAAGGAGTCAAAGTGTTGGAGAAGCTGAAAATCAGGAGGAGTGGAAGGAGAGGCTTCTCTACTAGGACTCTTTTGTAAGCTTGTAGGCTCAAGGTCTGTCTGGTCTATCCAACTTTGAGACTTAGTTCTGAATAGGTTTCTTCTATGGTGTAAGTCAAATTGGATATCTTGCAAGGATGTAAGATTTTCAGGAAAAGAACTTGCCTTGTGAATTGGTCTGACAATAGTTGAATCTTCAGTCCTAGAATTTTTTCTTAAGATATTTTCCAGGTCATCAACTATATTAGGAGGGTTAGGGTTAGGGTGAGATCTGGTGCTGATTCTTTGTGAAGCCAGATTTCAGACCCACAACATAGAGAGGCTGAAAGTTTTTAAGGATTTTGGAAACAGACCTATCTGAAAGATTACTGAATTCACATAGTATGTGGCTGGGTTTTATACTATTAGGATTGATTAATACATTCCCAGGGGAGTCTGTGAGGACCAGTGGAGTCAACAGGCCTACTGAAAACTAGTGGAGTCACCAAGTGGATGATGCTAACTATTTTGAGGATTTGCTTGTTGTCCACCATCAACAATTGAATACCAATCTAGAGATATTTTTGGGTTTTCTGAGTTCTTTGTGTCACACTAATATTTGAATGAGTGTTTCCTAGTATGTTCGCCATTGTGTTAGTATGGAAAATCAACTATATATAATTATTGGCTAACATTTGATTTATCTAAGTTTGACAGGGGATTTTTTGAGTTTTGAAGGAATATTTAAGCTGTTACTTACTCAGAGTCCCACCATGATCACCATGATGTTAGGTCCCTATAATTTGTCAGATTGGCAAGCCCAAGTAGACAAGGGTAACATTAAACCAAATTTGGAGTCCTAGGACCTAGCCTTCCTGGACTCAGAGAGGGCTCTCTCTATATTTATATAAATAATATGGCTTGATTGATTTAAGACATTGATTTTAGGCTAGTTATAATGATAGGGTTTGTTTCTTTTGTTTTGTTTGGTTGGGTAGGTTGTCAAGAAGAACAGATAGAGTAAGAGAAATTCAAACCACTGGTCTATGGGGTCTGTGAAAGGCTTGAAAGGTACAATAATGAATCAAGGGTGTTTCATAGGGCAAGTTTACAAAGACAAATGGATCTTAATAGCTTCTGTGGGAGTGAAATGAACACTAAATTTGTGAACTTAGTAAGTTTAAAGGGCAATTAAGAATCCTTTAACATATACTAACACAAGAAGGGTCTTTAAGATCACTATGATTAAGAAATAATCAAAGGATAGGGCGCACCATAAAATTATTTGATCTAACTTCATCAAGTAAACTTTAAAACAACAATCCAACAAACCCTATAGAGCAGGGAACTCCTAAATTCTCTAGTTATTTAACTTCAGAGACAGAAAACATTCAAGATAACACATTAGTAATGATTAAAGAGCAGGGAACTCCTAAATTCCTTAATAAAACTATAAAATACCTTCAAAGTGACTATTCAAGATGGACTAAAGGACAGGGAAAACCATAAACTTCTTCAGCCAAACCCTAATCAGTAAACTTCAAAGAAAAGGCCTTAAAAACAATGTTTTAAGCTACACCAAAGGACAGGGCATACCATAAACTTCTTTGGCTTGGCTCCATTAAATCATTTTCAAGACAACAAGCTAAATGGAATCAAAGAGAAATTAAGAATTCTTCAATCATACCTAGCAAAGGAAATCATCTAAACAACAGAACGTATACAGAATTAAGGTGCCTCTCAACAGCATATCTTAATCTAAATTTTCTACTCTATCATAAGGGAAAGATGAACAATATGGAAAACATAAGAAGACAAGTACTAAATTAGAACAAAAACACCATTGACCAGGTTCATGAATCTATGAATATTCTAGCTCCATTTTCATTCAATTCAAAACAATCACAAAGCTCCAAAACCAATTTCTTCACAACTCCAAGTCTATGTATATTGAGCTCAACAATCAACCAACAACCACAATGAAGCTTACATGCAGTATTTAACTGAAAAATGATGAATTAAACCATAGCTATGGTTTTATAAGTCATTAATTACATATTAAATTCATTTGACCTTTGAGACCATGCAAGGCCCAAGGAAAAAATATCTAAACTCATTTATGGCAAAAATAACTTCTAACATAACTATTTGACTAATTTGGAGAAAACGTTGACTTTAAGGCCTCAAAATATATTTTTTAATAACTCCTATCAAGGACATAGCTCCAAGGTACAAGGGCGTAGCGCCAAGCCAAGGGCGCAACGCTAAGACTGGAAAAATCACCCATTTTACAGTTGAGTTTTGGAGTCCTTCCCAGTGTCCAAATGAGCTCCATGATAGCTCATTGGAAAACCTGTCCTGTCTAGATTCCAGATCTGCCTTTAGTTTCTAGATTGGTTCCCATTTTTCTAGTCAAAAACCATTTCTCCCAAGACTGCTCAGGGCGTAGCGCCAATGCTGAAAAGAGGGCAGAAATGTGTTTTTTAGGTGGTTTTTGGCCCTTTTGAGGGACCAGTTTTACTCCAAATGACTTGAAATTTTCTGAGGATGATTTCATTGGCATGAGGACATGAATATGCAAGCCATTTTTCATTTAAGTGCCCCAAAAAATATCGCAACACCAGTGGCGCTGCACGTTTGGCTCTTTTCTGCTAGCGAAACTGTCAAAAATCAAAAATTTGCACCTAGTGCCAAAATTTTGAATTTACCTTGCTGATCATGGTTTGAATGCTTGGAGGGATACATCAGCAAGGATATTTAGTTTTTCCTTATCCTTTGCCTCATTTAGGGCTTGAATCTTTGTAAGGGATCTTTTGAGCTTGGCCCTTGCAATGTTGTTTCTCATGGCATAATGCTTTTCCATCTTCTTCTGCATGTCAATGTCTCTTTTTGCCTTCTCAATTTGACCCTCTAGGTGCATTTTTTCCCTCTATAGCAAATATTCTCTATCATAGCTGATTTCCATTTCAAGCATCTCACATAGATTGAGCTGCTCTGCCAATTCTGTCTCTTTCTCTCTTTCTCGAGCTAAAGCCTTCTTCAGCCCAATTGTCCTTGGCCTCTTCCTAGGAAGTTGTTCTTCCTCATCCTCACTGTCATCAAGAGTGCCCAAGGTCTCATCTAGCATAGCCTTGGCTTTTCCAGCCTCTTTTTGAGCTCCGATTTCCCTGACTTCACTAATGGATTTCTCTGTCTCTAACTTCTTGTTCTATAGTGTTAGTATGAATCTTAATTGTAAGCGTATGAAAAAATCTCACTTTAGTTGTACATAACAAACAACCCTAACATCAAAGATGGCTGCCAAATTATTTAGATCTATAATTATTTGACCAAGATAAATGCTGCAAAATCTAGATCTATGTAGAAAAAGACAGTAAGTAGTAAATAAAAGCAAGATTTGCTCCATGTATCCAATAGACAAGACAAGAATATTTTAAGGAATTTTTGTATCTTTTTTTGACACATGGGAAGGGAACATAGAAAGATGTTACTAGTCCCTCTCAATGGGATGGGTTCTTGTAAGTCCTCGGCACTTCGGATCTAAGATCTCTCTTGCTTGATGGTGTAGAAAACCCAGACAAAAAATGGAACTCAAAGGGAGCTCACAAGAAAATGGTAGCAAAATATGACAATGATGGAGGATCAAAGTCAGACCAAAATTATAGATCCAGAGTGATCTTTAGGCAACAAAAGGTAGTGAGTGAATGGAAAAAACCTTCTATTTATAACAAAATATTGAGTTAGTCTAGATATTGGTGCATAATTAAAATATTATTAACCAAATCAAGATCCAACTTTTATGGAATATTTTATTATATTTGTTGGAGGGAAATTTTTTTTGACTTTGGTCAAATCCCTTTATTTGTAAATAATAAATAAATGAATGATTTATTTATTATTTTAAGGATGTGGTTGAGTAATAATTAAATAAATAATTATTTATTCAATTATTTATAAATGATTTAGTCAAATTTAACAAGGAATATTATTTAAATAACGTTTAAATAATTATTCCTAGAAAATAAGATAAATAATGATTTATCTAATTGATTTTCCTATTTTGGGTTAAATATGACCAAGAAAATTAATTAAATTGTTGTTTAACTAATTATTCCTTGAGGAAAATCAAACAAATATGGATTTATTCAATATTTCCTCATGGGTTTTCCTGTTCAGACCATAAACAACTTAATAAATGTGGTTTACTAAGTTATTTTTCATAGTGAAAGAAATTTTACTTAGGGTAAAATTGGTGTTACATGGTGCACTTTGGTCCATCTAATAGTAATAGGTTAGATGACCAAAAAATGTTGTAACAGATTGCCCCCTAGAGTGCGAGCGTTAGGAGCTAATAGTATGACTGAAGTATGTTGTAAGAAATCAATCACTAGACACTGAACGGGAAGTCAGAGAGAGAGAAATATAAGGTATACCAAAGTGTTAGAGGACTAGACCCTGAGGCGGTGATACTTACAAGTGCGACAATTCTCTTTTATGAGTGAGTACTTGTGCTATAGGCGGCGGGGGAGGCATAGCTATGCCCACCGAGACAAAGTACAAAGAATAATGCATCCAGTAAACAACCGACTGAACTATATAGTACATGCTGGCATAAACATGAGCCAGATAAAAACATGATAATAAATCCCACATACATACTATGCCTGGGATAACAGTCAAGACTTATACAATAATATCTAAGTACATGAGATATAAATACAACCAAATTTCCCCTGTAAATAGGAAAGGGATCTAAAAATATGAGTAATACATGCAAACAAAAAGGCGTTGCAAGAAGTTGAGGCCAACATCATCAAATCTATGGAGCTGCATCAAATGCTATAATGAAGAGGTCATTCGGGTATGTGGGGGGCTACCTGAAGGGCCACCCCCTCATGAGGTCTGAAACATCTCACACACACCCGGGAATCACCAGTACAATCTACTACATCACTGAACCATCAAGTATACGGATCTCGATCATGTTTTAAGGAGCTGGAGCTGAGAAACAATCAAGTCAAAGGGCAATAAAGAGTCCCTTTGCCTAATCCGAGGCACCGAATAAGAGTGGAAGCTGGAACCAAGTGTAGAAATTTGAATAATTGTTCAATTATTCACCGAGATTATCCCGATCACACACTATTTGAGCTTCATGCATAATACATAACCTTTTCTACTATTGATCATCAATTTGCGGAAATTAAACAATCACATGCGCACATCAAAACCATAAACAATCACACATATAAAAACAGTATTTATGGGAAAGCTTAAAGCTGAAAACCCCCAACTATCTGTATATTATAATGATAGATATCATGTAACAATCATAGTACAAACCCCTCACAAGCTCTCAGCACTATCTCCGATTGTTACACACTGCACAAGCTCAGATCATACAAAACACATGCTCCAATCTTCTCCGCCTGTTAGCCAGCCTCTACTGCGCAATCCAATATGGATAAGCATGAGATCAAGGTTCAAATCCCACCAGTATGTACTGCGCAATCCTCATTGGCTTCTCCATCAATGTGTGTGCAAATCTCATGCACAAGTATAGTCACAACTGATAGTCACACTGCTCTTTCACCTACCTCTTCACTGGTCTCCACTGAAACTGTCCATGCACTGCAGTTAACTGATGTATTATTTAGTTGATTTATGAGTTAATAATTAGTGAATTAATTAATAATTAATTCACACCACTCTCACTAATTGTATCAATCATTTAGACTAGATACAACTAGCTCAACTAAGTTAAACTGAACACAACTCCATTAATTGTCTCATCAACTCCACCAAACTCTGTCACATGAGTTCTAACTGAAGTCAACCATGCAATAGCTCCACTAAACCCTAGGAATAGCGTAATTCCTTCTGTCAGCTGCATGTGCCACATCCAGGCATCAAACTGAAGTGCTCCAAGAGGATAATATAATGTTTAGAGTCCAAATATTATTAAGAGCTAATAATATTCGACATATCTATTTTTAGACTGGCAATCTAAAAATAGATTCCGCCCAGTATGTCTAAAAATAGAAGTCCATATATTTCTTCCGACTTGACCAACCATCCAAAAATAGCATCCTGCAACTCATAGAACATGATCCATATGTCTAAAAATAGACATAGTCTAAAAATAGACTTTGCGCCAAAAATAGCCTGCGGGCCCACTTAATGAAGGCGACTCCTTTCCACTAAGCTCATCATCTTGTTGAAATCTCAACACTCCCTCTCAACAAGATATGGATTATCTGCAACCCCTATCCTGCCCCTGTGGTATTCGAATTTGCTCCTGGTGAGCGCCTTCGTCAAGATATCAGCATCCCGATCCTCCGTAGGAATGTATGAAAGTAACATGATTCTCCGCTGCACACAATCTCTGATATGATGATACCGGATGTCAATGTGTTTAGATCTATCATGAAATATTGGATTAACCGAGAGTTTGATGCAACTCTGATTATCACAATAAATCACAATAGGCTCTAAGTGTGAACCAAACAACCCGACCAAGATCTTCCTCATCCATATAGCCTCGCATGCAGCCAAACTTGCTGCCATATACTCGGCCTCTGCTGAACTGAGTGCCACGGATCTCTGCTTCCTACTGTACCAAGAAACTGTCAACTTGATACCGAAAATCCTTCCTGATGTGCTCTCTCCGTCCGTTGGGCTCCCTCGCTTCAGACCGCATTCGTGAAGCCACACAAACCTTCACCTCATTCGACCGTTCGTACCACAATCCATATCCCGATGCCTCCTAGGATAACGCAACAGGCGTCGCCACCCTTCCAAAAGAGCTTGGTAGGCTTAACCATAGCTTGTGAAAGTTGGTTAATCGCATAGCATATATCGGGTCGTGTATTGACCAGATACATAAGCGACCCCACCAACTATCGATAAACAGTGGCATCCACTACCTCCGCCGAAGTAGCATCCTCCTTCCTCCAACCACCAGGAAGAGGAGTATCAATAGGCTTGCAGCCATGCATGTTGAACTTCTCCAGTATCTCCCGAGCATACTTACCCTGAGAAAAAAATAGTCCATCACTGCGCTGCCAAATTTCCAATCCCAGGAAATAATGAAGGAGGCCCAAGTCCTTCATCTCAAACTATTTTGCAAGATACTCCTTGC
This sequence comes from Pinus albicaulis, assembly GCA_034641835.2. Classification (NCBI taxonomy): domain Eukaryota; kingdom Viridiplantae; phylum Streptophyta; class Pinopsida; order Pinales; family Pinaceae; genus Pinus; species Pinus albicaulis. The sequence continues at coordinate 634,719,470 of CM076576.1, read as the reverse complement.
ATGAGAATATCAACAACTCATCACCTGTCAAAATCAAATCATCTACATAAAGTACAATGATCAGCAACTTACCCTCCACCACAATCTGGTATAGGTTCAGATCCACCTCACTATTGGAGAATCCAAGTCCGGTGAAGTAACTGTCTATCCGTGTGTACCAAGCATGAGGTGCTTGTTTCAACCCATACAACGCTCTCTTGAGCCTGCACACATGTGACTCGCTGCTGAAGATCTCAAAACCTTCGGGCTGCTCTATGTACACCTCCTCCTCAATCACTCCATTGAGGAACGCAGTCTTCACATCCATCTGATGAATGTGCCACCCCATCTACGCTGAGAGAGAAAGAATCGTCTGTATGGAAGAATACTTTGCGACAGGTGCAAAGGTCTCCTCATAATCGATCCCCTCAATCTGTGAAAAGCCTCGGGCAACAAATCTTGCCTTGTACTTTTCCACACTCCCGTCAGCTGCCTGCTTCACTTTGTAGATCCATCTCGAACCCACCACTGATTCTCTGGTCTCTAGACAATCTCCCATGCACTTGTTCTCGACAATCGAATCATACTCTTCCACCATGGCATCTACCCATGCGGGGTCCTCCATAGCTTCCTCGAAAGAGGATGACTCTATCACGATACTTGCTCATAAGAGCCATGTATCCAAGATACCCCGCCGGTGACTATCTCTAGCTGGTACTATGATGTAGGTGCTCCTACAACCTTCTCTCGCATCTTGAATGCCCAGCGACTCGCCCGTAGTGTGCTTCCGCCCTCTAATGTTTGGCACTGCACGAGTGGTTTCTTCCACTCCATGAACCTCATCTTGTGGTTGATCCACATCCTGAGACTCATCCTTAGGAACTAATAGCTCCTCATCTGCATGCAAGTGTGGCTCCCTCTCAAGCGAACACTTCATGGCTTTCTCCTCATGAAATTTGATATCCGGTCGCACAACAGTCTTGCGACTATCCGGAAAATACACACGATAGTTGTGGGGCGTATCAGTGTACCCCACAAATATCCCAACCTCTGCAGTCGGCTCCAGCTTCTTCCTGGCATCCTTCGTCACATGAATGTAAACAGGTGAACCAAAATCCTCAAATGGGAAATATCAGGCTTCTTACCAGAAAACGCCTCCTCGGGTGTACTCATGCCAAGTATCTTGTGAGGACAACGGTTCTGCACATATACTGTAGTATTGCATGCCTCCGCCCACAAGTGAAGGGGTAGGCCCCGATCATGCAACATCGCCCGTGCAGCACCCACGATCGTTCTGTTCTTCCGCTCAGCCACCCCGTTCTGCTGTGGGTTATGGGGTGCGATGAGCTCTCTCCGAATCCCTTCTGCGCTGCAGAACTCCTTGAATTCAGCCTAGATGAATTCACCACCGTTATCACTCCTTAGAGCAATCACCTTCTTCCCCGACTCCTTCTCGACCAGTGCTTTAAACTCACAGAACTTCGCGAATGTATCACTCTTCTTCTGCATGAAGAAGATCCAGCACTTTCGAGAGAAATCATTAACAAAGATCACATATACCTGTGCTTTGCTGTCGAAGCTACTGAGAAAGGTCCACACACGTCTTGTGAATTCACTCAAGGATCGTCGTGGTGCAATTATCCTTCTCGTGAAAGGTGGCTTTCACAAATTTTCCCAAGGTACACCCCTTACACTGATCTGACTGTGCAAGAGTGCCTTTAGGAAGCCCAGTAGAAATCTACTGCAGCATCTTCAAAGCTCCATGGTGAAGGTGGCCCAATCTTCGGTGCCATAACTCGCCATCATCCCGGCTCACCACTCCTTCTGCCTTGCCTTCCATTGCTACGCAACCAACTATCTTCAATTGATAAAGGTTCTTAACTCGAACCCCTATCCTCCGAGTCTCACCAGTTGCCTTACTACGCAGGAAAGCCTTTCCTTTGCTAAAGACAACATCATATCCCTTGTCTTCTAACATCGCCACAGAGATAAGATTATTCTTAGATTCTTCTTCACTCCCGGAACATGCATCACTTCCTTCAATATGAAGGGTTTACCGTACTCCCTCTCAGAAAATGGTACCGATACCGGTCGCATTGTATCTACCATCATCGCCCATCTCGATGTGCACTCCAAGATCTTTCTCATCCAGATCAGTAAACAAATCTCGATCTCCTGTCATGTGAAAAGACGCACCACTGTCCAGAAAGCACACTGATCCCATCACACTTGAGACCAAGCATGCGATCAGTGAAAAATCTAGCTCAAACTGAGAGGCTAAGGCCTCTCCAGCTGCAGATCCAGCAGCCTGCTTATTTTTCTTCTTCTGCGAACAATTTGTGGCATAATGTCTGTGTTGGTGACAGTGAAAGCACTTCACCTTGGACATGTCCTACTTCTTGCCTTTCGCACTGGAATGAGAAGCTTTCTTGCTCTTCCCCTTCTTTGCTTTGGCATCCAAAGTGAAATTCTCTTCATTATATTTCCTTGATGAAGATCCGTCCCTGGTACTCCGCCTTATCTCCTCCTGCACAAGATCCGACCAAAGTCGCTCCCATCCTCGCAATTTCTCCCGACCATTGACAGAGTCCTGATAGGAATGCCAACTCTTCAGAAGCCCAAGGAGAGCCAAGCTCACCAAGTCCTCATCATCTACAGTCACCCCCACACTTCCCATCCCATCCCTGCATTGGATGAACTTCGTGAGGTACTTGGGCATACTGTCGCCTTTCTCCATCTTTATGTTTCTGAGTCTTTCCTTGAGCGCAAACTTCCTCTGGTCGCTCTTTCTTTGGAATAAATCTGTCAAGGCTTTCCACATCAAGAATGGAGAAGCCTTACCATGCAGGCTGGACACTATGTGATCCTTCACGCCCTCCAACAGAATCCTTCGACACTTTGTTGTCTTCTTTTGCCAAGCCTCAATTACGGCAGCATCGCTAGAAGTAGGCTTTGGGACATTAGCATCTATGAACTCCTTCAACCCATTGTCATCTAACACCACCTCCATCATTTCCTTCCATGCAATATAATTCGAGCTGCACTCAAGGGCATACTCCAATCACAATCTGTTGAAAGACATCTCAACTTCGACACCAAGAAAACACTGCTGCAAATTCGAATTCCACCAGCTCAAAACTCAACCGCTTTAATGTTTTGCAATTGCTCCAATGATAAATACTGCTCTGATACCATGTAGAAATTTGAATAATTGTTCAACTATTCTGTTGGGGTTCCCATGTTTTGGCAGATTTGGCAATACCAAAAGATGAGACAGCATCAAACCACTTTGGGGCCCTAGGATCTAGCCCTCCTGGACTCGGAGAGGGATCTCTCCATATAGATCAAAGAATGATGTCTCTTTGAAGCTCAAAATAAGGTGTTAGGCTAGTTATGAAGCACAGAGGGGGGTTTTAAATGGTTTGGTTGGAGGGTTGCTGGGTTGGTTAGGAGATCATGGACTGGGAAAGCAATGGGAGAAAAGGAACAAAGCAGCAGGATGTTTCAGCAAGGAGAATGGGCCAAGACCGTGCCATCCATTGGGCTATGGAGTCATGAAAGGAGAATTACTTGCATCCACTAGCCAAGGCTTTCAAATGGCAAGTCATCTACACTAAAGGATCTTTTAGGCAGATGGTGGAAGGGAACATTGAGGAGGAAAGTGAAAGACGGAGAACAACCCAATTTCTGTCTATAGATCGGGTCAGAGGTCATTTAACTCCAGACCTGCTTGGACATACTCGAAGGCAGCTCTCAAAGAGAAAAAGGGGCTGCTTATAGATCGAAACAGAGGTCATTTAACTCCAGATCTACTTTAGCAACTCCAAGGGAAAAACATAGATAAGATTACAAAGAAACATCTAAGAGCAGCTCCAACTAATTCATACATCAGCCAGTAAGCAATAACATCCGCTGCGCTGGTTAAATCAACTGAAGGCCATTCTCAGATAGCACATTTTAGCAGAAAACATTGATGGCAAGGAGAGCAGACAGCATAGGGCACCTAACAAGGGTGAGTCCTATACCATTATTCTGATGCAAGCCCAGAAGAACATGAAACAATATGAAAATGTAAATAACAGAGTTAAGAAAACATCACCAATAGTAATATACCAGGATCCTATGAAATGTGCTTTGATTAATAGATGCAAAACCATTCATGTACAATATGGCTCAATGGCTGTTACAGTCCAGACTTTCTCCTCCCAGCCTATTACATACAACTACTCTGCTACTCCCTCCCATGACTGTTCTAATAGTCAAATGAATCCCTCTAACAGCAAACTACGCAGCAACTGAACAACAACCATTACATTATGTTCTCGGGGATGTTTTATAGGAGAAGAGGAAGAAACAGAAGTAGATGAACCATTAATTGATCTCATTAAGGCAGAATTGACGGAAGTGTCCATGCCCATGCTGCTTAATGGCTGTCTGCAACGCTGTAGGTACTCTAAGACTGGCTCGGAGATCTCTGTCAGGTCGATTTTGACCTCGGATATTTCTTTGAAGTCCTTTCTGGTGCTTGGAGCTCTGTGCTGCCATTCTGGAATAAATGAACTGGATGAAAGATCTGCGAGGCTCCCCATACCTCATAACTGTTGCCTGGACAGTCTGTAAAAGCTCTATCAGTATATTCAATCGTTTCAAGGCTCGAGGAGATATGGGGGCGCTGTAGGTAGATGTCTGTCCTGGAGAAAATGCTCTGCTGGAATTCACACAGATAAGACTTGTTGTGTGTGCATTATTCTTCAACTGCGCCCTGGTCCTTTGAATACGGGGCAAAACATTTAATTTCATTAATAACAGGCACCAACCCCCTTTTAATTCCTTCTGCTGGTCGCTGGCAATGCTGAACTGGCCATCTCAGTACTATTCCGCACAGTGGAAAGAGACTGTAAAACCGGGCGGTGGTGGCGGAGAAACACTGCAGAGGTGGAGGAATGGAGGCGGAATGGCAGCGGAATGGTGAAAACAGCGGAGATGCAAACGGAGGGGTGAAAACTTAGGAACAATGGAGTTTGGTGATGGTATGCAGCGCAGACCGTTAGATCTTGGTCTGGGAACAAAGATCAACGGCGGAGGTTGAGCGGCGTAACAACATATGCAACGAACAAACAATACACAAAACACATGAAACACGGCGGAGATGAATGTAAGAGTGGGACCCAGCGGAGGCGAAGGGCGATCAGATTTGAGCCGTTAGATCTTGGAGGAAATGAACGGCGGAGATCTAATCGCACAATCGCAATCGGAGGTCGAAGCGGGGAGCAATCGCAATGCACAACACGAATGTTCCGATTGCGATTGGGGTCGAAGGCGCGATTGAGCGATGACCGTCGGATCGCGTAACAAACGGACGAACTGGATTGAATCGGGAGATGGAGGAAAGGCTTGCAATCAGCGATCGGAAGGAATGAAGCGATTGAGCACTGGCCGTCGATCTGGAGGAGTAACGGACGGCGGAGATGAAATCGGAAGACAGAGAGAAGAACTTGCGATCGGCGATCGGGGGGGAGTTGCGATTGGCGCAGGACCGTTGATCTGCGAGAGGATGAACGGTCGAGATTAAATCGGAGGACGGAGGGAAGAGCATGCGATTGTGCAATAGCCGTTGGATCGCGCAACAGATGGACGGCTGGGATGTAATCGGGGGATCTCAATCGGGGCGGCACCATTGGGCTTTGCGATTGGGAATGGGTTTGCGATTAAGCGCTGGCCGTTAGATCGGCGGACAGATCAACGGTCAGGATTGAATCGGGAGGGAGATGGAAGGACTTGCGATCGCGATCGGAGCGCTGTTGCGATTAAGCGCCATCCGTCGGATCTGGAAGGGAACGAACGGCTGGGATTAAATCAGAGCCCGGGTGAAAGACTTGCGATCAATCGGGGGGTGTCACTTGAATGTTCCGATTGCGATTGAGCCGAGTCTTGCGATTAGTGCTCCGCCGTCAATCTAAGGGACAGATCAACGATGAGGAATGTGTCGCGGGCATATTGTAATAAAACAATCGCATCGGGGGTTTACGCTGTTACAAAGGATTTACACCCGCCCGATGCTCCGATTGCGATTGGCGCTCGGGACATAAGCGCTTGGTCCCAGTGCGGGGTCATATGTGGGGAAGTGGTTAAGGGGAAGGGGCTAGGCCTTAGAATGAGGTCAAAAAGTGGGTTTTTTTCCCGCTTGAATGGATTTTAAGGGGTTTGAAGGGGAACGATAGAGGAATAAAGGGGAGAAGAGGCCAACAAAGGTTAGGGGAGGAAATTAAAGGGGATTTTAGGTGGAATTGAAAGGTAAGAAGGGAAATAGAAGGGGAGACAAAGGGGAATAAAAGGAGGCTAAGTGAGGGTGAAATAAGGGGGAAAAGGAGGCCTTTGGGCATTTCTTCACATAACAAAGAGGTTTTGAAAGGGGAATCAGCAGAGAGGATTTGATCAAAGGATAAAAGACACAAAGAGGCTTCAAGGAGACTGTGTTTTCAGAGGAAATGCATTCCTTGAAGACTCAAAAATAATTTAGCCCCCTATTTGCTTGTCAAAAATTTCATAGGGGGGCTAACAGTGGCTCCACATGGGGATGGCTTCTTCTTGAAGGAGTCAAGAATTCAGAAATCGATCTCTTGGTGTAGGCCAGATGCCTGCTGCTATAAGCCATCTTTCTTGTTTCTTTAGATCAGCTGCCACAAACTATGAAGACAACATATCAGCAATAAAATTCTCCCACACAACTACCTACCCACACTATAGTCCTAACATTTTTTCTTCTTGGGTGCGCCAAAAATATCCTGTGGGCCCACTTAGTGAAGGCGACTTCTTTTCACTAAGCTCCTCATCTTGTTGCAATCTCAACACCAAGGTACACCACCCTCTATACCTTTGTTCTAGAATGAATAAGCTGATGTCGACAGAAGGAGCTCCGCCATAGGTGAGGTAATAAGGGATCCTCAACTAAGGCACAAGAGAAAATAGTAAAGTGACTGACAGACTGACACCAGGGATGATGATGAAATGGGGGGTACTAAGTAGCGAATGGAAAACTTCCCTTGTTAGAGCATAAAGGGCATGGATGATATGGCAGCGACTGACACAATATCAAAATGGATAGGGGACAATAGGACTAAAGGCCATAATGGGCGACACGAGAAAGGGACCAAGAAATGAAGGATGGAGGACTATGGCAGGATACAAAGGGACTCGGGGTAAGCTCCATGGATGCAATGATGACTCAACTTGGATGCTCTAAACAAGGGAGACTTGATGATACTTCCACACAGGAAAGGTCCAATGGGGACCATAAAGACATGAGTACAAGATGGTTACTCATGACGAAAATCAACACGTGCATGGATAAGTATGGAGGCAAAGTGGTGCCCCAAATACAAGTGTTTCAAGGGAAGAAATTCGATTTTGAGGAGTGGTGAAGTGAATCTTCCTAGACAAAATGTGTCCTAGTGAAGTATCAAATCAAAAAAACCTAACAGATACTCATTTGAGAGCTCGGTGAGAGCTTTCCAACGATACAAACGATTTGACAAACTGAGCTACGGTTTGGCCGCAGTAGGCGATATAAAAATTAGGGGTTTCTCTTTAAATAAGGCGTTGTCCCTCAAAATTCACTCATTTGCAAGTGTAGTTGTGGTGAATGTAGAGAGGAGAGAAGGCCCTAAATCTTGCGGCGATCATAGCGGACAAACCGACCATTGGAATCGAGATCCGTTGGTTGCAGGTAAGAGGCCTAACCCTACTCTTTCATTTCAGTAGATTGAAAGTTCAGTTTAGGTGCCCAGAGCTTAGGAACAGACCCCTTCTCCTCTTCACAGTTGGGTCACACTTTTTGGGGCAATATCTGCAACTTGGGTAGCAGTTTTTGGGCAAAAAAGTGCGACATGTACCAGGATTTTGCCTGAAAAGTGCGATCTGTCAGAGAGGGGTTTTCCTGTGTTATTTTTTGGCTGAGAGCTGGGTTTTTATGGTTGAATGTAGTATTACCTTTCTATACACTGACAAATGTGATTTTTTTGTGCATATATGGAAAAATTACAGATCAACTGGAGAGAGAGAGACTTGGATACATTACGGTCGGAGATCCAAGAAGATCATGGTGTCTACAGTGCATTGGCCAGGTTTGGGGTTTTGAAGTTTGTGGAGAACCCTTTGATGAGAGCTGGAGAGCCCTTAATTACCTGGATTGTCAGTTATTGGGATCCGAACCATGAGGTCTGTATAGTGCAGGGGCACTAGATCGAGTTGACGGTCTAGGATATATATTTTCTGACTAGTCTCCCACCACTTGGGATGGTGGGGAATACTTATCCAATGTTACCGCTAGGGAAGAACATCATGGACTTTTTAGAGCGCCATTTTCAACCAGGTCTCCATTTCAATCGGACACAAATACCGATCGGGGATCTAAAGAGGTTAGAGACCCGTGTTGTGGCCGCAACGATGCTGCGGATCTTGGGCAACCAAGCACTCCACCACATCACTAGAGGGCAGATGATGCTTGTTGAGAGTATGTTGAGTGGGACCTACTATGCGTGGGCCTAGATGATGTTTTCATCGTTGAAATGACAGTTGTCTCTATGCAAGCGGCAAGTGAACCATGACTGTGCATATGGCACAGTGTTGTGCTCGCTCTTCTTTGAGAAGATCCCGACACTTCGACCTCACATACAGCTCCAGGATGGGGGCCCGAGGGAGCCTAGGATGCACCGGTGGGGGTGACTACTGTGTAAAGGAGGAGGTGGGGCAGTCGAATGGGTATTTCGACCTGAGTTCTTTGCTCATTGGGATCAGATGCCACTGTACATAGACGACTATCCCTATAGTGGGATGATTTATCGTGGGGACCTGAACTTGCCACTGTCGCCTGGTCGAGTATGGGGGCCTGATGGTAAGTGACAAGTTGTTAATATTTTATGTGCATTGTAAAGTTTCATAATATTTTATATGGTATTAATTCTTTCACTTTTGGTATGCAGATACAGCACCGGTGAAACCGGCCGGGTACATGGGATGACCTAGTGGATCAAGAGCACCACAAAATGAGGATGTAGTGACTCTCCTGGAGGACATTGGTCATATATGTGAGAGGCTTCTGATCAGTGTTTCAGAGAGCGGCTGGCAATACTTGGATGACCAGTACATAGAGTCATGTATTGGTCTACCCTCGGAGTGGCAAGGGGTCATGCGGCACATGGCGATGGCCAGACAGGGGATGCATGATCTACGAGCTGTAGGAGAAGATCCATTGGCTCGGGATCCTCCAGATACTGATTAGGTGTAGGGGCATGTGGTGCCCCCGATTTTGAGTTTTTGTAACAATCCATGGGCATGTCAAATGTATCAGAGTTAATGGACTCTAAAACATGTTATACGACACATATTATGGAAATGCATCGTTTTGATAATTTTATGTTATTGTCTTGTGTTAAATGTGTGTGCGAAGTGCCAATCTAGAATATTATTTGAAATTCTATCTACATAGTAACTTTGTGCTCTAGGTACATGACTAAATTTAATTATTTCAAATTCACACATCAAAAGCTTCACTTGTAAATACCTTCTAAAAAGATAGGATTATGCACATGATAGACACCATTCAATTGCATGACAAGAAGCATGGAATCTAAACAAACATGAAGGTGGAGGATGCGATGGGAAAGGACATCGGCTAATAAAACTCGCACTGCATCATATTCAGCCTGATAATTGGTAGTAGTACCAATGCATACACTTTTCAAGAGAACAAGCGAATGTAAGGGGGTAAAAATGGCCCAACTTGCCGAGGCTAGATTCCAGGAGTAGCGACTTGCACCATCGGCATAATCGATATAAGGTGTGGATGGGGGGGTCCATCTGAAAGGTGCCACAAGATAACAAATGAGAGGATGATGAACAATGCTGGCAACCTGAGCGCAAGGTAGAAATCGAACAAACACTACGAGAGGGAGTGCTCTGGGTAGGATGTCTACCACCCACATACCGACGGGAAGGTGGTGTGTGGGAGCTACCTTGGGAGCATCTTATGCTCATGTCATGAAAGTCACCATAGACATGGATGGTGCCATTCCACTTATGGGGGGGGAAGATGAATTCAGGGGTGGAAAAGGCTTCCATGATGTCCTCATCACAACAACATATGGGGTGACTAGAGGAAGAGAGACCACATGACGCGACGAAGCTACCTGACTCGTCATCATAAGAAGAAAGGTTCACATGTGCATCGTCACGGGGGGTGACAGAAGAACAAGAAGATAAGGGATCAACTGATGTTGAGCCCAGGGTGATCGCTGAAGGGAAGTCGAGCGAAACAGAAGGGGAAGACTCAGAGGGAGCTTCCACCGTGGATCTCATGAATGATGATAGGTAGAGGATGGTGGCCGCAGGCTCCATCATCTCGACATCAGGAGGGAGAATTTCAATGGGAGAGGGTAAATCCTGAAGCTAGCCCAAAGCATATTTCTCAAGGATGAGAGAGGCAGACTAGTTTTGTTCAATCTCGTTCTCCCGAACTACCTCCGAAGAGGCGCGGTAATGCGTGAGGCAGGGACAACAGTGGGTATAATGGCCATGGAGATCACACAAAGCACAAGGTTGGTTGGTGCGAATAGTCTTAGGGTTATTGGCTGCACTTGAGGAAGAAACAGAGGCTTCAGGGACTGTAGACTTAGGGAACGCAACATTAACCATGGGCTTGATACGAGGCAATTCAAGACAATGATGGGTGGCATGACTGAAAACATCACACAAAGCATAAGGCTTTGGAGGCTGAGGAGGAGTAGGGTCAGTTGAGGTAGCCTTGTCTTTTGGTGCCTTCTTGCAAGCTTTTCCCCCTTTACCCAAAGCGGTCGCAACAAGAGAAGGTTCCTTTTGAGGTGATTGAGGCATGCTAGCAGCGGGAGGGGTCATGGGGACCGGTTGAACCGGGTTCAAAGAAAGATAAGGTTTGGGTTGACTAGGCGGGGTAGCAGATGGGGGATCGATGTACCAGAATGGAATCCCCAGGGTCAGGTTAGGGAGGGATAAGGTATCCATGACAGGTACTGAGAACACTCCAAGAGGGGAAGTGAGGAACGGTATATGACCAGAGGGGTAATGGCCAGGCCAAACGGCTCCGAGATGGTTAAAGCCAGGAGGAACTGTTCCAGGAGGGTAAAGAGTCTCATGGATACCAACTACAGGTAAAGGGCCAGGAGGAGGGGGTCCAGAAGGCTGAGTCGAAGTGCTAGGAGCAAGTTGCGGAGGGCGAGATTGTTGACTAGCCGAAGCGGGCCGCTTGAGGGAAGCCCGAGATGATTGCATCATGCAAACATTCGATGAGTTGGGATCAGAGATAGGAGGAGGAAGACCAAGGACTGAACCAAGAAAAGAGGAGTCTTTGTAGACTCCGGGTGAGACACTAGTCAAGGGTTCGACTACTTGCTTATTGGCCACCGAAGATATGATGGACTCAGGGGAGGTCTAAGACTTCGGTTCGTAATATGTCAACTGGTCAATGGTGAATATCTTTCCATTATGAAGGAAGGAAATATTGCGGTGAACCATAGATGGGATTGTAGACATCGCATAGGTGTAGCTACAACCCAATAGAATGTTGTAATCTAAGGGGGCATCAATGAATTCTACATCAACGCAAACAGTCTTGCCCGCAAGAGTAATAGGACAATTGCAGAACATGCCAATGGGTTTGGAGGAATGGTCATCCCACGCTCGGAGGGTGATAGTGGAAGGGTCCAACTCAGGTGATCCGAGTTGCTTCCAAACCAAAGCAGACATCACATAGGTGGATGCCCCCTCATTAATGATACAATGGGAAACGTTGGCGTTCTGGATCTTGACAAGGATTTGGAAGGCGACGGAAGCAGGAAGGGGAGGATGTTCTAACCAGTCAACATCGAAGACAATTAAATGATCATCTGAAGGATCTACAATGCCCATGGCAGATAGTAGAGATTTTCTTTGTGAAGGGCATGACTGGAGGAGTTCCAGCGTTGAGATGGCAACAGGATATTGCGCCAAATCATCTACTATATTGTACAAATGGGAAGCTTTTCTAGAAGTATAATTTCGGTGTAATGGTCCCTTAGGGATATTGGTATGAAACTTTGCCTTAGGCTAAGGGATATACAAAGGACCATTGGTTGTCGAAAGAGGCTCTGTAGAACCTGAAGAAGAGGGCTTGGGGGCAGACGTAGTGGGAGGCTTGTTGTACTAACGGGACCAAGACTGAAGGTTGAGGTCAGTGATAATGGGTTGGTCAGAGTTCATCATGATAATTTGGTAATCAGAGGTACCAGATGGAGGAGGATGAGTGGCCACCCAACCTTCAAGTGGTTGGGTAGCCACAAATCCTTGCTGAGGGAAAGGAATAGTAAACACATCCGGCTGACTAGGTGCAGCATTGGGAGGGACGGTAGGGGAGGTTTGATGTCCTCACGATGCTACTTGAGTCTCCCACATCTGCCGCATCTGTGGTAAAAGAGGACAATCATGGGTGTAATGACCATAGACACCGCAACATGAACAAGGCTTATTCGTGTGAACAGGCTTGTCCTGCTTGGGATGAGTGCCCTGTTGCTGGTTAGCAGTGTTAGGTGCATTACCTTGGGGATTAGGTCCAGGATTACCAGGGGTAGATTTATTTTGAGTGTCTTTCCTCTTCTTTTTGGAATTAGGAGGATTAGTCACGCCCTGCTATGCATACACCTACCCCTGAGGGAGTAGTGGTTGTTGTTGTGGGGGTTGAGAAGGCAAGGGAGGTGGGGGTGCTAATGGAGGAGTTGGAGCACCAGGCTGCAGATACGGATAAGAAGGAGTTTGGGTAACATTGTGGTAAACAGGTTGGGAAAACAGAGGAGGCATGCCGTATCCTAGATACATGCTACCGGGAGGGGGAAAAGTGCTGGAGGTGCTAGACCCTCCCTAAGGGAAACCATAGCCCATGGGAGGCTGAGCGTATGGATAAGAAAGAGCTCCAACGATACTATCGGCAGCATGGGATGCCCCCGGTGCGTTGGAACCACCGGGTCTAGGGAGATCAGGTAGGATGGTATAAACATAACGATACTAAGTGTAGATCAAGTCATATTTTAATGCAATCTGGAGAGCAGCTTCTTCAGTTTGAGGGAAATTTGATGCGACATCTTTGCCTATAGCAATCAAAATGGATCTAAGGAACTATTCCATGTAGACATGGTCTTCGAATGTAGGGGCTCGACATAGGCTCTTTCCTCTCCGACATTCTTGGACATGATCAGATAGGCGGGTCGCGGACAATTAACGAAAATAAGTCAAAAGTTCGGTACGAGATTCATAACGAAGGGGAAGCTAGAAATAAGACAGAAAAGCCTGGGCAAGAGTCACAAAGGTGGTATGAGAGGAGGAGGCCTGATCAACATACCTACTTAGAAGCTTCGCCAGTAAGCATACGTTGGAACAACTGAAGATGGACATATTCATTGGTAATGGAGTTAGACGAACACCACATGTGGAAATATCGAACATGGTTTGTAGGATCTTCTCCAACAAGACCTTCAAACTTGGGGATGTCAGAAGGGAGCTTGGTTGGCATAGTAGGCCAACCAGCGTCATGGCGTATAGGTTCATTTATCAACTGGTTAAAATTGGGAAGACTGAGGCCTACCATATAGGGGAGCAAGGGAGCAGCCGGGATAGTTCCTATTGCGGTCCCACTAGTGGTATTCCCAGCATTGGGGCCAGGGTTACCACCAGCATTAGGTCCTGAACCAGACACGGTGAAGGAGACAGGGGGAGAACCAGGGACAGAACCAAAAGGGGAACCCAATGAACCAGAATAGGATTTGGAATGTGGACTCAGTGGAGGACTAACTCGAATCCTACACGAAGGAGTAAGTCTTCCTACCAGAAACTGAGGATGAAGGCCAAGATGTCTCCAGGATAAACTTCTTGGGAGCGCTATGATGAAAGCACAAACATGGCACAAAGGGAAGAGAGACCAACAAGGGAAAGGAGGTGCAAGATTAACTGATTATAATGTCGAAACAAGGGCAGAGAGGTGCAGGATCAATTGATTACAATGTTATAGTCTTTTCCTGGTGGTATTAACCAGGCTCTTCTTCACTTAGGGTGTGTGTGTTAAGTGTGTAAATTTTGATTTTTAAACCCAGACATTTGTAGAAAAAAAGAAAAAGTACATTGTAAAACTATAAATAAACCTGCAAATAACAGTATAAGAAACTGAAATAACAGAAAATAAATATCTAATTATGCATTAATATAAACCCAAGGAGGCGGGCCTCTCAACAACTAGTCTGTAGGTGGGTAAAAATCTAGTCAAAACACACCAAAATATCCAATAGATCTAAATTCAGGAGGGACAATGATCTAAAGGTCAGATCTGCTAGAAATAGGTGCAGAAAAATAGCAAAAAATCAGAGGGAAAATTGTTGTAAATGAGGTGGCGAAAGGCTACAACCTGGAGGGAAACAGAGGGGACCCTAGAGGAAGACCCAAAAAAAACTAAAAGGAGGTGTTTTAGATGGATGAATAACCAATATGAAGTGGATCTGAAGGTGAGGGATCAGATCTGAAAAATGGTTGAACACACTGAAATTTCAGACAACCTGCTACAACAAAAAGCTCTTCCACAAAAGGTGGAGGATACTGAAGACCTAGGGGGCTAAGTTCCCACTTTGATGAGTAAAATAGAACAAGTATAGGTCCAAAACGGGCGGAGACGGAGGCCAAACAACCCTGAACAGAGGCCTAAACAAAGCTAGAAAAATTCCTACAAAAAGTTCAAGTCACAGTTTCTAACTTGTTTTCTGTAGAGGTCGCAGGTTTTGGCCTGTTTTCTGCATCCTGGAGGTTCAGGTCACAGGTTTTGGCCCAAAAAGTGCGACCTGCACTTCTAGCACTCTCAGGAGTAGGTTTTAGAAAAGTTTGTCATCTCAGCTGCGGTTGATGCTTGTCACCTGTGCAATAGGTCCGAAAACACACAAAAGTTAGAATTTTTAATGTTTTAGGGTTTTATAGGTTAAAAACAACATCAAGAAAAGAAAAACAAGAAGATGAAGAGAAATCCTAGGGTTTAAAGCAGCTGGTCATGCAGGGATCTAAAAAATGACATAGGTCGTAATCGTAAACCCTTGTGGAGTCTCTAGTTGTTAGTATGAATCTTAATCACAAGCGTATGAAAAAAGCTCACTTTCGTTGTGCATAACAAACAACCCTAACATCAAATATGGTTGCTAATTTCTTTAGATCTGCAATTATTTGACCAAGAGAAATGCTGCAAAATCTAGATCTATGCATAAAAAGACACTAAGCATTAAATAAAAGCAAGAGTTGCTCCATGCATCCAATAGACAAGACAATAATATTTTAAGGAATTTTTGTATTTTTTTTTACACCTGGGAAGGGAACATAGAAATATGTTACCAGTCCCCCTCAATGGGATGGGTTCTTGTAAGTCCTCAACACTTTGGATCTAAGATCTCTCTCTCTTGATGGTGTAGAAAACCCAGACAAAAAATGGAACTCAAAGAGAGCTCACAAGAAAATGGTAGCAAAATATGACAATGATGGAGGATAAAAGTCAAAGAAAAAGTATACATCCATAGTGATCTTTAGGCAACAAAAGGTAGTGAGTGAATGGAAAAACCCTTCTATTTATAACAAAATATTGAGTTAGTCTAGATATTGGTGCATAATTAAAATATTATTAACCAAATCAAGATCCAACTTTTATGGAATATTTTATGATATTTGTTGGAGGGAAAAATAATTTGACTTTGGTCAAATCCCTTTATTTGTAAATAATAAATAAATGAATGATTTATTTATTATTTTAAGGATGTGGTTGAGTAATAATTAAATAAATAATGATTTATTCAATTATTTATAAATGATTTAGTCAAATTTAACAAGGAATATTATTTAAATAAGGTTTAAATAATTATTCCTAAAAAATAATAAGATAAGTAATGATTTATCTCATTAATTTTCCTGTTTTGGGTTAAATATGACCAGAAATATTAATTAAACTGTTGTTTAACTAACTATTCCTTGAAGAAAATCAAACAAATATGGATTTTTTCAATATTTCCTCATGGGGTTTCCTGTTTAGACCATAAACAACTTAATAAATGTGGTTTACTAAGTTATTTTTCGTAGTGAAAGAAATTTTACTTAAGGTAAAATTGGTCTTACATGGTGTACTTTGGTCCATCTAATAGTAACAGGTTAGATGACCAAAAAATGGTGTAACATCTAGCTCAAGATAGTTGATCACATTCTTGGCCCTACCAAGATTAGATTGAAGCTCACTAATCTTGGCATCCTTGGTTTTGAGTAGCATGCTTGTAATCCTCTCCTCATCCTCATCCTCAAGGTCAATAAGTTGAAACTCTTGTTCAATTTCATGTTTATCCTCCTCTTTAGTGATAGGTTCCATGACCTTTTCCTTACCCTAGTCAAGATGTTTTATTGATGTAGAAGGCATGGCCCCTTGCATCTCAATTTCCGCAAACACATGCCTGTAGCCCCTCTGATATGTCAAAGGAAAAGGTTCAATATCAATCATCTCAGTGCCATGTATCTCATTGTCTCTTTCACTGTTGGATGCTCTGGTGTCATGAGATGAGGATGAAGGGCTATGGGAAGGTGATGAAGGAGGATCATCATCAGGTGAAGGAATGTGAGTGGATGGTGGTGTGGAAGGCTCATCATGGGGTGAAGGAATGAGAGTGAGTGGAGATGTAGGAACAACAGGAAGTGATGGAGAAGTAGGAATGCGAGGATGAGATGAGGAAGGTATATCTTGCTAATGATGGCGTTGTGGAGTAGTAAAAACCTCATTGTAAATGAAGGTCTCCCATGGAATTCCTTTCTGCTGTAGTTGGTGCATAACCACCATCTTGATAAGTGAGTGATGGAATAGGCTTTGCATTTGCTGAGGATAATCTCTCTTTTTCTCTATGTAGGCCATTTTTTCAATGCTTCGGAAAAGGTAATATGGTATATGCAACATCCTCATTCTAGTAAAATGCATTAGCTAGATGTGGTAAGAGAAGAGGTGGGAAAACCTTCCCTCACATGTGAAATACTTCATTATTATCCTCATCATGGGTGCATATTTATCAAGCAGATGTGAAAAAGGAAAGATGGACTTGTGGTGATCTTATACCTAGGTTTTAGATATGGCTCAATGTAACTCATGTCTAGGTTTGCTTGCTTGAACCACTTTTCTGTAATATTCCCAAAATTTCATATCATATTTGGAATATTAGAGTCCTTGATTTTCTTAATGAATTAAGTAAATAAAAGGGTGGAGGGACCCACAATCCTCAATAAGAATAAATATCCACTTTGTGTGTGTGAATGTGGATTAATTTAGACTAGATCTGTAAAAAGAGGTAGTTGAGAAACTACTAATGTGAATGAGATTGGAGATCCTATCTCATTTAATGAGAAGATCATGGAGGGTTGATTCAGTCAACTAAGATCTTGGAGATGTCAAACAAAGGGTCATTGAGCATTAACGATCAAGTGATGGAGAATCATGTGCAAATGAAGCACACATGATGGAGGAGGTGAACATTGCACCTAGACTGTTTGGTTGATTTGGTCAAACAGCGCAGTCCCACTTGGAGGATTTTGTCCACATGAGACTGCGCAGTTGATATTAGGGCCAAGGCTTGGGATGGCTCAATCATTATAAAGGAGATGAAGGCAAAGGTGAAAGGAATCTTGGATTATTTGATGTATGATCTTTCATATCTGGAATTGTCAAGTGACATTCCACTACATTCTTGGGTTGTTTAGCAGAAATTGCAGGTGTTGTTTAGCACAGGGTGTTCTTGGGAGGGAATCCCACCTCTTTATTTGAGTGATATCTAAGGAAGAGGATTTTACTTCATTATACATCAGGCTTTAAGTGCCATTTCCTTTTTCTACTTTCTGAAAAACATTCATATTCAAAAAAATTTAGATTTTCGAAGATCAGTTTGGAAGGTGGAAGTTGTCTTCAGTACTTCAGCTGGAGAACAACGTGAGGGGCTATTCCCATCACTTAGGCTTATATATCAGCACTCCCAGAGCCACATTGCAGATCTGGCATCAGGCCAAAATTTATTGACCTCCTAGCAGCAGTATTCCCTTCAGGAATGACGTTGTCCATATTGCAGATCTGAAAGGAGGAAGGAAGTTGCTAGTACTTCAGCTAGCAATCTAGTGGAGGATCATTCCTCCACATTTCCATCAGTCTTACCATTAGCCTGGAGCTTATTGCAACATTTTTCAGCAGGCATAAGGCCTCTCTTTCCCTCACAGCGTATTTTTTGTTGGCAACTGTTTTGCAGCAGCTGAATTCATCATTGGAGGATTGAGAAGGTAGATCTAGAGCTCCCAGCTCATAAATCTGATGAAGGGATCAGCCTTCAAGCATAGATCTAATCTAAGCACACATTTCAGCCATCTATTATTCAGATCTAGCTTTAGATCTATATTTCCCAGCAGATCAAGGATCAAATCCTAGGGAGGTGATTTTCCAAAGTTGCAGATTTGGAAAATCCTTTCTGGGTTATCTTGGGAATCCATCACATTGGCCAGATCTTGAATATTGGCATCATCAAAGCTCAAGTTTTGAGTAGATATACATTTCTCTTTTCATCCTGAATCCATATGTTTATATTCTGTTGAAGAGATAGCACAGTATTTGCTGCAGAGCCTCAACAGTCACGTTGTACCTGTTTCATACATGTTTCCAGGGTGATCTTAGCTCATTTTCTTGGCAATATCTACCTATATCTTGTACTTGTGTAACTGAATCATCTCCAATATAATAAAATGGCTTAGCTCTTTCTGCATATTCTAATTTTTATTTAGATTTATTGTTTATCTTGCTGTAAGTTCTTATATTTTGTGAAGTATTGCTGCATTTTCCCTTTTGGGGATATTACAGTGGTATCAGAGCATGATCTTTGGCTCAGCTTGTGGAAACTTCATCTTTTTACATTGAAAGAAGAACAGATAGATGATATCTATCATGGAGGATGTGATATTTGTCACTCCTTTCTTCAGATCCATGCAAGTTCTCTCCAAGGAGATAAATCAAATTAAGGAGGAAGAACAGAGAGAAGATCCAAGAAAAATATGTGATGAGGAAAGTACTTCCTATTAGAAGCAAAGAAGACTGGAGAATCCTAGATCTCCTCATAGATCCACTATGCCCACTTTCTTTGAAGAAGGTGAGACGTATAGAAGTTAAGGAAGGAATGAACCTGAGACTCATGAGACTCTCATTATATATCTTGAAGAGTATAAAGCACAGTCTAGAGCTTTAAAGGAGAAGCTAACTCTCCAAAAATTCTTCCAGATTAGAGAAGAAAGAGGATCCTATAGTAGCAATAGAAGGAAGAGGCATAATAGATTTATATTTTCCTACATTTGATGGATCTTCCTCAAGAAATTTCAAGGCTTGGAGGAGGGAGTTAGATTCATTTTTCAAGCTACATTTTGTGGCTGAAGAGGAGGTTGTTCAAATTGCAGCACTTCATCTCTTAGATGATGCAGAGGATTGGTGGTTTGGGCACATTCAAATTTCTTTCACAAGTTGAGGAAGAATTTTGATGTGGAGAAGACAGAGTTCTGCTACAAAGGGGCATCTCCCAAGGAAACCAAGGAGAATGTCAATCTTGTCACTCTGGAAAAGAGGTCACTACTTTTACCACCAGCTGCAGAAGTACTAGTATTTGGAGAAGATACACTTGCATCTTTGCAAAGTAGCCTTAAGCTCTTGACTTATGGAGTCCCATGCATGGATCAGGAGATGAATGAGGAAAAGGAGGAAGATACCAGCGTTGGTACACTTGAAGAAAAGAGGCCATCACTCTTACCAGTAGTTGGATTTACTATTGTCCCAGTTAGAGTAACTCTTGTTTTCTGTCAAGAGGTTCCCACATATCAGTTGATCCAAGGTATTCATAAAATTTCAGCACATATTGTTTCAAGATCAATGCATGACCAAGGATTAGAAAAAAATTATGATTTGAAGCAAAAACATATCACAGTGCAGATGACCCTTGATCTAATCAAGGAGGATACTGAAAACTATCCCTGTTCATCATGGTTGAGCTACATTCAACCTCTTAAGTTGAGATGTAGAGTTTCAGAAAATCGGATTAGCATTATCCTATGTTCAATGGTTGATTATGAGATCAGTGTTGTGCCTTGCTTTGAGACAGCATATGTATTACCCTGCAGATCTACAACGCTGTCACTTACTAGCTGTGACAAATAAATGGCTTCATCATTCTTGGAGAACTCTGTAGGTAGCTTCACTCATGAAGCAATGGAAGTAAAGATGACAAATAGTATACATTTTGAAATGAGAAACCTTTTCTCCCTTCTAGATGACCCTTTCTCAATGAGCCTCTCATTGCTCAAAGAGAAACTTCTACTTGCATAAAATCCGAAAATTCTTTGGTTTTGGAGGGCCTTTGATGGAGAGAGAATATCATTAAGAGATCTCATTAGAGATGCATTTCAAAATTTCATGAAATGCAAATTTCTTCAACAATTTGGGAAGGATGGAATTCTACAAAGGGAGGATGCCATGATTATGCAATACCTCATTCATCATCCACATGGGAGTGAATGGATAAGGATGATAAGCAAGGGGTTTCAAAATCACTTGCATATTTGTATGGGCTAGCATGCTTGGTTGCGTTGGTTTCCATTGGGAGATTTCTGTCACTCTCCAAAGGCACCTATTTTTCTAATCCATGCCTTGAAAAACACCTATGAAATGAAGAAGGAGGCATGGCTACGCTGGCTGCTCTTGGGTGAGTATGGGTACCACCTAATAGCTCATCATTTTTTGAATCATGCCTTGTGTTTCAATGAAATATTGCAGCAAAGGAAGGCATGTTCATTTTTGTTTTACTTGAGAGAGTTTGGCCACCACATGACATCTCCTATGTCTATGTGTTTTGCATTGTGTAAAACTTGGCATAATGATCTCATGATGTGCATTGATGATGTTTCTTTGTATGGGACTGATGTGACATCTCATATGTCCATTAGTATGCTTTTGCTTCATGATGCACATGAGGAGGAGAGAAAGCAGCAAGATCTCTTGTTGCTTGGGTTGCTTTTGGGGGAGTTTGGCTTGTCCATCTTGCATGGAGGAGATGGAGGATGGCCGCAAAGGGCCTTACTCTGGTGGTTATTGTTAGGAGAATATGGTTTGAAATATTTGTCTACCCATGTTACTTCTTCCCTTCTTCTTTTTCATAACTTTGGAATGATGAATTTTGGATCCAACAAGGCCAACAGGGCTAAGTATGAGAGCATCTCAATGCTCAATCTAATTCATGAAACATGGGATGAAGATATGTATTGTGTGATGGAGATTTTCCTTTGTGAAGGGAACCACCTTATTGTATGCACCTCATGTATTGATGATGATGTTGGACATTATATGGTTGTCACTTGGTACTTCATGATGGATGGAAGACATCTAACCAAACAGTTGGAGGTCATTCTTTATGTTTTTAGAAGACATCTTTGGAACCAAACATGCATAACCTATTGCATAAAATGGAGGAATCCTTCCTTATATGGATGCTATTTGGAGGGAAATATATGGCCTTGCATCTACTTTTGGAGTTGCTTGAGGAAAAGCAACATTTTTCCAGGGGGGATTGTAGTATTCCCAAAATTTCATATCATATTTGGAATATTAGAGTCCTTGATTTTCTTAATGAAGTAAATAAAAGGGTGGAGGGACCCACAATCCTCAATAAGAATAAATATCCACTTTTTGTGTGTGAATGTGGATTAATTTAGACTAGATCTGCAAAAAGAGGTAGTTGAGAAACTACTAATGTGAATGAGATTGGAGATCCTATCTCATTTAATGAGAAGATCATGGAGAGTTGATTCAGTCAACTAAGATCTTGGAGATGTCAAACAAAGGGTCATTGAGCATTAATGATCAAGTGATGGAGAATCATGTGAAAATGAAGCACACATTATGGAGGAGGTGTACATTGCACCTAGACTGTTTGGTTGATTTGGTCAAACAGCGCAGTCCCACTTGGAGGATTTTGTCCACATGAGACTGCACAGTTGAGATTAGGGCCAAGGCTTGGGATGGATCAATAATTATAAAGGAGATGAAGGCAAAGGTGAAATGCATCTTGGATTATTTGATGTATGATCTTCAAGTGACATTCCACTGCATTCTTGGGCTGTTTAGCAGAGATTGCAGGTGTTGTTTAGCACAGGGTGTTCCCGAGCGAGAATCCCACCTCTTTCTTTGAGTGATCTCTAAGTAAG
Organism: Pinus albicaulis; assembly: GCA_034641835.2. Taxonomy (NCBI): domain Eukaryota; kingdom Viridiplantae; phylum Streptophyta; class Pinopsida; order Pinales; family Pinaceae; genus Pinus; species Pinus albicaulis. Next base: position 634,697,165 of record CM076576.1, on the reverse strand, counting down.
AGGATTGTACTTCATTATACATCAGGCTTTAAGTGCCATTTCCTTTTTCTACTTTCTGCAGAACATTCATATTTAGAAATCTGCAGATTTCTGAAGATCAGTTTGGAAGGTGGAAGCTGTCTTCAGTACTTCAGCTAGAGAACAAGGTGAGGGGTTATTCCCATCACTTGGGCTTATAGATCAGCACTCCTAGAGCCACATTGCAGATTTTTCATCAGGCCAAAAGTTATTGACCTCCTAGCAGCAGTAATCCCTTCAGGAATAACACTGTCCATATTGCAGATCTGAAAGGAGGAAGGAAGTTGCTAGTACTTCAGCTAGCAATCTAGTGGAGGATCATTCCTCCACATTGCCATCAGTCTTACCATTAGCCTGGAGCTTATTACAACATTTTTCAGTAGACATAAGGCCTCTCTTTCCCTCACAGTGTAGTTTCTGTTCGCAATTGTGTTGCAGCAACTGAATTCATCAATGGAGGATTGAGAAGGTAGATCTAGAGCTCCCAGCTCATAGATCTGATGAAGGGATCATCCCTTCAAGCATAGATATGATCTGAGCACACATTTCAGCCATATATTCTTCAGATCTAGCTTCAAATCTGTATTTCCCAGCATATCAAGGATCAAATCCTAGGGAGGTGATTTTCCAAAGTTGCAGATCTGGAAAATCCTTTCTGGGTTATCTTGGGAATCCATCACATTGGCCAGATCTTGAATCTTGGCATCATCAGAGATCCAGTTTTGAGTATATCTGCATTTCTCTTTTCAGCCTGCAACCATATGTTTATATTCTATTGAAGAGACAGCGCAGTGTTTGCTGCAGAGCCTCAACAGTTACGCTGTACCTGCTTCACACATGTTTTCAGGGTGATCCTAGCTCATCTTTTTGGCTAGATCTACCTATATCTTGTACTTGTGTAACTGATTCATCTCCAATATAATAAAATGGCTCAACTCTTTCTACATATTCTGATTTGTACTTAGATTTATTGTTTATCTTGCTGTAAGTTCTTATATTGTGTGAAGTATTACTGCATTCTCCCTTTTGGGATATTACATTTTCCCCCACACTTGGTATTCCTGTGGCATTTGCAATGGCATCTGTAGACAACTCAAAGGTAACCCCTGCAAGATTAAATTTTTTTTCATGAAAATTGATAATGAAAAGCCTTGTTAGCTCAGGGTGGTTTTTTACTTGCTACACCTTTTAACAAAAATCAAAGAAGCCTACATGTTTGAAGAAGGAAACAGTGAGAGGAGATGCCATGAGCTCTCTTGTATTGAGGGGTTCAAATCTGTTTATCTTTCCTCCCTTGTGATCATGCCTCCTTGGCATTTGGGCCTCACCACCACTGCCATTGTCTCCTTCCTTTGACATTTTGAAAACTCTATTTTGGAAACCCTTGGGATGATGTGAAATGAGATGAAGGGAGGGTATGAAATGGCAGTTTTTCAAATGAATGGAATGATTGAAAATTATGGGAATGGATGTTGTGTCAAGCAAGATAAATGGTAGCCCTCAAACAATGTAATTTCCCTGTATTATCATTGATTTTCTAAAAGGAGGATGAAGTAAAGGAAAAACAGTGATTTCAAGCTGAAAACCTAGGGTTTGATTTAGGGTTTCATTCCATTCATTAAATGATAACCAAAATAGCTTGAAGATGAGCTCATGTCATGTACTTACCTCTTACCAGTGTTTGGAGAACCTTTTGAAAAAACTTGAAGGATATTTGGAGTGATTTGAGTGGTTATAGGGTTTAGAAACCCTTTCTATCAGCGCAACGCACGAAATTTGAGAGCCTGCTTGTGTGTTCCTAGTTTTGAGCACACAGCGCCAAGTAAAATGAAAAGAGGGCTTGTCGAGCAAGAGTGCAGTGCCACTCCCAACCCACGGTACACCTCCCTGCAGGGCGTCACGATTATTATGAGATACTCTGACCATCATTTTATACATGAATTTATTCTATACATATATTTCAGCATAAATGTAAATAAATGGAACCAGCAGTAAATTTAAACTTACATAAGCAACTATTTTATACATAGAAAAATACCTGGAATGAAACTGATGATTTCTTGGGCTGTGGTTCTCCTTGTGAATGCAGTGGACAGCGTACCAAAACAATCGTTTCCCCCCAGCCAATCTAGGAAACAATCCTAGACCCAGAAGATGCCTCTTCTACCCCCGTGCCCAGAATTCCAAGAACAATGAGTTTCCCCTTCAGAATAGTTCATATCCCTCAATATTTCCTCTTGACAATAATGCAGAATTTAGCAAAGCAAAGCCTCTCCCTCTCCTTCATACTCCACTCCTTATATAACTTTCTCCAACTCCTTACATCTATGTAGATATTTTAGGCATTTATGTGGATATTATAGGCATTTATGGAGATATTTTACTTATTTATGTAGATATTATAGGCATTTATGTAGATATTGACTAAATCATTTATGGAGATATTTTGTCATTTATGTAGATATTGACTTTGATTAATTATTTTAAGATTAATTGTATTATTTTTGTTTTTAACTTAATTAAATTAACTTTATAATTAATTAAATTATATTATTATTTTATTTGTCCACTCACATATAATTTGTACTAAATTATAATTTGTTTTTCTTGAATAATGCTCTACCATGCATATGCATATAAGGGCGGTATACGTGTTAAGTCTTTTGTTGATATTTCATTATATCTCGGCGAGATAAAATGCATTGTGATATTCAATTCGTTACTCTAACTTAGGTAGTCTCGATACTAACAGGTATGTATACTAGTGTGGTGTATGCGATATATGCATGTGTAGCTATCATATGCGTATGTCGTATACATGCTAATATTATTTTGCTTATAACTTGGGAATGGGTCGTTACATACTTCCTCCTTTCAGAAAACTTCGTCCCAAAGTTAGGGTTTTATATAATCATATTAATAATTGCGTTTTAAAGATTAGGGCAATTGTATAAGGTTTGTAATTTAAGATTGACTGTCTGTTTGAATAAGTATGTATTGGTAATTTAATTGTTACTTCCCATCTTAACCGAGTCTCCAAGTTATTCTAGAATCATCCTATCATTCTTAATCTCTTCCGCTCCCATCCTATCCATCCTCTACAGGAATATGCCATGGCATCAGTTTTACTGATCCAACCATTCATAGACCTTAAGGGTATCAGTGTCGATTACATCGACCTGATTTACCAGTAGGCATCCGACAGTCATCATCACACATCTAGGGGAGCGTGACTCGCACAGTCCTCCCATGACTCCAGATTTTAGAGAATAAACGGTGGGCAACACCTCGACCCCTCCTAGTAGGACCAGGGTCAACACCCTATTATGGAATCTCATGGAGTCTCAACTGTTCTTGGAATTCTATCATCACGTAGATTGTTTCGGTAACGATGTGTTTTGTAAAGTAAACACTTTGTACACAATCTGCAATGTGAACACTTGTACACACATTACAACATATGCATCTATATATTTAATACAATTTCTCGCTAGGTACAACTCCTATATAGTTCATACATGTTCCATCTATGATACATTGAATTTAGTCATTCTCAATCTATATACTAATATGTTTCGCTTTCATATTTAAAATGTAGTTACTCTTCTATTTCTTTTCCTTCAATCATATTGAGATGCAAAATGAAATGAATTGATAGATAGTCTCATTTATAACATAATCTATGATTTCATATTCTTGCAATGTTAATTTAAATGACATATTACATATCAATATCCATGCACTAGTAAAGTTAAACAAATAGCATATATCCTGTATCACTAGAGCTAAATAACATTATATCTTTATAGGTATCCATGTACCAGCAAAGTAAAACTCATTCTTACGTGATATTTCAAAATAAAGTTTCAAGTATCAAAATAGAGCAGTCAAATACATATAAAGTTTCCAGTTTCTCAAAATTTAGCATAAGTTGGGGTAATTTTGGCATATGGTCTCAGCATCTTCCCAAGTTGCCGATCCAGGACTATATTTGTCCCACTGGTCTTTAACTTGGTCTATCAGTCAGTTCCTGAGCTGTCGAACCCTACGTTCCAGAATACGTAATGGTTCGACCGTAATGGTTCCCTCGTCTGATACCTACAGTTCCTTCCATTGAAGATCATGAGATTTGTCAGCAATATAGTGTCGTAAGGTAGATACATGAAATGCATTATGAAATTTGTGCAAGTGGGGTGGCAGTGCAAGACGATAGACAACAGGTTCAACTTTTTCCAAGACTTTGAATGGCCCTATGAATCGGGGTGATAATTTTGTCCCCTTCCCAAACCGAATGGTGCTCTTATTTGGCCTGATGCAGATGAAAACCCGATTTCCCACTACATAATTTCTATTTGTCCTATAAGCATCAACATAACTTTTTTGTCTATCCTGTGCCTCTTTCAATCGTTGCCTAATTAGTTTTACCTGTTCCTCCATCTCTTGGATCAATTTTGGCCCGACTATTACCCAGTTTTCTAACCTGTCCCAACTCAATGGCGTCCTGCAGGGTCTCCCATATAATGCTTCAAATGAAAGCATCCTGATTGAACTGTGATAGCTATTGTTGTATGCAAATTCTACTAAGGGTAAGTATTTTTCCCAGCGTGATTTTTGGTCCATAATATACATCCTTAGCATATCTTCTAGTACTTGATTTACCCTTTCTGTTTGCCCGTCAGTCTCAGGATGATAAGTTGTACTCAAATTTAACTAAGTCCCTAAGGCTGATTGCATACAAGTCCAGAATCTCAATGTGAATCGAGAATCTCTATCTGATATGATTTTCTTAGGTACTCCATGAAATCTAATAATTTCATTTATGAATACCCGAGCTACATCAGCAACTTCGTAAGTATCTCTTACCGGGATAAAATGGGTGTTTTTTGTTAATTTATCTACCACAACCAAAATGGCATTATGTTTTTGTTGTGTAAGGGCTAGCCCAACGGTAAAATCCATAGAAATTATCTCCCACTTGGTCATAGGGATGTCATGAGGTTGTAGGAGCCTGCTGGGTGACAATGATCAGTTTTTACCTGCTGACATTCAAGACACTTAGCGACAAATTGGACAATGTCATTTTTCATGCCTGTCCAGAAAAATAGTCTATTAGTGTCAGCATACATCTTCTTTACACCAGGATGTGCACAATAAACTGCTCTGTGGGCTTCCTTTAGCATGATGTTTCGGAGATCTCCACTATCTGGTATATACATCCTTCCATGAAATCGTAGAATTTCGTCTTCTTCCAGATTATATCCTTCGAACTTAGGTTCCTTCGAATGGTTGCTATCAAGCCCTGACCTTACTTTTAAGTACCAACTATCTCTTACGAGATGTTCAAGTACTTGATCTCTTAAGTCCACCTTGATAGGTATGAGGGAAAATATTCGAGGTTTTCTACTTAAGGCATCTGCTACTACATTCTCCTTCCCTTTACATATGAAATTACAAAATCATATTCACTTAAGAATTCACTCCATCATCTTTGTCTAGCATTTAAGTCTCTCTGGGTGAACAAATATTGTAAACTTTGGTAGTCACTTTTAAGCACAAAGTTTCTTCCAACCAAGTAGTGTCTGCATATCTTTAAAGATAAAACTACTATGGATAACTCTAAATCATGGGTAGCATAAAGTTCTTCATGGAGCTTTAATTTTCTTGAAGCGTATGTTATTACGCCTCCCTCCTACATCAATACTGCACCTAACCCCTGTTTAGATGCGTCGGTACACAGTAAAATCTTTATCCATATCAGGTACTCGCAAAATTGGTGCACTAGTCAATAATATTTTAAGTTCAGAAAATGCTTTATCACATTCTTTAGTCCATTCATACCTAACACCTTTGCGCTGGAGAGTTGTGATCGACTTTGCAATTTTGGAGAATCCCTTCACAAACCTTCAATAGTAACCTGCTAAACCCATAAAACTATGCACTTCATGTGCATTCTTAGGTACCGACCACTCCCTGATTGTGTTTACCTTTTCAAAATTCACAAAGATCCCTTTACCAGATATGATATGACCTAAGTAACGAATTTCCTTTTGAAAGAAAACGCATTTGGATAACTTTCCATATAGCTTGTGTTCCGTGAGGCAAGATAATATTATCCGAAGATGCTCTTCGTGCTCCTTCTCATTCTTAGAGTAAATGAGAATATCATTCAGGAAGACTTGCACAAATTGATCAAGATATTTGCGGAGAACGCTATTCATAAGGTTCATGAATACTGCAGGTGCATTGGTCAGCCAAAATGGTACCACAATGAATTCATAATGCCTGAAACGAGTTCGGAATGCAGTGTTAAAAACATCACTTTCTTTAATTCTTAGCTGGTGATAACTTGATCGCAAATCGATCTTTGAAAACACTGCAACTCTTTTCATTTGGTCAAAAAGGTCGTCAATGCGAGGCATTGGATACCTATTATTTACAGTGGCTTGATTTAAATCTCGATAGTCCACACACAGTCATAATGAACCATCTTTCATCTTGACAAAGATTACAGGAGCGCCCTAAGGTGAAATACTAGGTCGAATGTGTCCTATATCTAATAGTTCTTTTAGCTGTATTTGTAATTCTTGAAGTTCAGGAGCGGTCATTCTATAAAGTGTTTTAGATATTGGTTCTGTACCAGGTTTCAATTCTATTGTGAGGTCTAGCTCTCTTTTAGGCGCAGTCCTAGTAATTCCTTTGGAAAAACATCTGAAAATTCTGATAGAATCGGATACTGTTCTAAGGATGGTCCTTTCTTCTTGCTTACTTCTTGAACTGCATACACTTGGCAACCTTTCCTTAAGCACCGTTTCATTTGCATAGCTGAGATGAAGCGTAAGGATACTTTCCTCTTAATACCTTGGATTTAGATTGTCTCTCCCTCATCATTCGTGCAAAGTATTGTTTTCCTAAAACAGTCTACCCATGCCTGATGCGACTCTAACCAATCCATTCCTATCACTAGGTCGTACGTTCCTAGGGCTGTGACATATACTTTTAATTTGGTCGAACAAACTCCTAGATCAACTTTGCAATCTTCAACACTTAATTCTACTAGTTGAAGTTCTCCCGAAGCCATTTCTACCTATCTGAAATCGTTTTGCTTGCAAGCTGTCAACCCACATTTATTTAATGTATATGATGAAATAAAACTATTAGTAGCACCTGTGTCAAATAAGATTTTGAGTTTTATTCCGTTGATTGTACCTGATGATTCCACTACGGTGGATTGATGTGCTGCTTGGTTGTTGTTGACGACGGCATGGATTCTATGATTGTCTTGGGTATTTGATGATGGTCCTTTTCCTGCTCTTAGTGAGTTCTCCAGACAATCACACTGAAAATGAGGTCCTCCACACCCCCAACAATCCACCTGGGTTGGCCCCCTTGATTCTGACTGTGAATTTCTAGACCAGGAGCTCTGTCCCCTGGTGCTACTTCCTTTCCCATTCCTTCCTCGATTACTAGTCCTTCGAGATTTCCAAGGATTGATGTTTGAGGATTCAGAAGCTATAGTATTAATGGTCATGGGAGCTCCTGCTCCTTCTCCTCTTGGAGTAAACCTGTTACCATGAGGAGGTGGCCTCGAGCTATTTCCTCGGAAGAAATTTCAGCGAGTCTTTCCTATAAATCCTTGTTGTGATGGTTCAGCTGGCTTGAAATCCCTTTTAATCCCCAGATGTTCTTCTGCATATCGTGCACATTCAACCACCTCTGCTACCGCTAATGGTTTCCACATTCTTACCATGGCCCTGATTCGAGTATTTAACTCATATATGAAACACTCGGCTTGGCGTTCATCCGTGTCTAGATAAGGAACATATTTTACAAGTTCCATAAACTTTATCTCGTATTCTTCTACGGTCTTATTACCCTGGATTAGAGTATGGAAGTTTCCTGCTTGCTTCTCTTGAAAGAAAGGTGGTAAGTATTTTGCTCGGAATCGGTCTACAAACAACTCCCAAGGAACGATGTCTAATGTGATATGTGATTGTTTTTCTAGATTTCCCCACCAAATCAGAGCATTCCCCCTGAGTTGGAATATAACAATCTTTGTTTTAGAGGTAGAAAAATATTCTTTTAGTGTGAAGCATCTTATCATCCCTTCTAACCATGCTTCGGCATGTTCTCCAGCTCGTCCTCCAGAGAATTTCGGGAGTTTAATCTTTTGCAGTTCTCGGGAAATATCTTCTCTATGAGACTTATAAACATATTCTTTAGGCTTTTCTGAATGTCTTTCCTCTAGATGAGGTCGTTCCTCTCTGCTATTGGTCGGCTATGACATTTTTAATGTTTTCAGGATGGCTTCTAATGAGTGCATTACAGTAGTTAGATCGGTTGCTAGAGCAATCGGTGCTAATGACGATCTAGGTGGTGGCGATGGTGACGGTGTTGGCGACGACAATGGTGGAGGTGTTAGAGATGGCGATGCATCTTGTTGGCGTTGCCGCCTTTGGTACGTTCTTATCATCGTGACTTTTCCTGGAATACATAGTAAATTTATGAGAATCAGGTAAATTTTTAGACTAACTAAATATGATTTTCGTAAAATTGAGTTTGCATACGGGTATAGTTCTTTTGCTATTTTACCTGCAAGCAGGTCTTACTGGTACCGAGGTCAAGGAGGGTGGCCACGCGACCTCCTTGTCCTATGCAGGATATTCTATGCTTACTATTTTTAGAGTGAAATGCAAGGGTCTTGATAGGTCATAATATCGTTTCACAATATTTGTCTAGAATGTTCACTCCTAGAATGACATCTCTGAGTAACAAATGTTCAAGTGTCATAATAAAATTTGGTGCACATATTTCATTATTGTTCGTAAATAACTTTAAGTATTTATATAAGTACACTTACTCTATTTTAATTCCTTCCACAACTTTTAACACTATACCTATATATATATATATATATATATATATATATATATATATATTATTTATTTATATATATATATATATATATATATATTATATATATATATTTATTATTATTACTTTATTTTTTTTAAATTAATTTTTAAATTATAATAACTTTACCCAAAATAAATAAAAGGCATGTACATCCATCCATCTATATATACTAAAATGTAACTAATAAAATAAATAACCAATCCTTTAATATATATAAATCGGTTCACCAAGATTCACTGCGACAGGTGTAATATATATATTATATATATAGAATCGGTTCACCGCCACTAACTCGCCGTCATAACGCAGTTGGTGCAACAGCAGCTTCTAAGCATGAATTTTCTGGGGCCACAAGAATTAGGGGTAGTTCATGCAGTATTTTTAGATACATTTTCCTACTTCATATCTTTATTGTGCCCTCTTTCCAGCCCATTAAATTAAGATAATTATATCTGATTTTAATAATTTATCCTATTTTGGGTTCTCCAATTTTAACTGTTTTACCACTCTGGATTGTTCCAAACTTGTGTAATATCTTTTGTTAACTAATCTACTTGTTGAAATTGGTCCCACTCCGGTTAAGATAAATCAAAATGAATTTGAATGAGTTTCTTTCTTTTCCTATTTAATATATAAGTAGAAAGTAGTTTATGTAATTTACTTGGAGAGATAGTTCTGTACAAAACAACCATTGCTATTAATTTTATTTTTCATTGTTGCTGCTAATTCCATTAATACTATTTACAGTTCAGAGGAAAACTATGGTACATGACATCTTCCAGGATTGAACATGGCCATTGGATAAGATGGTAACATGGTATAAGACATTCCCCCAGTTTGAGAATGGCCATTGGCTAAGATCTAGTTTGTAGACACAAGATTAGTTTGCAGATAATGATGGTGGTCAAACTTTAAAAAAAATAAGACGAGAGTAACCTGAGGTAGAAATGCCTAACAAATGAGTAATAAAATTTGAAACAAAGATGATGACAATGACAGGCCTGAGTGGATATCTTATAAACCTGTGGGTAATGAAACAACTATAGATTCTTAGATAACTACTAGTTTCGGCAAGCTATGACACATCCTGATGTAAGCGCTCTCATTGCCATCAGCAAAGTTTGAGCCTATTCATTATGATACACCCTTCCAAGGGACCCCAGAACAGAATACATAAGATCTTCCATTCTAGAGGTTAGTAGCCTAGTATACACGGATTAGAACCATAATATAATTCTCATCTTTACTTCAATTAGTTACGTGTTTAAGACCATTTTTTTTTTTTGTCTGCTTGCAAATCTGTAACACCTTCTGACTTGTCAAAAAGATCCTTTTTGTAGGCATCCTTAACGATAAGCATTGATGTTTTTCTATTATTGAGTGTTGTTTCTCTTAGACAAAAAGAGAACAGAGGGGAAATTTTTTGATGGCTGAGATAGTAAACGTGAGCCTTTAAGGTTCCAAAGTGTTTGAACAGAGCTCTGATACCATGTGTAGAGACCTTTTGACCATCAGTTTAACATGAATTTATTCTATACATATATTTCAGCATAAATGTAAATAAATGGGACCAGCAGTGAATTTAAACTTACATAAGAAACTATTTTATACATATAAAAATACCTGGAATGAAACTAATGATTTCTTGGGTTGTGGTTCTCCTTGTGAATGCAGCGGACAGGTTACTGAAATAATCGATTACTCCCAGCCAATCTAGGAACAATCCTAGACCCAAAAGATGCCTCTTTTTCCCCCGTGCCCAGAATCCCAAGAACAATGAGTCTCCCCTTCAGAACAGTTCATCTCCCTCAATATTTCCTCTTGACAATAATGCAGAATTTTTCAAAGTAAAGCCTCCTCCTCTCCTTCACATTCCACTCCTTATATAACTTTCCTCCACCTCCTCACATCCATTTAGATATTTTTGGGATTTAGGTGGATATTATAGGCATTTATGGAGATATTTTCTCATTTATGGAGATATTATATACATGGAAAATTTTAGGGGCTAATATTCGTAGGTGGGCTAATTTTCCATGGTTTTTCCAAATAAAAGATTCGCCAATTTCCATTTTTTTGTAAAAATGATTCGCCCAAATTTTACAATATAAAATTATTTTACCTTTAAAATAGCCAACATTATATAGAAACTATATATAAAATCATTATAAATTTGTATAATTTTTAAAACATATCAATAAAATTTTATAGTTCACATATTAGGGACTAGTGAAATTCGCCAACGTTTTAAACTTCAAAATGATTTTCCATCCTTCAAATTATCCCTGATTATATGCATTTATGGAGATATTATATTCATTTATTTAGATATGATAGGCATTTATGTAGATATTTCTAGGCATTTATGGAGATATTGACTTTGATTAATTATTTTAAGATTAATTGTATTATTTTTGTTTATAACTTAATTAAATTAACTTTATAATTAATTAAATTATATTATTATTTTATTGGACCACTCACATATAATTTATACTAAATTATATTTTTATTTTCTTGAATAATGCTCTCCCATGCATATGCATATAGAGCGGTATACGTGTTAGGTATCTTGTTGATATTTTATTATATCTTGGCGAGACAAATTGCCTTGTGATATTCAATTCATTACTCTAACTAAGGTAGTCTCTATACTAGTAGGTATGTATACTAGTGCGATGTATGCGATATATGCATGTGTAGCTATCATATGCATATGTCGTATACACACTAATATTATTTTGATTATAATTGGAATGGGTCGTTACACAGTGCCTTCAAAAAATGAACGGAGGAAAATTGCCAAGGGCGCAGCGCCTTCTCCCAGTTGCGCAGCGCCAAGAAAAGTTTCCCAAATTCACTTAGAAAACTCACAAATTCTTCTCTCCTTAATGCTTCTAATTCTTTGCAAGGTAACAATGATTCATTTGAAGTGTTAGATGGGATTTTATAGACTTATGGATTTAATTTAACTTTGCAAACCCACTTTCTAATTTTTAAAGTCTTTTTTCCTTTTCTCACTAACCATTTTACACTTTTTTGCATGTAGGTTTGTTGACATCACTGAGTTGGATTTTATTTTAATCATTTAGGCATGAAAAACTCATTTTGACACCTTTGGGATTTAGCCACATAGTAGCATCTTCAAAATCCTCTTTTGCTTCCACCATGGAGTTCAACTTACATTTTCACCTTCTCTGGCCACTTTTCCAAAACCCTAGGTGTCTGGAGTGCTTTACAACAATCATCAGTGTTGTCTTCTAAGTTATCTATAGCCCTTTCAAGTTCATTCATTTATTTCTAGTTCACCTCACCTTTTCCCATATTTCTTCAATATTTTCTGATAGAATTTCTTCATGTTTGGCCTTCAGTGCCTCCTCCATGTCATTTTCTGCAAGTGATCATTGTTTTGGCACTCAACTGGACCATCAAGTTCAAAACCCTAGTTCTATACAAGACCAATGTGTTCCCCTTTTCTTTGTTGTAAGTTATCTTCATTCAGGAGTAGATAGTCTACCTCATCAGTACTTTCTACTGATAAATCTTTCAACACACCTGCAGAAGTGTTAAAATATTTCCATTTTTCTCATTTGCAAACTTTGAACTGATTATACAAACTTATTTGGAGATTTTAGGTCCTTATTGAATAACCATGTCTTGACATTCTATTACATCTGAGCCATATTCTAACAAAGGAAAAGCAGTGCCTGAAACATCTAATGATGACCTTAAAACATGTAAAACCCTAATGACCTAAAGGGAGTGTTCTTTGACCTGATTTTGACTGAAATTTGGCTTGGAGATCTTCAAGTGAAAACAGAGTATTGTTACAACTTATTATGCCCAAAGGGACATTGAAATGAGTCATCACTATGAAACCCTAAGTGGAGGATGGAGTCTATTGACAGGGGGAAAATGGGGCAATGAGGTTTTAGGCAGGGAAGGAGGATGAAAATGGGAGGCATAAGTCCATAATGAGTCTTTAGGAGCAACAAGGTGACCATGAAATGGAAAAGTGATAGAATAGTGAAAAAAAAATTACAAGGATAATGAAGGAAGTTAGATTTCTGAAACTCACGATATTCAAGGATTATTGTTTTCAGAAATCTATAAACATCCTATAGTCATCTAAATATAGTGAAAAATACTGATGACTAACAGCAGGCGTGCCAAGATAAGGTAGCAACCAAGGCCCAGTTTGGTTAGTTTTGATCCTTTACATCATAAACTGCAATACAATCTATTTTACCATAGATACATTGTGCATGCATTTACAAGTAAAAATATGAATAGGTCCATACATCATCATTGATAAAATACATGCTTATAACCAGCATAATAACGACATAAATTCCATGGATACAATAGCAATAGAATCCACATAATAACCAGTGAAATTGTGTATCAAATATAAAAGGAATGAGCTTCTCATTAATGAGTGTAAAAACCAACCGGATATGGGACTTCCATGTTCCACCCGACCATAGATTGGTTGAGGCCAATCTATCTTTAGCCAATCACCCCCGTGCCATATTCCAAACATGACTGTGGGACTCAAACCAAAAGAACCAACCAGGGGATCCCGAGGCTAAATCGCCTCACACTCATCAATAGAAATCAGGCTTTACAATGATCCATCCTTGATCACTAGGCCAACACAATAAACATGTCATAATCGGCTTTACCGTGATCTACACCTGATCACTAGGCCAACACAAGCATGGATATCACCATATTATCTCCACCTGCTATTATGAAACCAGCTCCAAAAATAGAAGAAAATAGAGATCAACGCCTTAGAAATCAGCCACTTCGAGGGGGAAACCTCCAATACATTACATAAATGAGCAATTCTTTGATGAGACAAATGACAAAACCTCATTCTATATATAGGATTCCATGGGGTCACAATATAATCCTAGCCGACCTAACAATAATAATGTAAGGGAACAATAATAACAATATGGGGGTTACAAGGGTACAACAATAACAATAAGGGGGATATACTAATAACAATAAGGGACTACACTAGTAATATGGGGACCTAACATGCCCCTCTCCTTCAAAAAAAAATTGTCCTCAACACTTGAGTAGCTCTGGATGCTTCTGTATAAAATTATCATCCTCCCATGTAGAATCTTCAGTGGGAAAGTTCTTCCACTTGATGAGATACTCTGAAATTGATTGATTTTGTAGCTCTCGAGTTCTTGTTTCCATGACTATTTCAGTTTCCAATATGATTTTTCCTTCCTCATCAAGTTCTAGAAATATTGTTTGAACTGGAATTTTGTCACCTATAACCTTCTTTAAGCATGAAACATGGAAAATTGGATGCACTCGCCAAGAAGCGGGAAGCTCCAATTTGAATTCCATAGTACCAATATTTTGCAACACCCTGTAAGGACCATAGTATTTTGGCGATAATTTATTATCCTTCTTGGCTTTATTGAGGGAGATTTGTTTGTATGGTTGTAGCCGTAAAAATACCTAGTCTCCTACATCAAAACTTCTCTCGCTGCGATGTTGATCGGCTTGTTGTTTCATTCGATTTTGTGCCAAATTTAGGTTCTCCTTTAAGAGTTGGAGAACTTTTTGTCGATGCTCGATGTGATATTCCACTGCTTGCACCTTAGAATTTTCTCTTAAATATGATGTGATGGACAGTGGATGATATCCATAAAGTGCCACAAATGGGTTCATTTTTGTTGCAGTATGGAAGGAAGTGTTATACCACCATTCAGCCAGAGGTAACCACTTGAACCATTGTGTTTATTTATTAGATACAAAAAATGAAGATAACCATCCAAACATTTGTTCACTATCTCAGTTTGACCATTGGATTGAGGATGATAAGATGAGCTATGAGCTAGTTAAGTACTGAAACAAGAAAATAATTCCATCCAAAATATTTCAGTAAAAATAGGATCTCTGTCACTTACCATAATATTTGGGTTTCCATGTAGCTTTTGAATTGTTTCCATAAATGCAGTAGCAGTTGTACTTGCTTTAAATGGATGAGATAATGTAAAAAAGTGTGCATACTTGGTAATTCTATCAACTACCACCATGATGACAATATTTCCTTCGGACTTAGGTAAACCTATGATAAAATCCATTGAAATCTCCTCCCAACGTTGAATTGGAATGGATAAAGGTTGTAGAAGACCCGGGGTCTTAATTGTCTCCACTTTATTTTGCTGGAAAACCAAACATTCTGCCACAAACCTTTGAATATCATATTTAAGGCCATCCCAAAAAAATTCTTTCTTCACCCTGTGGTAATTTTTTTAAAAGCATGAGTGTCCTTCTAAAGGAGAAGTGTTCAATTCCAAAAGAATATGTTGTTTTAGTTGGGAATTCTTACAAAGATATAAGCAATCTTCGTACCATAAGGAATCATTTTTCCAACTAAACGTATCAGATGTACTAATATCTTGCTGCAACTTTTGAATGAGTGTCCACACTTCTTCGTCCTTCTTCCATTCATCCCTTGCTTCGGTTATCCAATCTAGTTGGATAATAGAAATTGCACAAAGAAATGCTTCCACCTCTTCATACTTTCTTAAGAGTGCATCTGCAACAACATTTAGCTTCCCTTTTTTGTAGATGATTTCAAAGTCATAATCCAACATCTTTTTGACCCATTTTTGTTGCTCTTCTGAAGATATTATTTTCTCAAAAAAGTGTTTAAGACTATCATGATCAGTTTTTACCTTGAAGTGCCTTCCCATTAGGTAAGGTCTCCATTTATTTAGTGCATGTAGTATTGCCAACATTTCCTTCTCATAAATTGCTTTCTGTAAATACCTTCCTTTGATTGGATGACTTTCAAAAGAAATGGATCTTCCTTCTTGCATTAAAACAATACCAATTCCATTTCCTGAGCCATCACATTCCACAATAAAGGTTTTTGTGAAGTCTGGCATAGCTAAGACAGGTTTTAGGCACATTTCCTCTTTAATATGTTCAAAGGCCTTAGTTGCTTTAGGATTCCATGAAAATGCATATTTATTCAATAATGTTGTTAGAGGTGTTGTTATTCTCCCATAATTATTAACAAACTTGTGATAATACCCTGTTAACCTGAGAAATCCTCGCAACTGCTTTATGGTTGTGGGGACTTTCCATTCCTTAATGGCTTTAATTTTGTTAGGGTCTACCTTAACACCCTCGTGAGATACAATATGACCCAGATATTCCATATCTTGTACTCCAAAGAAACATTTGGATGTTTTTGCATATAACTATTTCTCCTCCAATAGTTTGAGCACCCTGTCAACATGTTGAACATGATCCTTCCAAGACCTATTGTAGATTAGTATGTCATCAAAAAATACTAGCACAAAATTTCTAAGGAAGGGTTTGAAAATGGAATTCATCAACCCTTGAAATGTAGAAGGTGCATTGGTAAGGCAAAAAGGCATAACCAAAAATTCATATTGACCCTCATGAGTTTCAGAATATCTTCAGTCTTCATTCTAATTTGATGATATCCTAAACCAAGATCCAACTTGGTAAAATAAATTGCACCATGTAATTCATCCAATAATTCATTAATCACAAGAATGGGAAATTTATCTTTAATAGTGAGCTTATTGAGCTCCCTATAATCCGCCTCTTTGTTCTTTCTTCAGAAAATTTGTCATGACATTAGAGCTCATTATCTTTTCCATATTCCCTGTAATACCCCATAATTCGATTTACTTTCCTTCCGAAAAAAAATTCAAGAAAATTTATTGAAAAATAAAAGCTATTGTCCCTAAAGATTGTAACCATTGCACTCATAGTACAACATCAACACCTCCCATTGGAATGGAAAGCATTAGACTATTCAATACATATTCCCCCATGGTTAGCTTGATATTATGGAATTTTTCAAAGAAATTTATAGTTCCTCCATTTGAAACCATCACTTGACATTCTGGTGTTGGGTATATGAAACAATTCAATTCCTTGGCTACCTTACAATGAATAAAATTATGGGTATTACCTGAATCAATCAACACTATTACCTTTTTCTTCTTGATATGTCCTTATATCTTGAGAGTTTTAGGAGTGGTAATTCCTTCCAATGCATTACACGATATGGTTGGACTCATTTCTTCTTCTTCTATGGGTTGGTTCCTAGTGTATATCCTCTTATTTTGAAGTTTCTTGTTCATTTACTTCCTCCTCTTCACAATCTGTGTAAAATAATTTCTTCTCAACACACTTATGACCTTTAGTGTATTTGTTATCATAGTTGTAGAAAATCCCTTTTTCTCTTTTTCCTTCCAATTTTTGTGGTGTCAACCTTGTAGGTTGTGGAACTCTAGGAGTAGCAACACTTTCATCTTTATAGATGTGAGTGGTAGGCTTCCTTGTCGCCATAATTTTACATTCAATTTTTCTTTCCAACCTGAATGCCTTCTCCAATGAATCAGGTTCCCAAACACAAACTTCATGTTGAATTTTATCCTTTAAAGTACCTATGAAGACATCAATCCTGTGTTCCTATGGAATATCAACTACCCTTATATTCAATTTTTGGAAGTCCTCAATGTGCTCCACCACTGAACCCTTTTTTTTTAGATTTATCAATTGGCTAAAGAAGGTGTTGCTCTTTGTATCCTCATAATGTGCTATAATTTCCTCCGTAAAAATTGACCAAGTGACAATTTTTTTAAGGGAGCAAAGCCATCGATACCATACAAATGTATTTTTTTCTAAATGTAAATTTGCAATGCGTACCTTTTGTGTGTTTTGCACATTATTGAGATCAAAATATTGCTCCATCTGTACTATCCATGTTACGGGATCTTTGCCATAAAACTTCCTCATATCCATCTTTGGAATATGGTGGTTCTTCCATCCAAAATTAGAGTTTATGAAATCACGATTAACATTTATTTTGTTCTCATCATGAATTTTCTCTACTATCTTTTCGCCATTAGGAAACATTTCTTGTATCAACTTTGTCAAACCTTCCATGTCTACTTTTCGATCATTCTTCATGTTTTCCGTGTTGTCTTTCATTTTTTCTTCCAGATCATCCATCTTAGCTTCCATGCCATCCATCTTAGCTTCCACGCCTTTATTCAAACCATCCATATTATTCTTCAAACCATCCATCTTCGCTTCAACGCCTTTCTTCAAAACTTCCATTTCATTTTTGTTGCTCTTTCCAAGAGCAAAATTTGGTGCACTTGCTCTTGTAATTTTGATATATCATGTTGAAATTCTTCATCTTCATGAGTCATATTAGAGTATTATGAGGGCTTAATAGGTGTTGAATTATTTTTAGGGAACATTTTAGAACCCAATACTGATATCTATGCTCAATATTCCCTTGGAATCACTTAAAACTGGTTTTTCAAACAAGACTTATGCAATTTGACAAAAAAAATACATACCTTTTTCTTGATTTTGAGGAGCTCGATATTGAAACTAAATTATCTCTGTAATTGCGTATCTTCAATATCTGAAATTCAGTCTTATAGTAGCCCTATGAATCTTCTTTCTAATGCCACAGGTTTGACCAAATTTGGATACATCAAGACAAAGTTATGTTGAATCTCCCACAATGACCTAATTATGGACTGGTTCAGTAGAGCGCACTTGTACGGAATGCCACATGTCACTATTTCCTCCTTCGGCTCTGAATTGATAAACAGGAAACTACAGTCTGTGTACTTGCAACCACTTTTTACATAATTCTAATCCGATGCTCAGAGAGAGATTTATGAAGATTTTCCCAAGGTCACCTCTTTGAGATGAAATTCGGGATCCTAAAAAAACCTTAACTTCCACAGATCATATCTCCAAAAATGTTGTGAACCAAGATCTAAATTTCTTATAGGAAGTTCTTTAGGATTTTTTCTTCACTCTGTAGAAATATCAGTGTATGAAGCTTTGTAGAACAAAACTTATAGCAAAAATTCCACGATGACCTGTTTAGGTGAAATTTGGAAGCCTGAAAAACCCAACTTCCAAAGATCATATCTCCGAAAATATTACGAAATAAGATCTGAAATTTGTACACGAAATTTATTAGGATTTCGGATTCGCTATATATAAATTTCATCTTCTTATCCTTTGTAGAAAAAAAATTATAGTGAAAATTCCACGATGACTTGTTTGGAACAGCGAAATCCTAGAATCCAAAGCTCTGATACAAAATGCTATGAAACCAACTCCAAAAATAGAAGAAAAGAGAGATCAACTCCTTAGAAATAAAACACTTCGAGGGGGAAACCTTCAATACATTACATAAATGAGCAATTATTTGATGATACAAATGATAAAACCTCCTTCAATATATAGGAGTCCATGGGGTCACAATATAATCCTAGCCGACCTAACAATAATAATGTAAGGAAACAATAATAAAAATATGGGGGTTACAAGGGTACAACAATAGCAATAAGGGGGCTACACTAATAACAAGAAGGGACTACACTAGTAATATGGGGACCTTACACCTACACCATGAGGAATTTTCCTGTCTCCTAGTATTTCAAGCTTTACCACAACCCACAATCTGAATCAGGGGTCACTAGGACTTAAACCGAGACATACTCTCCAGGATTTACCGTACATCCTATCCTAGGACTACTAGGACCAGCGGAGAGAAACTCCCTCTCAAGATTTACCGCAATCCAAACCTGGATCACTAGGCCCTAAACCGAGGAAAACCACCTTTAGGATTTACCATATATCTCGTCATTCTTCGGTCAAGAATTCCCAGGCCCACCAAGGCAACACACTATTCGACTTTACCACAACCCACAGTCTAGTTCAAGGGTTACTAGGCCATTTTTTATATCAATTCAGAGATTCACCCCACTCAAATTCGAAACCATCCGACAATCCAACTAAACCAACACATGAGAACTCCACAACACCATGGCTATCTGAAAATGGCAAGGCTAGGCTAGAAACATTATCACTCCTAGAAAAACCCATGCCAAGGCATAAAAGAACCACATGCAATACCATGCATGCTAGATCTATCAAGGAAAAATACACATGCAAATCAATGCCTGCCAAGGATCCTGCTATAGTTGCTTGATTCCTGCTCCTCGTTTTCTTCCTCCTTTTTCTTGCTTTATTTCCTTTCTTGGTCCAATGCCAAAATGCTCCAAGAAAACACTAATGCCAAAATTCTCCAAGAAAACTCTAAGTGTCCAAGATTGAGAGAGAGATACTAGAATACAATTAGATCCATAAGTGTGAGAAAAAATATTTCCAACTGATCCTTAGACGCCTTTCTATCAATGAGGCCTCTATTTACTTCATTTTCCATTATTTTTCTTCATTTTCCTCCTCACATGCAACCTGTGACCTTGCATCTCCCTTTTCTCCTAATTTCCATTATTTTCATAAATAAATGTACCAAAAATACGTTTTACTCTCCAAATCCTTAGCCATTGCCTTTGCCAATTTCCTTTATACATAATAACTGACATGAACACCCACTAGGATGTTTTTCCCAATATTCAGCTTGGAATAAGTGTCCCATCAACCGTGGTTATTATTTTTAACTTTATTACATGGATTTTTCACCAGAGTTGTTACAGAGGTAATGAGGACCTATAAAAGGAGTCAATAAAGAACCTAGGAAGGAACACATGAGTTTGAGTATTGTTAACCCTTCATATTCCCTATTAAAGATGGAATAAAAAGTGAACATAAATCCGTACCAAGGTGATATTGATGCATTTAAGTTGAATCATTGGTTCCAACAACTATAATTTTGTTTCATTATTCACCATATATATGAGGAACAAAAGATATCATTTTCCAAACTAAATTTAGAGGGACATGCTTTAACATGGTGGGAAATTCATAGAAAAACACTTAGGCTATAGGTAAATCCACTAGTAACTAGGTGGGAGGACTTCATAACCCTCATTAATTCTCAACTTTACCTTATCAGCTACATAGAGGACTAATGTATTTGGTGGCACTGTTGGGAAAAATACTGAGAGGGGGGGTGAATCAGTATTTAGAGCTAACTGATAAAATTTTTACTTTTCTTTTCTCAAAACCCATACGCTACTTTATAGAACAAAACTAGCGTATATACGCGGATATCCTTAAGGAAACTTTCATATGCTTAGAGATTTTATTATGAATTTAATTCTTAAATCATTGCATCATTTATTCATCATATGTTAATCAGTAAGCATGTGCAGTAAAGACACAATAAACCATCACACATAAGCAACACACATGAACAACAGGATTTAAGGTGGAAACCCAAGTCGGGAGAAAACCACCGCTGTCGTCGTCTCAGCCTTCAATATTTATTATAAATAAAACTTCTTACAACCATGTACTGGCGCAGACTCATACCAGCACGCAGGCACCTACCTGCAGAAGGCTACAACCTTCTCTCGTTTACCAGCCTCTCCTAGAAGGGAGCTACAACCCCCTGCTCTCGTTTACCAGTCTCTCCTGGAAGGGAGCTACAACCCCATGCTCTCGTTTACCAGCTACCATTGGAAGGGAGCTACTACCCCCTCACTGAAGGCTTCGACCCTCGGCACCACTGCAGACCATGTTTCATCAATTTTCAAACTGGAACAAACAGCTTCAACTCAACTCTTCACTTATCAACAAATATACTTCACCCAGTGCTTCAAACAGAACAGTGAATCCACTGTAACCAGAATATCAGAGATAACCTAGACTTCAGAATAGATATGCAGAAACACATTCAACATTGAGCAATCATTAGTTCAGATACCATACGCACTTTTATTTAATCAGACCCGCGTATACAAGCGTTTTTCATGAAACGAACCCGCGTATAGATCTATGCATTTCTCATAAAACCCTAACTGCCCATACGCGCTTTTATTTCATCAGATCCGCGTATACACGCGCTTTTCATGAAGCAAACCTGCGTATAGATCTATAAAAGATAAACTTTGCATAACAGATCAGATCTATGAACTTACCCAGATTTTTCAATTTCTTCATCAGATTTGCGCCAGGTCTTCATCACTTCTTTTCAGATCATCCTAGAGATTCATCATTTCTAGATCTAGAGATCTCGAACCTTCATCATATTCATAGGTGCATCATAGATTCAGATCTGTCAATTAAGAACAGAGTTCAACCATGCAGATATACTTTAGAGTGAAGTATTAATTAAAGCCCAGACACTTGCTCCTTACCTTGCACTATGATTTTCTTCTCCTTAAATAGATTTAGCCTTTGTCAATACCATGAGCCAAAACCACACCACTTCCGATGGTATTCCTGGATGGGATCAAATAAATAATCAAGCGCTCAATACTTTGGGCCAATACCATGGTAATGCCCCCTGGTTTTATAAAATTAGAGTGCAAATTGGCATACGCTACTTGGCACGTTCATCTACGCGTATATACGCGACTTCTCCTTAATAAAACCGTGTATGCCTTGTGACATACCTTGTTCAACATTATTCTGGCACTTTCTGAATTCCTTTCTTCTGCTACTTCTGAACGGATCTGTAGATACATCAGATTTGCATCATTTCCATTAAGGACAACTTCATCAAATAGGTTGTCATCAAATTTATCAAGTAGGTTGCCATCAAGGACAACATTCTGCATCATATTGCCAACAATCTCCCACTTTGGACTTGATGGCAACCATGATGGTATTTGATCATCGCAACAGATAGATACATTGATTATAATCATTATGCAAGCACCATGATATTTGATACTACTCTCCCGCTTTGACATCAAGGGCAAAGGGCAGCGCAAATCCAAAACAAGAAGAAAGAAGAGATCTGTAGATCTGATGTGCACTGAAGTTACCATGCTCCCCCTGAGTTCATGCTGAAACTTCAAACATATTTTTCAATGAAGTACATGACTCTGTAACCAAGGACTCATACTTTACATCAAAGATCCAACCAAGTGGATTTAAAGATATGACTCAAGTACCCAATCAAGTGGGTTTACACATTTTGACTCAAATACCCAACCAAGTGGGTTTAAAAACTTGAACAAGCCCTTAACATGACTGAATATTACAATTTACATCATAGGTCATAGCCTTTTCATCAAATTACACATATGAATTTTTATAACCAATATCAAAAAGACCTCAAGAGAGATCATATTTCAGAATCATCATAATGCCAACAATGCATTACATTCAGCAAGGCTAATGCTCCCCCTGAAACTGTGCACATGTTCTTGAGCCATTTCACTCCTTCATCTCCCCCTTAGCTTGTGCATCCTGAACACTTTCAACAGCAAATCATCAAGGCATCTTCACCCAATATCAGAGAATGAAACAAAAATATAAGAGCTGAAACATCACCAGAGATACCATACAGCATCAGAGATACCAAACAGCACTGCAGTTGTGCTGAAGAATGTTGACCCCAAGTAAAATTTGTCAGCAACTAACCATACGCGGTTTTATTTCTATAAACTCGCGTATATATGCTACTGTCTTTCAGGAAACCCACGTATCCAATTTAATCTTCTGAATTTAAGCAGTTCTGATTTTCTGCGTGGCAGAGACTACTCCCAGCTTCTGTTTGAGATATTCGAATGCTTCCCTGGGCAGAGGTTTGGTCAGTATATTAGCAACTTGTTCTTTGGAGGGAACATACTCCAACTTCACCTTTTTTTCAAGCACTTGTTCACGTAAAAAGTGATACTTGATGGGAATGTGTTTGGTCTTGGAATGCATAACAGGATTCTTTGAGATGCTAATGGCACTTGTATTATCACACATGATGGAGATAGGAGGTGAACATTTGATTTGAAAGTATTGTAAGGTTTGCATCATCCAAATAAGTTGAGTGCAACATGATGTGGCAGCCACATATTCTGATTCTGCTGTAGATAAAGCAATAGAGTTTTGCTTCTTGCTGAACCAAGAAACTAATCGGGGCCCCATATAGAATGCACCACCAATAGTGCTTTTCCGATCATCAACATTTCCAGCCCAATCTGCATCAGTGTAAGCATGAAGAGTAAGATCAGCATTCTTTGGATACCATAGTCCAAAGTCTTGAGTTCCTTGTAGATATTTGAATATTCTTTTGACAGCTTGAAGGTGAGACTCTTTTGGATTAGCTTGGAATCGTCCAACAATCCCAACTGCATGCATAATGTCTGGTCTAGTCCCAATGAGATAAAGTAGACTTCCTATCATTGATCTGTATTCTGGTTGATTCACCGTGGGAGAATCATCATGAGAACTGAGATTGCATCCGGTTATCATTGGTGTACTTACAAGTTTGCATTCTTCCATGCCATACTTCTTCAGAATTTGCTTAAGATATTTTGCTTGTGATAGGAATATACCATCTGCAGTTTGATGCACTTGTAAGCCAAGAAAGAATGTTAGTTCCCCAAGTAAGGACATTTCAAATTCTTACTGCATGACAGAAGCAAATTTTTGACTCATAGATTCTTCGTTACTCCCAAAAATGATATCATCAACATATACAACTACAATCAATAGTTTATCATTTTCAACTTTTGTGTATAAGTTGCTATCTGCAGACCCCTTTGAAAATCCTTGTTGATGAAGATATTTGTCAAGACAATAATACCATGCCCTTGGAGCTTGTTTGAGACCATATAGAGCCTTTTTAAGTCTACAAACAAGATTTTCATCATTTCCCAAAATAAATCCTTCTGGTTGTTCTATATAAACTTCTTCTTCTAGATCACCATTGAGAAATGCAGATTTAACATCCATTTGATAAACTTTGATTTGTTGAAAACTTGAAAAAGCAAGAAACATTCTTATGGCTTCAAGTCTAGCTACAGGAGCAAAATTTTCTTCAAATTCTATACCTTCTTGTTGAGTATAACCCTTGCAAACAAGTCTAGCTTTATTTCTTACAACATTCCCATTCTCATCTAACTTGTTTTTGAATATCCATGTAGTTCCAATGACATTTTTGTTATGACGTCTTGGCACTAATTCCCAAGTGTGATTCTTTTCAATTTGATCAAGCTCTTCATTCATGGCTTGAACCCAACATGCATCTTTGCTAGCTTGATTGACATTGTGTGGTTCAATAGTGGATATAAATGCCAGATAGCTAGAAGATCCCACAAGAGTCCTTCTTGTTTGTACACCTGATCCCTTATCTCCCAAAATTTGAGATTCTAGATGATTCTTTTGAACATATCTGGATGGAGCTTTTTCAGATAAATCATCTTCAGGTTCTTCATTGGGTTCACTGTCTATATCATTGCTATTTGATGTAAAAGGACATAAGTCACC
Source organism: Pinus albicaulis (assembly GCA_034641835.2). NCBI lineage: Eukaryota > Viridiplantae > Streptophyta > Pinopsida > Pinales > Pinaceae > Pinus > Pinus albicaulis. Next base: position 634,671,995 of record CM076576.1, on the reverse strand, counting down.
ATCGTCTTCATTTGTTATTTGTTTTTCTTCTTTTGGGGCTGCAGGAGACTCATCAATAACAACATCAATACATTCAACAATCTTTCAAAGTCTTTTATTGTAACATTTATAGGCTCTACTCGTAGAGGAGTAACCAAGAAGTATTCCTTCATCCGCTCTAGGTTCAAACTTGCCAAGTTTTTCATCATTATTTTTTATAAAGCATTTACTTCCAAAAACTCTAAAATGCTTCACAGAGGGAGAATTACCATACCAGAGTTCATATGGAGTTTTGTCACTATTTACACGAACATGTGCCTTGTTGAGAATGTTTACGGCTGTATATGTTGCTTCTCCCCAAAATGTGTCAGGTGTTCCAAAATCATCAAGAATAGCTCTAGCCATTTTTTGAACTGTTCTATTCATTCTTTCTGCTACGCCATTTTGTTGTGGAGTGCCAGCTACAGCGAACTGTCTTTTTATGCCATGTTGTCACAAAATTCAAGGAATTCATTTGAAGTATATTCTCCTCCTCAATCAGATCTAAGACATTTGAGTTTTAGATCAATTCATTTTCAACCAGAGCCTTGAAGATCTGAAATTTCTCAAATGCTTCATCTTTGTGTTTAATCAACCCAATCCAACACATTCTAGAGAAATAATCAATAAATAAGATATAGTATTGTTCACCACGACGTGAATTTTTCCTCATAGGTCCACATATGTCAGTATGAATGAGTTCAAGAGGCCTACTTGACGATCCTTCCTTGGCATTAAATTGCACTCTGGTTTGCTTGCCGAATTGGCAAGATTTGTATATGATACTTTCAGGTAGAGTAATATTGGGAAGACCACGAACAGCATTAAGTCTGCTTGATTTGTTGATTTGAGAGAAGCTTAGATGCCCCAACCTTCTATGCCATAGCCAGTTTTCTGAATATTTACTCAAGTAACATTGTTCTTTGCAATTCCTCAATACATACAGGTTGCTTGGGGTTATTTTTCCTTTTACAATTGTTTTACCTGTATCAAGATCACGAACCACACATTCTTTTGAACTAAAGACAACTTCAGTTCCTTGATCACACATTTGAATTACACTTAACAGGTTATTCCTTAAACCATCCACATACATGACATCATTAGCCTTCACCTTTTCTTTTAGAAACATAGACCCTTTTCCTTTAATTACAGCAGGAGTATCATTTCCAAATGTAACTTTCTTTTCCTTTTCTAGAGCACTATATGCAAGAAGTTTGTTTTTTTCACCTGTCATGTGTCTTGAGCATCCACTATCAATGTACCATTGATTTTCTTCACCTTCTGCAAATAACGCTATGCCACAATTTTCAACCTGTAATTCCTTCTTTTTCCATACTTTGGAATTTGAAGGATAATGCTCTATTGGCTGAATTTTGCTCCTGCATTCATATTCTTCATGCCCAAAGTTATTGCAATAAGCACATTCAACTTCATTTAGAAGAGGAGAAAAGTTGTTATAGGTATTCTTCTCAAATTCAATCCTTTTCTTTCTTGCTTCTCTAGTCATGATGGTTTTATATGCAACACATTGAACAGCTTTATGACCAAAATTGTGACATGAGAAACATTGTCCATTGAAGAAGAAATTTCTGCGATCATGAAATCTTCTACTTGGATTTACCTGTTGATTATTGTTTCTTTGAGAGATATTCATGTTAGTGTTCTTTGAATTGAGATGATCATGCTTTACCTGTAATGATTCTTTATTCCCTTGCTGAGTGGTAGAATTTTGTAAACCAGCTGTAGCTACTTTTAGATAATTTGGTGCTGAAGCCTGAGAAGATTTTCCAGTATATCCAAGACCTCTCTTTATAAGAGGAAAACGTTGTACCTTGATAATCTCATCTAAGGTTTCAAATCCTTTAGCAAATCTAAGATTTAGAGTCTTTACTTTCTGGAAATATTTTCTTAGACTTACCACTTCACATTCTAATTTCTCAATGTGTTTCTTTGCTTCTTCAACCTGCTTTTCCAGAGTCTCTATGGTTATTTTCCTTTCTTCTAAGAGTATTTTACTTTCTTCTAAGCGTATTTTGAGTTGATTGTTTTCTTCAAGAAAGTCATTGTCCTCTAGAGCATCCACAAAAGTATCCTTTTCTTCTCTAGATTCAAATGCCATGAGAAGTCTAAGATCTTGTTCACATTCTTCCTCACTATCAGATAACCCATCACTGTCTTCATGAGTATAATAACTTTTTCTAGTGTTAAACTGGTTCTTATTCCTTCTTGCTACTTCCTTCCCTTTTGCAAGTGTTTCTTTATGAGGACACTTAGCAGCATAATGCCCAATTCTTCCACACTCAAAACATTTGAAAGGAAGCTTACCTCTGAACCGTCTTGTGCCAAGTTGGAGTTTCTTTACAAAATTTGCCCCATCTTCTTCTGAGATATATCCTGATCCTTCTGCTTCTTGTTCTTCTTTCCCTTTTGTAGAAGCTCTGAAGACAGCCTCTTTGACTTCAGATGGTCCTCCTCTTCTCATTTCATATGCGGTTAGTATGCCATGAAGTTGTACCATGGTAAGATTTTGAAGATCCTGTTTTTCTTCAAGAGCAGAAACTTTTGACTCAAATTTTGTTGTTAGTGATCTTAAAATTTTCTCAACCAAAGTGGATTCGGTTATTGTTTCTCCCAGATTTCTCATACGATTTACAACATCATCAACATGTAAAAAGAAACTGGAAATACTCTCATCACCATGCATCTTCAAATTTTCATATTCGATTCTGAGAGTTTGGAGTTTTGCACTTTTTACCTTTGCATCACCTTCATAACTTAGAATCATTTTGTCCCACATTTCCTTTGTTGTATTTAGCTGCATGACTTTGAAAAATTCAGATTCAGTCAGACTTCCCGTTATAGCATTGACCGCATTTGCATTTGATTCATAATTCTTCTTTTCAGTCGGATCTGTTAGTATTGTAGATGGATATTTATATCCTTGTTCAACAATGGCCCATACATCTGTTCCCATAGACTGAAGATAGGATCTCATCCTTGTTTTCCAGAAGATTAAATTTCTTCCATTAAAGAGCGGAGGCTTGATAGATGTTGTTCCATCTTGATTACTCATCTTGCTTGATCTTCCTTCTAGCGGCTAAGCTTTTTCAGAAGGACCTCCTCTGATACCAATTGTTGGGAAAAATACTGAGAGGGGGGGTGAATCAGTATTTTTAGAGATAACTCATAAACTTTTTACTTTTCTTTTCTCAAAACCCATACGCTACTTTACAGAACAAAACTAGCGTATATACGCGGATATCCTTAAGGAAACTTGCGTATGCTCAGAGCTTTTATTATGAATTTGATTCTTAAGTCATTGCATCATTTATTCATCATATGTTAAGCAGTAAGCATGTGCAGTAAAGACACAATAAACCATCACACATAAGCAACACACATGAACACCAGGATTTAAGGTGGAAACCCAATTCGGGAGAAAACCACCGCTGTCGTCGTCTCAACCTTCAATATTTATTATAAAGAAAAATTCTTACAACCATGTACCAGCAGACTATACCGAAGACGCAGTACTCCACCAAAGGTGGCTACAACCTTCTCTCGCTTACCGCTCCCCTCTCCCCGGAAGGGAGCCACAACCCCCCGCTCTCGTTTACCGCCCCTCCCCGGAAGGGAGCTACAACCCCCCACTCTCGCTACTCGCCTACCACTGGAAGGGAGCTACTACCCCCTCACTGAAGGCTTCGACCCTCAGCACCACTGCAGACCACATTTCATCAATTTTCAAACTGGATCAAACAGCTTCAACTCAACTCTTCACTTATCAACAAATATACTTCACCCAATGCTTCAAACAGAACAGTGAAACCAGTGTAACCAGAATATCAGAGATAACCCAGACTTCAGAATAGATATGCAGAAACACATTCAACATTGAGCAATCATTAGTTCAGATACCATACGCGCTTTTATTTAATCAGACCCGCGTATACACGCGCTTTTCATGAAACGAACCCGTGTATAGATCTATGCATTTCTCAGAAAACCCTAACTGCCCATACGCGCTTTTATTTCATCAGATCAGCGTATACACGCGCTTTTCATGAAGCGAACCTGCGTATAGATCTATAAAAGATAAACTTTTCAGAACAGATCAGATCTATGAACTTACCCAGATTTTTCAATTTCTTCATCAGATTTGCGCCAAGTCTTCATCACTTATTTTCAGATCATCCTAGAGATTCATCATTTCTAGATCTAGAGATCTCGAACCTTCATCATTTTCATAGGTGCATCATAGATTCAAATCTATCAATTAAGAACAGAGTTCAACCATGCAGATATACTTTAGAGTGAAGTATTCTTTAAAGCCCAGACACTTGCTCCTTACCTTGCACTATGATTTTCTTCTCCTTAAATAGATTTAGTCTTTGTCAATACCATGAGCCAAAACCACACCACTTCTGATGGTATTCCTGGATGGGATCAAATAAATAATCAAGCACTCAATACTTTGGGCCAATACCATGGTAATGCCCCCTGGTTTTATAAAATTAGAGCGCAAATTGGCATGCGCTACTTGGCACGTTCATTTACGCGTATATACGCGACTTCTCCTTAATAAAACCGCGTATGCCTTGTGACATACCTTGTTCAACATTATTCTGGCACTTTCTGAATTCCTTTCTTCTGCTACTTCTGAACGGATCTGTAGATACATCAGATTTGCATCATTTCCATTAAGGACAACTTCATCAAATAGGTTGTCATCAACTTTATCAAGTAGGTTTCCATCAAGGACAACATTCTGCATCATATTGCCAACAATCTCCTCCTTTGGACTTGATGGCAACCATGATGGTGTTTGATCATCGCAACAGATAGATACATTGATTATAATCATTATGCAAGCAATATGATATTCGATACTACTCTCCCCCTTTGACATCAAGGGCAAAGGGTAGCGCAAAGAAAAAACAAGAAGAAGAAGAGATCTGTAGATCCGATGTGCACTGAAGTTACCATGCTCCCCCTGAGTTCATGCTGAAACTTCAATCATATTTTTCAATGAAGTACATGACTCTATAACCAAGGACTCATACTTTACATTAAAGATCCAACCAAGTGGATTTACAGATATGACTCAGGTACCCAATCAAGTGGGTTTACACATTTTGACTCAAATACCCAACCAAGTGGGTTTACAAACTTGAACAAGCCCTTTACATGACTGAATATTACAATTTACATCATAGGTCATAGCCTTTTCATCAAATTACACATATGAATTTTTATAACCAATATCAAAAAGAGCTCAAGAGAGATCATATTTCAGAATCATCATAATGCCAACAATGCATTACATTCAGCAAGGCTAATGCTCCCCCTGAAACTGTGCACATGTTCTTGAGCCATTTCACTCCTTCATCTCCCCCTTAGCTTGTGCATCCTGAACACTTTCAACAGCAAATCATCAAGGCATCTTCACCCAATATCAGAGAATGAAACAAAAATATAAGAGCTGAAACATCACAAGAGATACCATACAGCATCAGAGATACCAAACAGCACTGCAGCTGTGCTGAAGAATGTTGACCCCAAGTAAAATTTGTCAGCAACTAACCATACGCGGTTTTCTTTCTATAAACTCACGTTTATACGCGACTATCTTTCAGGAAACCCGCGTATCCAATTTAATCTTCTGAATTTAAGCAGTTTTAATTTTCTGCGTGGCAGAGACTACTCCTAGCTTCTGTCTGAGATATTCAAATGCTTCCCTGGGCAGAGGTTTGGTCAGTATATCAGCAACTTTCTCTTTGGAGAGAACATACTCCAACTTCACCTTTTGTTCAAGCACTTGTTCACGTAAAAAGTGATACTTGATGGGAATGTGTTTGGTCTTGGAATGCATAACAGGATTCTTTGAGATGCTGATGGCACTTGTATTATCACACATGATGGAGATAGGAGGTGAACATTTGATTTGAAAGTCTTGTAAGGTTTGCATCATCCAAAGAAGTTGAGTGCAACATGATGCGGCAGCCACATATTCTGCTTCTGTTGTAGATAAGGCAATAGAGTTTTGCTTCTTGCTAAACCAAGAAACTAACCGGGGCCCCATATAGAATGCACCACCACTAGTGCTTTTCCGATCATCAACATTTCCAGCCCAATCTGCATCAGTGTAAGCATGAAGAGTAAGATCAGCATTCTTTGGATACCATAGTCCAAAGTCTGGAGTTCCTTGTAGATATTTGAATATTCTTTTGACAGCCTGAAGGTGAGACTCTTTTGGATTAGCTTGGAATCGTCCAACAATCCCAACTGCATGCATAATGTCCGGTCTAGTCCCAATGAGATAAAGTAGACTTCCTATCATAGATCTGTATTCTGGTTGATTCACCGTGGGAGAATCATCATGAGAACTGAGGTTACATCCGGTTATCATTGGTGTACTTACAGGTTTGCACCCTTCCATGCCATACTTCTTCATAATTTGCTTAAGGTATTTTGCTTGTGATAAGAATAGACCATGTTGGCAATATTATGCAGAGTGTTGTCCTTGATGGCAACCCACTTGATAAAGATGATGGAAACCTAATTGATGAAATTTGTACTTAATGGAATCTGACTTGATATACTAATTAATGATGTAAATCTGATGTGTCTACAGAGCAGCTCAGATGTAATGATGAAAGGAATTCGAGTCCAATGATGAAAAGTGTGTGTCTCAAGGCATACGCGGATTTGTCTAGGAGAAGCAGCGTATGCACGGGGGAAAGTACGTGCCAAGTCGCGTATGCTCAATTGCGCTCTAAATGTGTAAAACCAGGGGTTATTACCATGGTATTGACCCATTGTATTGAGCACTGGGTTGTCTATTTGACCCCGTCCAGGAATACCATCGGAAGAGTTGTGGTTTTGGCTCATGGTATTGATAAAGGGTAAACCTATATAAGGAGAATAAAATCTTTGTGCAAAACGTGTGCAAGTGTCTGGGATTTAGATGAATACTTCACTCTGAAGTTTATTTGTATGGTTGAACTCTGTTCTTAATCGATAGATCTGAATCTATGATGCACCCATGAATATGATGAAGGTTCAAAATCTCTAGATCTGGAAATGATGAATCTCTAGGATGATCTGAAAAGAAGTATTGAAGACTTGGCGCAAATCTATTGAAGATATTGAAGAAATCTGGGTAAGTCCATAGATATGATCTGTTTTGCAAAGTTTATCTTTTATAGATCTATACGCATGTTCGTTTCATGAAAAGCGTGTATATATGCGGATCTGTTTAAACAAAGAAGCATATGGACTGTTAGGGTTTTTTCTGAAAAGTGCACAGATGTATATGCGGGTTGCCTTTATTAAAAGCGCGTATATATGCGAGTCTGTTTGAAGAAAAGCGCGTATGCAATTTGAACTGATGGTTGCTCAAAGCTGATTGAGATTCTGCATATCTATTCTGAAGTCTGGGTTATCTCTGATATTCTAGTTACAGTGGTTTCACTGTTCTGTTTGATGCTCTGGGAAAAGGACATTTGCTGATAAGTGAAGGATTGTGTTGAAGCTGTTTTGATCCAGTTTGAAAATTGATGAAACGTGGTCTGCAGTGGATCTGAGGGTTGAAGCCTTCAGTCTGAAAGTAGAAGCTTTCTGCTAGGAGAGGCTGGTGTTAATATCAGGGGGTAGTAGCTCCCTTCTAGAAGAGGCTGGTAAACAAGAGCAGGGGGTTGTTGCTCCCTTCCAAGAAAGGCTGGTAAACGAGAGAAGGTTGTAGCCTCCTGCAGGTGGGTGCCTGCGTGCTGGTATGAGTCTGCACCAGTACATGTTGTAAGAAGTTTTCTTAATAATAAAGATTGAAGACTGAGACAATGGCAGCGGTGGTTTTCTCCCAAATTGGGTTTCCACCTAAAAATCCTGGTGTTCATGTGTGATGATTACTCTATTCTTTCTGCACCAGTTTACTGTTTTCTGAACAACTGATAAATTAGTAATGCAATGATCTAAGTCATGAATTAAATTCATAATTAATTCATTGGATATACGCGAGTTCTGTAACGGATATCCACGTATATACGTGAGTTGAATTCAGGAAAGTAGCGTATGGATTTTTAGAAGGAAATATCAAAGTTTTATTGTCTGCACTAAATACTGATTCACCCCCCCTCTCAGTATTTTTCCAACAATTGGTATCAAAGCAGGTCCTTCTGAAAAAGCATAGCCGCTAGAAGGAAGATTAAGCAAGATGAGCAGTCAAGATGGAACAACATCTATCAAGCCTCCACTCTTTAATGGAAGCAATTTAATCTTCTGGAAAATAAGGATGAGATCCTATCTTCAGTCTATGGGAGCAGATGTATGGGCCATTGTTGAACAAGGATATCAATATCCAGCCGCAGTACCAACGGATCCGACATAAAAGAAGAATTATGAAACAAATGCAAAGGCGGTCAATGCAATATTGGGAAGTCTAACTGAATAAGAATTTTTCAAGGCTATGCAGCTAAATACAGAAAAGGAAATATGGGACAAAATCATTCTAAGTTATGAAGGAGATGCAAAGGTAAAAAGTGCAAAACTCCAAACTCTCAGAATTGAATATGAAAATTTGAAGATGCATAATGATGAGAGTGTTGCTAGTTTCTTCTTACGTCTTGATGATATTGTAAATCGTATGAGAAACATGGGAGAAAAAATAGCATAATATACTTTGGTTGAGAAAATCTTAAGATCACTAACGGCAAAATTTGAGTCAAAAGTTTCTGCTCTTGAAGAAAAACAGGATCTTCAAAATCTTACTGTCGTACAACTCCATGGCATACTAACTTCTTATGAAATGAGAAGAGGAGGACCATCTGAATTCAAAGAAGCCATCTTTAGAGCTTCTACAAAAGGGAAGGAAGTACAAGAAGCAGAAGGATCAGGATATATCTCAGAAGAAGATGAGGTAAATTTTGTAAAGAAACTTCAACTTGGCACAGGATGGTTCAGAGGTAAGCTTCCTTTCAAATGTTTTGATTATGGAAGAGTTGGTCATTATGCCGCTAACTTTCCTTATAAAGAAACATCTGCAAAAGGGAAGGAAGTAGCAAGAAGGAATAAGCACCGGTCTAGCACTAGGAAAAGTTACTACACTCATGAAGACAATGATGGGTTCTCTGATAGTGAGGAAGAATGTGAACAAGATCTTAGACTTCTCATGGCATTTGAATCTAAAGATGAAAAGGATACTTTTGTGGATGCTCTAGAGGACAATGATTTTCTTGAAGAAAACAATCAACTCAAAATTCGCTTAGAAGAATGTAAAATTCTCTCAGAAGAAAGGAAAATTACCATAGAGACTCTAAAAAAGCATAATGAAGAAGCAAAGAAACACAATGAGAATCTAGAATGTGAAGTAGTAAGTCTAAGAAAAGAACTTGAGAAAGAAAAGACTTTGAATCTTAGATTTGCTAAAGGATCTGAAACCTTAGATGAGATTATCAAGGTACAACGTTCTCCTCTTATAAAGACAGGTCTTGGATATACCGGAGAATCCTCTCAGGCTTCAGCACCAAATTATCTAAAAGCAGCTATAGCTGGTTTACTACATTCAGCCACTCAGCAAGGGAATAAAGAATCTTTACAGGTAAAGCATGATCATCACAATTCAAGGAACACTAACAGGGATATATTTCAAAGAAGCTACAACCAACAGGTAAATTCAAATAGAAGATTTCATGATCGCAAAAATTTCTACTTCAATGGACAATGTTTCTCATGTCACAATTTTGGTCATAAAGCTGTTCAATGTGTTGCCTATAAAACCATCATGACAAGAGAAGCAAGAAAGAAAAGGATTGATATTGAACCAAAGAAGAACACCTATAACAACTTCTCTCCTCTTCAAAATGAAGTTGAATGTACTTATTGCAATAACTTTGGCCATTTATAATTTGAATGCAGGAGAAAAATCCAGCCAAAATAGGATTTTCCTTCAAGTTCCAAAGTATGGAAAAAGAAGGAATTACAGGTTGAAAATTGTGGGATAGCGTTATTTGCAGAAGGTGAAGAAAATCAATGGTACATTGATAGTGGATGCTCAAGACACATGACAAGTGACAAAAGCAAACTTCTTGCATATAATGCTCTAGAAAAGGAAAAGAAAGTTACATTTGGAAATGATACCCCTGCTGTAATTAAAGGAAAAGGGTCCGTGTTTTTAAAATAAAAGGTGAAGGCTAATGATGTCATGTATGTGGATGGATTAAGGCATAACCTGTTAAGTGTAATTCAAATGTGTGATCAAGGAACTGAAGTTGTCTTTAGTTCAAAAGAATGTGTGGTTCGTGATCTTGATACAGGTAAAACTATTATAAAAGGGAAAAGAACTCCAAGCAACCTGTATGTATTGAAGAACTACAAAGATCAATGTTACTTGAGAAAATCTTCAGAAAATTGGCTATGGCATAGAAGGCTGGGGCATCTGAGCTTCTCTCAAATCAACAAATCAAGCAGACTTAAAGCTATTTGTGGTCTTCCCAATATTACTCTACCAGAGAGTATCATATGCAAATCATGCCAATTCGGTAAGCAGACCAGAGTGCAATTTAATGCCAAAGAAGGATCATCAAGTAAGCCTCTTGAACTTATTCATACTGACATATGTGGACCTATGAGGAAAAATTTTCCACGTGGGGAAGAATACTATATCTTATTTATTGATGATTTCTCTAGGATGTGTTGGATTGGGTTGATTAAACACAAAGATGAAGCATTTGAAAAATTTCAGATCTTCAAAGCACTGGTGGAAAATGAATTAGATCTAAAAATCAAGTGTCTTAGATCTGATCAAGGAGGAGAATATACATCAAATGAATTCCTTGAATTTTGTGAACAACATGGCATAAAAAGACAGTTCTCTGTAGCAGGCACCCCACAACAAAATGGCGTAGCAGAAAGAATGAATAGAACAATTCAACAAATGGCTAGAGCTATGCTTGATGATTCTGGAACACTTGACATTTTCTGGGGAGAAGCATCACATACAGCAGCAAACATTCTCAACAAGGCACATGTTCAGGTAAATAGTGACAAAACTCCATATGAACTCTGGTATGGTAATTCTCCCTCTGTGAAGCATTTTAGAGTTTTTGGAAGTAAATGCTTTATCAAAAATAATGATGAAAAGCTTGGCAAGTTTGAACCTAGATCAGATGAAGGGATACTTCTTGTTTACTCATCTACAAGCAGAGCATACAAATGTTACAATAAGAGGCTTCAAAAGATTGTTGAATGTATTGATGTTGTCATTGATGAGTCTCCTGCAGCCCCTAAAGAAGAAAAACAAATGACAAAAGAAGATGATGGTGACTATTGTCCTTCTACATCAAATAGGAATGATACAGACAGTGGATCCAATGAAGAACCTGAAGATGATTTATCTGAAAGGCTCCTTCCAAATATGTTCAAAAGAATCATCCAGAATCTCAGATTTTGGGAGATAAGGCATCAGGTGTACAAACAAGAAGGACTCTTGTAGGATCCTCTAGCTATCTGGCATTTCTATCCACTATTGAACCACACAATGTCAATCAAGCTAGCAAAGATGAATGTTGGGTTCAAGCCATGAATGAAGAGCTTGATCAAATTGAAAAAAATGACACTTGGGAATTAGTACCAAGACCTCATAATAAAAATGTCATTGGAACTAAATGGATAGTCAAAAAAAAGTTAAATGAAAATGGGGATGTCGTAAGAAATAAAGCTAGACTTGTTTGCAAGGGGTAGACTCAACAAGAAGGTATAGACTTTGAAGAAACTTTTGCTCCTGTAGCTAGACTTGAAGCCATAAGAATTTTTCTTTCTTTTTCAAGTTTTCAACAAATCAAAGTTTATCAAATGGATGTTAAATCTGCATTTCTCAATGGTGATCTAGAAGAAGAAGTTTATATAGAACAACCAGAAGGATTCATTTTGGGAAATGATGAAAATCTTGTTTTTAGACTTAAAAAGGCGTTATATGGTCTCAAACAAGCTCCAAGGGCATGGTATTATCGTCTTGACAAATATCTTCATCAACAAGGATTTTCAAAGGGGTCTGCTGATAGTAACTTATACACAAAATTTGAAAATGATAAACTTTTGATTGTGGTTGTATATGTTGATGATATCATTTTTGGAAGTAATGAAGAATCTATGAGTCAGAAATTTGCTTCTGTCATGCAGCAAGAATTTGAAATGTCTTTACTTGGGGAACTAACATTCTTTCTTGGCTTGCAAGTGCATCAAACTGCAAATGGTATATTCTTATCACAAGAAAAATACCTTAAGCAAATTCTGAAGACGTATGGCATGGAAGAGTGCAAACCTGTAAGTACACCTATGATAACCGGATGTAATCTCAGTTCTCATGATGATTCTCCCATGGTGAACCAACCAGATTACAGATCTATGATAGGAAGTCTACTTTATCTCACTGGGACTAGACCAGACATTGTGCATGCAGTTGGGATTGTTGGACGATTCCAAGCTAATCCAAAAGAATCTCACCTTCAGGCTGTCAAAAGAATATTCAAATATCTGCAAGGAACTCAAGACTTTGGACTATGGTATCCAAAGAATGCTGATCTTACTCTTCATGCTTACACTAATGCAGATTGGGCTGGAAATGTTGATGATCAGAAAAGCACTAGTGGTGGTGCATTCTATATGGGGCCCCGGTTAGTATCTTGGTTTAGCAAGAAGCAAAGCTCTATTTCCTTATCTACAGCAGAAACAGAGTATGTGGCTGCAGCATCATGTTGCACTCAACTTCTTTGGATGATGCAAAACTTACAAGATTTCCAAATCAAATGTTCACCTCCTATTTCCATTATGTGTGATAATACAAGTGCCATCAGTATCTCAAAGAATCTTGTTATGCATTCCAAGACCAAGCACATTCCCATCAAGTATCATTTCTTACGTGAACAAGTGCTTGAACAAAAGGTGAAGTTGGAGTATGTTCCCTCCAAAGAACAAGTTGCTGATATATTTACCAAACCTCTGCCCAGGGAAGCGTTTGAATATCTCAGACAGAAGTTGGGAGTAGTCTCTGCCATGCAGAGGATCAGATCTGATTAAAATTCTGAAGATTAATTTGGATACGCAGGTTTCCTGAAAGACAGTCGCGTATATACGCGAGTTCATACACAGAAAACCACGTATGTGTGGTTGCTAACAATTTTTCTAGGTCAGCATTCCTTCAGCACAAGCTATGGTGCTGTTTGGTATCTCTGATGCTATTTGGAGTCTCTGGTAGTATTTCAACTCTTATATTTATGTTTCATTCTCTGATTTTGGGTGAAGATGCCTTGATGATTTGCTATTGAAAGTGTTCAGGATGCACATATTCAGGGGGAGCATTAGTCTTGCTGAAAATAATGCATTGTTGGCATTATGATGATTCTTAATTATGATCTCTCTCTTGAGATCCTTTTGTCTTGGGTATGAAGGGTCATATTTGCATTTTGATGAAAAGGTCATGTTGAGACTTATGATGTAAATTGTAATATTCAGTCATGTAAGGACTTGTTCAATGTGTAAACCCACTTGGTTGGGTAGTTGGATCAAAATGTGTAAACCCACTTGGTTGGGTACTTGAGTCTCATCTGTAAATCCACTTGGTTGGATCCTTGATGTAAGTATGAGTCCTTGGTAATAGGAAGGTCATAGAGTCATGTACTTCATTGAACAACATGTTTGAAGATCCGGCATGAACTCAGGGGGATCATGGTAACTTCAGTGCACATCAGATCTCCAGCACTCTTCTTTCAACATGAGGATAAAAACCTTGTGTTGGTGTTGATCCGCCCTTTGCCCTTGATGTCAAAGGGGGAGAGTGACATGGTGTTTGAATAGGGGGAGACTATCATTATGCTTAATGTATCTACCTGTTGTGATCAAACACCATCATGGTTGCCATCAAGTCCAAAGGGGGAGATTGTTGGGAATATGATGCAAAGTGTTGTCCTTGATGGCAACCCACTTGATAAAGATGATGGCAACCTACTTGATGAAATTTGTACTTAATGGAATCTGACTTGATATACTAATTAATGATGTAAGTCTGATGTGTCTACAGAGCAGCTCAGATGTAATGATGAAAGGAATTCTAGTATGTGCTAGACCAATGATGAAAAGTGTGTGTCTCAAGGCATACGCGGGTTTGTCTAGGAGAAGTAGCGTATGCACGCGGGAAAGTACGTGCCAAGTCGCGTATGCTCAATTGCGCTCTAAATGTGTAAACCAGGGGTTACTACCATGGTATTGACCCATTGTATTGAGCGATGGGTTGTCTATTTGACCCCGTCCAGGAATACCATCGGAAGAGTTGTGGTTTTGGCTCATGGTATTGATAAAGGGTAAACCTATATAAGGAGAAGAAAATATTTGTGCAAAACGTGTGCAGGTGTCTGGGCTTTAAATGAATACTTCACTCTGAAGTTTATTTGTATGGTTGAACTCTGTTCTTAATCAATAGATCTGAATCTATGATGCACCCATGAATATGATGAAGGTTCAAAATCTCTAGATCTGGAAATGATGAATCTCTAGGATGATCTGAAAATAAGTATTGAAGACCTGGCGCAAATCTATTGAAGATATTGAAGAAATTTGGGTAAGTCCATAGATCTGATTTGTTCTGCAAAGTTTGTCTTTTATAAATCTATACGTATGTTCGTTTCATGAAAAGCGCGTATATACGTGGATCTGTTTAAACAAAGGAGCGTATGGATTGTTATGGTTTTTCTGAAAAGTGCACAGATGTATACGCGGGTTGCCTTTATTAAAAGCGTGTATATACGCGAGTCTGTTTGAAGTAAAGTGCGTATGCAATTTGAACTGATGGTTGCTCAAAGCTGATTGAGATTCTGCATATCTATTATGAAGTCTGGGTTATCTCTGATATTCTGGTTACAGTGGTTTCACTGTTCTGTTTGATGCTCTGGGAAAAGGACGTTTGCTGATAAGTGAACGATTGTGTTGAAGCTGTTTTGATCCAGTTTGAAAAACGTGGTCTGCAGTGGATCTAAGGGTTGAAGCCTTCAGTCTGAAAGTAGAAGCTTTCTGCCAGGAGAGGCTGGTGTTAATATCAAGCGGTAGTAGCTCCCTTCCAGAAGAGGCTGGAAAACAAGAGCAGGGGGTTGTTGCTCCCTTCCAGGAAAGGCTGGTAAATGAGAGAAGGTTGTAGCCTCCTGCAGGTGGGTGCCTGCGTGCTGGTATGAGTCTGCGCCAGTACATGTTGTAAGAAGTTTT
This sequence comes from Pinus albicaulis, assembly GCA_034641835.2. Taxonomy (NCBI): domain Eukaryota; kingdom Viridiplantae; phylum Streptophyta; class Pinopsida; order Pinales; family Pinaceae; genus Pinus; species Pinus albicaulis. The sequence goes on along the minus strand of CM076576.1, from coordinate 634,656,728 downwards.
CTTAATAATAAAGATTGAAGACTGAGACAACGGCAGCGGTGGTTTTCTCCCAAATTGGGTTTCCACCTAACAATCCTGGTGTTCATGTGTGATTGATTGTGTGTGATGATTACTCTGTTCTTTCTACACCAGTTTACTGTTTTCTGAACATCTGATAAATGAGTAATGCAATGATCTAAGTCATGAATTAAATGCA